>CM061348.1:257020547-257620547 GCA_030867105.1 Liasis olivaceus | reverse complement strand
TGCCCATGGGAGGTATGGGGCGGGGGGGGGGGATTCAAAGGGATTCAGCAGATGCCTGGTGTATAAGGCTATTAATCACTACAGGTCACGATGACTAATTTGTACCTCGAATATTAGGAGCAGCCAGGAACAAGAACAGAGGGAGCCATTGCGTTTATACTTTCTTGTCAGCTTGCTGTAGGCATTTGGGTAACCAGCTTGAGAAGAGCATGCCAGACAAACCAGGCTTTAATTTGATCCAGGATAGCTGTCCTTGCACTGAAGTGGTTGCTTTCTGGCAGGCAACAAGGGCAAGCTACCTAATGGCCCTTCAGTTGCAGACCCCTTGCCCGTTTGTTGAGAGACGGCTGCTGAGATGGACCGTCATCACTAATAGCAAGTTCATACCTTTGAATATGGCCAGCCTGCCACCTTGGCTTGCCAGATGTTGAAGCTGACTTTTGGATAAGGGATCCCCAAATATAGCAAGTTATAGAACAAAGCCTGTGGCAGCTGATGGACAAAGGAGCCGGGGGGGGGGGGGGAGTAATTAAAGTTTCTCAAAGGGCAGCGTTTGGGGTAGCAGCCATTCTATCTCCATACCCAACTTCAAGGGCAGCTCCATGGGCCACAAGAAGAGTCTAGAGTGCTTGATTTTTATAGGAACATTAATTATACGTTATAAAGCAGCAAAGCATGGCATTCGTAGTGTGATGAATTTCATTATGAATGGCCTTTTCATATTCTTTATCTCATTATATTCAGTCCTTATGACCTGGAGTTCGGCTAAAGTTATTGTTCAGGTTAACTTTCATTTAGCAGCTGTCCTAATTTTAAAAGCTACAGTATAAGATCTTCAGATTTTTATGGAGAGACAGTGAATTTATTGGCATGTGCTTTGCAGGACAGTTTCCAACTGGAAAGATTTCCAAAGTGTGTACAGTGGAAACAAATACATCATTTTCAGAGGAGAGATTTTGGCATGTTTTGATTCGCTCAATGGTCTTTCCTGTCTCATGCCCTAAACAGATTCCCTCGACACTGATTCAGCTATCGTCTCTATCCCAATGGCGTTGAAATCCATTGCTCTGCTTTGGCTTGCGTACTAACATATTTCTTTGAAGCATAATCTTGGTTGTTTAGCCAACAGCTCAATGTTGCTAAAACACAGCTTCTTATTTTTCTTCCTAAAGCTCTTTGCTCTTCGATGTTACAACCATTATATTCATTCCTTCTCATCTTGGCTTCTGACTTGACTTAGTAGCTCTGTTCTTTCATCTCCTTCACTTTCTGTTAGATCCTTTTGAACTTTCATCACTGGAATGTCAGAAACAACTGGCTTCTGCCCTATTCAGCTCCCTCTTGAGGTTGCTAAATTTCTCTATTATCTCAGTTGTTTATGGCAGCCTGTCACACTCCTGTTCAATATATAACTTTAGAAGAATCCATATACAAAACTCTGGGTAGTGAGCTTTCTTAGGTGACTGATAGGTGTTACGACCTGTGAAGGGCTCCTTTCTAAAATTTCTCACTTCTTCCAATAATTATTGGACTCTTTATGCCTTTCCTATGGTAGTATTTGAATTCCCCTTGAACTGGAGAAATTGAAATCAGTAGTGCTCCTAGAGGGATGTCAAAGTCCGAGCTAATGGTGGTAGAACTGAGAACAATTTGGATCTGTTCATATTCATTAGTTGATGGAGTAACTAGCAGTTGTAATCTCTTAGCAGCTTCTCCTATAGGGACTTCTTCATGTGCCAAAACTTTGGAATGTACACTGATAACTGAGAAACCTGTTGGAACTGCTTGTTGCTGCTGGCCCTCTTTATTGTGCTTCAAAGCCTTGCACTCAGTTTTATAGTAGTTTGTGCATTCAACTGACTTGCACTGCTTCCATATATTGTAATCTTAGGAACTGATTTGGCCATACAGTGTATGTTGAGACCCTTTTGTATATCATTATTGGTATGTTAGAACAACACACATTCAAGCGTATATGCAGTCTTCATAGAATCATAGGGCTGAAAGGATTTTGGAGTCTTAGTCCAACCCCCTACCCACAGCAGGAATCCTCAGACCATCCCAGACAAATGGCTGTCCAACTTTTAATTGAGAACCTCCAGAGATGGAGCCCACACAGCCCCAGGAGACAAGGTGTTCCACTGCTTAATACTCTCATGGTCATGGAATTCTTCCTTATTTTGAGTTTGGGTCTCCCTTTATAACCTTTTCACCCACTGATTTTTGTCCTGCCCTTGGGATCTTTGGAAAATAAATCCACATCCTCTTCCCTGTGACAGCTCTTCAGGTATTAGTCTGATCATTTCTGTTAGGTCTCCCCTTCACCTTTTCTTCTTTAGACTAAAGTTACCTAATTCTTTTAACTGTTCATAGGATTTTGCCTCCAACACCACACCATCTTCATCATTCTTCTCTGAATTCTTTCCAGTCCTCAGTGTCCTTGTATTGTGACAACCAGAACTGGAAGCAGTATTCCAGGTGTGGTCTGATCAGTGTAGCATACAGTGAAACTATTACTCCCCACAGTCTCAATGCTCTACCTCTGCTGATGCAGCCTAAAATTGCATTGACTCTTTTGGCAACTATAGCATACAATTGTCTCATGTTTATTCTGTGGTTTACTAGGACACCCATAGTCTTCTCACAAGTACTACCACTAAGACAGGTACCACCTACCTGGTACATGTGTTTTTTCCTACCTAAATGCAAAATCTTACACTCCTCACCAGTAAACAGCATTTTGTTGGACAGGACCCAATGTTCAAGTCTACCAAGATTCTTTTGAGCCTTGAGCCTGTCATCTAAGATGTTAGCTGCCCCCCACAACTCATCCCTTCTCTCCTCTCATCGAAGTCATTTATGAAAACTTTAAAGAAGGTGTGGGTTGAGAGATTAGGAGTTGCCATGATGGGAGGTCAGACGAAAAAGAACAAAAACCAGGACTATAAAGAAAGGAAATATTTGAAACACGAGCTGGTCCTCATGTTTAGTAAGATACAAGAACACTGTTGGGAAGCAAGAGCCAACAGTCACATGGCATCCGAAAAGTGATCATGTTTCTAGATTTAAACCAGCTGCTAAACACATTTCAGGGTAATGATAGCAATACTCAGCTAGTTTCTGGGGCGGCTGCTGAAAAGTGCAGAATAAGCTTCACTTCTGATTTAGTTTAACTGCCCTTTAGGGTGTGATCTGAATGCCAAACTGGGTATTTGTAACTATGATTTCTTGAAACAAGGCATCTTCATAGGCTGCTTTATAGTCTTCTCCTTTTAACTAACAATGGGTTAGAATGGGCCTTACTGCCTTAGTGCAGACAGCGTAGCAAACTGCAGTCAACCATATATAGAGGCAGAACAGTCTCTTCTTCCATACCTTCCTCTGAGCCGACAGAAGAGAAGCACACGTTCTTTTCATATTCAGCAGCGGTTTAATGCTCTGCCTTGATGAGGCCAAATGTGACCTTACGTGGAAACTCCATGGAACTGTGAAGCCACCCAGAGAACGAGAGCAGAGCCATCTGAATGGCTGCAAAGTTGGGATTCAGACCGGGAACTTTTCATGGAGAAAGCGGTACCGTCAACACAGGCAGTTTTCCCCCCTGAGGGCCAGACAGGGTTTTCCAGATATGTGGGCGCTGCATTTGAAGGACTGTTTTCATACCTGTAACTTGACATTTACATGGCGTTCTTTTGTGAAGGCTGACAGCTCTGCTTGCTGGAGCGACAGCTGCCCTATGCTGCTCCGAAGAAAAGGCCATGAGTGAATTCCTGGCAGATTGTCCTGCTTAAAGTTTGCTTCAGCATGAATCTCTGCAGACCTGGGAGCTGGAGGGATTTTCCCACCAACACCCACCCGTTGCTGCCTTTTCCTTCTGCAGTTTCTTTTCCAGGGAGGGGGAGAATATAATTCCTAATCATTAATCTATTAGGACAGACAGTTAGGACCTGTAATTGCCAAAGAGGGGATGAAAATATGACTGAGCTTTTGCCATAATGAGACAAGGCTTTAGAAGGGATTAAAGAATGGAAGACTCCTTTAATTTCTTTAAATGTAATTTATCTTTTGGGGTGGGGCAAAATTTGGGTTGTGTATGGGTCTAAAAAAGGTATAAAAGGATTACAGGTAGTCCTCGCTTAACAACCACAATTGGGACCTCACAATCGTTGAGCAAAGCGGTTGTTAAGTGAGATTCCCATGTGACTGCTTCACTGAATGACTGCAATTGGGCACTCCCTGTTGTGGTCATTAAGCGATCTCCGGGGTCGTTAAGTGGACGGAGTGAAAGGGCTGCCTGCTGAAGGATTTCAGTTCTGTACGGAGCTGAAATCCTCCCGGCAGGCAACCCTTTCGCTCTCAAACATTCCTGCAGCCTGCCAAAGGGTTTCCCCTCCCCTCTGTGCACGGAGGGGAAATCCTTTGTGGGGCTGGAGGAACAAAACTCAAATCTTCAGGATTTGAGCTCCCCTCCATCCCCTCCGCTTGCAACTTCCCTGCCGGCTTCCCCACTGACTTTCTGAGAAGCCGGCAGAGAAGATTGCAAATGGTGATCACATGATCATGGAGTGCTTGGCAACCGGTCATAAATGTGAGTCAGTTGCCAAGCGCCCGAAATGCGGCCATGCGACCACAGGGGACAGCATTACTTCGAACCATTGTTAAACAAATGGTCGTTAAGTAAGGACTGCCCTTAGCTCTGTTTCCCAATTTAAATCCAGTATGTGGGGTTGTCAGGTTCCTTGAATAAGCAGATCTGGGGTAATATGACTCAAGTTTCACCTGCATTTATACTCATTTCAGATGGGGGCTTGGATATAGGAAGAATCCTCAAGTAAAAAAAAAAAGTCAATGCATAGAGAAAACTAGGCCGTTTGAGAACTGTTCTGGGCTAGCTATTGTCATATTATATGCAAAGTTTATTTTTTCTGCCTGGAGATGCGTTTTGCAGTGTTTTGCCCACCTTATAGTATGAACGTCTTTAATGAGAATTAGGTTATTGTGATCACTTGGTAGATGATTAAATTTACACATTACCTTTTCTTTTTGGAAAACAAACATTCAAACACATAATTAATTCTGGAGAGGATCTGCAACAGAAAATAGCATCGCTAGGAAATGCTGCAAAGTCTGCTTTTGCAAGAGCCAACTTGCTGGGGGAGATAGACCAGCTGTATTTCCCCTTCCCTCTCTCTTCCTCCACTTTCCATTGTAGATGCCCTGGACCAGTTTGTAGTGATGGAACAGGGAGCAGAGCAGAAGAGTTCTGCCCATCTAGGAGTTTAGCCGTTGAGTTGTGAAAATGGTCACACCTCCCTCGGTGCCTGGCTTTGCAGGAACAAGGGTGTTTCCAGCACTTAACACGTGTAGAAAGGAAGAGGCTCGGTGTGTCTGTCCAGGGATGGCATTCTAAGATGTTGATTCCATTTCTGGGCAGGCTCTCCCCAGGAAGCATTGTTCTTGCAGAAGCTCTTCCTAAGGCATGTGCCGTTCCCTAGCGTTGTAGGTGGGATGATTGTCCACTGCAGAAATCCAGCCTCCAGGTTTAAGCAACCCTTCACCTTGCTTCAGTCCTCTTTCCTCAGGCAAGATAGAGGCTGTAGAATAGCAAACAACGCCTCACTCCATAGTGACTTAATCTGACATCCCCCAGATGTGTTATGGAACATCTCCTTCCGCAGAATTGCTGATCATTTAGAAAACAGAAATGGGGCTTCCTCAGCTATCGCTCCTGATAGCGGTTGAAGATCAGGAACAGAACAATGCAGCCAGTTAAAATCCAGAGGGTAGCCCAACCAAGGCAATGTGTGAGTTGGAAATGATTGTGCTCACAAGCATGTGGTTTCAGGGGTGATATAAAGTAAAATTTGAGTGGCTGTCAGAAGTCTTCTGCTGCTGCCCTGGTGTTTTTCAGCTTCCACAGGCTTTGGTTCTTTGGCTTCCTCTGATCAACCCTACCAAATGTACACCAGCGACAGGGTTCAGGGGAAGGGGGGTTTCTAAATTCAGCTGAGTGCGAAATACCAACTGGGAACCCTTCTGAGAGTTTAGGAGGGACGATGGTGGCAAGTGCTGTTCTGTGACCAGGAGCAGAAGATGTTCAGAACTGCCAGGGAAGCGAAGCACATCAATAGCCCTGTAAAATGCCTTTGGTGGATCTGGTCTGACATTCTGCTAGATTGATTCATCAGGATGTGCTGTTCGCAAATGAGTTAAATTCCATCATCCTTGGCTGGTTTTAATTTAAACATGATTTTAGCCACCTCCAAGCAGACGTTGGTTTAGTGTTTTGAAAAAATGACATTTTCCCCCTCTGCTAAAGCAGACTAATGAAGCTGTATTAGTGCCCTAACTTGAGCAGTATATAAAGATTAGTAAATAAGACCCCATTAAAAATACTTATAATGTAAGCAACATGGGTCCCAGTAGCCTTTCTAATGTCCATTAATGCTTATTCTGAGGATCAGAGCTCATTTTACTGAGCCATTTAGTCAAACTGTGCGATTATTTAGAAAGTTAATTCATGCATACTAAAATCAGGCTTAAGTAATGCAGAGGGTAGGAGGTAAAACTCTATGGAGATGATAGTCCTTTTTGTTATTTAATGATCAGCCATAATTAACTTGCAAATTTGAAATAATTAGAACAAATTAAAGGTATTTAACTTTGCCTCCCTAAAGAAAAATTCAAATTGCACCAAATGCAGTTTTAAATTATTCAAGTCTCCGAGGTCTGTGCTGGGTTTTCTACCCCCCCCCTTCCCCCCCTGTATAATGCTTTTTTCTATGACAGGAATACCAATCTGCTTTTTGTCAGAATGCTTCCTATCAAGTAATTGTTCTTTGTGTCTAATAAATGACAGCTATTCTTCTTGGTAAAAGTATTTTAGTCTCTGAAGACTACATCAGCATTTCCGTGGCATTTTAATTCAATAAAACAAAAGGTTAACTTTTTTCTCCTCCTTTCTCTTCTATCCCTTCTATCCCCCCCCCCTTTTTTTTTTTCTTAAGGAACACAAATCTTAGCGAGGGGGTCCTGAATGGCTCAGATTTGCCATTCTGGCTCAGATGCAAGGTCTGGCTATGAGGCAGCAGAGGAAATCAAGTTACGAGTGGTTGATTTTGGCAAAGTTTAGATAAAAGAGTGTGGAGGTATCAGACAATGAAATTCTCTTTTTCTGTATTTTACTTCTCCACTCTGTTGTTAGCTATTGTTCTGGGGACAAGGCGGGAGCGTTCACTGCAGGGAGGCTTTGTGATTCTTTGTATATACAACAAAATAGCCTTCTCCAACCTAATGTTCCTTCTGATCTTTTGGACTACTTCTGCATTCTGGTTTAGGAAGATGATGGGGTAACCCCAAATGTCTGAGGGGATCCCTAGTTTGGAGAAGCCAGATTTAACCGATTATCGTAGCATAGGTGTCTAAATGATACAAAACAAAATAAAAAAAAAAAGTTGTTGGGAGTCGGGTAGCATACAAATTTAAATAATACTAACAATAACAACAATAACAATAAATCCTCAAGGAACCAGATTAAAGGTATCAAATCCAGTGTAGGGAACACAAATCATGCAGTTTATTTATGCGATTTATGTTATAGTCAGGACCCAAGCTAGACATTTTCCAGCCTAAATTGGTTAATTAAAAATTGGGTGAAATCCCTCTGAAATCATACAGCCTTTCTGGGCTTGCCTTGTGAATGTCCAGGTCATCCTCTTTGGCCAAGGTGATGGGAAAGAAGGAATTTGTTTACTGTTTTCCATAACATTCCAATGTGGCATCAGACTCGTTCAAATTTTCTATGCTCCTGGACAAAGATGTCTCAGGAGGAGTGTCTTGGTATCAAATGAATTAAAATAAGGTGGCAGAGATAAAGGTTCTGTAGGTAGGACCCACTGCTATGTAAAGCCCAAAGGTTTTGAAATCATCTCTGGAAGTCTCTCTTGGATTTTCTTTCAGTGCTGGAGGCTTGGTGCTGGTGCTGGCTACTAGCTTGGCTGGCTTCCAGGGAACTTTGGACCGGTTCATGGAAGTCATGAGAATCCATGTCTATTAACCTTAATGGCAGTGGGACTGCCTCTGAAGGCCATCTGCTGGGGAGACCAGTGGGCTTCCTTGTACAGTTGGTTGGCCACCGTGAGAACAGACTGCTGGACTAAATGGGCCAGGGGTCCAATCCAGCAGGCACAGCTTATGGTCTTAGGTTCGTATGCTTATGTTCTTAGACTCGATTTAGACATTATGTTAATTGCCCAAATGCAATTATTATGCATATTTTTATAATGGAAACAGTAGCCATGGGGATGCCTCCATAACCTCTGGACCAAGGATGAGGGCAGTGGAATCTGCAATTATAATTCTCCCTCCCTGCCACCATCCTGACAAAAGTGCTTCCCCATAGCTGCTCTTTGGGAAGGGACCAGCGGAGGCTGCCCTGGAAATACAAATAGCTTCGAGAGCAGAGATCTTGTGGCAGAGAGAGGGAATTTTAACTTGGTGCATTAATTGCATCTGTGGATTTCATATCTAGTTTGGCCCTATGTTTTAAATAATTGCTGCATGTCTGTGTGAGTATGTGTGCATGTGTGCATGTGTGGTGGTGGTGACCACTCTTTGCATCAGGTGGGAGGGATAATCTTAGCCAACATGTACCCCAAATTGTCAGTGTAATGGGGAAGCATTTGCCCTATCTCTGGAAATATCTTCCTATGCTTATATCTTAAAACTCTGCAGTGTTAGTACCCTTGAAATCCACATTTGGTATTAATTCTTTTCTTTCCTAACTTCTGGTCCTTCAGGCTTTAGCTCACATTAAGAGCTGAAGGGTCAAACCCCAAGGCCTTGTTAGCAGAGCTTGTTATGCTGTACTGATTTTTTTCATTTCGTCTCCATCCAGTCCTTTAAAATTAGCAATTTAATTTTTTCCCCTCTGCCACTTGTAGTGCTACTCAACCTTGAATGCAATGTTGCATCCTAAAGGTAACCTTGCTGCATGGAGAGAAGCCATTGGGTCATTCCAGTAGAGGAACTTCCATTAATTTTAGCCAGTCAAATGTCCATCTCTTCATTCTCATTGAAGCCAATAAGCCCCCAAATAATAACGGGGGTCCTAAATATCTTTAAATGATGCTAATTGGACTAAAACCGGTGGGTGAAAGAGAGCTTTGCTTCCCACCTTTTCACGGGTAGAAGCAGGTACAGTATTGCAAACCAAGGGAGCAAGATGGGCTTTTCCAAGAGAAATCTTTGAGATGACTCCTACACCTTCCTACCCCTGAGCCTAGCCCTTCTAAATAGATGGGGGCTTAAATTCCATGCTTCCCAGCTAACATGGGCAAAAGGCACATTGATGGGGGAATGAGGTTGTAGTCCAACACATCTGGAAGGCACAAGGTTGAGGAAGGCTCATCTCAGAGACTTTTTGATAGACTGAAATACTTTGGTTATCAAGGTGTATAATACCTTCTCACCGCAAACTCAGTCCTTGAGTACCATCAGTTTAAGACAAAAGGATGTTACAGACGTGAGGGAAGCTATCCGTGAGGGAAGCTATCCGTGAGGGAAGCTATCCGCATGTTCAGGAAATCAGGTTTCCAGAACATCTTCCCCCCTATTGTACTCTGAGCAATTCATAACAAAATAGGCTTGACTGTAGCCTCTTGAACCATTTTCAAGTCAATGAAAATAACCCACATTTTGAATGAAATCTCTGTTCAATATAAGGATTCTAATTATTAGTCTGCCTTGCAGGATTGTTGGAGAGATCACTAGCTGTGGTTGCTTAAACGCTTTGCACTGTTGAATCTCTGATTATTCAAATTCCGATTCAAAATGAGTACGAACAGTGTCGAGGTCATATGGAAAATGAGCAGCCTCGTTTTTAACCCAAGCCATCGCTGTGCCGCAAATTGCTGATGCATGTGTGTATTGTTGTGTACTACTTCACTGTGCTTATCCAACTGACTATTTTAATGTAAGTTCAGTGGTAACTTTCTGTGTTAGGCTGAAGATGAGAACCTTAAAAAAAGAAACCTCTGATTCACAGTTTCTGCTTCCCTTTTCCTTCTCTTCCAGTTCCCCCAAGTTGGATTGTGAAAATTGCCTTTTAAGGACACCCTCCAGGAAAGGCTGCAGAGCACCGGAAGGCAGTGAAGGGATCCATTCCGGGACAAGGAGTGTGGGCTTCAATAGTGATGCAGATGGCGCAACCCTTTGGGAGAGCACGAAAAAGCCTGTAAGGTCCAGACGAGGTGAGAAGTCTTTCTGCTCCTCCCTGCCTCTTGTTTAGCATTCCCCAGACCTCTGAGCCTGTGCTTTTCTGAGTTGGTTGTGGGAGCCACTGGGTGGGATGTCAACAGTCTCTTTGGATTAGCAAGCGGGTTGGAGATATGAAGGACCTCCAAGGCAGCAGAGCTAATAGTGTGTCCCTCCCCCCAATTAAATAACCTGCCCCATTTAGTATGGAATGGGTTTTCTTAGTTATTTCAGGTTAGATTGTATTAGTAAGCTGAGAGGGCAACCTGCAGAATTGCCACCCTCCCAGTTTTGAAATGTGCTTTCAGCAGATGATCTCCAGGTTTCCCATACAAAGCAAACAACTACTGATTTGTGCAGTACAAGAAAATGCCCTGAAAGGGGTTTGTTTAAATTAGAGATTAGGGCACATTCCATTGAAGCATATATTGGCTTATTGACAGTGCTGGAAGCAAATGTGAGCCTCAAGGGGATGGGTGGGGTTACAGCCCCTCTTTATAGGCTTATGCAAATTAGAATATACCGGTGATTGGATATAGCAGCCAGGTATAGACACAGCTAGTGTTTGATTGGATATAATGCATCATGTTGCTAGTGTGTTTGGTGAGGCCATTAGGGTATAACTATGAAATAATTGGGCAGGACTACAAAGTCAATGTGGTTTTGAAAGCACAAAGAGGCACTTATTCCATGAACAGAGTTTCTTTCTTCTCCTTTCCCAGAGCTCTGCTCATCCCCTAGAACCTTTTCTGAGTTTATCATTATCAGCATTCCTTGGCCTTCTCAGTGGTTTATGGCTGAGCCAAGGGTGTCCTCGGGGTATAGCCAACGAAGTCAAGATGGTGGGCATGATGATGCAAGCACACAAAAGCAGGTGGAGCTTTGATCACATCATTGCAGCCACCGTCTTGATTTTTTTTACCACCCCTGGCTGAGCTGACAGTTTTAGTTTCCCTGGAGAAGCGGATTTGGGATAGAGACTTTTACCTTGACCCCTAAAACTCTCCCTCACTTGCTTACTTCCTGGGCCTTCTATGCCACTCCAGTCCATGTGAATAAATATCTTCTTACTACTCAGGAAGTACTACTACCTTACTATCTTTCTTACTACTCAGATATTCCCTGAGTATCAATGCAGGCTTCCCTGAGCCAGGTGGCACAGTTTTGGTCCCATTTATCTCCCCTCTGTTTCACCTGTATGTACCCTTGACTGTATACATGTACAACACTTCCTTTCAGACCCTGCCCTATGTTGGCTTCAGCCATTCAGGGCTCTCTGTACAGTCCAAGCTTTGGTTCCAAGCTTTGGTTACTCTGTAAAGTGGTTCTTGCATTTTTGTTAACAGTTAACAAATGCTGAAATGATGGACACAATACCTGATAGAATAGCAAATTGTGAATTAGTCTAGAGTTTATAAATTTGCTATAGTCAGCATATAGACATAACTAGTGTCTTCAGAAACATATCTCCTTTCCCTTCCCAAAATTTAAGATGTTTCTATTTGGTTTGACCTTCCATTATAATGATGGTAAGTTGGCTAGCTGATAACCCTTGGAAAGCCTGAACCTTAGTGGGTTCACTTACCCCGCTTGCCATAATAAGTAAGCATGTCCCTGCAACTTCCATCGTTTCTTTTCATTACCCGGCTTACTGGCCACCATAGAGTTTCAATTGGATGAACTTTAATTGTCTTAAACTTACAAGAAAAACATGGCTGGAACTGAAATGTTAATTTTGGCTTGGAGGCAATTGTGTTGGCCTGTCTGATCTGGACACAAATGAGGAAATGAGGAAGGAATTTGACTATCCAAAAGAAAAGTGTCACTGAGGATGGCCCATTCCTTGTGTCCAAGTCATAATTTTTCTTTGTTCTTTGAAGCACTGCTATATTGACAAGTACAAATGGCTCACCCTAGCTGATAGCATCAGCCAGCAGGACTTGTTTATGTATTTTTCTGTATTCCCTGCTGCCTTAAATGCGTTAAATACTTGTATATAGTAATAACAACTCTTACTGTTTTTATTGTTATTTATAATTCATTACACCCATCCAACATTTTCAATGTATTACTTATTTAGTTCTCTCTCTCTCTCTCCTCCTCTCTCTCCCTCTGTGTGTGTGTGTGTGTGTGTGTGTGTGTGCAGGCATGCCTAGGAGATTCAGCAGGTATTTCTATCAAATCAATAATCTAGACTATTACAATCTCAGCATTTGTGAGCAATTCATTCATTCCTTTGCAAACTCCATTTTCCAGTCTGTTTCCCATTTAATCTAAGTCTAATTGCATTTAAATCAGACCTAATTGCATTTAAATCTTGTTGAAGTTGTCCTCTTATTTTATTCTGCACCAATATTCTGTAAGGAGAGCCATGCTGGGTTAGACCAGAAGTCTAACTAGCTTCTGCATTGGCCAAGTAGACATTCAGGAGGGGCTTGAAAGAGCACCCTGCACCATCCTCCAGCACCTGGTACCCTGATTTCCATGTCCACGCCACAGCGAAGAAGAGCACGGCGAATTGTCATTTTGTTCAAATTTCGGGGCATAGCTTGCATGGTCCCTTCTCCGCAGAAGGGAAGGTGGAACGAATCACAGCGGCTGCGTCCCCTTGGAAAACCGTTTACTCTGTGAACAGTCTCAGCGCAATAGTTTTTTTTTAAAAAAAATAAGGGATGGGCTTTGTGTGGCCTGAAAACTCAGATTGGGAGCTCAAAGAGATGGGCAGGTTGCTTTCTCCGTTGACCTAGCCCTGTCAGTCCTTCAAGAAAGATGATGAAACTGCCCCTAATCACTGCACAGGGAAAACAGATGCCCCTTCTGGCTGTTCTTGTACCGTAGAATCACACGCCATCGAAATCCTGCCATTTGAGGAATCTTGAAGCCCCAGGTTCCTCCATTCTGCATCCTGAGAGCCACTGGCCAGATTAGGGGACTCCAGACTGTTTAAACTAGCACAGGAACTCAGAAGCTGACTGGTCCTCAAGATGTGCCCAGAGATATGATTTAAGTTCAAGTCCACCCCTGTAACGGTGATTTCCTCCTGCAGAAAAATCATAGAGCACATCTGCTCACCAGTCACCCACCTGCCTTCGCCCTTCTCTGCAGGTAGATGGGGGTGCACAAAATAAACAAAGGTAATAAGTTTATTCTTCCCCAAGCCCTTAAGATAGGGCAGGAAAGTGTCAGTCAGATGCCTAAGGCATTGCAGTAGCCTTAGAAAGAAAGAGAAAGAAAAAAAGAGAGGAAGGGAACAAGACATGATTTTCTAGCAGAAGAAAGCCATTCCAGGAGTGGATTTTTATGGTGCAGTTTTCTAAATGCTCCCCACCCACCCCCAATCCTAATCTTTGGGAAACCAGCATTTTCTAAGCCACAGATGTCTTTATAGCGAATATTCTTCCTGCTTTTGGCTCAGCACGTCCTCTTTAAGAGCAAAGTAAAACACTTCTTCTTGTGTGGCAAAAAATAAACAAATTGGAGAAATCTTGTGCTTTGCTGCAAATCCTAACCTAATCTTTGGGTCGCTCATGAGCTCCCTCTCCCTCTCCCTCTTTTCTGTTTTTTCCCCCCTTTCCTTTTCTCTCCTTTTAAACTTGTCCACGAGTTTGCAATTTGTGTCAGCAGAAACATAAAAAGAAAGGGAAAATGTGTGCAGCTCTCTGAGGAACAAACCAGTTGCGTTATCGGTTAAGACTGTTGCCACGTTTAAGAAAAGAGAGAAGCTTTTGCTGCGAAGAAACTTTTGAAAGGTATCATCAGAGGGGTACCCAGACCGAGGGTGAGGTTAATCTCTTCCAAAGCTCAGCTACAAAAGTTGGAAGCCGGCAAAGGGCTTGTGTCCAAAAGAAATCAATTTCTAATTTGAAACAAAATCATTTTTGACTAACAGGAGTTCAGGACCCATTACTTTTGCTCTATACTCTGCTGACATTTCAGCTCTTTCTGTAGCGCGCAGTGAATTCTAATAGTCATCTCATAACGTTGCTACACCAATCAATTTAAGCGAGAGAAAGCCGTTACGATTCTGTGAAGTTTTCAGGGGCAATTTTCACTGATGGATTTCTTTTTTTCCCCTCTCTTTCCTTTTCCTTTCTTTTTTAAAACCACCATTATTTTTTTTCTTCTTTCTACGCACACACACACACACACTCCCCTCTTTCCTGCAACTACCATGTATGGCCATTGATACCCTCTATTGTTTCATGACTCCTCTATGCATTTACTTGTGGATTAAGTACCTGAAAAGTCGGTTGACCTTACTGCCCAATTCTTCTGTTCCCCTTTATTGCCCACTCCACTTTTAGAGCAATCTGGTAGGGAAATTATAGGCAGATAAATGTTGGCTTGCTGTCAGAAGTGTGATTAGGAATAATTAACAGATGGCCATCTCCACTTCCATTGACAGAAGGTTTATTGAAGATTCTGGACCAGATCCACAAGGTGTTCCAGTTGCGAGGGTGTGTGGTTCTTCTTTTGTCTCATGAATTTCATAGAGGATCCCACACCACGACTTGGAATCAAATATCCTGCTTCCCTCTAGATCTATAGTAATATATATCTTTTGGGGGTGACTTCCAATGTCATCTCAGTTTTTCGTATTGGGCAGTAAGAAGAGAAAAAGTTAAGAGAAACAAAGGGCTTACTTGTTTGAATGAGCAAGAAGTCCATTTTGCTTATGGAACATTGTGGTGTGTTCATAGCATGCTACATCTGAGTAACAAATCAAAATTGCTGTGTTCACCAGGGATATCTGCAAGGCCGGTAAAAAATGTCAAGATGGCAGCCACAACCTAATGATTGAAGCCCTACCCTCTTTTTTAACGCATGTTGCATATATAAAAGGGTTGTGACTTCAGTCACACAGTTGTGGCTGCCATCTGACTTTTTTGAACCTCCCTGTGGACACCCCTAGTGTTCACATTTAACCTGCTCTGACCAAACAAATGAATCATAAGTTGGCTTGCCATGATGGCCTGGCTCACCCAAGATAGGAAGACAATGCCTGGTTTCCTACATCAGGCTGAACCACAAACTA
Source organism: Liasis olivaceus (assembly GCA_030867105.1). Classification (NCBI taxonomy): domain Eukaryota; kingdom Metazoa; phylum Chordata; class Lepidosauria; order Squamata; family Pythonidae; genus Liasis; species Liasis olivaceus. The sequence continues at coordinate 257,605,258 of CM061348.1, read as the reverse complement.
TCCAACCCCATGCTAATTTAATTTAATTTAATTCGTTGTATGAAGCCAGCCGTTGTTTTCTCACTTTAATGAGGAAACCATTGCATATGACGAAATTGGTCCAACTTCTTTATATTTGTTTTCTATTGTTGCTTCCTTGTTGTGCAACCTAAAGAAAAATCACATTCTGTCATCTGAGGAAGTCTCCCTACCACCACCTTCTTTTATGGCTGTTTCAGTGAAATTGTCTTCTGTTATTTATAAAAAATGTCCACCGATACTTCTGTACTACCCACGGCAGCTAATAATCCTTAAAGCCGATGATATTCCAAAAGCAGATCCAGCAGATGAAATAACAGATAAAGCAGAGGTATTGTGCAATGTTCACGCCCCATAAAACAAGCGCCTTCCTAAATGAGAACATTAATGAAAGCCAAAGACTCTGAAAGAGTTCCCATAATTTAGGTGTGACCTGCACAAAGCCCCCTTTTTCCCTATAATTTCTGTATGAAATATTCCAAATCTGACAGAAGTCATGTGTGTGGACTCAGAGGTCCTTGTATTATGGCTTTGTGACCTCTGCTCTCATCCAGGTATAGATTACCTGGAGAAGAACCATACGTGCACGTACCTGGTTTGCTTTCTAAATTGTGTAAGTTCTAATATTCGTTCATTTGGAATAATTTCTTGGGACTGTTGAAAAATTCTATCTCATTTTACTGTTTTATATATATATAGATAGATAGATATAGAGATAGATATAGATAGATATAGTATATTCCTTCAAGAAACCACATTGTTTAGGTGTTATATGTTTATTGTTCTGGCTTCTGTCAAGGTTTTTACTGCTTATAGCTTGCTTGACCCCATTGTGGGAAGATCTCGTGGGTTTTCTATGAGGAATATGCAAAGAGATCTTGATTCGCTCTGTCCATATTATGTGTTATGGATTATGTATAAGGATTATGATAACCATAGGAAAAGCTCTGGATGTTTTCCTTTCCCCCAGATTTTTCTTGATGGGCTAGTTTTAGAACTAACTTCTGACTTACAGATATTCAGCTAACCTGAAACTGTGGTATAGCAAAAGGAATGCATTTTTAGACGAATTACAACAGTGCCTGGATCATTCTGTGTTTGCTTTTGAAACTCTCCCAGTTACCGTGCAAATCTACACTTGCATTGTGAGTTTTCTCACCATTCCCAGTGAAAACTGGAAATCCAGAGGTGAAGTTTTCAAGAGTTGGTCTGAAGGTCATTAGGGAATGGCAGCCTGTCACAGGCTGAAACCACAAAAGTGACACCAAGTCTACTCTGGGTAGTATATATGCAATTAAGACTCCAGGCAGCCCTGAAAATATATGTTCATTCCCTACCTGTCACCGGTAACAACAACTTAGCCTGCTGATTCGCCGTATCTAAAGCTCCCTGAAGAATAACATGATGCTTGGGCCTGGTGTCTGAAATAAGACAAAGCAAGAAAAGGCTGCTGCAGATGTTTCTTTTCTTTCCATAGGAATGACTCCAAGCTCTGGGAAGGATACAGCTACGTCTCCTGGATTGACAGGCAACAAGAAGGAGCTTGTAACGGCGGCCACCTCCCCAATCCAGCATGGGGCTTGGCGGTAAGATGGCTGGCGATCTCTGGTTTAGGATTCCACAGGCACGACCATCACATTTGCCCCCCACGCCAGGAGAAGAGGCTGACTTTCATGCGTTCCTCCAGCTGAACCTTATAAACTTAGATCTGCCATATCTTGTGACATTTATAGTAAGCCTCAAATTGCTTGTTAGAATAAGAAATGCAGGGATACGCCAAGTTCTAATGTTTTAATTTTTACTTAGATTCCAGGAGAGAGAGAGAGAGAGAGAGAGAGAGAGAGACGTATTTTAAAATACTGATGCATTTAATACATTCATAAATAATTTAAAGGCAATATGGGGTTAGTTTTTTTCCTTTCCAAAGTCTACTTGGCCTTACACACACCTCCCCCACCCCAAATGGCACCGTGTTTTATCACAGTGCATTTCTTGCCAAGCTATTTTATACTGTTTTGCCACGGTATGGAAAGCAACTAAATTGTGTGTCATTAACAATTCAGATAAGTTACATAACGAAACCTCACATGGCAATACCGCAATTATGAAGAAGCCATAGCTTTGCTCATCAAATTGGGAATATTGATGTTACTAAATGGGGCAGTTTCTAGTTTGGACAAGGAACTCTTCATCCCTTGCACGTACAACGCTGGCTGTTTGCCAGCCTGGAACTAGCCTGGGAATACAGGTAGTCCTTGCTTTACAACGGTAATTGGACCAGAATTTCTGCTGCTAAGCAATGCGGTTGTAAAGCACAGTGTCATGTGACCGTGCTGCTTAGTGACGGCAGTTCTGGCAGTCCCTGGTTATCGTCGTTAAGCAAATCACCACAGGTCATTAAGCAAAGGCCTTGCATGACCACGACTTCCGGCTTCCCTCTGACTTTGCTTGTGGGAAGCCAGCAGGGAAGGTTGCAAAAGGCTGTCATGTGACTGCGGGATGCTGCAACGGTCAGAAACCCAGGACGGTTGCCAAGCACCCAGATCATGATCACGTAACCGTGGGGACATTGCAATGGCTGCAACTTTGAGGACTGGTTGTAACTACCACTCGTTCAGCACTATCATAAGTTTGAACGGTCAGTGAATGAGTGGTTGTTAACTGAGGATCCCTTGTGTATTCTTTCTCTTTTCTTCTTTGGAGCACAAAGGGCTTTCCCTTGTTCATTTGAATTATGCTTCAGCATCATCTCTAGGCAGATTTTAGCTGTGATTTCTTGAAAATGGCTTTGCAAGTTTCTTTCAAGTGCTAGGAGTGGTGAGACCCTGGTATAAACGATTGTAATATAATTCGTTATAGTAATATAAGCCGCCAGGCAGCTCTGCTCTCCCCACACACTGACAATGCTACCTAGGCTAGTAATGAAACATCTGCCGGAACACCACCAAGCTCAGAGAACACCCTGAGTATATGTATTCTCTACCATTGAAATGTTGGTATCACTGAATTCTGCTTAAGGCAGACAAGATCATGGCGGGCGCAGGGGCAATCTCTGGCGATGTGAAATATTTTAATCTTGCTTCTTGAATTCAGACTGAGAAGTGCCTTGCGGTAAGCTGCAACTTGTTTTAGTCCTGAAGTGTTGAAACCACCAGTCTTGCAGATGTATGCAATAATCGTGGCTTACTTTGACCAATACCTGGTTTGGTTGTTTTTTCCTTTTCCTTTTCCTTTTCCTTTTCCTTTTCCTTTTCCTTTTCCTTTTCCTTTTCCTTTTTTTGAGCTGTTCTTCCTTATACTTCCAAGATGAGCCAGAGGTTTGGGCAGGGAAGAAGCAAATGAGGAGTTCACGAGAAACTACAAAAGAGCCACACAGTCCCATTCACGTGTAAACATGCAGTCTGTAAAACAACAAATAACAATGTTTTTAGGTCTTCCTAGGTGAAGGCCACTCTGGACAGGCAAGACTTTGGTATGTTCCTTCCATACTTTCTGCTAAACTGTTTTCTCTCAAGGAAAAACAGACCTCCTTGTGAACCAAAGGTTCACTTCCATTTCATTCCCTGCCTCCCTGGTTGCCCAAAGGGAACCTAAATAACAACGTTAAATGCCCAAATGTAAGACAAACCATTTTACCTAGAATCCATCACAATAGGTGCCAGTTGAATTTGAAGGTCAAAAACAGAACACGACGGTCGCTCCTCTTTGCAAGTAACCAGTGCCCCCTTCTGTTGCGCCCACATGAAGACTTTTTTTGGGCAACTGAAGATTCCCTTCATCATTATTGAATTAGTAAGGGCACTTACAGCCTGCCAAATCTGCATGTTTGACACAGTGTAGATCTGATGTAAACAAGCTACATCAGCCTTCCCCACACAGGGTCCTTCTGATAAATAGGACCAACTTCCATCATCTGAAGGGAAAGATTGAGTTAAATATAAAATGTGATCTTAAGGACCCTGGCTACAAAGTAGCTGTGAATATAGAATGATTGCATCAGAGGTTTGTTAGCAGCCATTTTTTACAGTTTTTGGAGATAAGCCCAGGTTAACCATAGGTGGCTCCCTGGTGGTCTCATGTGCTTGATGTGGCACTTGGAAAGTAGGTCCTTCAGCCAAAACCATCTACAAAACATAATGTGTGGGTGCCTCTGAACTCTAGACATGCAAACTGGACTTCTGCTTTCTTCCAGAGCCTTAAATTTCCTGGGGACTTTATTAATTTCATTGGATTTGCAATAAAGAATTCAATAGACTAATGAAAAAAGTGCTCATATAAATTAATTTCCCAGATAGCAAAGTGTTTGTGCTCCAAGATATTTCTTTCTGCTCTCTGCCCTGCTGGTGAAGAAGCGTGGAGCCCTTGGGGTTCTCTGAGCTTGGTTGTTCTCTTGCAAATGTTTCGTTACCCAGCTAGGTCACATCTTCAGTGCTAGAACGGAGTGGGGTTTGCTCTCTGTTTATATACAGTGCCATGCCCTGCCAGTGTTGGTTTGTGTGTGTATGTGTGTGTGTGTGTGTGTTTCCCTCTGGTAGTTCCTTGATTAGAGTATTGTTTACTGCTTGATTGTATGTCTGGTGATAATGTTGGTGTTAATCTCTGCTTCTCTGGGTGATGATTGCTGGTGAGGAGATGTTCTGGTCTTTTGTTTTCCTTTCTATTGTCTCTTTTGAATGGTGTGTAAATGTTGTTTATCTCTGTGTGCCTGTTGATGGCTGCCTTGTCTGAATACCAAGCTTCCAAGAATTCCCCTTCATTTTTGGATTTAGCTTGGTCTAAGATGCTGACAGTTTCCCAGTTGAAACTATGGTTAAATCTGTCCGTGTGTTGTGAGATTAAGGAGTTTTCATCATGTCTTCTGACTGCTAGTTGGTGTTCATGGATGCACTCTGCTAGTCTTCTGCCTCTCTGTCCTACGTAGTGTTTGTTACAGTCCTTACGCTGTATGTTGTGGATGACTCCTGCTTTTTCTTCTTGGGCTACTGGGTCTTTTGGTTTGCTGAAGATGTTTTGGAGGGCTTTAGTTGGTTTGTGTGCTACAGAGATGCCATGTGGTTATAACAGTCTGTCGGTAGTTTCTGAGACGTTTCTGATGTATGGCAGTGTGATCCTTTTCATAGCTTGTGTTGGTTGTGTTGTAATAGGTTGAGTGGTCAGGCACTTTTTGATAAAGTTGCATGGATATCCATTTTGTTGGAAGATATTGTATAAACAAAAGAAAACCCCCACCCCCACCAACACTGTCAAGGAGTGCCACTGTATATAAACAGAGAGCAAACCCCACTCCATTCTAGCACTGAAGATGTTACCTAGCCAGGTAACGAAATGTTTGCAACAAAACAACCAAGTTCAGAGAACCCCAAGGACTCCACAGTTCAACCCTGAGCTACACATATTTACTTCTATTGGTGAAGAAGCTGCTATTGACGGAGGGAAGTCTGGTGACTGAACTACATCTACGAATCAAGCCCCCTTGGCTTTTTAGTGAGAGCTTGGGAATTCAGGAGCTGATGTATCCAAAAGATCAGGAGAGAATTTGATCTCTGTGTCTTGGTTTCGTTTGAGCTGTTCACCCAGCTGCAACCACCAGGTATTAGTGCTGGGCATTTTTGTTGTAGCTATAACGTAGGCTTCAAGGATGAGGCATCATCCATGGGCAGCTTCTACCCAAGATTGTTGTGAGCTAATGAGGATATGTTCTTGCCATTGACTAATTAGGGGCCTGTGCAAGATTTGAAATAGTTGCTTCTGTAAAGGAGTCTTGCAGTTCTCTATGTTTCAGCAATCCACTTCCAAGCTCAGCTACTACGGAAGTGATCTGTGAAATGACAGTGAAGTAGTACATGACCTTTTGGCTTCAGCTTGCTTTTCCTTGCTGCCCTATTCTTATCCTCCAAAGGGTCAAAGGAAGAGCAGTGAGCTTTGATCTTGGCCAGGATGATTCGTTTTTCTTCTCTTTGGTGTAGAAGACTTAGCTAAGTTGGTTGATGAAACTATGAGCTTAGTGCTCTAATGTTTATCTTTGTGGGTCTGGAATAGATCAGTAAGTTGCTAAGGGTTGAGCTCCTCTCCTGGATGACCTCTGATCCTATGGAAAACCCCATGGAGCTGCTGTTGTCCACCTGCTTTCTTGTATTTTTTCAGACTTTTATATTTCTATAGGTTCGGGATACCTGAGGGACCACCTGACTCCCATGGTTTCTGCCTGTCTGGTAACATCTGGCAGAGCCTGTGCGCTTCAGGTCCCTTCAATCCAATAATGCCACCAATCGGGATCCAGGAAGGGTGCCTTCTCTGTCACAGCACCTGCCCTCTGGAATGAGATCCCCCAGAGATCTGTATGTCTCCTGCCTGATGATGTTGCAGAAGTCTTTAAAAACCTGACTGTTCTCCCAGGCCTGGGGTAGGATGTTCGTGGAGCTCCGTTGGTTTTGTTTTCTGCTTGAGGCTGTGTGTTTGTTCAGGTGTTTGGGACTTCTTCTCCAGTGTTTTCCTTTTATTGTTTTCTACATTTAGTGTGAGACCCCGTTCGGTGTCGTGGTGGTTAAGGCACCTGGCTAGAAACTGGGAGACCGTGAGTTCTAGTCCCAACTGAGGCATGAAGCCAGCTGGGTGACTTTGGGCCAGTCTCTCTCTCTCAGCCCTGGGAAGCAGGCAATGGCAAACCACTTCCGAAATCTTGCCAAGAAGACTGCAGTTAAGTCCAGGCAGTTCCCAGGAATTAAGACTGATTTGAAAGCAAACAAACAAAAATTTTAGTGTAAGTTACCCAGAGTCATTTTGGAGTTGGGTGGCCTCTAAATCTTGTAGATAAAATCAAAATACAATTAAAAACAGGATGGGATGGGATAGATCAAAGCCATTGCTCAGCCAGGACCTGGACCTCCAGAATGTTCTCTTTATTGCATATGAATATATTTTCTCTATCTCTCCCCCCACTCCCCTCGTGTACTGTGTTAGTATAATTGACCGGGTTAAAGAGGTGTGTTTTGCTTCCCCTTACTCATGGGCTTCTCTAATTGAAAATGGTAAATGGACAAGTATTTCTGTGTGAGACCTAAACCCATCCTATTCTTCATCAGCGAAACCTGCTTGGGCAGCAGGTCAGTCTCAATTTATCACAGAATGGGTTATAAGCTTAGATTGCAGGTTTAACTAACTAAATTAATCAATATGGAGAATTATAGCTGCTGGTGTGCCACTAAAGTTAAAGATCTGTCAGCATGTTTGTTATAATCCACACTTAACGGTTAAACCCTAATGGTTTGCTTTGCTAGGAACTGAATCTTGCTGAACAAAACTGGAGCCTTAACAGGAGGGTGGGGAGAGAGGAATGGAATCAATTGAGTTTGCAGGATATGTAATTACTTTTCGCTATTTAAAGTTCTAGCAGATCGAGTCAAGGTAGGTTTTGTGCAGAGCACTAACCAACACTAGCGGCAGAGGGAAGCCTAGCTTTTGAGAGAGAAAGTGGGTGCAGAGTCAGGGGTCTGAAGACCTAATGCCCCAGCAGAAGGGCAGAGGGAGGTTGATGGGTTGTGCTGCAGCAGTCTGGCTACCCCAGGCTTTGTGTTTGGGCAGCTCCTCTTCTAGGAACGTTTTCCTCTAGACCTTCTGTGCCCACCTGATGATGATGATAATAGTAATACAAAACAAAGGGGGTGAAACGGGGTCTGGTAGATGGCTGTGGCCCAGTTTCCATCCTTAGAGCTGTCTGCGCTTCAGCCTCAGGGCCAATTCCAGATGAACAGTGTCACTCTTGTCTACAGAAGGTGGCAGCTCCAGGCTCACCTTGGCTGATGAGGAAGAAGATGAACAGGTTAGGGCCTGTGTAAGACTCCAAAGCAGAATCACTAGGAAACGCGAAGGGTTTAAGATAGGCAGGGAAGTCAAAAAAGCACCCCAGAAGAAAGCAGTGGCAAACCACTTCCATAATGCTGCCAAGAGAATAATGTGGGAGTATCCACGGAGTTGCCTGTAGATGAGTCTGACTCAAGGGAGTCTTTAGTTTTGTAATAAAACACAAAAACAGGTGGTATTTGCTCCAGCTGTTTGGTAAATACGAGAAAGCGCTGTTAATATATTTTTAGTGCAGTGACTTGGCATGACATGATGTGTGATGAGAGTAGGACTTTGCTAAGAGAAGCTGCAGGAATAAATGAGAGAGGGAGGGTTATCCCTTTAAAGCTCAATGTCTTCTTCCCCCTACCCCCAATATCTCTTTCCAATGTTAATTTCTCTCTAGTGTCAGATTTGGGGAGCAAAAATCATTATTGGGCATTGGTTTAAGGCACAGAGCAGGTCTAAGAGAATCTTGGATGAACTTGGGCCACCTGTTTGCCACGTATGCTCCCAGGCAAAGGTCACCAGCTCCTTGGTGGAGGTGGTCGCACGCAATGGCTGCATGAGTTTGTGGGGTGACAAGTCTGTTTCTTGGGACGCTGCTGCCCAGTTGGAAGAGGCCACCCCCTACTCAGTGCAAGAATCCGAAGTCTAGCATCCCTGATAAATGTGTGTCTAGCCTCCAGTGAAGAGGAACCCACCATTTCTTTGGGAAATTGATTTTACTGCCCAATTGCTCTGACTTCTGGGTAGTTGTCACATTTGATTGGAATCTGCCTTCCTGTGACTTAAAGCCAGTAGTCTGTCTCCTGCACTCGGAATGAGAGAGAACAAGTTGCGATCATCTTCCTCTACGTGACATCCTTGAAAAGTGCTATCGGTCATCTTTTCCCAAGCTGAAAATACGCAACTCCTTCAATCTCTCCCCATGTGTCTTAGTCTCTGTTCCTCAATCATCTTTGTTACCCTTCTCTGAGCCTGTTCCAGTTTCTTTAAATTCTTCTGAACCCTGAAGTGGCACAGGACTCAAGGCGGGAGCTGACCAAGCAGAATAAAGTGTGTCAATTATTTCCCGTGGCTTGAAAACTATACTTTTGTGTTTCCCAGCCTGTACAACCACATCTGACTTTTGTTTCCTAGGTAAAGAAGTTTGCAAGAAGTTCATCTCTTATTGGGTCCTTTTATCTAACCCATCAAAATCATTCTGAATTTTATTTCTCTAAGGTATTAGCCATCTCATCCAGTTTTTGTGTCATCTGCAAATCTGACATGCCTTCCCTCCAGGGCATTAACAAAAATATTGATGAGTAGAGGACCCTGGACTGGTCCTTGGGGCACCCCACTTGATAGCTCTCTCCAATTAGCTTTGCAGCTAGCTTGGTGGCATGTATGAGAATGAAAAGATCTTGCAATTTCTGGTAGCGCTCATATTAAGTAATAGACGCACACTCTGAGAGAGTTGCAACAGCGCTATCCTTTGGAGTTTTTAGAAAAACAAATTGCATTGTGCAAATTTGTGTTCTGGGGCTGTTAGGAAGAATAGCAAGTTTTGCCCAGCACATCTCTGATCAGGTAGATGGGCATTTGGGGACTTTTAAACAAATTAATATTTGATGTAATACGCAATACCCAGAGCTGTATATTGAATAGTCCACAGTGCTATATTATCCCTCCAGATTCTTTGAACTAATGCTTTGTAGTAAATAAAAATGTGAATTAGCTGTGCGTGGAGCAGCAACTGCTGTTGAGATGCTGGTGCCTCGGATAGCTAAATGGGGTTTTGGCTTTTTAAGTGGCATGTTCCGTGCTAAAGAATCGTCTCTGCAGAGCCATCTTCCGTCAAATGGATCTTTGTGACAAAATACCTTTTCTCGGGCTAAATCTTAACGCTGAAGTGGAAGGGGGATCTAATTTCTAACTGGGTTGGGGGGAAAAGCGTTGTGAGGGGAACGATGGTGGTTCGAAATATTAGAGGAGGTCAGTCCTCCCCCATTCCACTTTCCCCGAGGAGAACTAACATCATGAAAAGTCCAATATAGTTCCATATGCGAGTGATCAAAGCAGACACTGGCAAATTAATCTCTCTTATTCACTGTGTAGGTTGTTAATTGTTCTCTCTGCTTGCTGTCGATATAATGTGAAATTTTCATTCCCCCCATTCAGGATGGGGAAAAGTTGTGGCTGAAAATGTTAACATTTGCATTTTTATTTGTTGATTTATTTAAAGGACAGCCTTTCTTACAGCAATCCATCACTCAGTGACACCCCAGATATGAATAATGTATTGTAGACTTGCGGTTACAATGTGTAATAAGTGCCAGAGACAGTAGGAGAATGTTAACTATGTTGCAAATGTAATATTTATCGACTTGTAGTTTATTGCTTTGGAGGTTCAATAATACTGACCATAGGACATTAATACCGCTTATCCTGATTTTAGCCAGCAACCTACGTATGCAGAAATGAGCCATCTCTCTTGCACTCCCCCAATAAATACGGAATTTACAGCACGTTCTAGATGGCGCATCATTGGATGGTCACGTGTGTCCGTATGTTTAAACTCTAAAGGGGGGGGGGGCTTGGCTTTGCCACCAACTTGGCTTTGCCTGGAGCCTGGTTCAAAAGGCGATCCCAAGCCTTGGCATCTTGATGGTTCATGGATTCTGGGTTGATCTTTGTTGCTGGAGCTGCTAAGCACTAAAGGCATTCATATTGGCCAGGCTGAAGGACCAGTAAGCTTGGGGTCTCCATGCACGTACCCCAAGATACAACTTCAGTTAACAATATAGATCCTGCCCTGCAGTTTTCCTGATCACAACTCACTGGGTCAACTGTCTTTCATGCAGTGGCTTGTGTGATCTGCCCAGAAAGACTGTGGAGTGGGGTTTCTTCAGAAGAGATCACCAAAAAGAGCTCACTTAAATTTCTTCTACTCAGTTACTTAAATTCTTATAATTACATAAATACTTAAATACTTCTAATCACAAAGTGTGTTCAGTGGAGTGAAAGCCCTACTCTTGGCTGGGGCAAGGGGACCACCAACAGGGCCTCTCCAGCTGACCTTATGGCCTAAATTGAGCGGTATGAGGAGGCAGACTTAAGTACCTGGATCCTACGCCACTGGGGGCTTTGTAAACTCACATTTACATCTTAAAGCAGAGCCAGTACCTCACAGGCAACCAGCACAGTACTCTCTGGAGAGGTGTTCTGCAGTCCCATTTAGCAATCCCAGTTAACTTTCAGGAAGCTGAGTTCCGCATCAGTTGCAACTCAGGAGCCCCAGATACATGTGCGTTGCAATAGCCTGGGTGTGAAAAGTTATTAGGGCATGGATCACTGTGGGAAACTCATTTAGGTCCAGGAGGGGTGAGAGCTGGTGCTCTAGCCCAGACTGGGTATTTTTCTCTTCTGGAAGTTGAGGTCTTGCTGTCCCACCTGGAAGCAGCTTCGACTGAGGTCATAGGCCATTGTCCTTTGGAAGACTTCATCTTCCGGGAATTGGTAGAGTGCAAAGGATGCAGCTGTTAGAACCTCACTGCCCAACACTCAATCTTGTCCTCATCCAAGAAGCAACCCGGTTAAGAGTGGAATAGGAATGTTGGCAGAAGAAGGCACTAAGGGGAGTAGAGGTCAGAAGCTGCTGGATGGCAGGTGTGCTGGCAGAGGCTTCTGAAAAACCTCAGAGAGGTTGAAGAATTCCTTCTAGCTGTGGTGGCTGGTGCTGCTAGAGGTGGTTGTAAAGTTTCTTGGGGACAAAAATCGCCAGCATGGGAAACGAGGGCTGTTTCATTCCTTTCTCTTTTTAAAAGAACAGAAAAAAGAGCCTATATAAAGAGTTGTGAAATTCCAGGGCCTGGCGTGGGCCGCCATCACGAAAATTCAGTTCTTCTTTCCGTCAGCGGGGAAGCAAGGAAGCGAGAGGGGAAAACGGTGCCCTGTTTTTGTGGGCAGGCAGGGAGGGACTGTGCTTGAATGGATAGAAACCTTTTGTGCCCAAGATGGCAGCTTGTGTGACCATTACGAGCTCCATTTTGGCATTCGGGGTGGTGTCCATTGCTAAGAAAATGAAATTCTGCCAAAAGCTCCCTGCCTTTCAGTGCAAAGAGATTAATGTTAATTAGCAACTGTCGACTGTAATTGTCACCCTCATTAAAATACAGAATTATGTATTTTTTAGTTATAAATAACCTTTCTAATTGTACTTGATGTATGCCAGTTTAATCAAATAGTACACTTGCTCGCAGGCAGATATTTGCATTAATCTAACACTGGATCTCAGTCTTTTTGATCTTCCCCTTTTCCAAATTTTACTGGTATGTTTTGGAAGGGGGGAGAAGAGCTCCCTTTCAGCTACTTGTCTTTTAAACATTTTGTTGTTATTTTGCATTCAGCTCTGCAACCCTGATAGGATTTTATATTAAAATGACTGGATGTGTCTTCTGGGATTGTTGAGTGCAACTGAAGGCCTGTCAGTTTTTGAAGTAGTTTGGCAAGGTTTCTGTCACTCAGTGGTGTGACAATAAGTTGATTATGGTTTTGGAGCTAAGAATAAGCCAAAGAAAATGCAGTATAAATCACGCAATCGAGAGCTGGCTTAACTTCTTTTAGAGCTCCCTCATGAAAGGTGTTGTGTTGTGTGTTGTTGGGTGTAGGAGCATTTTCAGCTGCTAAACTCCCAAGTGGTAAATTTTGTCTGGTCTCATGATAGGCCAAGGGTTAAAAAAATCCACCAAATGCAGAAGAGGAGCACATAAAACTAATCCAGGGATCTGATCAGTGAGGCACCTTCAGTAGATCTGAGGCAGTTGGATAAAATTGCAAAATGGTCCTCGCAGTTTGATGGGAGAGAAAGAAGATTGCAAACTCTCCAGAAGAATCAGGAGCAGGGAGGAAAATGATATGCACTAACTCCTGTACACTGTTAGTTTTGGACTGCTGCAGTTTACCAACTTTAGGAAGCAGAGTAAGTCTGGAGTAAGGATCTCAAACAATGAGCAGAGGCTGCTTTTAGAAGAAGCAGGAACTCTACCTGTTCATACTTTCAGTTGTTCTTATTTAGATGAGGAGGCCTACAAGTAGACACAAGCATCTTCCTATTGTTGAACTGAGTTGATGGAATGCCATGCAATGGATATATGCATGCCTTCCCTACTCTCCCACCCCGCCCCGGCTTCCTGGCACTCTTCCTAGATTACTTCTTAAAGCAGAATATGAGCCATGGAGAACCTCTGTGAGCATTTCCCTCTCTTCAGATGCCCAGAAGTGGTCCTGTTAGACCACCTTGCACATTCCAATGCTGAGCTGTCATCATCTGAGTCTCAGCATTCCCTCCACTTAAGCCAAGAGGCTTGAGAATAAAAAATGCTTGAACGATTCTTTTGGAGTCCTGTACCGAAGCATGAAGTGTTGACAGCACATTGCTCCCATCTCCAAGCATTACTTTGTTGAGAGAAGTATTATGTAAACAGTTCGCTTTTTGTAAAATTCATACACTACCTTCTCTTCCTGGGAAAATCTGCATTGCTGTGCATCACTCATACTGATGCAAGAGTGAAAGAAGCATCACTGTGTTCAACCATCTGCTTGATTTTTCCCTTTCTAATAGTTCCTGTTATCCTTGGAAAGGACTCAGCATGGCCATTGCCTTGTTGAAGCTCACACTCCACACTTTCTCTCATCTTCCTGGCACTTCTCGCTCTTCTCCATCCGGGTGCCTCTCAAGATGCCTTTCTGATGCAGCAAGCTTCTTTCTTTCTTTTTTTTAGTTGGGCTTCCATCCTGCTTTGGGAAAGGTTGGGAAGGGGCCTTCTCCAGAGAAAAAACCAAGACCCCCTTTTACCTCTTATGGTTTATTGTTAGGTTTTATTTACACGGGAAGGACAAGAGCAATTTAATCAAAGTTCATTAAAAGGGATCCTGGAAATGCAAGACCCAAACCAAGAACTTAATTTAATTAAGACATCACTATTCCTTCTCTACAACATTTCGACTTAACTCCTGCTCCTGCTCAGAGGAGCTCTTCTTGCCAAATCCTCCTTCCAGGCAGAATAGATCTTTTTCTCTAATTTTCACCCCAAGGTCGGCAGCCTCTCCTTTCCCACGTCATTGGGTCATGTCATTTCTCATCTCCCCCCTGCTCTCCCCCCCCCCCCAGTTTTCAAATAAATCATTTCACGAATTTTTCAAGGTGGAGTTCTTGTTTGGCACTTCACAATTTAATATGCAACGTAATACAGTGGTACCTCGGTTCACGAACGCTTCTGTTCACGAACAATTCGGTTCACGAACAGCTCCGGTCGCAAAATGTTGCCTCCGTTCGCGAACGCCGGATCGGGTTACGAACAGGATCTGCGGCCATTTTCCCTCCCGTGACACGTGGTCGCGGCTTCCGGTAGGGAGGGGGACTCTCCCTCCAAGCAGTAACCGCCTCCCCACCCGCCTTCCTGTCCTCCACACCAGAAGTTGCGACGAGCAAGGTTGGCTTTCTCTCTCTTCGTACTGTACTTTGTGTCATATTTTTGCGGTTTTAAAAAAAAAAAACATATGGTTCAGAATGGATTAACCGTAATTACATTGAACCTTATAGGGAAATTTGATTCGGGACGCGATCAAAAATCGGTTGGCGACCAAATTCGTAGGGGTCAGAATGGATTAACCGTATTTACATTGAACCTTATGGGAAAATTTGATTCGGTTCACGACCAATTCGGTTCGCGACCAGAGTCGCGGAACGAATTAAGTTCGTGAACCGAGGTGCCACTGTATAAGCCTGACTAGATAATCTATTTCTGTCAAAGCTCAGAAAGGGAAGAGAGTGAAAGTTGGTTATTCCAGTGGTTTTGAATCAGATTTTATTTTATTTTTAACAAATATCATGCACTTTACTCAAGTTGACTGTTTTGGTTATTTCTCCTTGATACCAAATTATTTGTGTATTTTTTCACACTTCCATTGCCTCTTTCTGTCCATACATCTGGTAAGTTTTTAAGGCATAGTTAGTAAAAGTACCTTCTTAAAGGCGCGTGTATAATTCTCTCTCTCTCTCTCTCTCTCTCTCTCTCTCTCTCTCTCCTCTCTCTTCAAAGTCAATAAATTGAAACACCAACCTCAAAAAAAATCCTTTTTTTCCTCTGAGGCTTTCTTAAAAGTGATTAAAAAAAGGAAAAGATCGGCTTTTCAAACACACTAATGCTATTGTACTTTTTAACTTTCATTTTTGCTTCGTCTGCATCAAATCATCTTTTACTATTTAAAATGAAAATTGGGTTTATTGAAACATTTCAATTTTGATTATTTTTTTTTAATAAAGATGTTGCCATCTAACTTAATGAAATCACTGGAACGAAATGAGTAAAAAGTTTGAAGAATATAATAATCTCGGAGCCCTGCAGATTTTATTAAATGCACAGCAGACAGAACTCGGGCACATTTCTTTAGTGTGTTCCCCCACCCCACCCCCATGTGCTGTCTTGGATCAATAGGGTGTGAAAAGCATGGCTTGTCAGAAATGACCTTTGCACCATTGGACCAACTCTCTTTCAGGCGATTTTCCGGCAGAATGAACTCTGCACTTTCTTCCCATTGCCGAGAGTTTTGCATTTGTGTTTGTCAGAAACATCCATTTTTGCAAGACTTTTTCCAAGCAAAGTGTTGGAACCACATTTGCATTGCACTCGCTGGCAGTGTGGGATGGTCAACACATTTTTGCAGCTATGCTTTTGTGTGTCCTCAGCAGCATGCAAGGAAGTTGATTAGGCTGGAGAAAATGCAACGCCATCTGTTTGTCAGTAAGCCTGATTTCAAACCCCGGGATCTATACGGACTCCAGAGGCCCTGCAAATGCAAACTGCCATATTGAATGCTTATACCCCTTTGTGCCTCTTGCAACTGAGTTCACTATGCCTTAGCAAAAGTATTGAAGTGTGGCCTGAAAACGAATGTAAGGGACCTCCTTTGTGCATATAACACCATGGTCCATTTTGTGTTTGGTGGAGTGGAATATCATCTTCTGAAAGGATTCTGACACTCATTATCATAATTAATGGGCATGTTTAGACCATTTGAGAGACTGGCTGGACAAGCTATTGTGTATAAACCACCAGCAAACTCTACTGCCCCATGTGCTGACGATGCTGCCTAGCTTGGCAATGAAAAGTCTACAGGAAAACAGCCAAGTTTGGAAAACGTCAAGAATTCAGCAGTTCACTTCTGAAATGTATGCAGTCTCTACTATTGAAACATCTAAGAGAGATGGCAAAGGCTGAAGATGGGATCCATTGAAGCCTTCACAAAAGTTTGGGAAAGGGTGGCTGTTCCTGTTTCAGAGAAGTGCACCTAGCACTAGTGAAGACCACATAGGTGGAGATGGAACAATAACCAGAGACTAGAGGATTAGGGATATATTTTCAGTTGTATGTGGAAGGCATTGTGGTACTTTGTGTGTGTGTCTGCAAGGTAGTAGGCATGGACACTCCAATTGGGCCCTATTCAATTGTTGGGGGATAGAAACTTCTGCTTTGTTCATGCCCCAAGAAATGGGCCAGCCATTCCAGCTGAAATGTCTGGATTTTCAAAGAATATGATCTTTAAAGAATATGACAAGCAGAAATCACTGTTCTATGATTGTTAGCAAATTATGGTTGGCCGCAGTGTCAGCCAGATGTTTAGACTGGATTTGGCATTTTTATGCACCTATTGAGCCTTCCCAAGATTTGGTGGTGTTAAAGGTATCATCGCAGGATGGAAGCTGTTCCAAGTACAGCTGCAATGGACTGATGGTGATTTTGCAAATGCCAATGGTCTTCAAGTGGTGCTCCAGATGTTTTGGGATTGCATCTAAGGCACCTATAACTATGGGTGCTATCTTTGCTTTCTTTTGCCATAGTCATTCCACTTCTTTTTGCAGGTCTTTATATTTTGTGATTGTCTCCAGTTCTTTCTCTTCTCTTCTGTTGTCTCCAGATATTGCAGTGTCCACTATCCAGACTTTTTTGCCTTTCTTATCAACAGTTGTTAAGTCTGGGGTGTTGTGTGGCAGGTGCTTGTGTGTTTGAATTCTAAAGTCACAGAGCACTTTAGCTTCTTCATTTTCTATACTTTGACCTGGCAATGGCTAAGAGCAGGAAAGCTGAAGAAAGAGACAGCGGGGCTAATTCTGGCTGCACAGGACCAAGCCTTGAGAACAAATGCATATAAAGCCGGAATTGAGAAGATAGCAATAGACAGCAAATGCCGCCTCTGCAAAGAACCTGAAGAAACAGTGGACCACCTAGTTAGGTGCTGCAAGAAGATCACGCAGACTTATTACAAACAACGGCATGACAAATTATCAATAATGGTGCATTGGAATATCTGCAAAAAATACTATTTGCCTGCAAGCAAGAACTGGTGGGACCACAAAACAGATAAAGTAGTAGGAAATCATCATCATCATCATCATCATCATCATCATCTTTTTATCCTCCTGCCTTTTTTATTTATAACTCAAGGTAGCGAACATACCTAACACCTCTGCCTCCTATTTCCCCTACAATAACAACCCTCTGAGTTGGGTTGGGCTGAAAGAGAGGGATGACCCAAAGTACCCAGTTAGCTTTCATGCCTAAGGGAGATCTACAACTCACAGTCTCCTGGTTTCTAGACCAGCACCTTCACCACTAAAATGTAGCTCCTTTTCCTATTTCTTCTCCTGTCTATATTCGCCATGCATCCTGCCTTTGTCCCACCCCAAATAATAGTGTATTGCTACCTCATTGTAATTGTAAAAAATTTAATTTCACACCACACAGACTTCACTGTCCCCTTTTCTCTGTTCTAGCTGCAAGAAAGCTCACACTCATTTTGGAATCTTTTCTGTTTTGTTTTGAGTTTAGAAAGTAGTTGAAGTTGGATGGTTTTTTCCACTGTTTTTACGTGCCAGACATGTAGATTCAGCCCTCTTTAGTAACTTCATATGACTGAAAATATACTCCCAGAGCACACCAGCCAAGTCTCCGGAATTATAGAAATTAAGCATGGGAAAGATGGAGTGTTCCAGGGTCCTTATATCACCTGAAATTTGTATTCCTGTTTGGGATGAATCTTGCCTGCGGAGGTAACTCAAACTGAGCAATCCCTCTGTGGGTGTATTCATATTGTATCAGCATCCTGTGACTGATCACTATTTGTTCTGGTTTACTATTCCTTTTCACTGAAGAAGTACTTGATAAAACTTACTTGTTTGGACCTTGCTTTAAATGCACTGACATCTTTCAGCCAGCTTTTAGCAGAAGTTGCCCAAGAAGTTTTGCAATCCTATTTCTAGATTCCAACCATCTTTCATTATGTTCTGAATGAAATTCCTTTTGGGGCATGTCACGGCTGCGTCCTTTCCTTATGGCAATTTGATGGGGTTTGGAGAGAAGCATGAATGTATGAAAAACCTACGAACTGTACTAATATGAAAGTATCCAGGCAATGACTCAGATGGAATTAAGTTTAATAAGATGCTGGTATATTCACACCCCATAGAGATTCAATTCTGGCAATATATGCTGATATAATGAGATCAGCACATCCCATGGTCTGCTGTGCTCGGCCCCTTCTTCCTCAAAACCAGGAAATTTAGGAAGGTGTAATGAACAGCATATACTGGAGTTGAAGATATTCAGTCAGAAGCTCACTTGGAAGACTTTATGTGGATCCTTCTTTCTCCCACTCTTTGACCCTCGGAGAGGAGATCAAAATGATATGGGATAATCCATATAACCTATCCTGAGTGGTGGAAGTGCTCTGATTCAGTTCTGTCTGGCCTTGTCCCTGGAATAAGGGGGTTCTGAGGCCACTATCTTTGAAATACTTTTTCCATTGGGCACAGCTTGTTTACTACATCTGCATTTTTGCGGGTCCAGCCTCGGGAGTTTCATGGAACCCTTTGCACAAATTCCCTTTGCACTTTTGTCCTCCTTGTGTGGTTGGCTGGCCTGTGATTCCTTCCTCTTCCCTCTCCTCTCCCATGAGTCATTGCAAAGTTTATGGGTCTGTTGCTTGAAGGGATGGGGAAGGAATGAACTTGGGCCAGCAGGTTTTAACCTCCATTCTTCTCCAAGGTTCTCAGTGAAGAAGTAGGCCCACCCTACTAATAGCAACAGGGAAATCACCTATCCCTGCTCCCAGTCCCAAACTTAGGAACATTATGCCCTTCCCTGTCTTCCCAGCAGCTGCTTCATGCAACTGGAGAAATGTGATTGTTCTGTGCTGAAGTGAAGGGGAATCTGTGCTTCACCAGGAGATTTCTGTGCTCCCTGCCTGTTCAGAATTACACCCACCATTGGTGAAAATACTACTGCTACTAAGAACAACAGTCCTAATCTGCCTTGGATGGCTACATTCATAGTGGGAATGGATGGAAAATCTTAGAGGAGAGCACAGACTAGGAGTCTTTCAGCCAGTTGTAGAAAGCTCATGAGAAGGACTTGGAGAAGCATCCTTGGAGGAAGTGTTGGGAGATATTGGGTAACAGATGGAAGTGATGCAAAGGAGTCAGCATCAGAATTGCATGAAAGAAAGAGGTGGGAGTCACGGCAGATTCTGAGACCAAACATATTGAGGTGTGCTGAGATGTATCCAGGCATAGGTCTCAGCAGACTTTTCGTTCTACGGCAAGTCTAGGGAGATGAAGCTTACAGGGGTGGGTAGATTTGCACATTCAGAGCAACACTTCCAATTTCTGCCGACTTCCCTCTAGAAGAATAACGGGGGGTGCTGGAATTCCTAAGTATTGTACATCCGGTGCTGCACATTAGCTCAGTGCTTAGAACCAACGCTGATTTCTACATAAAAGTTATTCAGCAACTGTCTTCAGCAACTCTCAATCCCCTGGCTTCTGGAGTTCCTGAACTTGCTTAACCAACTGCATTTCACACAGACTTCTAAATCTCCACTTGGCTTACATCCTACTCCCAAAGTGTGAGTTTCACCAAGGGTCTTTCCTTCATTGATGTATGTTTCTGTCTGGATAACTCTGAAGATTAACTAGCTTGAGGTTCGTAAATATAAAGAGTGCGGAACTGTGTGTTGCACATGTGTTTCTTCAAATCTAAAATCTGAAACAAAGCTGTGCTGAATTATTGATGCCAAATGCACACTCAGTAATGCAGCTCCGTAACTGGAATGGATGCTCTTCCAGCAGGGCCCAGAGCTCTCCAAAGTGCATGTTAATAAGCAGAAAGATAGCCTACCATGACTGCAGTCTTGGATGATTTACAAATCAAGCTTCTTGGGGGTGGGGGGGAGGGGGGAATAAATGTGTCAGTAGTTACGGCCTTGACTCAGATTGTTCTCTTGACTTCCATCTTGGCTGCTACTCTCAAAGCACCGGTTTAGCTGAAGAATGGCCAGATGAGTTGCATCTGCCCAAGGAAGGCCTTATGTTTCTCCCCAAGACATGGTGTAAACCCAGGTCAGCTGAAGGTTGTGATACAGGGAATGATAAGGGATACCGGGAAGCTGGCATGTAGCAAACTCTGACATGTAGCAAGTGCTTGGGACTCACCCATGCTCAATTGCAGAGCGGACCCTGGATTTGAACCCAGGCCTCCTGAGTATGGACCACAACGTAAACCCTGGAATGCTGGTTCTCCACAGGTTGTCTATCCACTTGCCACCATTCTTGGGCCTGTAGTGCATCATCTCATTCAAACCATCAGTTACCAACTTGGGGAACCCACCCCCATCCTGGGCTGGGTTTTTCTGAGTTCTTGTCATCTCAGCTGTTCATGTGAATTAATCCAGTCTTTCAGGGGCGCCCCTGAAAGGTGTGGTCAAAAAGGTCAGGATGGCAGCCTCGGTAGTGCAATTGAAGCTCTGCTTTTTATACGTATCCCTTTCGGTTGGTGGGGCTGTGGGTGTGTCTGTCCGTGTGGCCACAGATCACACTGAAGGCGGCTTCTGCATTTTCAGCAGCAGGCAAATTTTATTCAAGCATTTCGATCAAACATTGGGGGTGGGGGCAAATCCTTCCCCTTGCAGCCATTGGGAAAGAGGGAGGCCAGTTGGGGGACACACTTGGCCATCATGCCTAGCCAGTCAAAAGTTACTACAAGCACAGCTAATCTCATTTCCATCCAAGCTTTTGTGAGATCCATTTATTATACAGAGGTCCACAGGGTGCATCACTGCTATCAAAGTTGGTTCTTCTGCTCCCAGCTCTTGCCTGCCCCCAAGAAGGACTGTTGCCTCTGAAGGCATTGCCACAGCTTGCCAGTGACACGCAGACACGCCCGGGCGCCCAGTGAGAGCTCCACAGGCCGGGTTCTAGTGTGCTGCAATCCACATTGTGCCCGGCGTGCTGTAGGTCACAACTGGACATCAGGCTTTGAGCCTCCCAACGAGCTGATAGATCTTCAGCTCCGAAAAGCTGACTCAGAGTCCCTGTGATTATTTGGGACACTTTGCAGCTTTGAGCCTCATTCCTAGCCCCCAAGATTCGAAAAGAAGGAATGATAAATAGGAGGCTGCTGGGAACAGAGATTGCCTGGGTAGAAAGAGTTGATTTATGGGGAAAGATTAAAATGTGTCTCGTTTCCAGAACAATGACACAAAGAGGTACAGCGCAGCCTTCAGATGCTGAAGGGTGTTAATACAGGGAGTTCAAAAGGAGGAGACGTAGGCCATTGCTCACCTTAAGCGATGGACTGGCTGGCGAACAACAAACTGGGAATTCTCTGTCTCTGTTTTCTGCCTGCTGATGTTAAACTTTACACTCCAGGTCCCCAGGTGGCACTCATGGTATGCCTGCTAACATCTTCCCATGCCACCTGATTTTAGGGTGTCTTCCCCCCTCCCAAAAGATGCTTTCATTTTTAAGAAAGGAAGTCAAGCCAAGCACTAGCCTCCAGAATAATTCAACCAATACCTACGAGCCCTGCAGGTTGCTCAGGGGCATTGATTAAAAAAGAATAAATGTTGGGGTAGTTGCTGAGGTAGTTGAAAACACATAGTCAAATTTCCCCAGTCTCCCTTCGATTCGGTATGTGTCTGGTGATTGCCTATGTCCACCAGCCAGTTTGTGGCTTGTAAAGTTTCAGATATGTTCACTGGCCAGACTGTTGGGGGATTTCTCCTTAGTCCCGCAAGCTGATTTGAGCAAAGGGCTGTTCCTTCTGGGTGTGTTGTTCTCTGGATCCCTACAAGCACCGGTGGTGTGATATAATGCAGTAAGGTTAGGCAAACCAGTGAATGAGGGAAGCGGATCCTTATATTTGCAATTATAAGTCCTGTAGGTTCCTTCTGGCATTGCAAGAAAAAGAAATACAAGTGCTTTGCAAATTGCAACCCCCATGGGTAATGGGCAGTGGAGGGGGGCGGGCAAAATTTCTGAGATTTGGGCCTCATTAAACAATAAGCTAAAATCCTTTCCCTTCCCTTCTAATTATCAGCACAGAGAGGTTTTTCTCTTATATCAGAGAGCGTTTGGTCACCCAAGGCCCCATCTAAAGCCTGAAATGGTGGTCCAGGGTTTAGGCTTAAGGTTTCTGGAATTTGCCGGTTCGTGGATGTCTCCTGAGGAAGCACGTACGGGTGAGGTAGCTGTGGGAATCGTTCTGTGCTGCCATGGGCCAGCTCAGATCCCAGAAATGCCTTTTGTATCCACCGTTGGATCTGTATCCTGAAACCCCGCAGAGGCTGCTTGGGTGGAACGGTGCCCATCGGGCTTTCTTGTTTCATGAAATACAAAAAAGAAAGGGCGGGCAAGCTGATGCATAGAAGGAGGCAGGCAGCGTCTTTGAGTTTTATGCATAAGCAAACGTTACTCATTCATTAGCGCCACTGGGTCCAATGGGTGACCTTTTGTCTCTTACCCCTCCGTCTGCCACCAGCACCACCACCTCCTTGCCCTCTAGCTAGGCCCCGATTGTGAGCGGCCTCACTCTTTGGAGCGGCTGCCCTCTTTCTGGATGTCCATCTCATTTCCCTGTGGCCAGATAGGTGGAAGAGGAGGAATGGAGAAGGGTGGGCGTCCTTCTCACAAAGGGACGTGCGTCATGCAGGCCGTGGAAGTCGCTCGCCTCGGCTGCCTCTGGCTTTGAATCCTTCCAGCTAATTTGCGCAGGGCTGCTAAGGCAAAGGGGCCTTTAGCTCCCACTCTGGAAAACCAGAACACACTGTCATCAGCATCTTATTACCTGTAATTAGTATTTGTAAAGCATTGAGTTGTGGAAGGTGCGCAAGACATCCGAAGCAGCCTTGCATTGGCTGGAAAGGCTGCTGGAATCCAAAGGCAATTCATGTTCCACGAATAAATCACTCAGAAGTTTATTTTTATGTTTCTGCTCAAATTTCTGACATAAACCTTTTTATTTCATTGGGAACACGTGCTGAAATAAAAGCAGAACTGCAGTTACTAATCTCCGATGCTATATTACGCAAACGCTTTGTCGAAATGCCATCACCTTTTCAAAGAACCAGAGCTGTGGGTTTCTAGACATTTATGGTTGAAGAATAAATTTTTGGAGACTGTAAATGAAAAGATATTGCTAAACATGATGATCAAATAATATCTGACACTGCCTGTTTAAGGAAATATACATATATCTTCCTGCTGGAGCATTTATGATGCCAATAAATCTCATTAATTTATTTTTTTTCCCAGTGGTAGAACTCTTATTGACTCCTACAGACATCAGATGGGCTTGAAGTTGTGCCAGTTTTTGTGTTGCTCGAGCAAAATCATCTTATTTCAGCTGAGTGTGAAAATCAAAAATATAATGCAGCAAAATCTAAAGCTTTAAAGCTATTGTCACATATTTTGAAGCTTTGTGATTTAGACTGACATTCACTGACAGAAGTGTATTCAAAATACAGTGTCAAATTTTCCAAATACAGTATCAGTCTATTTGGTGAACTGAAACCATTTCATACAATCGGTCAAAAAGTGCATTTGGTTACATTTTCCCATTCACTGGCTCTGGGAAAACCTTGTAGCATTTCTTCAGTATTCAATAACCCCTTTCTTCCTCCTTACTACTTTCCTAGACAACTCATCCATTGTAGCTGTGACAACTCTTACACAGTAGCCTGTAGCAGACTTTCCTGGGTGAGGCTTATGAACGTTAAACTCCATCAGTTGAGGGAGGCCAGTATAAGTGTCTTTTGCTCCCGTAGCTTCTTGCCAATGGCCTGCAGATCTTTCCACCAAGGGAGTCTTTGGCTCCATCTTGTTACCCATCTGGGCCTCCCCACGACAGTGGCTTTGATGCAGCCCCACAACCAGGAGTGAGTTGCAAATACCAGGGGAATGCAGAAGTTTCACTGAGCTGAGGAGCAATCCAAAGAAATATTTGAAATAAACAATAAGAGCCTTCACAGTGGTGGGATAGGGAAGGGGAAGCCATAATAAAGGTACTTTACCGAAAGAGTGACGAATATGGGGAGGACAGATCCTGTGTGAAAGACAGTGTCTTCAACAGAAGAGAATCTATGTAGTTCATGGTTGACCTCTTGGGCATTTGGTGTTCTCTGAGCTTGGCAGCTTTCCTGCAGAATCTAGTAGCACTTTTTCCGACTAACCTATTTTATTAAAAGGCATCAGCGTTAGATGATGAAAGCTTCTGCCTAATGTAGCTCTCCTCCTACGGTGTTTGTTACCAGGCTAAGTGACACCATCTGATTGTGCTGATGATGTTACCTAGCTTTGTAATAAAACATCTGCAGAAAACAACCAAGCTCAGAGAAGATCAAGAACCCAAGATATGTGACTACCTTGGGAATTTTACCTATTATGACCTACAACAGGATCTAGTAATAGATATAATAAGGCAGCTATCTGCGCTAATAAAACATTGCAGATCATTTTGTCCTTTCTCAGATGATGTCAGGAAAGGATGGGAAGCCATGGTTCAAATTATGTGTAGGCAGATTTAGTTTTAAGAAGAGGAAGAATGTTGTGTCATAATAGTACAGTGGAATCAAAGGAGTTTAATAAAATAAAAATAAATAAATAATTCCTTGGGTGTCCCAAAACTAATCCATCTCTTCCCAGACATAATTCTGAAAGTTGTCTTCTAAGTCCTTTGGTGCATCCCTGGTTATCCACTTTGGCCCCCACTCTGAGTGATTTGGGCTCAACATTCCTATAACTCCATGTGAGCTAACCCATTCCAGAAAGGACCCAACTCCTGTGGAGGGTCCCGTGCACTTGCATATCATGCTAGTGGTGACACTAAATACATGACAGGAACTTCCAGCCTTGGGGAATGTCAAGGCCATCTTGGTTTTACCCTGGAGGTGTTATTTTTTTCTTTTTTTTTTTTGGCAGTTCTTGGTTTATGCTGCTCTCAAAAGGGAGCACGAAATCCAAATCCAAGGAGCAGACCTGGCTCTTTCAGAGCTCCAAATTATATACAAAGGATGTGGCTTTCAGCCCCTGGCTTCATTTGGAGAAAAGCTGCATTCCTCAGCCAGAGCAAATGGGCAGTTTCCCTTTAAATATTTTCTTTGAAATAAATGTGGAAGAAACCAGCTTTGTGCCGTAAAAGAGTGCTCCTAGCTCGGCTCTGCTGCCTAAAGGCAAATGCTTTGTGATGGCACCTGACAAACTGTTCTATCAGGGGATTAACCACTAAATAGCCGAAAGGAGCATTTTTCCCTATCAGATAAGGCTGCTTGGCAGACACGGCTTGCTTTCTTGCATATAGAGCCTTGATGTCAAATAGACTGATTTCCAATACCCGGTCTTTTAAATAATCTTTCCTATATTTGCTGCTCCTGTAATCTGCCAAATCTTTTAATTTTCCCTGATAGCAGCAATGCTGTAAAACTTAGATAAACTTACCGCAGAAATTAACTCCAGGGTGGTTTGCACCCGAAATGCAGGCATGGCCTGTTGGCTAGGTTTTTGATGGAGTTTTTTCCTCCCCTCCTCTCCACGCAACCTCTGAGCTGATTGAAAGCACAGCCCCCAGACTAGCAACTTGGGGATTCAGGAAATTGGAGGAGGCAGTGCAGGCCAATCTGGGCTGTGGGGTACGTTTGCCAGTGGTGGTGTGGGGGGTGGGCATGGGACAGCATGTTTATTCCTAGCCCATCTTAATTAGATCTGGAGGTCATTATTAATGATTAACGAGCAGCTTTTGCTCAGGGTGTGGGTAAGATTTAATTGTGTCTTTAAAAAAAGAGAAAGTCTCTCAATACTGCACTTGAAACCATAACGTTTTGACATTTATGCCTAACTAGGTCTCAAAAGGATTCACATTAACTGATGAAGATCCATAGGGCATTTTAATAATATTTGGGCAGATCAATAAAAGGGTGCAAAACAGACAGTGAAAAAATCCAGCAGCCATGCATGGGGGGGGGGGGGGACTTCTGTTGGGAAAAAGGAATATCCTTGAGGAACAGAAGGAAGAGCTGCAACCAAGACAGCAGTCAGATAAAAGAAATCTCAGTCCAGACCAGAATTGTGACCTGAGAAAACCTCTCAGACAAGACCCTCCCCGGTTCTCATGAAGATAAAGGGAGGGAGTGGGGAGGTACATTCAGACTTGCAAGAGTCTGTCACTTATAACTGTGATGGAATGGAATTATAAAGGCCAGGCTCAGGGAGATAAGCGTTTTCTTAGTTCACCGAAAGAGCGTGGGAAGTTCAAGAGGATGAGGCTGGCACCTCCCTGAGGAATTCACGGTGTTGTGGCTGGCTGGCTTGGGAGCTGGGGTTTCAGTCTGGGAAGATTCTTGCTAGAGGTTGTAGCTAATAAACATAGTCAGGGTTGATGTCAGGTTTGATGGAGGTTTATGGATTGATGTCAGGTTTAGCCCAAGGAACTCCAAGAGACAATGCAAAATCAGTTCAGCCTCATCCTCTTGTAGTTCCCACACTCTTTCGATGAACTAAGAAAACGCTTATCTCCCTGAGCCTGGCCTTCATAATTCCATTCCATCACAATAACAAAAGTAGGGTTAGCATGCATGACTTTGATTTCCTAGTCTGGTTTATCGTAAAGTGCTGACAAAACCCAACCTTTTAAAAAATGTATGGTGATGCTGAAGCGGGTCTGTTTAAATATCCTCAATTTCACCTGCTGATTTATCAATGATCATCCACAACTCTAGAGATGGATGAATGAAAAGTTACTGTCACTCCTTCATTGCTAACACCAGTTCCTTCCAAAGACCTGGGCACCAAGCAGGGGATTGGACCAGATGACTTCTGGCATCTCTTCCAACCCTGTGATTCTCTGAAATAGGATGGGTGGAATCTCCCTGATGGAGTAAACTAGAATGTCTTGGGGGCTGTGTATCAAATTGTCTGTTGGGGCCAATAAAGGAAATGGGTCAGGCAGAGGAGAAGAGAAGTTTAGCCCTACACAGTGGAAGAGTTAGAGTGCTAGGAACCCTCAGCAGTTGGCATGGAGGACATTATGCAACACATTCATGTATTATCCTCTCTCTCCAGGTACGAGACCTCTCTCTTAGACCTGGTGACTTCAATGAGCCCAAGGCAGGAACATCACTGTGGTGAAAGTTACAGCCTCCTCAAAGGGATCCAGCCACAGAGCAGGAGCTGCAGGAAACCTGGTTGGAGTTGGAGGCCCTGCAGGGCCAAGAACGGGGTGGCAGATTTGGAAGAGAGCCGGATTTTGGAGGAAATCTTTTTCATTTGATGGGCTCAGTGCTCGCCACCGCCAGGATGAATCCGAGGACCTTCTTCTTTTCCCTTTCTCCTCGGGGTGTGTTTACATGTCAGGATATTGGTTTTAAATTATTTGTCTGACGAATGATTGTCTCCTCTCTCCCCTTAGAAAATTGAACGTGGTAGCTCCCTTTCCGACTTCTGAATCATGTTAGAGATTTTGAATAAGCTGCATGGAGTGTTAGTGGAATGTTTCTGGGGTTTGCTCCCCCCGTGGACTTTCTTACAGGATTCCATTGCTGAAGGGGGAAAGAGAGTCATGCCATTGTGAAAAGGATTGGTGTTTCATTATTGATTTTTATTTTTTAGCTGTGAAAACTGGTTTCCAGGGCTTCATCTCTCTCTGCCTCACTTAGAAAAGCACATTCCAGCTGTATGATTTTCCATTGGGAAAGCAACCTGTTGAAACTGAAGGGACTGTCCATATATACCCCCAATACATTGCTGGGAGCTTCCATCAAGGGTTGTGAACCGTTTCACTGGTCTTTTAGGCAGGTAACTTACAGTTGCTCTCTACACTTAAATGATTGTTTTCCAGTTAATTAACCTTTTATAGAAGACGATTCTTTAAAAAATAAATCAAGGGTGCCTTGGATGTCGTTTACCTGAAATGCCACTCCCCCTCCTCTTCTTAATTTTTGCTTACTCTCTTAACTAAATTGGGTATCTTCTCAATCTGAGCTGCTACGTTCATGGTCCACATCCACAGAGAAAGCACCAGACTTGTAGGATGAAATTAATTCACTAAGTGTTTTCTTGGACTAAAGGCTTTTTTCTCTTTTGCAACCTCACTCCTTGATGTTGTAAATAAAGACAAATCAGTAATTATTTCCACTCACCCCTGGTAATGCATGTTTCGCCTTCTGAGTTTAATTATTCATGCTGCATCTATTTCAGTTTGTTTTTAAAAGATGCTTCCCCTTGCTGCTGCTCAGTTATTTAGAAAAGATGTAGAATTGGTAAGAAAATGACTGCAGATTCCAGGATCAGCAGTCATTTTCCACTCAGTGTAGCTGTTCTGTTATATCAGAATGGTAGCTACTGGCCTGAAGGACAACAGGGAGATCTGTCTGTTGTGTAGCACAAAGGCCACACAAGATAAAACATTACACCTGTTTTAGTGATCTGCTAGAGAAGGAAGCAGGCAGCCACTGTGGGATCAACCCTCAAATCTTGTAGGCTCCTGCTCCCCCTCTGAGTCTTCCTCCTTCCTCTGGTCATGCACCAGCCCTTTGACGTGGGCCTGAAGATGTTCTGGTGGTGGAACAGCGGGTCAACCTTTCATTGGTTTAGACCAGTGAAGTGGAGAAGGGCTTGGTTTCTCATAGCACATCAAAAGCTGCTGTTCTTCAGGCATGATGGCTGAGATTCTTCTGTTTTATGAGGTTGTAGGAAGACAAGAAGAACTGCAAAGTTAAATTATATCCTAGACCTCTTCTGTAGGATGAGATTACAGGTTAAAATAGGAAAGGCTGAACTTTGGAATCTATCGCTGGCTTTGGACTTGTCTGAATGTAAGACTGTCCAACTGATTCCTTATGTTCTGGCTCAACCTTGGTTCTGTAGCCTTTGGAGGAGGGGGACATACTAGGTGTTCTGAAACAGGGTTGGGGGGCCTTGTGAAGCCCATAGGAAATGCCCTCCTGCTGTAGTTCTTGGATGGCCTCTGGCATGGATGAGCCACAACTGCCCCAAGAACTGGGTGTTGCTCTCTTTTCACTTGCATAGTCCCCCCCTCCCCCCTCACCACCTTTCTGGCATTTTATCATAGGAGTTGCAAAAATGACGAGGAACTAAATACATCCCCCCCTCAGCAACTCTGTTGGAAATGACGTTTGCTTTTAGTTTTGTATCTCAGATGGCCTGTCATTCTGCTCTGCCTTTTTAGCTCTCCCCACCCGCTCTTTTAAAAGGTGCTCTTGGATTTGCCTTCCAGAGCTCTCTGCCAGAGCAATCGTTCACCTCCAGTTCTTAGTCAGTGCCAATACTTAACCTCTTTTAATATTGAATCTGGGATTTTCAATAAAGCTCTTGATAAACAGGTTGGATCAATGCTGTTGATTTGTGTCTCAAATGGCATTTTGGTCATCAATGTCTTTTGAAAGGGCTATTGCCAACTTTAAACTTTATCCTTCGTGGTAAAAATCCATCCATAAGGAAGGCTGAGTTCTAGGTCACTTCAAAAAACAAAAGACCCCAAACCCCACCACACCACAATCATCAGCGGTGTCAAAAGGTTACTGGCGTAGGTGGGCTGAGAAGTCCAGATTCAATTATGCAAAGTTCAGGAAGTCAGGAAGATGGCTGTCACCTAGCCCTATAGAAGTATGGCAGTGACAAATGAAGGATATTTGTATAAACATCTGCTACTGTGCATATATTAACAGCATCAATACAGCCTCTTGTATGTTGTCCAGTCTATCTGCATAACCCCCATGTGATATTAGTGACATAGTTCAGACATTGATTGCTGATTTAGGCCAAGAAGGAAACTCATTGGCCAGGCATGTGTAAGTTATTCCACCAAGATCTGCTCATTTCTTAGCATAGTCTGGAGGCTACAGAATGATGGTGCGACATGCAAAATCCCACATTATAACTGGTTTTATTGACAACTTTCATTAAACTCCCATTAACCCCTGACATGTGTATTCTTCTGAAACCAAACTTGTAGCTCCTGTCATTTTCAGCAGGATTGTGCAAACAGTGTTTTGTAGCCAACGCAAGCAGATGGTGTTTTGTCACGAGGCATTATGAAATTGAAGTTATTAAAACCATTTACAGCCTCAGGGCAGGAAGGGGAGAGGAAGAAATCAATGACTGTCAAATAGAAAAGGACTGCAATCAGTGATGGGGGAGAGACAGGAATGATTTTTTTCCAATCCGTTGAAACAAGTATGCAAGAGTCAAAACTTAAACTAGCCAAAATGGTCCCTTGGGATAGTCCATTTAAATTTAAACTCCTCCAGTTGAAAGCACCCACCAAGATGAAGGAAGGGTTCCCTGTATGTTGCTGGATGGAATTGGAAGTATAATTGGCTCATATTTCTTTCTGCTCCTTTGCTAAACATTTGGGTCGTGTTTCTTGGTCGTTCTTTTGCCTCAATGCTCCGATATGACCCCGTATCCTTCCTGTGTCTATAACCTGATGTGCACTTTGTAAGCAATGGATCTGTACATTCATCACACATTCCTTCCACTTCCCATACAACTGCTTCGTCATAAACACAACCTTAGAATAATTAGCTCTTTTAAATATAAATGTGTGATGTTTTAATTTAATAAATTATCCAGATCCCTTTATAAAACCTTGTGTTTCTGCTTATTTTCATACGTCTCAGCTCATATCTGGGCAAGAACTTGGCAGATGTGTTGCACACGTTTTAAAGAACATTACCTTTTAATTATTCCTTTTGGCCCTTGAGGGGCAAACAGTCAGAGCGAGGCTCTGGTTGGGGTAGCAAGCATTCAGGAGGCTGGAGGAAAAGATCACTGTTGGGGTACAAGGCCACCCATCTCAGGGTGCTGTTTTCTCTTCTGCCATAAGCATATAAGCCCAGACAATTTCCACAAGTGGCTAGAATATATGATATTTTGTTTCCTTTCTGGCACTTCATACTTAACCTGTTCCTTTGACCTAACCCTGGTTGGTTGGAAAGAAGACTTCCAGATGTTGCCCTGAGTGGCTTCTGCTTCCGCCCTCTCTCACTGGCCCAGCTTTGGGTGAAGATTCCCATGGGTTCATGGGTGCGTTCTCTCCTGGTAAATCTGGGTAGTGTGGATATGGGGGACGAGATATGATGCCAAGCACAATTTCTCTGTCCTCCTCCTTAAAATGGTAGATGGAAATTGAGCAACAGGATCCAAAGCAGCTTCCACCTGTACCTCAGCTCTTGAATTTACTGGGTGGATCTTGTGGACTGAAGTATCCTTGAGATTATGTGGTTTCAGACTAGAGATCTTCGCCCTTCACATTTTGCTGTTTCCTGGGACTCTGTAACTAAAGTATTGCAGGACTTTGACTTTACCATCTGTGGATCCTTGACCTCACTTCCCAGAAACTATGCCTGTGTATGTGTCTTCAAATCAGTCTTGACTCTTGTCGACTGACTATCTGAGAAGTCTCTGCAGTTTACTAGACAACATTTTGGGAAGTGGCTTGCCCTTGCCTCCTCCTTCCCAGGTCTGAGAGGAAGGGACTGGCACAAGGTTACCCAGTTGGCTTCCATGCCTAAGGCAGGGCTAGAACTCAGCTTTCCCTGCTCCTTAGCCACCAGACCAAACTATATATTTTTGGTGTCTTCAAGTCAGTCTTGGCTCTTGGTGACTGCCTGGACAAGTCCCTGCACTTTTCTTAGCAGCATTTCCAGAAGTGGCTCGCCCTTGCCTTCTTCCAAGGGCTGAGAGAGAAGACTGGCCCAGAGTCACCCAGCTGGCTTCATGTCCAAGGCAAGACTAGAACTTGTGGTCTCCTGATTTCTAGCCTGGTGCCTTAACCACCACACCAATGACAACTTTAACACTAGTTCTGGTTTTGCCTGAGAAGTGGGACTTGGAACCCCTCTTCTTCTTCTGATGGAGGGACCACATTGCTTTGCGACTCTGAGATATAGCAAACTTCCCCCACTGAGCTGAATTGATTTCTTTTCATGCTCACAATATACATACCCTCACACATAAAACTTTTGAAATGGTAAACTCTATTAATTTGCTGCATTTTTCCAAAGGAAAATGGTTTATCATAACTTCGTTTTAGACTCAAGTGCTTGAGGCCTTAAATCATCATCATAAATTTGTGCTGCTCGGGTTTTAAACATAAATGAGAAGATCCATGATTTTTTTTTTTTTTTAATATACTGCTGTGTGTTTCCTTTCAAAATGACTCATAGCTTACGACATCAGCACGGAGAATAAAAGTGGGAGATTTACAGTACTTAAAAATAACTTTGCCCAGAGCATGACATGTTAACCAACCCAAAAACTAGGGTTTTAGTTGAAAAAGGGAATTGCTGCTTCCAGGGCTAAAATCTGTGCAGAACAGAGGATCTTTTAAAATTGGCATTGCTTGTGAATCCCTGATAATTTCCTATCTCCAGCTGCCAAAAGATTTCCTGTTCTTTTAAAAGATTCTGCCAATTTTACTCCACCAAGTCAAACTCGCCCAACATTTTCACTGTAGGGTACCTCTCTTTCCATTTTTATTGCTTGCTCCTTCGGCTTTCTGACGGGATGGAAAGCTTTCAGACCTGATATGCACAAACACACAAATACCCTGAAATCCAATAAATGGTAGAAATTATGTTAAAAACTGTAACCATCAGCCAAGGAAGGCAGATCAATTTAATTAAGTGCGTGTGTATGTGAAAGAGAGTGAGGGTGTGCGAATGATGCTAACAGGATATTCTAAGCCTCCCTCCTCGGAGGGAACATCTCGCAGTTGGAGAGCTACTACTGAGAAGGTCCTGCCACAGGAACCTGGTGAAAAGTTGCTGATGAATATTGTGGGGAACAGACCAGCATATCTCAAGATAGCCTGATTTCAAAAATCAAATTCTGCAAATTTAACCAAGAAATGTATTGGGAATCAGAACTGTGACCCAACCATCAAACTGGCATGATCATAAAGGTCCATGTCCTATTAATGGCCTAGCCCATATCTTTTTTGCATTGTTCAATTTTCTATGATACACTTTCATTTTCTTGGAAATCTTGGTGCTTAACTTCCAGTCTACCTCAGTCTTAGCCTGTATAACCCCGCTGGCCTCTTATTCACTGTGAATTTCTCACTTTTCAGCTTCTTAAAAATGTAAAGAGAGACTGGGCATTATCTAGATTGTCTGATAGGTGGTACTTGAGAGAGGAGTCAGAGCGTGCAGAACATGTCAGCATCAATGAGGTGAGGAAATGTAGTCATGTGATTGAACAGCAAGCAACGTTCAAGCTGTAGTTTATATGTAGCTGTGGTTGGGAACGGGGGCTGCCAAGGCAACTTTCTTCAGCTTGTTCCGATGGCTGAGCAGACTTAATGCACGCTCGAAAGCAATATTTCAAGGAGGAAGGTTTTGGAAATGTGGGACAGCTTGGTTCAAGAAAGAGTGAGCAACACTTCCATCAATGGTAGAATCCAAGTGCTGGTGCCTAGGATCAAAAAGGCAGTGGAGGAACCTTCTCAGAGATCTTGCTGGGAAAGGGGGAACGTGCAATTCAGGAAACCATCATCCCTATAGAAGGTGGGTGAAAATGATTCTGATGGCTGACGTGGAGTTGTGTAGATCTAGGATAAAACCTCCTGCCAAAGACAACTGCAGCTGGATTCTGTGTATTTCTGGACAAATTCTAGAACTGTTTAAGCCAAAACAGAAGACCTGGAATCCTTGATGCTAAAGAGAGAGAGAGAGAGAAAAAAAATAAGGGAGTCTTTGACTCAAACCAGACTGTGAGTTATTATGTGGATATATTCGTGCAATTTTCTTGGCAACAATATAGAAAGGATTTGCCAGGGCCTTCTTCTGCAATGGTTTTTTGACTTGTTCATCTGGCTCAACAGACCTAGCGTTCCCTGGAGATCTCCCATCCAAGAAGTAACCATGCCCAGTGACATGTAGTTTCCAATCCAGATAAGTTTGGCCACCTCCTGAAAACAGAATCAGATTTGTGGTCTCTGGCTGTGGTTATTTCTGGATGCAACTCTACAAGAAGGACAGGGAAGGGAACCCTTGGGTGGTGATGTTGCCCTATATCACAAAGAAATTTCTTCCATCAGATCCCCTTCAACACTGCCCTAGTGAGACACTGGGGCATCTCTATGGAGAAGAAATCTATTGAATTAAATATGTAGCCTTCATTAGTTCTTAGGTTGACTAAGTGCATGGAGAGCCCAGGCATGCTCAGATGACTTCTCTCCCCTTCTATTAACACAAGGGTCACTGGCATAATGTCCAAATTGGGTTCTATGCAACTTGTTCAATAGCAGGCATTCCTTGATAAGATATGTTGTGATCCTCCAGAGCTTTAAAGCCTCATTTCACCTGCCACCTACTCAGCTGTCACTATGAAAATCTGGCAGACAAACACCTGCCTGAACTTCAAGACCTAAACTCTTCATGCTTAAAGAGAACATATTTATCTTCAGGATGACGGGTTCATAGCTAGCAACCAGCAGAGGATCCCTACAGAGCAATGTAGAGCTTCAGCTGGTGAAGCAGTGAGTGCACCTGGGTGGAACTCTCTGCCCCAGATACAAAGAATGCTGTGGGATGAGGCCAAAACTTTGACTAGCTCAGCATCTTCAACAAGGTGTTTGGGGGAATCCAAGAGCTGGCTTCCATGAGAATGTTCTTCTGTTGTTGTCTGCGTCCTGCTGAGATTCACAGTAGACCTACCCTGCTTCTAAGCATGGAGACTTCCCCAACTTGATGCCTCCTGGATGTTTTGGATTCTAACCCCCAGATTTTCAAGTTTGTTCATTGAATGGGTTTCCTCTGGGAAGACCAACCAAAGTTGCTTTCTTCCAAGTCAGCCCACTGAGCTATTTGGCAGCAGGTACCTAAGGCTATGTTCCTAATTCATGCTTTACCTCATTACCAAATCAACTCTTTTTCTAAATTAAGAGATGTGGAAACCAAGATCGACTTTTAGTTCAACAGTTGGATTGTGAAACGTGAATGTAAAGTATATGAGATAGAATCAGTCAAATTGGTTTGTCATGTCCTTCTGGGACAGCCTTCCCCAACCAGATTATGGTCTAGATATTGGGTTTTGGCTCTCAGGATTCCACAATCAGCATGTCCACACACCTGGAGGGTATCAAACTTGAGGAAGGAGCCAGGTTGTATGTGTGAGGCATTGCCTTCTGAAACATCTCATGTAATTGCCTTGAGTTGCCTTTGGGTAGACAGACACGTTATAAATGAAACTTCTTAGGTCTCTGCACTTCGGTTACCTGAAAGCTCCTGGCCCCAGTTCAAAGTGCTGGTTATTACCTTCAAACCCTCACATGGTGTAGGAACAAGGTATATCAGGCAATGCTTTGCCAAGAGTTGCCCTATTGAATATCCTCCCTTCTTGTGAGTTTCATGGGGTGTGGACTAGTTGACAGGCCTTCTCGGTGGTGGCCCCTATTCTGGAAGCATGAATGGCTCCAACCCTGCTTGCATGTCACAAACAAGTTAAAACCAACTTGTTCAAGTCTATTTTTCACCCTTAGTTGTTCTTAACATCTTGTTATATGTTTTACTACCTTGTTTTGTTTTTATTTGTACATGTTATCTGGTTGTTGCCTGCCCATTCAGATTGGGAATATAAATATTGGAAGCACATTTTAGAAAATCAAATTAATGACTAAGAAACACATAAGGAACACCTGCTGGTGTTTTGAAGGGGGCTTGAGACCCAGCTCTTTGCCCAGGCCTTTGGTGAGGATGACTGAAGCCTCTTTTTAACCCAGGCTGTTTTCGTTGGTTTCTACTTGGTTTGTTATCCTGTCATCTCTACCCTTCTTGTAGTTTCTTGCCATTTTTCTTTTCTTGTTTTTCATGTTTTAAATAAGTTGGGTGGCATATAAATTTAATGGAGGAGGAGGAGGATTCTGGCATGGGGCAGAAGGTTCCATCCAGATTTTCATCGGATACCTCTCTGTCTTAGTCTTCCATATGTAGGGTTTTTGTTGTCAGGGAGAAGGTTGGCCCTACCATTGGGCAAAATGAGATGACAATGACAGCTGCTCCATCTATTTTCCTCACCTGGATCAATAAGCTCTCTGTGTCCCTGACCTGGTTGTTTCAAGGAATGTTTGTCGCCCTTTAAGATTCTTGTCAGCAGTTCTACAAACCATACATCTTTTATTTCAAGTAGATGGCTTCCACCATCTCCCTCTATGAATCCCTACAGCTCTGTTTCTACTCTTTGGTGCCAAGTCACTTCCTAGTCACTATTTCCCCCCGTCTGTTCACGGAGCTGCCCTTTCTATCTGCTGCCCAAACTTGCCCACATCAATCCTCATGTAGTCTTTGCTTCACGCACAACATGCTTACCTTGGTTACAGGGTTGGCACAATACATTTGATTTATTTATAAAATGTATTGACCACTTGAGTCTTCTGGGTCTCCAGGCAGCCTGCACTGAATGGTACACTAGGCTGGATTTGCACAGCCCAGCACACTTGTCCAGGAAAAAGCAAACTGAAAAGTAACCACACTTCACGTATTGTGCAGATGTACCCCTTGGTGGTTTAACTGATCTGATTGAATGGGCCCTGTGAACCCCATCATGCTGTTGTAGTGACTGTAGTGAACTAGCTTACTGGAGCGCCTTGCCTCCTATGAATACTGAAGAAAACATTGTCAGTTCAATTGGCATGAAGGAAGGTGGTACCATCTTGTCTGTGGCCTCAGATAGGAGGGTATCTTGAATCAAGAATTTCTTCCTGGTTTTGAAGATCTCAGTGCTGGAACTTCATTGAACATCCAGCCCTGCTTTCTTAGAGATACTCAGGTGAACTTCATCCCTCAATATAGCTTTTGCAAAATTCCTTCTCTACCCAATCATCTTAGAAGTTCCAAGTGTCTCCTTTAAGTTGAATTTATTCCAGGAGACGTTACAAAGCAGCAGCTCCTTGCCAAGGTCTTCCAATTCTGACTGTTCTGGACATGGCGTTTCACAAAGAGGGGGGTCTGAAGTTCTTGTTGGTGGTGGAAAGTTTGGGGAAGTTATCCAACCCATAGCAGGAGCCACACTCTTGCGCTTGGTGATCTGGAAAATTGAAATACTTGGATTGTGTAGGATTTAGAGTATGGTATTAATGTGCAGAGACGAATTTGAGTTCCAGAAGCATCAACCATATCCAAAGAAATTCAGGTGGGCGTGCCCAGAATTTGGTACAGGCAGGCTAGTTGTCTGAAGAAGAGCGTGATCAGCTTGGATCTCCTTACAACTGGCATATTGTTGATCAAAATAACCATCCAAGGAATGCTGAGTTTTCCTGCATCTGCCAAGAATGAGGTTGAAAACCAATTGCTCAGGAGTACTTGGGAAGGTCTACAGCTCCATGATGAAGCATGGGCTTGGCACTAAAAAGGCCCTGTGTTCCAAGGGTCAAGAAAGTCTTCTGTGTGGAAACTCTTTCTGCCTCTGTCAAAAGTACGTTCCACCAAGTCCAGAGCAGCTTTCTTCCAAGCCAGTGCATGGGGTTGCTGCCTAATTCATGATCAGTTGATTTGTATGTTGCTTCTCTGCAGGAGAAGGTGTCCAAAGGTCAGTGATAACAGGCATTTCATTGTAGCGCTTTACTCAGATGGATTGGGAACCCTTTGCAGAGGTCAGGCAACAGCACAGGTCTTTCCTTGCTGGTGTGCCTTGATTTCCCTGAAGTTCATCCCTTTAAACAGAACCAGGGAAGACGGCAATAACTCTCTGGCATTTCTCAGATATCTGCTTCGACGTGCAAGCTGCATCAATATTGGTGTTTTCATCCACAGAAATTTTGCGCAGCCATCTGTCTTGAATGGAAGAGATGGTTAGGGAGATCTTGGGTGTAATCAGCTTTCCCCAATCTGATATTCTCCATTAGGTTGTACTGTACTTCTCATAATTCCCAGCTAGTTGTTGGGAGTGCTGGCTGGGGTTTATGGGCACTGAGTACAACTCATTGGGAGCATCCTCATCCATCTGTAGGCTGTGAATTAGGACCTGCTACTCAGTCTTGGCTCACCTTAAGCTGGGACTCAACAGGAGCACTGTTATCCACAATTTTGTGGTTCAACATAATTTAGCAAAAAGGGCATTGTGAGCCTGCTGTTTTGCCTAAAGATCTGCAGAAAACTGTTCCGGTGGGACAGATGCCTCCCTAGCTGTATTTTGTGGAGCTCTATTTGCACTGCATGTTTAACCTGGTTACAGAATTAACCACTTTTCTGATTTCACACAATACATTGGACCTTCAATTCATGAAACAAGCTGCATAGACGCCACATACTAAATCTCTCCCTCTCACACACACACATACAGATAGACACACAATTCCTAAACGAGATTAACCTTAACTAGCACTTTGTGTGAATCATGCTGTCAAACTTTTCCCTGATCTGGTTAAATGAGTTGTATGAAGACAGTCTGGGTGTCTCAGTGCTGGGTGTTGCCTGCTTTCTAAAGAATGCCATTTCCAACAGAGTCTGTAGACCAGTGTTTCTCAACCTCAGCAACCTTAAGATGGGTGGACTTCAACTCCCAGAATTCCCCAGCCAGCATTCTGGGAGTTGAAGTCCACCCATCTTAAAGTTGCTGAGGTTGAGGAACACTGCTCTAGGGCAACCAATTATGGTTAAAGGACACCCAAATCCTCCTGTATCTTCAGCCTCTCCACAGCCTCTGTGGATCAGCTTGCTTCTTCACCAAGGATGAATCTGCGTTTGCCATTATTCCCCTTGCTATTTAGAAAGTTTCTGTGGTGTCCCTGTGCTGTTGGGTTCCTTGTGGCGTGCTTTTCCATCCTTCCTTTCCCCTGCTAGAGTTCTCCATTATTTAATTATTGAGAATCCAGCCCGTAGAGCAAGCTGTTTTAATTTTAGTTATTGTTTTCTTAATTGCAAATCAGGTTGCAAAAATGGGCCCCGGGAGTCTTCTGAGCGACTGCCCAGCAATCCTGAAGTTGCTGATGGGAACATTTAGAAACAGGAGGTGGATGGCTAACCTGAATGCACCGCTTGCATTACCCGGAGCACGTCGCAGTGTTCACCCGGCCAGGGAGGAAACTTCGTCTCGCTGATACAACTTCCTGAAAGTGGGGACGCTGGGCAGACGGTTCAGCCGGGAAATGGAGGAATCTTGATGGGATCAAGTCTTAGCTAGCCTGGGTTGGTGCAAGGCACCTCGTTCCTAGGAATGGGGGCAGCTGAACTCCAAGCAAAGGCAACCAACTTCTTTGCTAGCCACTGATGGTTTGGACAACCAACAAGGGATACCTTTACAGACCAAAGAAGCATGTAAAAATCACACTTTGTTTGCACATTGCAGAACTGATGCAGGACGTAGTAACGAGGCAGATAATTGGGGCAGGGTATGGGGATAACATGTCATAGGTACTGAAAGATTTAAACTGGTTGCCAGATGATTAGCAAGCACAGTTTAAGATGCTTGGGCCTGAGCGTCTGAAGGACCACCTGTCCTGTCAGGCCGCAAAGATACACAGAGGGGGCCTTCAGAAGACTATTTCTAGGTCCCTCCCAGGCTGTGGAATATGCTGCTATGGAAGCTGCAGGGGTCTCACACACACACACACACACACACACCACACACTTTATGTTTAGAAAATCTGTAAAGGTGCGTCTGTTGCCCAAGGCTGATTGATCCTGTCCTTGAACTTAAGACTTTTTGCGTTTTGTACTTTCATCATTGTTTAGATACCTCCACTGCTCATTTGAATGGAACACTGAAATATAAAGGGGATACTATAAAATAAAGTAAATAAAAAGTTCACTTTTGTCTCTTGAACCATCCTCCTTCTGTTGCATGCTGGCATCAGGGAGTCCTGGCAGAAGAAACTGATTAAAAGTTACCCTCATGCAGGATAGGAGAGACCCACCTGACAACTTTTTCATCTTGCCTTCTGAAAGCTGAAGGGCACCTTTGGACATACAGTAAATGTGTTACTCGGTGAAAATATTAAAGACCTGACTATCCTCAAAGGCAAAATCTACCCACAAGAAATAATCTTTCCACCTGAATTCAAGGTTAGCTGGAGGAAATCTAGTCAAACGAAGGGGAAACACATTTTGGAGTTCCAGCAAGCTTGTTATCAAGTATCAAACAATGGTGTTCAAGAATATTCTGGGATGCAAAGAGGAAGGCTCCAACTTCTTCTCCTCCATATTAGGAGTGGAAAAGTCCTTGGAATTAGAACTCATAACTTTGATCACCCCCCTGCCAGGACCCATGGCTTCTTTCACATTCCAGCTTCTTTAGGTGACATTTTATGGACCAGGGGGCTCTTCCCTTGGACCCCCAGTATTAAATGTTCCACAACAGAGATTCATTTATTTATTTCCCACTTTGTTCTGCTTCTCAAATCAATTCTCTGTTCCCTGGCACCTGTGATCATTCCTTTCCTTCTGCCTGCCCTAATCTGTCTCAAATGTTTTCTGGCTCTTCTCTCCTGCAGTGAGAAGATTAGAGTGGTCAAGCAGAGCCAAGCTGTTAGCACATAAGTCAGTCCACCTAAGAAGATTCAGCAAGAAAATAAGGGACAAATATCCTAACAGACCTTTGAAGAGTGCTATCATGTCACAGAAGCCTAGAGTTGGAAAAGCACATTGAGACCATGGAGTCCAGCCCCTTGC
Organism: Liasis olivaceus; assembly: GCA_030867105.1. Lineage (NCBI taxonomy): Eukaryota > Metazoa > Chordata > Lepidosauria > Squamata > Pythonidae > Liasis > Liasis olivaceus. The sequence goes on along the minus strand of CM061348.1, from coordinate 257,564,398 downwards.
TCAGGGTAGGAATCCTAATTGAAGCATGTCCAGCCAATGGCTGACCAGCCTCCAGTTGAGTAGCTCCAGAGAAGAAGAGCTTCCCACCTCTCTGAGTTATTGGTTCCCACTGCCCAACTGCTCTTAGCATTAGGAAGTTTTCTCTAACATTGCACACATGACCAGAGATAAAACATATTAATTCAATGCATTTTCATAAAATGTAAATGAAATAAAATGTAATCTAGGTTCCCTCCTGATCCCAGTTGTTTCTTTCTGGAATATGGTCCCCCAGCAGGCCATTCAAAAGCCAGTGAGACCCACCCAGAATAACTTACACATCTCTGGCCCAAGAGCCTGAGAACAGTTTTTGTTTTGTAACCCAGAGAGAACAGCAAAGTGTGGCAACATATCAATCTGAATCCAGCATTTACCGGCTACAAGCTGTGTAGGCCTCCAACTTCTTGTTATCGACTCTGACCCTGCTTGGCTCTTTGGACTGCTTCTTGGTTTCTTGCTACCCCTTGTGGCTTCCAATTCTGTTTTCATTTTGCATTATGGATAATAGGTTGCTATCCTGCAGCCCAGGTAGGATGGGAGGGATCTTCTATGAAGGACCACTCACTTGTGGGACTTAATTCAGAGCAGAAGGCCCCAAATTCAAGCACTGACCTGTCTAGTGAAAGAAAAGATATTTCTCTGCCAATCAGTGCAAGACGAAGGTCAAAGAAATGGCAATGTCAAAAGTCATTTCTAGGAACTCCACACCCTGAGCTGAATTTTCTATGGCTTTGACATGGTCAGACCTTCCTACTTCTCCATGGCATTAAAGTCTGTACAGAAGCAGCCTTGTAAGAAATTTAAGGATGCTTAAATTCACTCGATTTGGTCTTCTCCAGACATTTGGTTGCAAGTTGCAGCACGTGTTAACAAAATCCTGGGGAAAAAAAAAATAAGGTAGTTAAAGAGGCAAACATGATATTAAATGATACTCCAGAATATGAATTTGGACATTTCATGAAGCATTCTGGCTTCCTTGAGCCTGGAACTCAGCATAGAGAATTAGTTTATGTAAATGGAAAGAAATTTATTGTTCTGATATTAAGGAATGATATGTATTCATGATCAATTTTTGAAATGCCCTTTTATTCTAAAAATGAGAAAATGGAGCAACGTCTTTCTAAATTCTCTAGTTTAATGACAAGTTTAAGGATTGAATTCTTATAATGATATTATATAGATCTTACTTTTTCTTTGCTTTAGTTCCCCTCTTCATTTCCAGCTTCCGTTAATCACTGTAATGCATGGTACTTTTTCACAGTATTATCATAGATCATTGTTTTTATTTGTGTATTTGTTGTGCTTCACTAATAAAAAAACCCCCTACTTTAAACTTTGGGTTATTATCAAATTTGAGGCAAGGGATTGCAGTGAGAAGCTTCTTCCCCATCCCACCCTGATTTTCTCTGGGGAGCCCTGGGCAAAGGCGTAGAGGAAATAAAATAGTCATTGCTATTTTGAGATCTCTTTTCCTAGGATCTCTATCCTTTACATTTTTTTATAATCCCTTGGAGAAATCAGTGGTTTTCTGTGACTTTTCAGAGCAACAGCAAGCTCTATAAGAAAGGCCCTGAAATCTCCAGGATCTTAGTAACCAAGTTAAAAAGGTGATATCTTCTCATTCTCAAAAAGGTGATATTGGAGTTTCCTTCAATCTTTTTCCCACCAGCACTGCACCAAAACTCTTCTCATAAGACAAAACATGAAATGGTTGAGTCTTAAGATGTTGCAGGGACAAGTCTCACTATAAGCCATAGGTGAGTTCGTTACCTTGGGTATAGCAAATCACGTGAACACAGCAGTTGGGTTTTGCTCATTTGGGTCTAGTGTACTGCGTGAATTTGTCAATTATTCTGCAGCTGAAAAGAAGTCCGCTAGACATGCTGGTTGCAAGCTTAGTTTCCAAGCACAGAATATGAAGAGACTTACAGACTTCAAATATGCAGGTAAGGCTGCTTTTGACCGTTGAATCCTAAGCAAGCACAACAAGCATTGGCTTGCATAAATAAACCGGGCTAGTTGCAGTGGAACCAAGCACATGTAGGCTGTGTTCACCGAACACACTTAAGCTGGTTACTGAATTAAACCATTTTCTGGGTTCACCTAATACAGAGAACCATAAATTAATCAAATGACTTAGGTGCAGACACCATGCTAGTATTCCTCCTCCCAAAAGAAGATTTACATTACCCAAGTTTTGCTAACTTTACCAGACCTGATGCAGGACATTATACAAAGAAATCCATAGTGAGAAACCCCCTTTGGAGGCAAGTCTGTTAGTTAAAGGATTGCATATATATTTCTTAAGATAATTATTTATGGTTTGGAGGAGGTGAGAGTGGATTTCCTGGGATATGGAGAGCCATTGGAGTGGGAAAAGACCTACGGAGACATATGTGATCTCTGCTATGCTTATCCAACAGACTGCAAGAGAGCTAGAAGTACAGACAGGAAGAAAGTCAAGATGGCAGCCATGAGCACATAATCATTCCTTTTTCTCCTTGCTTGGTGTTTACTCTGCTTTCCTCCGACTGAGATATTCTCAGTTTGTTCCTTTCATTCTTCTTACAGGAAAAGCAGAGCAAGAATAGTGTTCTCCTCCTCCTCCTCCTTCCCATGAGGACTGAAAGTTCAGAGATGTATGCTTTTTATCAGCGCATGGAACATCCTTGATAAATCTGTCATCTAGTACAGGGTTCCTCAACCTCGGTGACTTGAAGATGTGTGGACTTCAACTCCCAGAATTCCCTAGCCAGCCATGGCTAGCTGGGGAATTCTGGGAGTTGAAGTCCACACATCTTCAAGTCACTGAGGTTGAGGAACCCTGATCTAGTGTGATTCTACAGACACCAGTAGGCTCTGCTAAATACAAGCCCCGGGGAATGAACTGGAGGGTTTCCTCCTCTTTCAGATGTCTTCTCTAGCTGAGACCCAATGTGGGTTTGCTTGGGAACAGGCTTTTCTGATGGCAGCCCTCATCTGTGGAATGACCTCCCATGGAGAAGGACATCAACATTATGAACTTGCCATGCTAGGCAAAGACATTTTGATTGGCCTAGGCATTTTAATCACTTTTATAAATTAATATGTTGATTTTTAGACATATTGCTATATAGACATTTTCTACTTGGGTTGCTACTTCTAATCTTCTAGTGTTATGTATTTTGATCCCTGTGTTTTATTGCATATATTGTAAATTTGTTGCACGTATTCTAATTGCTTTAGAATTTTACTGTGTGGTTTTAGCGGGTTATAAGCCATCCTGGGAACCCCTGGTTTTGAAGGGCAGCATATAAGTTAAAAAAAAACTTTTTTTTTGTTTAAAAAGGAAAAAAAAGTACAAGCTTTTCTCCTCTTCAAAATCAAGATGAAAACTGTCTCTGAAACCCTGCACCTCTTTACATACAACACAAATAAAAAGAGAATGAGGCTTCGATTATGTGCTCATGGCTGCCATCTTGACTTTTTTGACCCCTCAAGGATGCCTCTGATCCCACAGATCCTTTAGGGCTCCCTGGACTTACAACTGAGCTTTTTTCTCTCTTCTTTCATTGGTCCTTTTCCAGCTGGATCTGTCCATTGCCATTTCTGGCCATTCCCTCTACTGCTAAGCCTTCTCCTTCATCTTATTTTCACCAGCCACCTTTGGCTTTGATGTAACACCTTAATAGCTTGAATGTGGTCTGTTTCCATAAATGTTAGCCCTCTAAAAGCCGATGATGGTGACTGAACATTTGCAACCTCTGGTTAGCTTAAGCCTTTCAGAGGAAGCGTTTCATTCTTTTCAGTCAAACAATCGTTGATTTAAGCAACTGCATGTTTAAGCTTAAAACCTAGAGTGAATGGAAAGCCTACAAGTCCATGTAATAAATAAGTAAGAATTCTTTTTATCCTAAAGGCATCAGGTTAGGAGAATGGCCATGATTCAATATTAAAAGAAAATTCCTCTTGTATGTTTGAACATGTGTATCCAGGCAGAATATACAAGAATAGGAAGATCTTGAGAAGTTGGAAAGCAGGAGGAAGTCCAATGAATCTTAGTATGAAAGAGATTCACAATCAGTATTTTTTTAATCGAAGGAGGGAAGATGAATTCAGAGAAGGGCCTGGATTTTTTTTTTTTTTTTAATTTGGACAACAAAAATCACAACAGCCGGTGTTTTTGCTTCATCTCGAGCCAAGAGCTTAACTCCATGAAGCCAGATTTTGCGTTGGCAACTGTGACATTTCATCACTTAGGTTGTCCTCCAGTTCTTTCTCAGCCAGGGAAGTTTGCCCGTGCCCCGGGAATAAGACGGGCTTCGTTGCTGGACCAGGCTGTGGGTCTGAAAGCACAGAGGCCTGTTCAGCCATGTGAGGCAGAAGAAGAAGAATACATTTCATTCGGCCAAGGAGGAAACAAGTGAGGATTTTGTTTCTAGAAATACTCCAGTTCGGCAGCATCCGTTTCCTATTGGCTCAAATGTTAAGCACTTGTGGCTAAAGCAGCTGACAATCTTTGGGCATTTAAACACCATGTTTTTGTTTTTAGCTAGCCTCTGACTCCCAGGAGGTGGTGGAATATAATTGTGGTGAAGGTAAGAATAGCTGAAGTTCAGAATTCTGGAAGGTGTTGTGGTAAGGAAGGTTATGTTAAAGAAGGGTCTAGGATCCTTTAGCATACTTACTCCATTTCTTCTTTCTACAGGAAACCTGGAAGATTGTGCTGCCACATTTCGGCATGGTGTCCTACTGGAAGAAGGAGATATTGAGGCCTCAAAGGGGTGATGTTGGCTTGCCCACCTTTGCTGCAGTCTAGGTCGCAAGGAATGGGCCTGGTTCCTTTGTTGTTCTCCCTTTATCATCAGTGAGGGAAGGATGTCAAGGTCTATGTAACATCTCCAGGGGTGTGATGCAACCTGGAGGTCTACCAGAAGGTGTTGGCATACAAACCTAAGGAGTGATGCTTCTCTCAGGGCCAGTGATTCGTGCTAGGGCTAAATCCGTCTTGGGTAGGTTATTAGACTAGCAGAGCATAGAGCATTCTGAGAAGGGGAACTGGGGTGTTCTCTGGTGGAACTTTGGATATTAAGACTACTATGTTTGCCTTTTGATTCAGTGACCATGTTTCCATAAGTCAACACAATTTCTAGGTATCCACAGTACACTGAACTTAAGCTAACCAAGCAGGCAGGTCTGCACGATGTGTGAAGCCAAATCAAAACCAAAATGAAAGAAGAGAACAACAACAAGATTACCCAAGATTAAAATTAACTAAACAAAACATCTTGTGCCCATAAAGTTAGGTGTTTGACCTAGGTAAGTGTGATGCATGAACAATGCCACTGTATGCATTATTTCTCAGCCCAGTTGTGGGCTTTGCTCCAGGCTGCGGCATAAATATAGTGAAGGCAGGTATGCAGTTAACCTAGAACCGACAGCAACTGGGTCCCTATGGGACTGCTCCTTGCCCCAAGCCCGCAACAAATCTGATAATACCGGGTAAAGAAACAATTTGTTCAGCCACTAGATGGCAGCAACTACTTAGAGTTTTCTGGGTCTCTTTGATGCCATCTAGAGGTCAAAGAGATTTGTGCAGCGCAGTCACGGTACTCCTCACATAGCCCCCCCCCCCCCCCCCCCCCAAAAGGAGACATTGTGGAAAAGTGTCACAGAAGGAAGGAAAAAGCTGCTGTCCGTTGCAGGCTGGTTGATCAGAACAGAAGTGAAACAAACTTCCTAGAAGAATTCAAGGGCAACAACTTCTGTAAAGTTGCCAAGGAGACTGCATGGTTCAGTGCTCAGGAGTTGAACTTCAGGGTGTCTCCACTCTCTTAGTTTGTGGTTCAACATGATTTTGGGAACATAGCCATTGTCTTAATGTTGTTGGAATCAAGCTAGGCCCTTCCATTGGTTGGCTTTGGTTTTTGGACCCAGCAAATATTATGTCCATCTAATTAAGGTTTAGCATGTTGTCTGAACCCAGCTGATGGTTTGTATGTCTCTCTTTACCCAGCCATCCTTTAGGTCTTTAAGCCCCCTCTTTGACTAAAAATGAGAATAAGGCATAAGAATTCAGAATAGTTCACCACAAACAACAATGGCCCTGTTGCAGAGGTGTCCAAGTTCATGGTCTCCACCTAGGCTTCAGTTCCTATAGCCACCTACTTAGGAAAGGAGTTAAAGTTCAACTCAGCCTGAGCCCAACATTTGGGAAAGGTTCCTGATTACATTGCATTCCACTTTATAACAAACATTATTGGCCTTCAGTTATAAAGTTGATCTGTTCAAGTTGTGCTTAACTCCTGGTGGCTTCAAGGATGCATCTGAAGTGGTTTGCCATTGTCTTCTTCCTGGAGTTTTTCCACTACATAGTCCTAGGATGTGCTGGTGGTCTCCTATCCAAATGTAACCAGGTTGGCTCTGCTTAACCATATCAGAAATTGGGTTTGAGTTATATATCACTCCCCCAAACCTAGAGACCTCTGAAAGGGAGGGAGAAGAAACATCCAAATTCTACTTTCCTTTCTACAAGCATTAATATACTGTTGGCCTGCCCAGTGCAGCCCTCAACTGGTGAGAAAAAATTGTTGGAATGTAAGTTAAATGGACCCAATAGCTCATAGAGATTCTCTTTCACTACGGCCAGCAACTTTCACCTATCTTGGATGTTTTTGTTTGGATTCCTGTACCCACCAGGGTTGAAATCCCTGCCCTAGATGGCCCCTTTTGAATTCTAGGTTCTCCAGTCCCATAAGAATTCACAACTCAGCTCAAGGCAATCTCTTGTTTGATGCTTACTTTTTGAGGGGGAAACATGAGAAGTAGGACTTCCAGATCTGGGTCGTAGCAGTCTGGCCCATAGGTTGACAGCAAAGGGTTAAATCTTTTGCACCTCACAGCCAACATCTAGCTGTTGTCCCAGCACGATGAGGACCACAGGCTTGATGGATCTGTGCTGGCATTTCCAAGGCCCGTTAGCAGCCTCCCCAAATAGTGATTTGAAGTGCAGATCTTTCCACCCACCATGGGAGATTGCTGAATGGAGAAGAAGAAGCATTGCTCGCCTGCGGGCAGCCACTCTACAACCAGCATGTAATGCATTGCTACGCGAAAATATTCTGAGCTGGAATGCCTTGTGCAAATGATAGCTTCTGCCTTCCAGCATTTACACAAAGGGAACAAGGTGTTTGTTCTTCTGCAAAATTTATCAGGCTGCCTCCTGGGAGATAAAAGGACGCAGGTCCCATGGAGGCAAAGAAGCCTCAATTCAGTGGCTCCTGCTGGGAAGAAAACCACAGCTTTTCTCTCTGCGGAAGGAAGAAGGAGAGGCGGATTTCTTTCTACCTCCTCCTGAAAGACTTTGCTGGAAAGGAAACTGATGGCCAAATCCATAATTGCCCACCACTGGACTTTATACATCAAGCTAGGAAGTTCCTTTGCCCTCATTAGCTCAGTGTGAGCCGAGGACTTCTTCTTTCTTAGTTTACATTGTTCCATATATAATATGCGTAGTAGTTCCTTTAGTTCACGCCTGCAGCTTGAACAGTCAAAGATGCACTGTGCAAACTGCAGTCCATTGTATGCAAAGGAAAATGCAGTATACAGGGAGAACCCAGTTGTTATTCAACACAACAACAGAACGGCCAACCTAATTCTGGAAGCAAAAATCTAACTGGCATGACAAAACTGCCACCAGATAGTAGGTCATGCAATTAAAAACCAACAACAAACATGCTATAGTTTGCCCGTTCCTATCTCCACCAACATTCAGAACCTAATGAAATATGGCCCAGTGACATTACTTGATTTCTGCAAGATGGCACGTCAGCCCAACAAGTTAGAACATATTAAGAAACCAGGGCTAAGAAACTATTGGTCAGGACTACTTCTATTGTAACAGAATCTTAATGTTTTCTCAAGTTTCCTGGCCTGGGCTCAAGCCCCTCTCTTCCAACCATTGTCTTGTTGGCAGCTCTTCCTCCTGTCCTTCAAGGATATTCCCTTTGCCCTCTACACAGAATTAACTTGTCTTGCGAGTAGAAGTAAAGCATGAAGCAAGCATGGAAGAAACAAGAGAGGAACGGATGTTCCTGCCTTTTTACAGGAGAGTAAATCACAGCTGGCCGACTTTGGGTGATAAGAAAAAAGCTAACCACCTCTGGTTAATAATCCCAGGGTTGTAGACCAGACTGTTTTTTTCTTTTTTCTTTAAAAAAGAAAGAAACGGAAGGCAATGGCACACTGCTTCCGCATTGCTGTCAAGGAACTGCATGGAGTCAAAAAAGACTTTACTTGACCCGCCTGCTTTCTCTCTTCCTCCCTCCTCCCTCCCACGTTTATCTTCTCAGAGCAAGAGATTCCAGTTACTGCTGTCCTTTTTATTTTCCTAATCTTTCTAGGTCATGCCAAACCATTAAAAAAAAAATTGCACCAGCCCTGCTTTCACAGTTTACAAGATACAGTGCAAAAGCAAAAGTTGTTATATTTTCCGAGGGGGAAAAAAAAAGAGTTTAAACCCACATTCTGACATTTGCGGCCAGGTGTTGTGGCAAGAATAGCCCATTGGAATGGATTGGAAAGGGGACTAGCTGGGGTTGAGACCCACCAATGACTGGGAATAGGGATGGGTGTTTTCCATCCCCCAAATCCTAGGCAGCAATTCTTCAGTGTTAGTTGTGGGGAAGTGACAGCAGAAGGAGGCTGTTGGTCTCCAGTCCGTGTGAGTTTCCTGGATGAACTAGTCAGCCGCTGCACAACACAGAAGGCTGGACTAGATGGGCCAAGGGCCTGGTCCAGCCCTGGGGCTCTTCTGAAGTTCTTATGAGGACATCATCAAACTTGGCAACTATTTTTACCTGAAACAGTTGCTCCTTGCAGGCTTGCTGACTCCCACCGAAGTCTTTTCCAGCCAAATCTTGTTGGAAGGATAATTTGCCTTTGGGAATCTCCCACCGTGGGTATTCCTCCCAAGCATTTAGGTGCTGAGAGTCTTGGCATCTCAGAGCAAGTACCTGTGGCCAAAAGAGGCTGTAACGGATGTGTAGTACTGGGTTACTTTGAGGATATCGCTTCCAGAGGAAAAAGCAAAAGCAAAACTGTTTTGAATACCCAGATTTAAAACTGTCTGGAAGGAAGAGGATTAATAACGTTTCTGTCCAATGTTAATGTCGGTCCTTTGCTTGCAATACGTCTGCGGCTTTGATGGATGAAATATGCAATAACAATTCTGCTTCAGCCCCCCTCATTTTAGCTAAAGCATCTCTCCCAGGGTTCTTTAAAAATAAGAGGCTGCATCTCCTTGTAATTTGTATATTGCCTCTAACAGCCCTTGAAACTCCCCAGCGATGCAGCAGTACTTAGCTAACCTTGGCTGATCTTGAAAAGCTAAGTACAGTTGGACTTGATTAGCATTTGGATGGCAAACAACTTCTGTACTAATGCCACATAAACCAAACAGGCATGTCCTTTTGTGGGTGTGCCTTCAAGTCAGTCTTGACTTCTGGAAAATTCCCTGCAGTTTTCTAGGCAAGATTTCCAGAAGTGTGGCATTCTTGGTGTCCCCTGAGCTTGGTTGTTTTCTTGCAAACGTTTTGTTACCTGACTCGGTAACATCTTCAGTACTAGAAGGTAGTGAGGTTTGCTCTCTGTTTATATACAGTAGCTTGCCCTTCTTCTTCCGAGGGCTGAGCAGGAGGGACTGGCCCAAGGTCACCCAGCTGGCTTTGTGCCTGAGGCAGGGCTAGAATTCACAGTCTCCCAGATTCTAGCTTGGTGCCTTTAACTACTTCACCAAACTGGCTCTTAGATATGTCCATACATTGGTCAAAAGTTGAGTTATATTCAAGATAACCTCTATCTTTAGTTTCACATGGCAGTGCCTAGGTGATTTTGAAAAGATACACAAGGTTAGACAGCCAGGAAATCTCCAAGCTGTGGCCAGATTGGGAAGGTGAGGAAGCATTTTGGAGGTAGCCATTGGCCAAACACTTCTGTATGACTACCAAGAAGTCTAGAAGGACTTGCCTGTGAAGTCACCAGGAGTAACCTCAACTCAGAGAAGACTCTGCCTTTACCTTTAACTTCTCGCAACTTCAAATATTCCTCCTCTGGTGTAGAGCAGACGCAGGCGGCCTTTGAGTGAGGCTCCTGAGATGTCCTCCAGAAAATGGCAAGACCATGTCAAAAAGGAAATTGAAGTTAACTTGACTTAAAATCAAATGTATAAACTTCAGTTAATGGCCTTCCTCACCTTGCATATAATATTTCATCCTGTCTGTTATATTAGGTCAATGGTTCTGGCTGAAATGAGATGAGAGTTTATTTCCAGGAGACTTCCCCCCAACCTTGCAAATGTGACACGTTCTTTACATAATACTTTTAGACCCAAAGGAATTATTCCTGCCCCTAAATAAAGCTTCTCCCCCTCCCCCCAATTGTTTCATTTCTGAAAAGAAAGAAGTATTTATTTATTTATTTATTTATTTATTTCATTGGATTTATCCGCTGCCCATCTCCCCCACAATAGGGGACTCTGGGACTTTTGCCCACCATTAAGAAGTCAGGATGAAACTGACAGAGGTGGTGAAGATCCAGCCCCTTGTAACTGACTAAGGCAAACGTAATAAAGAAATTGGAAGCAGTAACCTGCTATAGGTGCCTAAGCCCAACAACATTTCTCTCCTTTCTAACAAGAAAAAATGGCTATTTCCAGCACTCCCACTGCCTCTGAAAACATAGTGTTTCTTAAAAATTAAAATGGCTCTCTTTACACAATCTAACTCAGTATTTCTCAACCTTGATAGCTTGAAGATGGGTGGACTTCAACTCCCAGAATTCCCCAGCCAGCAAAGCTGGCTGGGGAATTCTGGGAGTTGAAGTCCACCCATCTTCAAGCTGCCAAGGTTGAGAAACACTGATCTAACTTGCCCAGTTTTCCTTACTCGGTCCCTGAGAGCAAATCACAGCCTTACAATTTCCCATTCCACAATTCAAAATCCTTATAAAAGAACTTCCTTTCTATTGTTCTATGTTCCTCCTCCTTTGTAAGCTGGAACCCAACAATCATTGCTTCAATAAAGAGTGATCTTCCTCCTTAGAGTTGGGCTCCATCTTTTGCATCCACAATGTGTTTTGTGAGCCTCTGGGAGACATGCCCAAGAGTTTAGGGGGCCACAGGTTGTGTGTCCCTGGTATAAAGATTTAACTACTCAGACTATTCACTATTCCTCTCCATTCAGCATTCATGAAAACACACCTGGGATACAGTGTACGATTCTGGGCATCACAATTCCAGAAAGATATTGACAGGTTAGAGAAGGACCAGAGGAGGCCATCAAAGATGATACAGAGACTTCAGGACATGCCGTATGTGGACAGACTGAAGGAACTTTAGATGTTTAGACTGGAGAAAAGAAGATGGAGGGGAGACATGAAGTCAAGATTCAAGTTTATAGATGGAGACATTGGGAAGATGGTCAGAAATCCTTTTTCATGGCCACAGAAACAAGGATCAGAAATGATAAGTACATGTTGATGCTCCCCAGATTTCACTTGAATATAACGAAAGCATCTTTATCTCTCAGATCTATATAACAGTGGAAAGGTCTACCTGTGGAGGCTGTGGGTCGTTCATCTTTTTTTTTTTTAAGCTGGACAGCCACCTCTCATGGATGGTTTACTTGGTTTCCAGCTCACGGGAGAGGGTTGGACTAGATGAACCTTGGAGTCCTTTCCACAATTCTAGGATTCTATGAAACCTCCTCTACCAGTCCCACGTCCTGTATAGCACCTTGCCATATCAAAATACTACAATTAAGTACCAAAAGTATATGTTGGTTGCCGATTGTCTCAGTGGAGTAGATCAAGCCCTACAATCAACGAGATACATTTAAGTACAAAATTATTTTGCTTTTTTCCTTCTGTTCTTTTTGAATCTGTAACTGGTTCTTCTCCCAGAACACCACTGAGTATTTGTTTTTTTTTTTTTTAAAAGTTCTTAAAATAGTCAATATTTAGTTTCCAATCTCCATTTCCCTTGTTATCCATCTCAGAATCTAACACCTCTGAAATGTGAATGATTGACGATTTACTGAAAAACCAAGTTACAAAGTATAAATAATTCTTACGATCTGGCTGCTGTATTAAACAGGGCATATGAGAAAAGCCCCAAAGACCAAGACCGGCTTTTATTATTAACAAGGAAAAAAAATTAAATTTAAATAAATGTAATATTTATTAAAATTTCTTTTTTGCACTGTTACCTGAGGTTCATAAAACTTTTGAGTTGTGTCAGCAGGAGGCTCCCTGGTGCAGTGAACTCCAGGGAAAATGATCAGAAAATGCTTAGGATCAATGCAAACTACATCGCCATTACTCAAAAAAAAAAAAAAAAAGGAATTTTAACTATTTTTGAAGGCCCCAGGACTAATCCCAGCATAAAGATTCCTCCTCACCTTCAAACTTCTTGGTTCAGGTATTCCGTTCACCTCCACTCCCATGCAACTGGGGGACTTCAGGTGGATAGGAAGAGAAAATGAATATACATTATGCTCAAGAATCCTTCTCGCTGCCTCTTTTGCATTTCCCTATTATATCCCTAGCCGACCCCACTCGGTTAATTACCCCATATTTCCATTGTCCTTTCCCACTGCTTTGTTTTCTTATGGCCACAAGATGGCGAGAGGTTGGAAGAAGCTGTTGCGAATTTCTCCACTTCTCAGGGATTGGGGTGATGGCTGAAGGCGGAAGCTCAGCTTGGGGAATCAGTGCAAACAATTGGCAGGAAGGGATGGGGAAGAAGAGATGTCTACAAGGTGGAACAGATGTGTTGGTGGACTCTTGCGACCTGGGTGGGAGAGGTGTCCACAGGGTATGGTCAAGAAAACCCAGATGGGTGCCATTCCAACCATTTTCTTATGGGGAGCTGGAAATTGGATCCAGACAGCCAGTTTGGCGTAGTGGTGAAGGCACCGGGCTAGAAACCGGGAAACCATGAGTTTTAGTCCTGCCTTAGGCACAAAGCCAGCTGGGTGGCCTTGGGCCAGTCCCTCTCTCTGTGAAGAAGGAGGCAAGGGCAAACCACTTCTGGAAAACCTTGCCAAGAGAACTTCAGGGACTTGTCCAGGCAGTTGCCAGGAGTCACCACTGACTCAAAGACATGAACGCACACACACACACACACACACACACACACACATACAGAACTGGGATCGCACCTTCTTCACTTTTTTGACCATACCTCATGGGCACACCCATGGGTGGGAGTGGAAATGTCTCCAATGTTGGAGCAAAAGGATGAGCAACGGCTTGGGGTGGGGATGGGGGGAAACAGAGCCTTTTGAAAACAATATTTGATTGACTGATTGATCCATTGATTGATTGATCTATCCAATTTATATGGCCGCCCATCTCAACACGTGACTCTGGGCGGCAAACAGAATTAAAATAAAATAAAAAGAATTGCAAATATTGCAAAATTTAAAATACAAAGCAGCCGAGAAACATCAAACCCCAATCATTGATACAGCCAAGAAGCATTTTGTCTCAACTGTCCACAAGTCACAAACAGCTGACCTTAATTAAAAAAAAAAAAGTTAACAGAAATAAACATAAATCCCTATCAAAGCAGGAATAAGATGGAATAAAAATGAATTCCTTCGCCAAGATCCGATTGCAGCTTCAGGTTGTTCGCACAGAATAATGCAAGTTGCAGGTTTAGGAGATCTGAGCAACTGGGGGGTGGGGGGCGAGGCCATGTATCAATATCCCTCCAAATTAGCTTTAAACCCCTATCCAAATCACCTCCCTCTATGCCTGCCAATACATTTTAAAATGGGGGTGAGGTCAAAGGGCAATAGAGGGTCCCTCAACAGGAAAACGCTATTTTCTACTTAATCTGGTATTCTAAAATGTTTTGCATGTTTCGCTTATTTTTAAGTACTGTTAGCTGGCTTGAAGCTTTGCCAGAAGAGAACAGCAGGATGCAGATCAAATAAATAAAACATCCCCCCTGCAACAACAACCTTGTGGAGCAGGTCAGGCAGAGTGACAATGACTGTTCTCCCAGGGAATGTCCATGGTTGAGGGTGGCCTTGAACCTGGCTGTCTTCAGTCTTATTCCACCAGTCTAACTGCTCCGTTATTTTGGTTTCTTCAGCAGATAAGCTGAACTATGGAGAAATCAAATATGGTTCATCCACTAACCCAACTATCTGGATTTGTACTTCGTGCAAATTCACAAACTATCTACCAGGACTGGTTCATGCAACCGGCTAGGCTAAAATGGGCTTATCTCATCTGTGCTCCAAAGTGTCATGCCAGCCCAGCCCCTGGGCTTCTCCAGCTCTTGAGGCCAGGCAAATGCCCTCCAGTGGAGCCCAAATTTTGTTTGTATGTGGACTCATCCCTGCCATTTTCTTGGTAGCAACATGAAAGGGGTTTGTCTGAGGCTTTTTACAGGGTGTCTTTTACCCTGACTTCCTGTTTCAACCTACAGCATTGGGGTTTTCTGATACTTTTCTATCCATGCACCACCACCACCACCTCCTCCTCCTCCCCTTCCCCTCCCCTTCTCCTCCTCCCCTCCCCCTTCCCCTTCCCCTTCTTCCCCAGAACAAAGAGCAGACATCGGCATAAACTTGGAGCCAGTTTGCAGGGAGAGCACCCTGCATCACCTGTCAAGTGGCAAGGTGATGCAGAGTGCTCTCCCTGAACATTTCAGCTGGGTGGATCTTCATCCTTCCCATCCCATCCCATCCCATCCCCTTCCCTTCCCTTCCCATCCCCTTCTTTTCTGCTGCTGGGTGCTAAGAGTTAGCACTATTTTGCTTTCAAAGGCATCTTCTCTTTTCTGTTTTTTTTGGGGGGGCGGTGTTGAATGAACTGTTGACCGCATAACACTGCACAGTCAGGAGATCATTGTTAGCGGAGAAAAGATGATGGCAAGGGGAGACCAGGTCAGATAACTCCCCCTGAATTCCAATCAGAATGATTGGAAGAAAAATGCCCGCCTCTTTCGAAAGGAGTGAAAACATCTGGCATATGCCATGCCCTCAGCTCAGCCCAGCATCGGTAACTGGGCCCATCTGCAAGACATGTGTTTGATTACTGAACAATTAAACCTCCGTGTGGGTAACGCAACTGTTTTGGTGCATGACGTGCATGCTTCTGAAGGGGCTCGGAGAGATACAGGTTTGGTACGGGAGAAGGAACGAATGCCGTGCCTAACCTGTCGGACTCAGAGTCACGAGATCCGGTTGAAGAGACAGGCTTCTGCTAAAGAAGTTTCCGTGATCCACGATGAGAAGCAGCAACTGCCTGCGTCAACCCAGAATTTGGTTGGGTTGGGTTTAGGGCGATACTGACAAGAATAGGAAATCAAGGGAATGCTTTTCTGAGCAGTGGCCGCATTATTCACATTTGAAAGCGAAGTCCCCTGATTTTGCATTTTTAAAATAAGGCGCAAACAGAAAAGCCATTATCCTTTTGAAAGGTGCCGTTCCCTGACTCCTGAGATGCATTTTGCCAATAATACACATATACATACAAACCCTTATATTAGAGGCCAGTTTGAATGAAAACATACATATTCATGGAAATGCATTACAGTAGAAAATAATTTGCAGAAACAGTGGGCATTAGGCAAAGTTGCAAACAAACGTGTGTGGATTTTTTTGGGGGGAGAAAGGGACTACAAAATATATACAAATTTCCAAGCCTGCCCCTGTAATCAAACAGCGAGTCTGAATCAGGGTAATAATGCTGTTCTATTGTCATTCCCCTGTTTGTTGTCATACAGAAATCTAGCCATTTCTTTCTGCTTTGTGGGGAAAAAGGGAGATTATTTCTGGTTCCGGTGAAGGTTTTTAAAATATAAAACAGCTCTGCAACAAAGAAAAAATGTCTTGCTGGAGGTATCCCAGTCTGTATGTGTCAAACGGCATTAGGAGTTGAAACCTGAAAGTAGGGCACAAAGAAGAAATACTCCTGAAGGATATTTCAAGGCCTCTTTGCATACGTATTCGGTTTCCAACACTAGTTCTTCGGGTACCTCCAGAAAACTCTCAAAGAAAGCAAGAACTGTTAAATAATGAGGTTAAATAACAACAACAATATCAACGAAAGATTATTTTTATGAAATTATAATATTAAATCATGATTTAATTATATATTATTTTAATGAAGATGGTCATTAATGTAATTATTATTAACCAAAGATTGCTATTTTATTATTAAATAATAATAATTTAAACAAATAAAAACCTGGCCTGCTATCTTATCTTCTGTCTTTCATATTTTTGGATAGGTGGTCTGTGAGCACAGAAATCATCTTTAGCCCGGGCGATTCAAACTCATTAATAGGATTCTCAGCTTCTTGCACAACTTTGCTCACTCTCCCTTCTAAACCGGCGTAAGCCCAACAAACCAACATTTATTTTCTTAATATCTATCTATCTATCTATCTATCTATCTATCTATCTATCTATCACATCCATATGGTTGCCCATCTCACACAAGAGGACTCTGGCCAGTATACAATAAAGCCAACAATTTACACATATTATAAAACCAATTTAAAAAATTAAGTTAATTACGAAGACCAAGATCGCGAGAGGGTTAAAATCAGAACTTTTCTCCCCTGTTCTCCACTTTCTGCCAATACGTTTCGTGGTGTGACATAACTGCTAGGACTCTGAAGGAGACAAAAAATTATAATCCTCCCCACCTTCCCCACTGAAATGGCATCATAACGTGCATAGTTTGGGCAATGACGTCGTCGGTGCTCCATCTCGAGCGGCAGACGGGGCTTTGGCCTCACGGTGCTCTTATGAGCCTTTGGTCTTTCGCCTGATGTTCCCAAACCATGCACCCCTGTGGGAGACAGGCCTGCAAAAGGGTTGCTTTGTTTTCCAGCCCTCCCACCATCAAAATCACCCAGATGCTCCCTGCTTCCTGTGTTACATTCCCCTTTTCTTGGTGGTGGGGACAAGTGAGGGCAAATCCTGCCTGCCTTGCCATTGTCCTCTTCTCCCGCTGATCATTAACATGCTGAAAAGAACTTGGAAGAAAGAGTGCCACTTTTTTTTTTCAAACGAGGATTTATTCATTTATTCGCCAAGGTTAAGGACCCTGAAAAGTGCTGTCGAGATCCTTTAGCTCTTCGTTCTTTCAAATCTCACATCCATTATATTCCAAAATCCAGAGCTCTCTCCCCCTCCCTTCCTGGAAGATTTTTCTCAAGGCAAAATTTATTGCTACCAACCTAATGATACAATAAATCTCCCCCCCCCTTTAAAAAGTTATTCTGTTACATTTTTCTGGAGGAAAAGTAGGAATTACAGGGTTGGGAGAAAGCTTCTCCTTGCTGTAAAAGAACCAAGATATAATTTTATCGTCCAGCTCTGTCTCTGCATCTTGAAAACCCCAAACTTCTGAAAGATTTTAGATCTTGCTGTTATAGGCATGACTCTACCCGGTCCTTGCTCATCCTATAAAGCCAATACAGAGTGATGGCTTTTTTGTTT
The DNA here is from genome assembly GCA_030867105.1 of Liasis olivaceus. Taxonomy (NCBI): domain Eukaryota; kingdom Metazoa; phylum Chordata; class Lepidosauria; order Squamata; family Pythonidae; genus Liasis; species Liasis olivaceus. The sequence continues at coordinate 257,546,855 of CM061348.1, read as the reverse complement.
GGCTTTGTTTTCATTTTTTGCCATGTGTTGTGTTTGTATTCTGATGGCTAACTGGCCTTGTGAAATGTTTGATTTTGGACTCCATTGGCTAGGAAATTTGGCTTTTATAGTCCCCAAATGATTGAGGATATTTGAAATTGAATACATGCCTTACAATTCTCAGCAGGCAGAGTCTGTGACTCATTGTATGCTGATAGTGAGATTCATACAACGTGAGGAAGTCTTAAGCCTAGATTGAGAAAATATAATGGCTCTGTTCACGTAACATGTGATGCTCAGACAAATAAACTATAGGATGGTTAAATATGACAACCTGGTTTACCCAGCATGCTAAGGCAATGGCTGGCTTCTCACCACTCAAAGAACCAAAGATTACCCAAGCCTTTGTTAGCCTGGATTAGCATGCTGGATGAACTTTAACTTATATATTATGTTGGCCAAGATGCTCTTGGAAGAAGGCCTCCAAGTTTTAATTTTTAGGGAGGTCAGCTGGGGAAGGTCAAACTGGTGGGTTTGGTTGAGTCTGGTTGTGGCATGACTTTTCCACACCTTCTCCCCACTCCCCGATGGACCATGCAGGGTGTTTATGGAAGTATGAGTACTTTGGAGAGTAGAGAGTTAAAGTTAGGGGTGATTATGGGAGCTGTGAAACCTTTTGCATAAGAAGAATTCCTTGAAGACCTTGAGATCTTTGCACAAGTCTAAGAAAAGGCACATTGAACTCCTCTTTGGACAGATCAAAAATTTATTTATTTAGAAGAGTTATATAGCTACACAACTTGCATAATTGTGACTCTGGGTGGCATACATCAACACCCCCCCCCCCCAAAAAAAAACCTCAGTATGGCAAATAAGAAAAGTGATACAACATTAATAGAAAAGTGAGATTCACAAACCAACACATCAAACAAAATAAAATTGGGGCTCACCAACCGGAGCCCCCCAGAAGATGGGCTCATCTATCGTTCTGGCCCAAAACTTGAGAAAAAGCCAGTTTTTATTTATTAGATTAATATCTTGCCTTTATTTAGCACAAGGCAGTGTACCTAACACTCCTCCTCCTATTTTTCCCACATCAACAACCCTGTCAAATGAGTTGGACTGAGAGAATGGCTGGCCCCAAATCACCCAGGGAGTTTCTGTGCCTAAGGGAGGACTAAAACCTATGGTCTCCCAGCTTCGACTCCAGCATCTTAACCACTATACCAAACTAGCTCTCCAAAAGTTAACTTTTAAAGCTTTCCTGAAGACTAACAGGGTCAAGTCCATCCAAATCTTCCAGGGGATGGATGGAGAGATAGTTCCAAAGGGGAGGTGTAGCCACCGGAAAGGAACACCTCTTAGATCCCTTCAGATGACTTTGGGTCAGGAAGGGGATCTAGAGCAGGCCCCTCCTGTGAGAGTGGGTAGACACAGTGGAGTTTGTTGTCAGGAAAATAGGTGCAGAGAGGTGGAAGAAGTATCGTCTCCCAGTTCAGTTCTTCTTGGTCCCAAGACAGAATGCCTTAAAGCAGGTTCACAGATTGGGTTCTGACCACTCCAGAGGATCTGGAGCAACTCAGAGCAAAGGGCAAGTCCACTGAAAGTTTGCCTAGGAAGAGGGAGGAAAGCCTTGAGAGGTCCATCAAAACGATCCACCACTCGGAAATCAGGAGTCTGGTAGCATCTAGTGAGTCTGCAGCTCACTTCATCAGATGCATCTACCTTTTGATAAGATCTGTTCATTGGTAAAGATGCTACCAGATTCCTTTTGACTTCTGGCTACCATAGACCAACAGGGAGCTCTTCCTACAGTATCTGCCAGCTTGTGACTTTTATTACTGCATCGATATCTCCATTGTCTCAGCAGTGTCTGTAGACACTGTAGGTGTTAGTGAGGTTTTGATATTTTAATCTGTTATTTTAAATCTCTAGTCTTTCACAATGAGGACCTTTTCCTTGATGGGGGAGCGAAAAGCTGCAAATGAGCAATCTACCTGTAGCACTGCTATAAGTGAACCTGAGTCCAGAAATTATCTTAAAGTGATATATCTTAAAGGGGGATATTTATTTCTTGCTCAGTCTGAACTTCTCATTAACATTCCTTGTATGTTTGTTGAGAAAGGGAATAGGCTTGAATTAGGGAATGCTTTGTACCAACATGGAGTTGATGGTTCCTTGCTTGATGCGTTAAAAGTAGTATAAGATGGAAATAAAATGTGCCTGAAAATAATCAGAATGTTAGTGAATGGTTCCACACTGAGCAAGGAGAAAGACAAACTTATGTGAATCCTCTTGGCTGTTTACTCAATTTATGGGTAAATGTGGAAGGAACGATTGTGATGACTTCAGGAGTGTGTGAGCTGGGACTTGAATGGACGGTACTATTGTATGCATGAAATCTTGAGTCGTAGACTGAAGACCTCCCTGATCTGCAGAAAATCTTGGATTATATAATGCAACAAGAGCTATGGGTCTGAACATTATTATTATTTTGTACCTTGGAGTCACTCTTGACTCCTGGTAACCATGGTAACCACATGGACTCCGCACAGTCTTCTGGGCAACATTTTCAGAAGTGGTTTGCCCTTGCCATCTTCTTCCAAGGGCTGAGAGGGAGGGACTGGCCCAAAGTCACCCAGTTGGCTTTGTGTCTAAGGCAGGAGTAGAATTCTCCGTCTCCCCCGGGTTTCTAGCCCGGTGCCTTTCACTACTACACCAGACTGGCTCTTGAAAATTAGTTTATTACCTTCAAAAGCAGTTGTGTTCAACACAGAAAATGGAGTGGCAAGTTACTTAAATGGCAAAAAAACTAGGGCAAGCAAATGAATTTGTGTTGTCTGACAGAATGTTTCCTGGAGATGAGAGAATAGACGGAGAAATTTCAAGACATGCAAATACACATAGAAAAGTGGTAGGTAGTATATTTTGTAAAGAATGAATGTTTGTCAAAGGGAGTGAAAATGTCTGTGTTTAAGAGCATGCATCTGCCACTTTATTACATGGAAGTGGGAGTTGAAATGCCAGGAGAAACTTACAAGTAAATTGAATGCATGGGAATGGGTTACTTAGCAAATGTGTGGGGTGAAAGAAGAGGAGATTGGATCAAGAATGAATGGGTAATTAATGACAGTGAACTGAATACAAAAGTAAGTGGCCAGTATAAAAGAAATACATTGAGGGGCTTTGGTCGTATAGAGAGAATGAAGGAGGAATGAACTGGAAAACCTATATATGAAGGCAGAGTGAAGGGGTTGAGGGTTGAGGAGAAGACTGAGAAATTCAGATGGAGTTGTTGAGGTCCTCCAAAATAGGTGAGAACTATAAGAACACAAAGAAAGCAGAGTCAATTTGTTTGCAACACTAGAAAGGTACCGAGAGATGGGGTGGGTGCCAACTAGTTTTAGCCACGTTTCAGTTTCTTTCCTTATCTCATATCTTTAATTTCTTCTTTTTAATTTTTTCCCATGCTTTGCGTGACACAGCATACCGCAAAAGAAAATAGCACGATAGGTATAGATGTATGTTTGTATTTTAAAGGGTTGTGCTATTGTAAAGCTGGAGAGCCTCGCCCTTCCACGTACTTCTCGTTGTCTTTCTTTTAAATATATTTTGTCAAAAGAATTAACAGAAGAAAGAAAAAATATATACAACAGTATAGTAACAACATACAGTAACATCAACATTAATGATCCTAAGAAAAGGGGGAAAAAGAGTTGGAAAGGTCTGTTATAGAGCATAGTGCCCCAAATCTTCTTTTCTTGACCTTTTGTCAAAAACACAAGCCCTAATTCAAATGTTGATGAACAACAGATCTTCACAATACATCATTTCAAAACAGATGCAGATTTTTTGTTAGTTCTATGAATATTCTTTTAGTCTTCCCTCCCCCCTGCACAGTTCTAGATGACTTGGTAGATGAATTCTTCTTCTTCGAAAATGTAAACTGTCCCCATTCTGTCTGTGGACATTCCTGACACAGGGACAAAGATTGCTGGTTATTCATTAATCCACTTCCTGAGTTTGCCAATAATATTGGTCATAAACTAGCCAAATTGGTTAATACACATGCTAAGCTACTACAAAAACAAATAAACCAAGGTCAACACTACCCAGGCTTATATGGGGCACATGCATATAGCAGGTATTTAACTGGTTGTGTGAAGAGACCTTTCAGCTTTTTGTATCAGCGAAACAGGATAGCTTTAGGTGGGGCAGCAGATAGTCAGTCCATTAAGACAAATCGTGCAATATTGCCTAGTAGCTGGAAGGAGAAATGTGATGGGGAAAGCGTCCCGTCTGTCTGGCCTAGACATGATCTGATTTGTTTCCAGCTGCACTTCAAAGACAGGACAAGGCAGCAGCAACTGGAAGAATTCAAAATGGAAACTCAACCTCTTGAACCTTGAAATGACTTTGCTGAAACTCAGTTGTGTACCATCTTTGACCATGCAAATTGCTTTGAGGGTTTTTCATTCAAGAGTGTTACCTATGCCTATCAATATTTGCTTGCAGTGACAATCTAAGGCTGAAGATGGTTCACACCGGACATATGGATATGATGAAAAGCATATTTTATGTCGGCATGTGCTGCAAACCCAGCCCCTATGCTGGCTTAATTATTCAGTCCCACATTTTTGATTTAAGCAAGTAAGCCATACTTCTGTTTTTATCTTCATAACTGTGCAGCCACGCTTGGCTTCTCACAACAGGTTTAACCACATCAGAGAATGAGCCAGCAAATCCATGGGCACCAAAGAAGAAGCTTATATATGGTTAATCTTGGCTAGGTTTCATTGGTGGCTTAGCATGGTATTATGTCAAGCCTCATGTAGCTGGCAAGATCAAGGAAGCAGGACAGGAAAGTAGCTTTAATGCTCGTTTGGGTAAATACAGTATTATGGAAACTGTAAGAGAAGCTGCCCAGCCTCATTTATAGTGAAGCAATTACGGTGGAATCTCTTTGAATACTTTGAAATGCTTCTTCCCAGATGACTCTCCACCTGGGCTAAGTTGCTGTTTATGAGATAAACTGCCAATGGACATTTGCTATCTCTTGATGGTTTAAGTCTGTTTTCTCATCCTGTTCTTTCCCTCAGTCTCTTAGATTTTGTGAACTCAGCCCCTTTGGGAGAATCCAGAAAACAGGTCAATGCAGTGAGAAGTTTCAGCCTCTTGTGAACTTGGAAGACACGGCTAGGCCTGTTTCAACTCTTTATGAACTTTGATGCCTCTATGGTTCTTCATTAGCTCCTTAATGGGACCTCTGGAGTCATGGAGAGTCATGGACAGTCAATATGGTACAAGACCCTTCACCCAATGTGGCGCCCCTCCATTAGAAAGTGAGCCACATGTGTCACATAAGGATGAGTGAGAGTTAGTGATATTCTGAGATTGAATCTCACCTAACATCAATGTTTTTGCCCATCTGTTTAAGCCTGTAGTTGTTAAATTGGAAGGGAAAAATGATTTGACTCAGGGCCAAGCTCCAAATGTCGTAGTTGCACCCATGTTCTCTTTTTTTCCCTGCAAAGACTCCCTTGGCATCCATGGGCCTTCCTTATATTTTATAGACAAGCTCCAGTATCTGAGAGCATAATTTAGGAATTGTCAGAAGCCGCGTTGGTGGAGGAGAGGAGAGCCACTGGTGGCACTGTGGGCTGACTCAAAATGACTCATGGCTTAGTGAAATATTAGTGTTGTCTTTTCAGGAAGAAGAAAAAAGTCTTCAAGGGCCTCTACGTAAGTCAGGGGAAGTTCTCCCAACTCCTTCTCTTCCCTAGCAAATGAAATGTGATAGTTCTGCCAGCATTGCTCCAGGAGGAAGGCAGAGAGAAGGACTGGTGGTGTGTGGAGGAGAAAAAAAGGAAGAAGATGAGCAGAGTGTAAGAGCATTCTTAGCTGTAAGAACCACTCAGTTGGTGTGCATCAACTAAATGAGCAATCAGGCAAAGCATTTGGAGCAGAATAGCCTTCCACAGGAGACACAAAGGAAATGGATGAAGGCAGGCTGCAGAAGACCCCTGCTTATCTAAATTATTCTGCAACAGTAGTGGACCAGCTGCTCTCCAGATGTTTTTGTTTGCAATCTCACAGCTTCAATCAGCTTAGTCAATAGCAAGAGATGGTGAGAATTCCAGCCCCCCAAACCAGGGGACACTTAGTTGTCTACCCACGTGGTAAAGTCTCACTTGAGTTGAGGTTGACATGTCCATGTCTTTTTCTGGACAACAGTATGGAAATGGCTTACCATTGCCTTCTTCTAGACTTTTTTTTTTTCAACTTTCCAGTCTAGTCTACAGTTCTGAGGTTTCTGGTGGTCTTGCATCCAATTACTAATCAAGTTTGTTCTCGCTTTCCTCAATATAAGGCAAGGTCAGCTGTGTTTTGTATACTATTTGAAAAAAATGGCTTCTGGGGGGACATTTGCTTTTTGGCAGTGAGTCTAAAAGTGATCTACCCATTGGCTCCCACATCTTTCAGGCTATTTGTTGATAACTTTGGATGGACATCACCATCAAGTGGTGGAGATGACTTTATCTGAGGGAAGTTCAAGTTACAAGAGCAACAGTCCATGCCCTAATACTTCTCAGAAGAATCCCAGACAAATCCACGGATATAATTTGAGATCCAAAATAGCACACTCTTATCCAAAGAGGTGGATATTGGCTTCAGGAAGTATCCATTCTTGGCACTAGCAGAGGGCAGAACTCAACTGCTGCTAATGAGGATGAAATTATGGAGGCATTAATGTAATTACAGCAAGCAACTCTTCTAATTTGAGAAAGATGATTGATGCTGGTGGAAGGCATCCTGTAAAATGGTTCCAAGGGAGCTCCCTCTGGTGTTATTTATCTCCAGTGAGCTGTTTTAGCAAGGAAGGGGAGCAGGTTTGACAAATATGAAGGATGGGAGGAAGTGGTGTGAATGTGGCAGCTGGATTGCTCTGGAACAAACTGTGTGTGTTGGCAGAAGTCTAGGCAAGGAAGAGCATGAGATTTTGAAAGCAAGAACCTGCAAACCAACAAAGGAGATCTTGGTTGGAAAAGTCTCAATGAATAGGTAGCAACTCATTATAGTGACTATGGAATGGATGACAAACTATCGTATCAGTCTCATTCCAGCTTGTATGTGCTTGTGATAATGGGAAAACTTTAGAAGAACTGAATAAGGAGAACCATCAGCCTGCTTTTGTCCCCCCCCCCCCCCCCCGAATTTCCAGGGCTTTGGCAGGTGAAAGATGCTCCAGGTGTTCTTTTAGGAGAAAAAGAGATTAAGAGTCAACATAAATCAAGTTTACAGCATATTCAAATGAGGAGATGAAAGGATGGAAGAGGTACTATAAACAACTACCTGTCCTTGAAAGGTTTTCCTAAGGATTGCATAAGGATGATGAGGTAGAAATAAGGTACATTTGACCAAGCCATAGAATTAGAGTCCCAAATTGGACCCTCCCTCCCTCCCTCCCTCCCTCCCTCCCTCCCTCTCGCTCCTCTTCCTTCCTTCCTTCCTTCCTTCCTTCCTTCCTTCCTTCCTTCCTTCCTTCCTTCCTTCCTTCCTTCCTTCCTTCCTTCCTCTTTCTGAATTGAATTATCATTTACAAATCCAGGAAAACAGATAGTAAGCAAATCAAAGATCTTCCTTCTCATAATATGCAAATAATCGATGGATTTGCATCCTGAGGAGGCAATAGCTTTTAAGGAGGCATGGACCTTCTCCAAGATGACATCCTCCTGATCCGTTGGGTCTGCAACACCCAGAGTCCTAAGGCAACCCCTTCCCAAAATGCTGGGCATTTCAGATGAAGAAGGTTGTAGGTCTATCAATAGCTGTAGCCATAAAAGTTTCTGTCTGATACTTGAGATAAATCTTGGGCAAGATCTGAAGGCCTCCAGATGTGTGACTTCCAGAATTTTCAAGCCACCGTGACCACTGCTGAGGATTCTGGAACGTCAGGTTGACACATCTGGAAGGGAAGGCTGCTATACGGCATCCATAGTGCTACCAAAACCTCTGGAAGGCTAGTAGACCCAGGATGGAGGGTAAGAACACCCACCCTGATCCAGTAGGATTCTTGCTTTCTTAGGAAGGCCCTCAGAAGAACAGGCAATGCCTGCTTCTTAATAGTTTTAATGTGTGGGCATTTTTTTTAAATCCTAATTTGTTGATGTAATAAATACGTTTTGCACATAAGCCATGCAGAAGGTGGCCATCTAACTGGAAACTCAATTATCCTGGCATTCAAATGTCCTGGTCAGTGGCAAGAAAGGAATGAAGAGAAAGCTAAGAAAAATGTATCTGATAAGTTTACCTTGGGATTAACAGGCTGCATTATTTCACAGGACCACTAGGGGGCAGCAAATGAGAGTTTTATATATCTGTTTGCTACCATCTAGTGGTGGAATAGTTTTTAAAAAGCCGTCAGGGGAGTAAATATTTCTGATTTACTGTTCCAAGGTCAACGGACATTGTTCTAAAACTACTCCTTAACTCTTGGGAAAAGAGTTTGAGTGTACTCATGTCCTTAATTCTATTTAGATATTTAATTTTATTTAGGCATCTATTTTACCATTTTCATGGCCCACCCCAATCCATAGACTCTGGGTGAGATACAACAGAGTAAGGCATTAAAAGGAAAACACATAAATATTCACACTCCCACCCTGTCTGCAGGAGGGGTAAAAAACGTCAAAATGGTAAATGTGACTATACAATTAAACCCTTGGCCCCCTCTTACGTGTGCTGCATGTAACAAAGGGGTAGGGCTTCATTTGCATGGTTGAAGCTACCATCTTGATGATTTCAGCCCCTCCCCCTTGTAATGGTACGTAGGAATGACCTTGGGAGACGGGGCCCAGAGACGCTGCCTAGGGAATGGTCAGATAAGGGAGTGCATAGCCTGTAGCTGGATAGTGAGCAGGGCAAGAGGCTGAGAAGGGGCCTTCCCTAGTTTCTCAGGCTGTAAAGGAGATGGGGGGGGGGGAATTGTACTTTCAGACTTGCAAGATTCTGTTAATGTAATCTTACAATAATGTGGAATTAGCTGATCCGGTCGTGTTTCCTGTCTGGTCTACCTGGTAGGGCTGACACCCCGACAAACACCCTTCTCCTGATTGGTATTTTTTCCGGTCTTGTTGAAGTATTTTGTGCAGAATTGGAAGATTGTGCTTCAGGTGACCTGAGCGTCTGCTGTATGAAGGGAGTTAGCTTGCTCCTGAGCTGAACTGAGTTTGTTGAAGGCAATTAGGCAAAGCAAAAAGCCAGCTTAACAGCATCCATTCAGCCTCCGTGCCCAGCGCCAGCAATTAATCCCTGAAGTTTTGCTGTCAGCCCTGGCTATTTTGGAGAGCACCCAGATACCATCCATCTCTGGCTAAGTAGTGAAATTTCTATCCCAGAGGCTTGAAGAAAATTCTTCTCCTGTCGAAGATGGGAGCTTGTTCAGATAGAGGAACACTTTGCAACCTCTAGAAGTGTTGACCTTCATGCAGGCTCAGGGATAATGGAAGTTGAAGTCCATCACTTTTGGAAGTTAAAGAATCCTAGGGTTGGAAGTGACCTTGGAGGTCCTCTGGTCCAACCCCTTCCCAGGGTGGGAACACTCCTACCATGCCAGTCTAATGGCTGTCCAACCTTTGCTTGAAAATCTCCACTGATGGAGCTCCCAAACTCCAAGCCAGAGGCTGTTCTGCTGCTTCTAGCTCTCGTGGTCAGGAGATTCCTCCTTATTTTAAGTTTGGATCCCTCTGCTATTCTTCCGCCCATTGGTTCTTGTCCTACCTTTGGGCACAGTGGAGAACCCTCTGCCCTGTGACATCCCTTCAAGTATTGGGAGACTGTTCTCACATCACCCCTCTTCCTTCTCTTCTTTAGGCCGAACATACCAAGTTCCTTCAACTGCTTTTTGTAGGACAGCCTTAGCCTCCAAGCCCCTCACCATCTTTGTCACTCTTTGCATTCTTTCTTCGCATTCCAGTTCCAGGTGCAGTTTGACCAGTGTGGCTAAAACTGACATTATAGTTGTGTGGAAGGCTATCCTGGTTTGTTTTCTTTTTCTTTTCCCCCAGTGGAGGGAAAACTGTTGCTTCTACATGTCTCCTCACTTTCAGACTTGCAAGATTGATGTCAGCCTTCCCAGGTAGACCAGTCAGGAAACGCTACCAGATGAGCTGATTCTATTTTATTATAAGGGCTACATTAACAGAATCTTGAAAGTCTGATAGTACAAATATCCCACCATCTCTTTTACAGCCTGATAAATTAAGGAGGTTCCTTTCTGAGTTTCTTTCTCTGCCCATTATACAGCTGCGGGCTACCCTCCCCCTCTTATCCGATTGTTCCCTAGGCAGCATTTCTTCCCCCCTTCTCCCAATACACCCTAACAGCTTTCTGTAAGGCGTCACAGGTTGACATGGGGTCAGAAGGTTGAGTGAACCCATTTTTCAGGGGGTTGTGGATAAGAATATGTGTGATACCCTTGACTGTTTTGTTGTTACTCATTTTAATTGTTGTTCAATGTCCACAGTCATAAATTTAAACAAACAAACAAACGACAAAAAAATAAATGGATTATGCACATTGAAGTCTACCTCGTCTGGTAGCACCATGGTGCCCATTGTGGTTGGGGTACGATGGAGTAGGGCTAGGCATTCTGTGGTCCTCTGGGTGTTGCTGCACTACAACTCCCAGAATGCCTGCAAGGCATGAAAACCATGGTTGTCATCTCTCAGGGGAGATCATGTGGGTTAATTTGTTTTTGTGTGTGGTTGCTATTCTAGCTGGTTGTGTTAATATTCTCAGGCATGTTTCTCCAAAGTATACTAATACAGTTTAGTAAAATGTTTAATTGGACCTCAAATGTGCAGGATGAAGAATTTCTACAATTGTGGAGCAGGATGGAGGAATGGAGATGATCTTAATCCCTCATAGCAGAATGGGGAGGGGGCAAAAGTGCCTCCTGGCAGTTAAATACCTCAATGGAGGTTCAAGTTGGTGGTCCATCTAGCTGTTCATTGGAATAAACAAGGTTTTCTTTTTGGAATTCCTGGCTTTCTGGAGTGAGAGGAAATGAGTTGAGGGTCCCCATCAGCTGTTCCCCATTGCCGCTTTAAAGTCATCATGTGTTTGGGGAATGATACCATAGGTGCCACCTTCCTATCCTGATAAAAGAGACCATTAACTCTGAAATCAGGTGGCTGTCTTGAGTAAGGAGAAGTAGGATTCCAGTTGGCTTGTACCTTCCGATCTTCTCACCTCTTGGGTCATCGTGGAAGAGCAAACAGGCCTTCAGAGAACAAGGCTGTCCATTCAAGCCAATGTGGGGTGCTTCAGCGAATGAAAAGCCCTTGTTCAGATACTCAGCTGGGGCATGAGAATGGCTTTCAGAAGCCTCCCACCCTCACCCCAGTCGGCCATTGCATTTGACAGCAGAGCTGCTCTCGTGCCAGAGATCTTCTCGTACAAGCTGTTCTTGGTAAGGCACAGCACCCGTGGGAGGTTGGGGTGTCCTTTTGGGGCTGAAGTGGTACCCGTTGGCTGCATCACGACCCCAGTTTCAGGCTGCAATAATCCAACCAGTAGAAGCAACAGTGTCTGCAGGATGTGGTTAAAAACGTCAATATGGCAGCCATGATTAAAGCTCCACTATTTTTTACGGATGTTATGCCTGCACAAAAATAATGGGCGGAGTTTTGATCGCACCATCATGGCTGCCATATTGACCACATCTTGTGGATACCTCTGACTAGGGGACAGCAGTGAATTACATTTTCTGCATTTCTTTGCTATTCCCCCCCAAAGGTCTTCCTGGTCATTGCGCATGGAGATTGCTGGCTGCCGTGTTCAACCACAGCCCTCTTCTGCTCGCTGCTCGGCCCCGATCCATTCTCCCACCTAAGAAGGTGCCCTGATTCCTCTGCTGGAGCGCATTGGCCCTGCGGCAAAGCACGGCCCGATCTGGTTTGTAAATCCTGAAGGATCAGCACACCTCAGACCCCAAGGTGTCCCCCATTTCTTCCTGGACCATATTTACGCTTCTGCAAACAATGCGTCTTCAAGACCCAGTTGAAAGAACACTGCTTCATTCTCAAAGGGTCTACGTCAAGAGACAGAAATAAAGAGCAAGAGGGGGAAAAAAACACTAAAAAGTAAAATATATCTTTTTTTTTTTAAACTGTGCTTTATTTAGGGCTAAGCTGGTAAGCGTCATTCAATAATTACATAAGATTACAAGGAGTTTTAGGGAATTGAGAATCAGAGAGCACTTTTATGGAACTGCATGGCATTTTATACACCAAGATACCGGCTTGCTTTGGCGGTCATCTCCTAGCCAAACAACCGGAGAAGATTTGGGGGTGTTTAGCCAGTGTAAAGACTTCAAAATCAGGCCCAAGATGGAAAAAAAAAAAAAAAAAAGAAAAAAATATTTTAAAACTCCCCCAAATCTAACCAAAAGGAAAACAATTATTCAGAAAGAACTGTGTCATTCAATCTGATAAAATGGGGTGGGGTGGGGGAGGACGGGAAAGAAACCACACACTTAAAATCAAGTTTTAATACAGTGGAAATAAATTATAATAAATATGATATACTTTAAAATATATGTGTTCTTAAATAATTGTTTCTATTTTTCTGATTCAGATTTTAAAGCAACTTCTTTTTTTAACTGCTCTAAAGTCATTTACCAAAGATAAATATCGTGCTTCCTTAAATAGTTTTTTCCTTGATTTTTTTCTCTATCATTACAATTAAAAGTCCTACAAAATATGCAAATTTATTTACAGAAAAACAGAGCCAGCATTCTTTTTTTTTTAAACATCCCCGTTTTTCAAAATTCCTTGTAAACAGTTTCAGAAATTCTTCAAAGAGATTGCATTTTTTTTCGTAATTTTTTTTGTGTCTGTTTTTTTTTTCCATTCTTTTATGATTTTTTTTAAATATTTTTCTTTTTTTAAGATTAAGGTTCTAGGCTAAATCCCACGCCCGCCCTCCCCGCCCCCCGCCCCATCCTGAAGGATTGAGAGCAAATATGGAAGCTACTAAAGCAAAAATTAATGGGTGGCTTTTGGCAACAACTCACTGAAAATGTCCAGCCTTGGTCTTCCTTCCGTTTCGTCGAGTTAGAACTAACTTTGGCCAGCTCGTAAGGACTAGACAGCCACTGAGTTTCCGGTTGGCTTGAAAATTTGGTTTGGTTTGCTTATCCACTTATTTCGGTATTACTAGCGGGATGCTTACAGTCAGAAAAGCTGCCGAGTTAAGCCACCTTCTCTTCCCTTCCTGTCAATAAGACGCAGCTTCTGACAGCAGTTGGTTAGAGCAGGAACGGATATCAATCTAAACGCTACAAAAAGTTCTACAACATCTTTGTGTGTTTTCTTAGCATTAACGCTAACACCTATGTATATTTTTTTGCTTTTTTTCTTGTTTTGCTTTTTATGTCATCTAATCTTCCCCCCACCCCATGATATAGGTATTTAAACTTTTTTTTTTTTAAATTCTGTACAACTATTAGGGTTTTTTGGGGGGAGGGGGGCGTTTTTATAAACACGTTGTCTCTCTACTTGGTCTCAACGTTCTTCTCCCCCCTTCCCTTTCTAGGCCATGGATCCATTTCTTCATTTGGCTTCGTTTTCCACCAATACCTAACTTTAACCTGCCCCTTTGAACCCCTCAGTCCATCCGTATTATAAAGAAAACCATATGAAAGTTTCACAGACTCTAATTAATGTATATCCAAAGACCTTCCCAAAGTATCAAAGAACTATTATCTTGCCATTTTTTTTTAAAAGCGTTGAAGCAGATTTTCAGTTTTTACATTATTTCATATAATTGCTCTCAAAAACTGTTAGAGGAACAGCTAAGAGAAAAGGAAAGAACTTCTTAGTAATTTACATACAACTACAAGTCTGCGATAAAAAGTTATGTCCTTTGGTCCCTATGTAGCTAAGGAATGACAGATAAAGAATGCTTAGCGACTCTTGCCGTGGGTGACCACAGCAATCACACCCTTGGTGGCCACAGGCACTCCTCAAGTTTGCATTTCCGGTTTGGGGAAAAGCTGTGATGGTGACATCAAGTTCACTGTAGAAATCCAAGTCGATCTTGCTCCTGCTGCGATTTTTTTTTTGTTTTTCTTTTTTCATTCGTCTGATGGTTGGTACAGTTTGGTTTTCAACCGCATGTCCTTCAAACCCAGCTGACGTGACTTTTCTCGAAGAAATGTTACAGTCTAAACAATCAGAAAGAGCGTAAGTCTGAAGTCTTCAACTTGACTGAGATGTTAAAGGTGTAATCCCACAGTTCTCGTTCCTATATATATTTATTTAATATATATATATTTATTTATATATATATATATCTATATTTATATATATTTCTCTAAGGGTGGCCCATTCAGTTGACGCCCTAAAAAGAGAGAAAGATTGTCATTCCAGGCTGGACAAAACCGAGCCAAGCCAATCAAAATACAGATTTTTTTCTTTTTTTTTTAAAGGAAGGAATAAAAGATAGAGAAAACTGACAAGGGAAGAGAAGATCAAAAGAGCATACCTTATAATTAATAAAGAAAAAAAACACGCACACAAATTTAGGAGAACACCTGTTTCCAAGACAATCTTGTTCCCATTATGGAAACTAAATGCAAATTTGATGACCCTTAACTTGCTTTTTTTTTTTTTTTTAACTTGGACGGTGTGATAGGACCCATCTCCCCTTCAGGATATTTTTCTAATATTTTCTAGGAATGTCCCAGATACTAGCTACTAACTGTGAAGAACCTCTGGTCATTGTACCATCTCAAAGGTGACTCTGGCTTAACAAATAACAGAGCTAGATTAAGAAGCATACCTAAACATAATGTTGCTTCCATGTCTGAACTGAGACCCTAACATTTGACTGGGGCTGTAGCATAAATGACATTTTCTCTAGTCACTTCAGGTGAGGAGACAGCTCTAGACATTTATCTGCATCTGGGAAACTGTTGATGTCCCCAGTAGAGATTGTTCTCAGAAGAATCCTGCGTTGTGCGTCCGTCACTAAAGTGTGAAAGTCTGGGGCTCTTGTATTTCCTACCTTATCTATCTTTTCCCTTCCTAACTGTCAGATTTCTATGTTAGCTGAGTGTGAGGAGGGTCCATCTTCATCTTCAAACTACAGGGCACTCCTGTAAGTTGTGCAGCAAAGGCCCACCCGAGTCCCTGGGGAGAATAAAACGGAGAGGAAAACTCTCCCTAAATGTTGGCCTTACCCAGACCTGTTCAGGAGTAGCCAGGGGTAAGTTTTTCCTAAATATTCTACAGCCTTGGAGGATTCTGTGGTTTGTTGACAGTTAAGGACCCTACCAACATCCTGTGCCCCTATTTTTTTGTATTGGGAAGAGTCAAGATACTGATTTTGGTACTTGGGTCTGTAACTGCAAGTATTAGCATGTCAGCGTGTGTAGGTCCCTGCGGCAAGTGAAAAGAAACAGCCTTATGTTTTAGTTTCTCCCTCGTAACTGTTTTTGGAAGGCCAGCTGCCAATAAAGTATTTTCCTTTGCAAATAGCAGAAAGAAATGCTTCAAACAGGTGGCTTGGAATGTAAAATTGCTTGGAACAAACTTCCTCTCTCTGTGCAATAAAAAGAACATAAAAATGTAATGCTAACGTTTCTTAAATAAAAAAAAATTTAATCATGATCCAACTGAACTTGACATTTAAGGAGAATGCTTAATCATTATGGATTAGCTCTTATCTCTTGCTGGCAAGCAGGTTTCTCTTCTTATATACTTGGTGATTTATTACATCAAGAAAACTTAGAAACCGCAGAAGCTCCCCTCTGGTGGAGAAACGTCATGCTTTATATCAAACCATGCTGGCAGGTTTTCCACACTGTTGATTGAACAAACAGCAAACCGTACACAGCAGTTTAAACAATTACAACACCAAAAATTATAAGAATAGAAGAAACTAAAGGAAAAAAAGAAGAAAACACTCATCCAGGACCCTTTTTCAGTTGTAACCAAACAAAAGAAAACGATGCATTTTACTTTTGAATCAGGATTTTTTTTTTACCCCAAATGATATTCTCCCCCCTTCCCCAAAGCAATGGATTTATTAAGAGTTATTGTGCTACTAAACCTTAAAATTAGAAATTTTGATAAGGCACTTAAGAAGCCACAGGCTCTTTTCTATCTTGCTTTGGTAGGTTGCTATTTTCTTTTGCACAACTACTGCAATTAACTCTGAATTTTTGGAGAGGGATTAGCAATGTTTTACGGGAGAAAGAAAAAAAGAAAAATCAATTGAAAAAGGCCCCCAATTATTCATTTAAAACACAAGAGTTTCGGGTGCAAAAAAGACCAATCATACAGTTCTGTTTCCTTATTTGCTGGCAATTATTCATACATAGACAACAATCCCCTTTCCCCCCCTCTAAAGCGTTAGGAATTCATGTTTTTTTCCCCCTTCCAGGTGATATCTAAAGAAGCGTAAGTCGCTGAACAAGAAATCAAACCACAGAGAAATCACTGCAAGCACTAAAAGAAAAGAAACAAATAATAAGAAAATAAAAATGAGCACAGCAATAAAAAACTGTGGCAGCACAAGAGTCAAGAAAGGCACATGTGATCATGACTGGCCAATCATTAACTGATACAACATCCAAGAAAAAAATGTTTCAATCACAGCACCTACACGAAACTTGACGGCATGTCATGCAACCAATTCTTAGCTGAGTTACATGGCGCCATCATATCACACTTTCAACTTTGAGTTGATTTGAACTTACGGACTGGGGGACTGTATTCTCCACTTTCCTGTCATTACTTTTTTCCTAGCTCAGCGCGAGACTGTGGTGGATTTGACTGGCTCTTGGTTGGTTTGGTTGGAATTTGATTGAATGACAAAAGAAGAAAAGATTTTTTTTATATATATATATTTATATTTATATATAGTTTGGGAAAAAAAGGGGAAAGGTGGGAAGGAAGATAGAGATTAAAACCCAAAACAAAAGAAAAAAAGGAGAGAAAGAGAGAGAGAGGAAGGAAGGAAGGAAGGAAGGAAGGCAGGCAGGCAGGCAGGCAGGCAGGCAGGCAGGCAGGCAGGAAGGAAGGAAGGAAGGAAGGAAGGAAGGAAGGAAGGAGAAGAGGAGGAGGAGGAGGAGGAGGAGGAGGAAGGAGGAGAAGGAGAAGGAGAAGGAGAAGGAGAAGGAGAAGAAGAAGAAGAAGAAGAAGAAGAAGAAGAAGAAGAAGAAGAAGAAGAAGAAGAAGAAAGCACTAAAATACAGCATTGTTCCAAAAAGCTGTAATGAGCACACAACCAAACAAAGAGAAAACGAAAAGGATAAAGAAACAGGAAACGGAAACCAAAAGGAATAAATCAAAAGGAATGGAGGAAGCCTAGCCAAAGACACACTGACACAGAAGACATAGTTCATGTGGACGCATAAAAACAGTGACCATTAACAGAACAATGTTGTGGCAGCTGAGAGAAGCATGCATTCAATGGATGACTGCAGACGTGGATAATTGGTTTGCAAAGTCTGGAAAATATATTGGCTGCCAAACATCTCTTTTGGAGGTTGGACTTCAAAACAAACCTTTCCCAGCCATGCCTACATCTCCAGATCTGAACTGCATGGGATATTTCTACCTAAATAGGTGACCTTTGCCCCAAACCTTTTAGTCCTTCTTGGAAAGGGCCTTGGAGAAAGCTTAGACTTGATACCTCTTTCATCCAAAGATGTCAAGAAACAAAAACAGGCTGGACTATAATTGCATTGCAGATGCCTCCTTGCAGTACATGTTGTACAGAACAGTTGTGTGAATGCCAGCTACTTTTGGGGTGCCAGTCCCATGTGAGAGGTGTGTGAGCGATCAATGTTTCAAGCAGCTTCCTCAAACCTAGAACTTCTGTTCTCCTTGAATTCCCTTCTTATAGAGTGCACTTCCTTTTCTGTTCTTCCTGAGAACAGAGTCAGTGAGGCACATCTTCCCCAGCTGCAAATCTGATCAAACTTTATGCTTTTCTGAGTGCATAGCTACAAGCTATGAAAGAGAGAGAAAGCCCCGTGAACACTTCTTTTCAATTCCCCCATGACCAGCGAGGAGACAACCATGTTATGAATGTAGCAGTATTTAGATAACTTCTCTGCTCTTAGCACTGAAAACGTAAGATTGATTCACCTGTTAAAGCATCTACAAAACACAGCAGAGGCCACAACAGAAGCAATGTTCCATACACAACTCCATTTCTATAGGGAGTTCCTGTATGTATAGGAGAAGGGCGTTCATGTTAGCAAAAAAAAAAAAAGAAAGAAAGAAAGAAAGAAAAAAGAAAAAAAAAGAAGAAGGAGAAGAAAAGAAATCAAAGTATCACCTCAAAAGTTAAGAAAGTTGCTGTGGCATAAACTTTGGGGGGGGGGTAATAATCCAATTGATCAGCTGAATGAAATATTTCAGAAAACTGATATGAACAGAGAGGAATGAGTTCAGAATAAAAATCTGTGGAGTATGTGTCTTGATTTATCTTATCTTATCTTATCTTATCTTATCTTATCTTATCTTATCTTATCTTATCTTCATCTTATCTTATCTTCATCTCTTTCTCTCTGCCTATCATCTCTCTCTCTCTCTCTCTCTCTCTCTCTCAACTATCTCACTCTGTAAATGCATAGGTTAACAGGAGGTATGTCTTCGAATTTATAAAGAATTCAGGATTCATTCAGAGAAGAACTTCACCACTTCAGTCTTGTGATAATCCACTTTGGTCATTTACAGTTTGGATGGGATGAAATTCACTGATTCTCTCCCAAAAGATTTAAATGATGATGACTTAAGAGCATCAGTTACTGATATAGCCCAGGCTGACCAGCTGCAGAGGAAGAACATAATGGTGTGTGTGTGTGTGTGTGTGTGTGTGCGTGTTGGGGTCACTGACATCTTTTGATATAGTGAGAGTTTTCTATCAAATGTTTATGCTGTTACTGTGCTTTAGTGCTTATTTTCAGTGATTTTATATTTTGGCTGTCTTCCTCCAACTATAACCAAATCAGTTGGAGCTCTTGTAGTTGCAATCATACAACTTAGGTAGCTAACTTCATATTAATCTTGTTTAGGTTTGCATGTGGGGTCCTTGTGAATATTTGTATCTTTGCTGCTTACTCTATTATGCAATCCAGCACATTTGGTAAGTTTATGCTTCAGTATATTAGGGAAATTCAGAAAATAGGCTAACTGAGCTCAGTGACCTGCTTGACTATTGGCATTAATACAGATACATCTATCTGACACACTCTAACAGTTTTGCTAATGAAGGAGCTAAACACCTTTTTCGTAAAGGAAACAACTACGTAGAAAAGTCCGGAAGGGCCAGATTAAGAAAAACTGCATCATCTCCCTAAGATGACTCTTGTTCATGACTCTTAGATGTTCATCAGGGTGGTCATCAGCAGTTGCCCACCTCCTTTACTTTCTAAGAACCCCCCTAGATCTCCTACGGATTGAAGAACCAGTCATGTACATAAAGAGGACACCAAAGATGGTGCTTTGCTATGGAGCTTAGCAGTTTCTTATCTCTGTAAATATAATAGAAATAACAATAGAAAAAATATCTAAATAGGTGAAGCATGGACCAAGGGAAGTCTCCTCATCTAGCTTCACCCATGTCCAATTAAAGGGTGTGATATAACCTGTTACGTTTAGCACATTTAATACTGAATTTTCCTTCTGACATCCCTGTACCATATTTAGCAAGGATAAGTCACCATCTGGACAGTGAAGAATTGTTTCTCCTTAATTACTGTCCTGCAGCTAATATCATCCATAACTTACTGTATATGGTCCTTAGTCAGATCCAATTCAGCTTTCCCTTGTTCTCCTCTTATATCAAGAACCCCTAGAAATCGTAGCCACCCTTGGTTTCTCTCAATCAAGCCTGGTTGATTAAGAGAAACAAGTTCACTCTAATCTTTCCACACTCAATTAGCACATTGGATATTATTATTATTATGGTTGGTCACACAGTCAGCCAGATGTTTAGACTGGATTTGGCATTTTTGTCCATCTATCGAGTCCTTCCCAAGGACCTGGGATAGACAGATGTTGCTGTTTGATGGTGTTAAAGGCATCGTCACAGGATGTGAGCTGTTCCAAGTAAAGCTGCCTTTTGGAATTTAATATTATTATTATGATTTGCCTGCAGCTTCAAACTGCCTTCAAGCGATACAGCACAATTAGCTAAAAATATTTTTGACTCATTTTTAATTGCACTAAAACTAGGATGCACCGCCAGCTAAAAAGAATTAGGCGAAAATTAGTGTCCCTATACACTTGAGACAGATTGAAGCCTCAGATCACTCAATATGCTTTCATAGACCTATTAATTATTCAACTTTTATTAATTTTCTTTTCCTTTTGTTTTTTTAAAAAAATCTGAAGCTCCGCTTTGAATGATATGCCTGAAACTGAATTATTGCATCAATGAAACTTGAATTCTTATGGTAGAAATAAATTTGAGCACATCTCTTAGAATTAAAAGGAAGCCAATGATATAAACATTAAGGCATATCTCTTCCTTTGCTGTAGGGCAGACACACGTGCAAGGATCTGTCTCGTTTTCCAACCTGGCAATAAAAACACGTTAAGTAATTACTGGCCATTGTTAAGTTCAGACTGCTTAAAAAAGGAATGAACATAACACTCGTACCAGAATAAACATAGCCTGCCATCAAAACTGGACTACTTTCCTTTTGCTAAACACAGTCACCCCAACATGGATTTCTGTGACTCTTCCTTGTGAAGCTGGATGGGGAAAGAAATGCTTCCTCTCTAGTAGGGTTTATTGCAGAGGTCAGAATCAACCACAGTCATCTCCAACTCAGTCAAGACAATAAGTTCTACAATGAGAGATTGACAAAGCTGGACATGTTTAAGGCTGAGAAAAGAAGACTGAAGAAGGGATGATAGTACTCTACAAATATCTAAAAGGATGTCATACAGAAGAAGGTGAAGATCTATTCCTCTCAATCTAGGTTGCAGGACACAGAATAAAGGATACACGTCACAGGAAGGTAGATTCCAGCTGAATCTCTTTCTTAACAGTAAAGGGCAGTTCAACAGCGAACCAATAACTTTGACAGGGAGTGAGCATCTCATTCCCAAATATGATCAAGCCAAACATCTCTCAGGGCTGAATTAATCTGGATTTTGGTATAGGGTTGGACTCCAACTTCAATAGACCTATCCATATCTAGACCTTTGGGAAATGAGCTTGGGTAGACCTTTTTCAGAGACATGGGGGAGGACCACTCCCAGGTAGAGTAGACCAGCCTTCCTCAACCTTGTGTTATTGAGCTGTGTGAGAACTTTGTGGTACTGTTGTTTCAATACCTTAGAAATATGCTGGAAATTCTGAGAACTGGAATCCCAACCCACACATGGAACCTACCAGGTTAAGGAAGGCTGAACATTTCTCCCTTTCTGAATGTAATCTTTCCTAGATTCATGTTTTTAGGGTAATGTCTTCAAGTGCTGAGATGATCAAGTGTGAGGTGAGCCTCTGAAACAAGCTGAATTTAACCAAGTCAGTGGAAGACCTAGTCATTACATTCACATAATATGGAAAGAAATACTAATATTAATCTCAGGGTTGTGGCTTATTTTGTGCGTGTTTGTGGCTTAGCACATGGTGTCAATGCAACCTTTCGTTTGTTTGTAATTCAATGTATTGTGTGAGTTCAGAAAAATGGGTTAATTCAATAATCTGGTTGATTTGTATGAAAGAAGGGATGGAAAGGACTTTCTCTGCAAATATATAGTCAACCTGGTTTTCAGAAGAATTGCCACATCTTTCTTGAATGTTAATACACCCAGACAGTTTGTATGTAGCACATATGTAATAATGTTGGTCAGGCCAATAATATCAGATTATAACCAAGTTCCACATTCAGCAAGAAAGAAATTCACGCCACCATGAAGTTATGGTTGTGATTTGGAGGTGCTCACCAATTCTTCATTGCTATAAGACAGTGTTTCTCAACCTTGGCCACTTGAAAACGTGTGGACTTCAACTCCCAGAATTCCCCAGCTGGACACTGAGACCTACGT
Source organism: Liasis olivaceus (assembly GCA_030867105.1). Lineage (NCBI taxonomy): Eukaryota > Metazoa > Chordata > Lepidosauria > Squamata > Pythonidae > Liasis > Liasis olivaceus. The sequence goes on along the minus strand of CM061348.1, from coordinate 257,524,791 downwards.
CTAACTCCCTTCACTGACAAACCAGTCCGGCAGGACGGGCATGCTCCGGGTCCCGTCAGCCAAGGAATGTCAGCTGGCGGGGACCAGGAGATGTGCCTAGGATGGCCCCGACCCTTTTGGCTTTTTGGAAGGCCTTGAAGACCTGGCTTTATGCCTGGGCCTGGGGCCCCGAGCGTGCAAAGGGCCCCGTTTCATGGTTGTGCTGATACCAACAGTTTTTAAAGATCTCTTGGCTATATTTATATTTAATTTTTTGTACTGTTTTAAGTGTTGACTGTTTTTATTGTTGTAAGCTGCCCAGAGTCACTGGTCTGAGATGGGCGGCTATATAAATTGGATGAATTAATAATAAGTAAAACAAATATTTTTATCAGTTTTGCTTTGCCTACAAGATCCTCCAAGAGGACCTTTATTTTCCTACTCGTTGACAGCATTTAAAATGCTCCCTTCAGCAACACTCTGTTCTCCAAGGCTCATACTGAACTTTAGCTTTCAAAAGGTGAGATGGGCGGCCATACAGATCAGATCAGACCAGACCAGACCAGACCAGACCAGACCAGACCAGACCAGACCAGACCAGATCAGATCAGATCAGATCAGATCAGATCAGATCAATAAATAAACCCAGTGATTATTTGGAAAGCACTATGTTGGGAAAGGCTGGATTAAAAATTTACCTGACTTTGATGATTACTGATTGCAATACTCTCCCATCTGTCATCATTTTTATTCTTCTGTGAACCACCTGGAGAAACTAACTGGCAGTTAAAGGGTGCAGTGTGCAATCCACTAATCAACAGCCTTAGATCAATAAAATGGATATAAATTGCAGTTGTGAGAAACACAGAAACTGAGAGGACTGATTGAAGAGGAACGAAGGGAAAAAAAGATCGCTTTACAGTTGAGATGCCCTCAACAAGTAAAGGTGACTGAATGCTACTGTAATCAATACTGAAAGCTTATGAGGTCCAAGGTCTTCCTCCTCCTCCTCCGTATTTTTCTTTCCAGTTGGTTGCATCTAACTGTATGGAATTTGAGGATTGCCTGTCCATGGGAAAAATCCTGCCTGGGTGGAAAATGTAAGAAACATAAGTTGAGGGAGCTGGGATAAAGGAAAGAGATAGGAAGAGTTCTTCTGCCCCCACAAACAAGGTTGGAAATTTACTCAAAAGGAAGGAGGCTTCATAAATTGGAACCCAACATGCTAAGGTTGAAGCCAACCTAAGTTTTGAGAATATATGATAAAAAAGAATGAAAGAATGACACACCTTTGGATCTGAGACAGGGTTGAGCCCTCTGTCTGGAAAGACTTCTGTCCCTTCCCACCCAGTCTGTGTAACTTATATTTGCACTGAATAATTAAAAAAAAAACAGTGAAAATGTTTATTGATTCTAATGCATGGTTTGAAAATGCAAGAATGCAACTGATGTTGAAGTTTCTTGCTGGTGATGAGAGAAGCAGGGATATCCCATTTGAACCTGAGTGTTTTGAATAATAATACATAGTAAAGGAATGGAAATAGAGTTTCATAGGAAAGGAAAAACCATGAAATAGAGTTACAGAGCAATAGACTGATGGTGTCTAGTTGACCCAGGGCAGAAAATGATGGTGGCTAGTTGACCTGGGGCAGAAAATGGTTGTGGGTAGAGTGCCTCGAACAGGGTTCCGCTTTCTAGCAATGATCCATAGCAGTGACCCCAACACCCATCCCTTGCAGAGGCTTAGCTTCCATCTTCACGATTTAAGTCCTCAACTTGGTCCTTCTGGCCCTGGAAAAGTATTCCTTTGCCCATCCTAACCTGCAATTCTGGGTTCTGCTCCAGGCCTGATCAAGAAAAAAAGCATTATTTTCTTTCTTTTTCTGATGGTTTTTGAGAAACGAGAGCATTGTCTACAGCCACGGCTTTTTGATGGATTCCACCTCAGCCAAACGAAATTAAGATTTCAGCAAACAAGGCTCACTTCTGCATTGCCACCAGAACAAATGATGGTTGATAATTGTTCGGCTCCTTTTGCTTATTCTTTGCTCTGTTCACTCCATCAGTCTCTCCAGATTATATTTTCAGCCGAGTTTAATGAACATCATTTATTAAACTAACACCAGGGTTCTGCTCCGGCCTCAGACAGATGTGTTCACTAATATGAATCATTCCTTTAAATTGGATTATTCTGATTGAGAACAGATCCCTGCCATTCCATGGAAGGCAAACAAATGGGGCTGATTTGCCTCTAGCCATGATGATAAACGGGTTGGGATCATTAAAAGCTCTTGGTGGTGCCATCTGCATCTGGGGCAGAAAAGCAGTGCTATCACCGTTTTCTGTTGATCCCCCAGGTACAGAGTAGGATCAATACAGCAAATTCATTTTTATTCCGTTTCTGAAACAGAGGGCAAAGTAACTAAGTTCACCCAGTTTAGGAACATGTATTTTAGTCCTGATAGACAAAGCTCTGTTTTTGTTTGTTACATTGAAAATTTTGGGTTCCTTTTCCAATCAAGAAACTCCCAAAAAATTGGAAGTGTTGACAAGCTACTGAACTATGCCTTAGAGTGTGGTGGCAAACATAAAATGAACTTGATGGGAATTTTATATGAAAGTTTGACTTATTGGTCCATTCTTCAGAATCAGTCAGAATCAGAAGAATCAGAAGACATTTCTGGACTCCAACAATCTGAGATGGTAGTTTTGGGAATTGTAATTCTGAAAGTGACAGAAGGTTCTGTGTATTCTGAGGATGCTTTGGTGGAATCATACATAATATAATTTCCTATTTATAAAGCATATTTTCCAACTGCTAAACAAATTTCACATGCTTTGTCTTAGAAGCCTCGCAGAAGATTTTCACCTAATTCTCATCCTTGCCACACAAATATGAAGAAAACAAGTGCTATTCTCTAGACCAGGGGTCTCCAAACTCTTCAGCTCATTGACCCCTTCATAAACTTTTGGACTGTTCATCGACTCCTCAACACTTATTATATGAAAATAATTTAATAAATACTAGTTTAAGTACTATGAATAACAATAACAACAATAATGGGTAGTTTAATCAACCCTTGGAGGTCAAAATTGACCACTTTGGAGAACCTACTCTAGTCTAACCAGGACGTTTCTGTCCCCTAAGTTTTGACTTCTGCTGAGATAGGCTTAAAAAAGAAAACTTATGGTTTCATCCTCTCCTTTGGGGTGAAGGACCGTGAAGGACTCATGTTTCAACAGGGATCTGAATCTAGGTCATGACTCAGATCTTCACTGACTCTCAATTAAAAGAGCTTCAACACAGTTTATATACAAATGGTTGAGCCACTTTCAACTCTTCATGACCTGATAGACATCATTTTACTAGGACTGTGCCTCAGTTACTGTTTTTTGAATTCTTGTATTTCCCACTTGTATCCTCAGTGGTAGCGTCATGTCACCTTGTCTTCTATCAGCCTCTTTCTCAACTGCCTTTGATTTTTTCATAGGTCAGAGTCTATTCTAGTGCTTCTTGCCTTTGCAATTTATGTCCAAAATATTTAAGCCTTAGCTTCATTAACTGGTGCTTCTAGTGACCAAACTAGGTTTACTTTATCTAGTACTGAATAATTCATTCTCGTGGTCCAAGGTATTGTCAACAATTTTCTCCAACCCCATGGTTCAAAGGCCTCCATTTATTTTGGTTCAACTTTCTGGAGATGCAGCTTTCACAGCCTGTGTAACAACTGGGAAAAATGGCTTTGACAATATGTACTTTGTTGTCAGTGCAATATCGCTGCACTCTAATATTCTGTCTAGATCTGTCAAAATCTTTCTTGTCATGGGTGCTAGTTTACAAACTAATTCCCTGTAGTTTTTGCGTTCACTTTTGCTACCTTTTTGTCTGTACATGGCAACAATGACAACATTTTCCCAATCGAACACAGAGGCAGCAGTCACACACACATTTCACACATACATTAACCAAGTTGCACAGCCACTCTATAAGCAAAGCACACTTATATTTTAACATTATTCCAGTTATTGTGTCCATGCCTGCAGCTTTACCATTTTTCAACATTCTCACAGCAGTTATGATTTCCTTTTCTTCATTTTTTCCCCCTCAAACACTAAGATTTATCACATTCATTCCAATTCCATTCTTCACTATATTACCGTCGCTCCCCTCAATATTGCCAGTAAAAACTTAATGCAAACTGAAAGGGATTTTAAGGTTTGAAGGTGAGTGCATCCAAAATGCTGCAGCAGAGCAGTGTGAAATTTTACACATGCACTAAATCTCATTACTTGTGTTTTCATGACGTGCTTTTTTGGATTAGCGAATTCACTCCATTTCTGAATTTGCAAAATGCATTGAAACAAAAATGCCAAGCTATTTAAAACAACCCAACCCAACCCAACCCAGCCCAACCCAACCCAACCCAACCCAACCCAACCCAGCCCAGCCCAACCCAACCCAACCCAACCCAACCCAACCCAACCCAACCCAACCCACCCCAGCCCAATCCAACCCAACCCAACCCAACCCAACCCAACCCAAGCTTAAAGTAAGAGACTGACTATGTGGAAAATCAGTCCAAGGTCTTTAATTGACTGCTGACCATTCGGTTTTCTGTCATTTTCACCAAGATGTTTGAGGGAGGTGGAGAATTTTGACCCGAGTTTATTTTGCAAACTCTTTTGGAACTAAAGCATGCTCATTTTCTACTAGTGAAGATAATTCGACATCTTCCAGAAGTTTACATTTGGATTCCAGTATGAAAAAAAAAGTATTCTAAGTACAAGAAGGGCCTTTTTTTTTTTTTTTTGCAGGGTGTGCTGAAATGCATAGATGATCCAAAGGTGTTCATGAGGTGGACAGCCATTGTTCAGTGTGAGAATTCATAGTGCACATAGAACATCCTAGTTTAATCCTGGCAACTTGAATAGACATCTCATTCTCTTGAAAGCCCTGAAGAGTCCTTAGCTGTCATTGCCAAAAGGTCTGACCTCTGATCCATTGTTGCTGATGGTTACTGATTTGGCTCACAGATCCAACCCTATTGATTGCTTTGAGCATCAGTATCTTCAAGGAGGTTAAGGGAGGAGCAACAGTAATCACAGAAGAATGGAAGTCTGCATGACATGTTCACTCTATTCCTTGGGATTGTTTGGAGTAGCAAAGCAATTTGAGCTGGTCCAAGACATAGTATACATAAATGCTGCATCTATGATTTCCTTTAAAACATGACACACGCCCATCTTCTTTTCACCTGCAGAGCTGCCACAAATTCAGGGGGGATATTGGATGAGGCTGGCATATGAAAGCTTGCCCTAGTTTGTATCAACATACTATGTGTACCTTTGAGTTGTTGGAATGTGGTCAAGTTGGCTTGCAAGGTAGGTTATAGGTTAGAGATCCTAGCTTGTGTAGAACATCATAGGATGTGAGAGTGTGGGCAGAGAATGGCCAGGCAAGGGGGGTCAAGCATGTACTGTTATCCCCCAAACAGCGAGGGAGAGATAAGAGGATGAGACTGGCCCCTCCCTGAGGAATGCTAGGAGTGTTTACGGATTGACCCTGGGAACTGTTCTCAGTCTGGGAAGATTCTCTGTATAGGCTAAGCCAAATAAACCTTGCTGGATTGAATCTGTATTGTCTCCTGGAGTTTCATGGGCTAAACCTGACATAGGGGTAAAACTGGATTTTGGCTATCCTTGTGGCATACCGGTCAAAATGTGCCCAATCTGATTAGTACTATCCTAACCAACATCAGGGAAAGTTGGATGTGGCATGACATGGAGGCCACTAGGTTGGTGACCTAGTCTACACCTTCTCTATCTCACTGACAAGGGTTATGTAAAAGCCTCAGTTGACCAAAGCCCTGATGGCTGACCAAGCTAATGATGATCATGACTCATGATGATCATGGCTGGTGGAAGATTACAACTTGGAATGTAAAAGAAAATAAATTATAAAGAGCATGAATTAACACATGAAAAGACAGTAAGAAAGACAGGCATGCTGTATATCTGTGAAACTTTTAAAATGTTATTTAATTTAAATTTTATATTACATCCACGAGAGCTATGGATTGTTATGATAAGATTTCAGCTTATTAACTAACTGCTACAGATTGATTGTGGATTGGAGTGATTTGGGAGGAGGGGGGAGATACTTTTTATTTCTAGTCATGGACCATAATAAAGTATCAACCAACTATAATCTGTGAAATGAGGGGGAAGGAGAAGGATGTAATAAAACTGAAAGAAGGTGGTCTGATCCTGTGGGGTTGTTGAATACATGGCAGGGAAGTGAAGGAGGAGGTTTACTTGTGAATGAAAGGGCCAAATGTACGTCAGAAAGTATGAACTGGTGTCATTCAGAGTGTGGTTCGTGAGTATGAAAATAAGCACGCCTACTTTGATGATAGTTGCACGTTATGCTCCACGGAATGATGATAATGGAAGAACTAGAGAAGAATTGTGCAGTACTCTGAATAATTGCAATCCCAAGAGGCTGGAGTCAAGGGGAAACTATTCCATTAGGTGACATGAATGGATGGGTGGGAACAAGTCAAGAAGACACAGAAATAGCCATTGAGCCATTCAGAGACCCACAAATGAATGAGAAAGGTAACTTGTGGTGAATATCTGTGTAGAAAGAGGTTTATTTGCTTTAAATGTGAGGATTAAGCATGTCTATTCATGCATACGCACGGCAAAGGAATGAACATAAATCTAAAAGAATGATTGATTTGATTGTTTATGATGAAATATCAAGCAAATTAGTGAAGGTTACAAAGGCCAGAAGAGGTTCTGAAAGTGGGGCAGAGAATTAGTTGGAAGTGTCAAGAGAGGATCTTGTGAAAAATGGAAATGGAAGAGAAGGGGGAAAAAACTGAAACAAAACAAGACTGGGAAAGCAGACTGACTATAGGAAGAGAAAGTATACATTTTTGTGAAATGGTATTAGAAGACAGATTAATCTCCTGCAATGAAAAGGGAACATAAGAGAGGAGGACATGGAAACTACTTGGAACAATAGGATCATGTGAAACAGTGTGGATAATGCTCTGTTGTTAGCTGAGAATCTGAATGATTTACAGTAAATGTTAGATAGATTGTATGATGCAATAAGGCATACGGATCTGAAAATATTAATTTAAAGACCATGGTAGTATTTGATGAGGACAATGGAGAGAACAAGTGCAAGTTATACATAAATGGCAAAAACCGATAGCAAACAGTTAAAATTGTGTTCCTTGACTAAAGATGGGGAGACGGATAGAGACGTTGCAAGATCTGCAAATGCTGATAGAAAAGAAGTGGGTAATATGGGATTTGTTGCGAGGAATGAACGTTTGTCGAAATAAATATTGTATAAATGGCCGCGTGTAGAATAAGAGCATCCTTCTGTCCACTTTATGATAGGGAAGGGAGAGATGGGTGTGTCAGGAGAAACATAAAACTAAATTAGAAGTCTGTGGGGTGGTAAAGAAAGAAAAGAGAAAATCAAGAATGGATGGAGGAGAAACAAACATGGTCTGAATACAGAAGTGAGTGACCAGCATGACAGAAGTATGCTGGAGTGGTTTAGTCATATAGAAAGAATGAATGGCAAGTTCAGTTTATGAGGGAAGGGCGAAGAGGTTGAGAGATGGTGCTTCCTGTTTCTTGGTTCTGCAATCTAGTGGTTGTCTGGAGGCGTGCATCCCAGAGCCAGTAGCCCTAGCCTAAAGATAGAATTGGTCCCACCAAAATAGAAGACCTAGACTTGGTCCATTAGAACCCAAGAGTTCATGTGGGATCATCAAGTCCAACCTTGCTCGATGCAGAAAATGCAGAATTAAAGCACCCCTCCACAAGAAGGAGGTGATCATATTATATCCAAAGACTCCCACATCTGCTTCCTAACTGATTCCATTACTGAACTGTTCTTACCATCAAGAAATTCCCAGTTCCTTGTTACCCAAGATGAACCTAAGATGGTGGTTCTGTATTAAAAAAAATCTGGAGCTCAATTTCAGATGATGTATTAATAGAAATGAAGTTGGGTAAAATATTGGTGGGCAGAATACATTTCCCCTCCCTCCCACCTAATAGTACTGTAGAATAATAAAAAGTGAGCCTTCCCCATTCAAGGGGGGTCATACTTTAATTTTCCAATATGAGCTCTGAATACTTTTGTATTTCAAAGCATGAGAACACAGCTCTTCATTGAGTATAGTTTTGTATCCCCTCAGTTTTGGCCAGAGTGGTTTTACACAGTCAGAATAAATGAATTAGTCCAATACATGAATTAATCAAATAGGTAATTATTCTATCACTGAAAACAATGAGGAAGAGATGGAACTGTGTTCAAGTACAGTGTTGTTGCATCTGCCTTAAAGAACACTAATGGGATTATTTAAGGTGCTTAGACTGATGAAATGCTTGTCAACATGCTCATTACAGTTCCTATTGTTTCCACTGGCTGTTGTCTTCCTTCCCACTCTTCACTTCCCTCCAATGTACATTTCACACAATCTTCAAATAATTTCCTGAAGGAACTTTCATGGTGCAATCACTTTGATTTCCATGGCTCTACTTCTGAGCAAGGAGGGAGCAGACAGCAGATTTGGGATGATTTCAGAAAGCTAAGCTAGGTTGGTTCTGATTAGTCCCTGGATTGGAGACTGCTAGGAAATTCTAGTGCTGTAGGTTACATTGGGAAGTTGAAGGGGCTTCTTGGAGGAAGGCAGTGGTGAAACCCTTCCAAGAAAGCCACAAGGATAAGTCTGTGGGGCTATCCAAAGCTGAGCTTATTTTGAAATAGACTTTATGTAGGCATGTTCAGGACAAATTCCAACAAGAAGTGAGCCTATGGGTCTGACATTCTATCAGACATTCATGGTTGCTTTATTATGTAGCCTTTCTGTCCTGAAAAATTACTCTGTCTTGAGACGACAGTAGGGTAGAGAAACAAAATAGGAATTTTCTGCAGCAGGAGTGCTGAAACTGGTAGGTGGATCTGCAACCTTTTTAAAGGGGATCGGGGTCGTGCAAACAAATGGGAATGCTGTGAAAACTCACTTCCATTTTACATGAGTGAAACTGCAATGGGCTGGGTCAGATATAGGAGGGGGCAAGGGCTACAGCAGGGGTGTACCCAGGGTGTGGTCAAAAAACCAAGGGGGCCATCGTGGTGCAATACAAGCTCTACCTCTTTTTTATGTGTGGTACCCATGAAACACCCATAAAAAACAGGCAAAGCTTTATTCACACCAACGTGGCTGCCATCTTGATTTTTTTTTTAATCATACCCTCCACTCACCCATTGCCTGGAATGAATTTTGAGAGATAGTTAAACTTGCCAGCTCATGGCTTATTTTGGGCTAATCTTGCATGATTGGTGATGCCAGTGAATTTGTGGGCCCATGAACAAAACCTCTGGGGGACAGGCGGACAGGTTCATAGAGGTGAAGGTGGTCCTTTCTGCGTAGGGTCCCCCCCAACATTTAGGGCTCTGAATACACAGAACTGCCCTTTCCACTGGAGGCCTCTGGCTGTCAGTGAAGACCTGCAAATCTGGGGAGGTATATTCACATTTCCTGACACACTACCCCAAAGCAGGCCCTAGTCTGAATTCTTTTACAGAGGCAGCCCTGTATGAGAACTTGAAAATGGCCGACAAAGGCAACTGGATTGTCCCAGCCAGAGAACTCTGTGATGATGCCATTCCTGCTGTTCTGCGATGGCTGCAGGTTCTTGCTGTGTCACTGAGGTGAGACTTTATCATCCATAGGGAGGAACTTTGGACCCCATCCTGCCATGTCAGCCCTACGAGGTAAACCAAACCAGGAAACGGACTCCCCAAGAAGACTAGAACTCTACCGAGATCAGAAGTATATTGAGATAGGCTATAGTAGGAGAATCTTGCTTTTCCTCCCCTCCCTCTTACCCTTCCATGAGTCAGGGAGGGGTCAGCCTGCCTCTTCCTAATGCTACCCCTCTTCTCAGGACTTAAGGAATGCTTCTTCCCTTTCTGTTAATCTAACGGATCTTGAATATTTGCTCCAAGGCCACCTCCCTGCCTCTCTACATGCAGTCACACTCTCCCCTTAGCAAACGGGCCAAGCTCTTTTTCTGATCTACCAGTTTTCCGTGAGGTGCCAGCACAGCCCAGTAAATAAAGGACTGTCCTGAATTAAAGAAAAAATAAATAAATAAATATATCGCTGAATGAAATTTTGCCTCAGCATGGTAATTGCTGATTGTATTTCAAAACAGTAATTAATTATTGCAGTTTTCCATCAAGGTGGGCTATTGTAAGCCAATCTGAGCATAACCGTGGTAATTAGCAAACAGAATCATGTGTCTATTCAAAACTGAAATGGGTCGTTTAGGGCAGAAGCTCCTGGGGGTGCAGTAACAAAGCCATTGGTATTTCGAAAAAGGCTCTCTCTGCGTGGAAGTGCAAGGCAAGTGTGCTGCACCAAAATTTTAAAACAAGACTTTAAAAAAAAATTTGCAAGGCAATTAAATAAGGCTTCCTGGCCTGTTTGAGCCTTTGGGTTTGTCTCTATCTTCCTTGTTTCAGCAGAACGCAGTAAAATCAAGTTATAAGGAGGGCTGTTAGTTGTGGGACACACAGCCTCTTGTCTGTGGAAACTGTTTTCTTCAGCTTGCAACGTGCCTGGTCTTAGCCAACAGCTCAAGTTAGTTCTTGAGTAGTTCAGATGCACCTTGTGTGAGATGGGCGGCTATATAAATATGATTAAATAAATAAATAAAAAGTAACTTGGCAGCCTGGATGAGTCTTCAGCTCCTGTCTGTAGGCTTTAAGGCTCTAATGGGGAGCAGGGAAGTTTGGATCTGAGTTTGTAGGCTGAAGTTGCTTGCTTCCCACTTTTCTTCACCTTCACCCTTCACCCCTAACCCCCTGAACCATTCGGTACCTTGCACCCTGAAAGCTAGATTGCAACCAGCAGATCTTGGTGCGTTTCCTCACCCTGCAATTCACTGGTTTAGAGGAATGGAGGACTTCGGAGGTCTTAAACAGTGTGTGTGTTTGTCTTTGGAGGTCTTAAACAGTTTGTGAGACACATTGTTGTGTTGGGTGGGGCTTGAGATCTTGCCTGGAAGTAACGTGGAACATAAGCCTCTCTGCAGTCAAACTGGGCATACAGGTAGTCCTCGGGTTCAGAATGCCTGATTTATGGACAACCCAAAGTTAAGAACAGAGCCTACTGCAGCAAAATTTGAGTTAAATCCACAGTGGTTTGAGTTCATTGCACAATACTACTTATACAGTATTATACAATGATACTGTTCCAGTTTACATACAAATTCAACTTAAGGACAGACCTTGGGAATGGAACTCGTTCTTAAACTGGGGACTATCTGTATTTAACAGAGCTTTAATGACAATTTTACCAATATGAGAAAGGCCAGAGGGGGTGATGTGAAAATCATCTTTAAAGCTTGGATACATTTTCTCAGATTGACCACAGGGATGCTGAACTTCTACGGCACTTTCAGAAAATATTACCAAGTTAACAACATGGACATATCCAGGAAGTCACAAGGAGTTGAGAGATTCCTTAACCCTTTTAGTGAGCCTATCTAGAAGCAGAGAGTTGTGCTACCCCTAGAAGTTCAAGTGTGCAATCTGGGGATCTTCCCTGGACTCAAGGCTCCTGCTAGAAGAGCAGATGGAAGCCATGGCTGGGGAGACCTTTGCCCAGCTTCACTTAATGAGCCAATTGCAGCCTTTTCTGGAATTGGAGGAAGGGGGCTGACTACTGACACTCCTGCCTTTATTACCTCTTGGTTAGACTACTGTAATTTACTTTACAGGGGGCTGCTCCTGAGGCCATCTGGAACCTTCAGCTGGTACAGAAAACAGCTGTTTGCCTGATAATGGGTCACATCTGTTAGGATCACATAACACCACTATTGTGGGAGCTGCATGGGTTGCCAAAATGTTCCTAAGTGCAATTTGAGATGCTGGTTATATGCTTGGGGTCTGCGTATCTTCAAGACGATCTTTTCCAGGTAAAATCTGTCTGCCTACTGTCTGCAAGCAGATAATGCCTGTTGAGGATCTCCTCCTAAAGGGATGACTGGTGGGAGCCAGCACAGAAGGAGACATTTCCTGTAGCACCTCCTGTTCTTTGGTGTGGCTTACTCCATAGGGGAGAGTCCTTTCCCTATCGACCTTCCAAAACAGTGTCCAAGCTGGGTTCTTCTAGAAGGTCTTTGGGGAATGCTCGGTTAGTTGGTTCAATTGTAGTTACTGCATTCTTGTGCTCTATTTGATACAGGCTATCATGACTGAAGTAGTATATATGTTCCATGAAGGAATGAAGGAATAAATGCACTGTTTTTATCCGTTTTTGAAACAGGTGCCTCTAAAATTTGGACATCCCAGTTTTGGTCCTGACTGGGCAAGGAGAAAGAACCCTAGTTTACAAAAAGCTACACTTTGCTTTCTAAAACCATTTCAAACTAGAGGACACACATGGAATAATGCACCCAAATGTGTTGGATATTGGAAGAGAATGAGAGTTGGGCGTATGAGGAAACTTGCATTCCACGTACAGACAAAACCACTTGGATGAACCATCCGGTCAAAGTTGTCTTTTTCTAAAAGGAATCCCTTCCTTCCTTCCTTCCTTCCTTCCTTCCTTCCTTCCTTCCTTCCTTCCTTCCTTCCTTCCTTCCTTCCTTCCTTCCTTCCTTCCTTCCTTCCTTCCTTCCTTCCTTTTTCACTGTTCAGAAAGAACAATGACTCAATACATTCAGGAGGCATTTGCTATCTGACAGACCTGTTGAGTTCTTGGGATTTTTTGCTTCCTCCTTTTGATGTGGAGGGGAGGGTGCGGTGATTTGAAACAGCATATCTTGATTTGAGCAGATTTGTCTCAAATGATTCTCTTTTTATTTGTGCAATCGTATACGTGGGCCTCCTTCCAGCATTGCTGCTGTAATTAGTGAGAGAGAGGGAGAGAAAGGGAGGTAAGAATGCAGCCATTTTGGAAGTGCTTTTTTTTATACCAGAAAAATGCTTCTGGGGTTTCTCTGTTGAAAATTGTGACTTTATCTATCATGCCTCATTGAGGTTTTAAGGCCTGAGTGTAAGTTTGAGAGCATTTGTGAGGAAAACAAAACTTTAAACCATTGCAGGCTAAAAACAATCCCTCTTTATAAACAGCGACTTGATGAAACAGAGATTTGATCAAACTGAAAAAACTTTTCTTCCTCAGTCTCCCTTCCCTTCCCTTCCCTTCCCTTCCCTTCCCTTCCCTTCCTTCCCTTCCCTTCCCTTTCCATGAACTGATCCTTCTTCTCAAGCAAGATTTGTTATAAAACAAAATCCTCCCCCTCATGAAGATTTAATCTGGTTGTTTTCACTCTGGAGTGGTTCTGTTTCTATTTACAGATCTATTTACAGATGTTTCTGTAAATAGTCTACAATGTAAATGTTTACCTTTCACTAGGTTATTGTTCAAAAGATGTGAAAAGCAAACCTTTGTTGGCTTGATTTAAGTTAATGGATTGGATTCAATATGGTCATCCATACTGGGAGGCTCTGAGCAGCTTACAAAATCCTACCTGATATCCTACTTTTCCTGCAGGAGCTGAAGGGGGTGCACATAGCACTCCTTCCTCCAATTTTTTCCCAACAATAGCAACCCTGTAAGGTAGATTGCACCGAGCATCAAAGTCTCCCGGGGAGCTTCTGCAGCTGGGGTGGATTTGAGCCTGGGTCTCCCCACTCCTAATCTGACATCTTAACCCAGTGTTTTTCAAACTTAGCAACTTGAAGATGGGTGGACTTCAACTCCCAGAATTCCCCAAACAGCATGGCTGGCTGGGGAATTCTGGGAATTGAAGTCCACCCATCTTCAAGTTGCTGAGGTTGAGAAAAACTGCCTTAACTGCCACACCACGCCAGTTCTTGTTCCCTGTGGATATAATTAATAATATTTATTTCAATATTGCTTAGAAGATCCTTGATGTGTATCCTGCCTCTTGTCTTTAAGATGTTATGTAGCCAAAAGACTCATGGGAAGCAGATCTCAAGAATGGATAAAAGGTGCTAGTACGGCTGTGAATGTGCACCAATGTGCTCTTTTCTAAGTTGACTATTAATTTTAAAATTACTTTTATTTAAATGAGACACTCCGGGGGGTCCAAAGGGTTTATACGAGGACTGCCAAGGCGGCTTTGGTGCCCTTCAACTACGCCCTTTGCACCATAAAGACAAAGCAATTGACTGCCCTAAAGGGAAGCTATGATATGATTTGTTTCCACCAGAGAGTTGGTGTCACCTTCTTGCACCTCTTTTGGGAGCATCCTCACCAGACAATGCTGGAGAGAGCTGTGGATGAGGGCAAAGTAGAACAAAAGTGATAGAGTGAGTTCTGTTTCACTCTGGGACATCCAAGTCTTCGCTTGGACTTTTGTCAAAGTGAAGAACTCTCTAGAGGTTTTGCACAAGAAAAGGACATTCTAAAATGCAAGGGTCTCTTCTAGAAATTGCACAATTACATGTCAAGGTCAGAAGAGTTCTGAGGCCTATTGAGGCCATCATTCTGTCCCCATACTGCCACCCAAATGCTCATGTCAAGCTTATGAATAGGACAAAATTCAACTGCACCCCCCACAACTCTGACCCCAGCCAGTGGTTCCTGCTCCTAATACAAGAAGGTGTGATTAACCTGATAGGTATTTTTGCATGAACTGGTAGTACCTTTGGTGCAAATACACAGCATTTGTGGCAGAATGGCACTTAGCAAATCCTTAGGTTGGAACTGCTGTCAATCCAGATTTGACAAAAGTTCATGCTATTACATATCCTTCCCCATGTCTATGTTTTTCTCTTCTTTGCCTGCCTGCCCAACCATCACAGCTGTTGCTATGGCAAAAAATGAAGAATACAACAATGCTATGTAAGAATGGTTTGGGGGCTTTCTTCTGATAGGAGGGAAACAGTTAAAATAAAGGCATGGCTACCAACTCTTAACCTCTTGAGATGCCTTCAGAGATTACATTCTGTAGGGTTTCTTTTGGTTCAGTAAGTCCTGAAGTAGTTTCTCCATTTTGGGACCCACATTCACAAGTAAGACTCAAGCCATGCTTTCTGAGGCTGTGCAGAAGAACATTATGGTAGAACCCACCCTCCCCTTATTTTCCTTGTGAGAAGGCATCATGTCATAAAGTTTGTCCTATACAACAAATGGAGAATGTTTGGATGTGCTTATAATACAAGATCTGCTAACTTAACAACTGCAACTTAACACGTGTCCTCGCATATTTACTGGCTCCTAGATCCACAAATTGCCAACTGCACCCATCCCACTGGTATGAATGGGACTCCAGTTCCCATTCCTTTCTGGAGAATTTGTGAAGGAGGCATTCCCTAGTGGTCTGTGGCTCTTGCCTCTTTTAGCCAACAGCAATGGAAGTGAGCATTGGTGATGGAGGTCTGGAAGTTACACTGGTGGAGAACCCCCGCTTCCCCCATTGCTTTTGGTGCCAGTTTCAAGTAATCTCTTTTGAAATTGCCCACTTGGTACCAGAGAGCAAAATGGATTATAAAAGAGATTTTGCAACAAGAAGGATGTGCTGATAAATGCAAAACCGTATCAAGCTTGTATTCCCTCACTATAACCAACTGCAAGGCCTTAACCCCCCAGAGTCAGTTTCTTGAGGTTGCTTCTGGAATGGCTCTAGAAGAGAAGGTAGAATCTTAGAGATCAAGTCATTAGTGTCCACAACACAGGAGACGCTACGGGACAACAGGTGATGTTCCTTGCCACCCCCAAGCAGTTACCTGTGCTAGACCTTGCTTATCCAGTGTTTCCCACCATTCTTCAGTAGGGACGATTAGCATCCTTTGGCCTTTTCAGCTGTACCTTCAGCCTCTTCATCCCAATCTGGAAGCCATTCATGGCCTGGATGGCCGCTTGGGCACTAGCAGGATTGTCAAAACTCACAAAGCCTGTCAAAACACAAGGAAGGTGCAGGATTTAACCAGCTGAAGGGGGCTACAGGGCCATCCCATGCTAGATCACTTCAAGGATGAACATGGAGCGGGGGCCAAGGAACTGCCCCCTAGCGCTTGATGCAGGAAACTTCCAGCTTCACAATGTCATGGTGGGTTCAGGTGAGCAGTGTTGTGAATGGAATGGATCAAGCATTAACCTCTACTGAGGGTTGGCTGAGAGGGAAGATGGGAAGCAAGCCATGAAAAAGTTAGATTTGGGCAAAGAAATGGAGAGACACCAGATGGACACTAGATTTCAAGATTTGAGGGAAACGGAGGGTCAGATCCTGAGCTGAAGTTATTCTTGCAGGGGAGAGAAGGTAAGAGTGTTGCTGGGAGGGACTTTTAATGGATCGCAGTGAAGTATCCACCTCAAAGCTAGAAAACTGAAGTTCTGGTTCACCAAAAGAGCTGGTGGTTCTATTACACAGATTACCGAGAATCTGCTGGTCACCAAGGATGTGCCGAACCTTTGTGTGTGTGTGTGTATGTGTGTGTGTGTCTGGGGGGCAGGAGTTAAAGGCTGTGGTGGGTGGGGTGGGGATGAAAAGTACAGGAACCATTTTATATCTATCACTGAAGTGTTGGATAGTATCATGGATATGGAGACCAGATTAGGGATTCTGCTTCACTAAAAGAAAAAACAACCCTTCTATTAAACCTATTTTAAGACTTACACTAATATTTTTGTGTATTTCTCATCTCAAAATGGCAGGAATCCACACCAGTTTGGGGCAGCTGTCAGTGGTGTTTGAAAACTGGTGGTGCAAAAGTCAAGATGGTGCTATAATCATGCAACACAGCATGATAAAAAAAGGAGCAGAGCTTTGATTGCACGGTTGCAGCTGCCATCTTGACTTTTTTGACCTCCCTGTGGAGATCCTGGCAGCTGTGCTTAGAAAAGGCTCCCGCAGTTGCCTGCTGCTGTGAAAGCATCTGGTTGCTCATCTTTGTTCTGTGAATCCTCAGGATTTATACCTGGTTATGGAGTTGTACAAAGAGGCAGGTGGCTCAAAACCTGCCAGAAGAAGACTCTGCCTCTGAGTTCTTGAATCTTTATCTGCACCATTCCAGAAATCATGAAGTGCAACCACTGTGTTCTGACCCATTTAGGGGCATCCATGGGGGGGGGGATGTCAAAAAACCCCAAATGGTGGCCGTGACCACATGATAGAAGGCCCATATTTTTGTCTATTAATTTGTCAGATTTTTCAACCACTGCAATCTCATGCTCTCGGCAGTCATGTGGGAAGCAACCAGTGTTCTGATTCTGTTTTTGTTCCTTGGCAAAAACACACGTTTCTTACCAGAAAGGAATTTGAGTGGATGCACTAAAGAGTCCTATGTTGATCAGAACGTACCATTATTCTAAGTTGTCTTCTACTAAAAAGACCTCTCTGCTGGCAGAAAACTGTCCCACCCACACTTTCAGGCAGACGCCCACGCTTTCACACATAGGCTTCCCTACTATAATAGGGAAGAAGCTAAGGGAAACCATAAACTACACAACTAGCAATTTCCCAAGGGTGTCTCCAGATATGAAGGCCACCAGGCAAGATGGCAACTGGCGGATTGTCCCCAATGGGAGAAAACCCCTCCACATTGTCACACCCCTTTATGTATCTGTGGACCATTCTTGTAGCAAGCTTCCTCAGCTAGTTGGTGGGAAGCCATACACCATTTTTGTAGCCCTCTTGTCCTCCAGAGCAGTACTTGGCTTGGATGTTCCCAGGCTCTGGGGCAAATTCAAAGTGATTGACAACTTCTCAAATCCAGGCATTGCTTTCAGATAAGGTCCCAAGAAAACAAGTGGGCCAGGTGGGCCAAAGGAGACACTGCCGTGGGGGTTCTGGGCCCTGACAGCTGTCACGGTGCTGAGTGTGTTAGAAAGGATACATGAACTTGCAGATCTGGTCCTTTCTTTTAGGGTTCCTTTTCCTTTCCATCTCTCCCTTATTTATGCTAGCCTGGCCAGTGAGGTGGCAGGATTCTTGGCTGAGTCAGAGGATGCCCCTGCTTTAGAATCTAGATCAGTGTTGTCCAAACTTGGCCACTTTAAGATGAGTGGACTTCAACTCCCAGAATTCCCCAGCCAGCCATGCTGGCTGGGGAATTCTGGGAGTTGAAGTCCACTCATCTTAAAGTGGCCAAGTTTGGACAACACAGATCTAGAGGAAGGTGGGTGCCACTTTTGCATTCTGAGCCCCTTGAAAAACTCCTTGCAAATTAGGAGGTCAAGCACATGTTATCAAGAAAACAGTCAATTTTCTCCTGTTTCATTAGGTTTCTTTCCCCCTTGTATGCAAAGAGAAGTTTTGATGAAGGTCAGACCAACAGCCCTGGTGGAAGTGGCGCCATCCCATCTGTGACTTCATTCCCATGTCCTTATTAGAGCAATCCTAAATTTCTTCAGCCCCTGGCAAGGATGCCTTTTTAAATTCTCAGCAGAGCCCTTAGAAATAGCAGCAGGACCATTCTCAGGGCTTCCCCAGAAGGCATGCTGTCACACAGAATGTACTTAGGGTTTCCAATACAGGCATGCAAAAAATGATTCGGGAACATTTTGAGCTTGAAATGCTACATGCCCAGTTCAAGACGGGCTGCTCTCACCATTCAGGAAGTGTTTCAAACTCACAAGAGCCCCATGAAATCCTTCAGGAATGGTCAGAACAAGCAGCTTCCCACTGCGGCCAACTCTTTTGCGCTGGACGTGCAGTGCTTTGCTCCTGAAATCTTTCATAGGCTGAAAGTTTTGAACCACCACAGTCAATTATCCCTCGCCTCTGGATCTTTTTGTCTTTAATCACTGTGTTCCCTGCAGGAACCCGGAACAAAAGCACAGGCTGATGAAAAAGAAAAGAAGTTGTTGATGAAACTAGATATCAATTGAATGACTCAATTAAAAATAATAACGATATTATTCAGGAAGCCACACAGCTACTTGGAGAGAAACCAACTCAGTTCATTTAGCTGGTTTGGGGTTTTTTTTGGCTTTTTAATTATTGGCCTCAGCGGAGTTAAAGCTCAACAGGAATATTCCATTCATGGCATTGAATCTTGTCATGCTGATTATGGCATTTGCTCCCCACAGGGGTGCCTTGTTAAAATTGGTTAATACGAGCACTCTCATTCTTCAAGGATCTGCTTTCTTCCCAGAATTTGTAGAAGTTACGTTCCTGCCTTTGTAATCCTGGCTGTGCCAATTTAGTCGTCCCACTCAGTGGTTAAATTTATGGAAGTTTCACCCAGGTCAGTTTGCAGGGAAGGGAAGCGAAGTGTGTGTTGCTAAGTACATGAATCTGGGGAGGCCCAATGTAAATGATGTGCTAAAATTGACCCAGACAGGAAATCGGTAGGAACAACATTTTGGATGGTGCACTGTCTGAATGGGAAGTCCCACCAATGCTCCAATGGGTCCAGCACTTACTGGTCCTTTCCTCCTCCATGTACAATTAAAAGCAAAAACACTATTTCTTATTCTCCTCCTGGCCCACGATGAGATCCTTGTTTATCATTCATGATACTAATGAGCTCAAGATGTGATTGTGAAATTCAGATCTCCCACTTCTATTTTTGAACAAGGTTATGGATTTAGCAGGGAGTGCGTGCTGGAGGAGGCAACGATCAACACCTACCAGCCACGGATTGAGATCACCATGTGGGGTGAACCACGGACATTCGGTACACCTGCAATGAAGTCGTGCATGTCATGATGTCATCATGGAAATAAAGGGATGACCCTCCCATGCAAGCTCAGCCAATTATGGCTTGTTCAAATCATGGGTTAGAGCAATATGCGACTCCGATCGTCCACCGAAGTTCAGGCTGTGCTGGAAGTTGCAAAAAGCTTCAGTTGGGAAGACAGAAGGGCGATTTCTTCTCTCATTATGTAATACCCCTGATGCTCCTTTTGACCCCTCCTTCAATTCCTTTGAATTCTTCAGATCCCCTTTGCCACTCCAGGGGTGAAGTTTCTTCCTTTAAACCAGACTTAACCAAAGAGTGGGAATGATGCCTGTACCCAGTGTAGTTAATACTTAAACCATGTTCAGTGAGGAAGCAAACTCTGGATCAGAACTAGCATGCACGCACTCCCACTGCTCATGAAGCAGTGTGACATGTGGAAGGCCTTATTTCTGAAGAGCAAGGAAGGAAAAAAGAGATGGAGAGGTTAAAAAGTACGAAGCTTCTTCTCTGCCTATGTTAATTAATAATCAGAGAAATATATGTACCGGTCTGAAGAAGGTTGGTGGGAGGACAGGGTTCTGTGATAAATCTATTTTATGTTTTTTTTCCCAGGGATTATATAAAAAGGCTGCGCAAAATAAATGATTTAGCAAGGTAGTAAAGGATCAAGAAATTTGCAAGCTTTGCAGCTCAGGGCATCCGATGTTCCTTGTTCGGCAAAGTTGCTGGCTTTAAAGCAAGGGAGTACTTATCTGAAGGGAGTGCCCAGTTTAGAAGTTGCCACAAAGGCATCCGAGAGAGGAATTTGCAAGGAGAAATACTTTGGCTGGAAGAAGAGATGGGTGGAGATTTACAGCGATGCTTTTGTGCCTGGATTCTGTGTTCAAATGCAGGAGGGAATCTCTGTGAAAGGCGCTTTAAAGGAGGACTAACCAGTCATTGAAGGAAGGTTAAGGCTACCTAATCCAGTCTAGCCAGACTCAGTTGATAAGATTGCTGATCCCACAGATTATAAACTTACCCCATCAGTCAGAAGGCTCTTAGAAGAGACTATCCTATGCCAGTTTTGGCTTATTGGAATGGCATGTAGTAACACTAAATCCCAAATGGCCCTCTACCATTTCAGTCTAAGCTAGCAAATCTACCAGGGTGTTGTGAAACACAGACATTGTGGCTTGTAGCTCTAACATATTCCTTCAATGTTAGTTAAAGCAAACTAAACTTGTCGTGTGCTCCCAGTCTAAATTGTCTTCTATCTTGGCATGGTGGCAATTTTGTAAGAAAGACCCTTGGCAACTGGCATGGGGCAAGGAGTGGTTTTAATTCACAAGGACTTAAACCAACTCACTGGGCAGGTCAGTTGAACTGGCCACTCTCCCTGAACTGCCATCATACCAAGAGGGGGAAAGAAATCTTCCACCGTTTGACTTCTGTGTGTAAACTCAAAGGAATGTGTTCACCATCAGCTTAGTGGGAGGAGGAGGAGGAGGAGGAGGAGGAGGAGGAGGAGGAGGAAGAAGAAGAGGAAGAAGAGGAAGAAGAGGAAGAAGAAGAAGAAGAAGAAGAAGAAGAAGAAGAAGAAGAAGAAGAAGAAGAAGAAGAAGAAGAAGAAGAAGAAGAAGAAGAAGAGCAGCTTGCTCAGTTTGCTTCCAATCACCTGGAGGTTCTGGGTACTGCAAGAGTGTTTCTGAGTTACTGCCTATGATCTCCAGATCATGTGTTTTGCATCCTCGGTCTAAATGCATGGTGGGACACTATCAGCAGAACAAATAATTTCAGGTAACTCAAACAAGAAAGTCAACCCACACGCTAAAGGGAAAATGAAGTATGCCAATAAAAAAGCAAAAACAAAAACAGATGGTGTCCAGTGGTCAGAAGAAGGGAGTTGGGCCATTACCCTTTCCCTCCATCCTTCATAATAGATCATAGAATCATTGAGTTGGAAGGGAACTTGAAGGTCTTCTAGTCTGACGCCCTGCCCAGGGCAGGAATCTTCAGACCAGCCCAGACAAATGGCTATCCGACCTTTGCTTGAAAACATCCAGTGATGGGACACCCACAACTCCTGGAGGCAGGCTGTTCCACTGCTTCTTAGTTCTCATGGTCAGGAAATTCCTTCTTATTTTGAATTTGGATGTCCCTGCATAAAGCCTCAACCCACTGGTTCTTGTCCTACCTTCAGGAACTATGGAGAATAAATCCAGACCTTCTTCCCTTTGATATCTCTTCAAAGATTGGAAGACTGCTGTCATGTCTCCCCTCAGTCTTCTCTTCTTTAGTTGAAACATACCAAGTTCCTTCAGCTGTCCTTTGTAGGATTTAGCCTCCAAGACCACTCCACCCCCATCTTTGTCGCTCTTCTCTGCACTCTTTCTAGTTCCTCAGCATCTTTTTCTACTGTGGTGACCAGAAGTGGATGCAGTGTTCCAAGTCTGACCAGTGCCGAGGAGAGTGGAATGATCACTTCCTGGGATCTTGATATTATCCCTCTCTTGATGCAGCTCAAGACCGCATTGGCTCTTTTGGCAGCTGCAACACACTGCTGGCTCAGGTCCTTCTCCCAAGTACTATGGCTGAGCCAGGTACCACCTACCTTGTATCCCTGTGTCTGCTTTTCCCTCCCTAAGCACAGAACCTTACATTTCTCACAATTGAATAGCATCTCATCCTTATTAACTTTTATAATCCAAATTATTTTGAAAGCTGCCTCTTGGAAGTAGTATAGATAACTAAGAAAAACCTTGCAAATGTATGTTAATATATAATCTGCTTTGGGCATGAATCTGATCTTTTTTAAAAATGTTATTACTGAGACAAAGGACAGCTCAGCAGAACTTCTGATGTTGATTCCACAATATCCTCCATGGAAGGACAGATTCATACTTCCCTTCCACAATCCTTGATGGCAAGACATCAAGACTAAAAGCTGTAAAAAGTTGCATGAAAACTCAGGAGCAGATAAAAGCCTTTTCCAAAGGCTAATGTTATAGGAGCAAGAAATTTTGTTCCTGTCCTTCTGTAAGTCTAGACCTAGGATATAGTTGATCTCTTGTAAGGCTCTCTTAGACCTTGGGGTTACCGATTATTGAACTGAGAATCCACAATAAGTCAAATCTGGAGCTATTTTTTATCCCACCAGGAGTCAAACTTGTTGACAAGGATGAACTAAAGATAGGAATTCATATCACCCCTCCTTGTAAATTGCTCCAACTGTCCCATAGAAGAGCATGCATTTCTCCCATAAGCTGATAAATCCTTAGAAATCTCAAAAACGTTTGCCTAATCCTGGTCAATCACAATTACTGTAGGGAAACTCTGAGCATAATTAAGTTCTGATAGATTGTTCCATGTCAGAAGGCAATTAGCTATGTTTTTCTCTCTTAATATTTTAGCTCATTGTATGTTTGTTGTTGATGTTTTACACAGAATTTTGGTCTGCGGCTGTAAATAACATTTGATTGATTGACCATTTCTGAAGCAGGGAGCTCAGAATTTAACCCTAAACTTGGCTGGCGTGACTGTGAACATGGCCATCCGTTCTCATAATTCCATTACAGTTTTTCTTACTAATAAATGAGGTTCTGCATGGCAAAACTGTGATACAAGCAGAAAAAATGCAACGTTAGTTTTCATTGATTTGTCACATAATTTCTCTGTGTTGGAGTTCATTTATAAGAAAGAGTAAGTACAAAATAATTGCTGAGAAAAATCACCTCGTGGCACGGTGGATAAAAATAGATGACTTAAAAAAATGAAGTTTTTAAATGTAAATTGGATATTTTATTTTTTAGAAAGAAATCCAATTATAGTAAGACGCTCGCTCTCTCTGTCTCTCAGTGTATGGACGTAAAATGAAATCTAAATTGAATAGAAAGAAGCAAGTTAAAGCCTGTGCTTAAAATGGCTCAGATAGGAACCATGATTGGGTCTCAGGCTTACCAAATTCAGTCTGTTCTGTTGGGATAAAACATCTGAGGTTAAGGAGAAGGAGGATAGAATAAATTAGGTGTTACACCTATTATGGTGTACTTCCTGCTAATTAACCTGGAGGCTAACAAGCCATGACAAGTAGGAGGATTCAGAAGACATTACTGGAAGATTTTGTATCCCCATTGTATATCTCACCTGACAACGTTCACTTTTCACATTTTGAATATTTATACATCTACCAACAAGATTGTATAGACCAGTGTTTCTTCACCTCACCCACTTTAAGGTGTGTGGACTTCAACTTCCCAGCATGCTGGCTGGGGAATTCTGAGAGTTGAAATCTACACACCTTAAAGTGGATGAGGTGGAGGAACACTGGTATAGACCTTTCCTTTCCATCTCTGGAAAGTCAACGAATGCCGATCATTTTCTACTCCATTACTAATCACCAGCTCTTGCATCTGAAAAGTTGGGGGAATTCACAGCCTCCTCCCAAGCATGGTTGCTCCGAAATGAAGTTGCCTCTTTAGCTGAAGTAGTCTTACTATGTAGAATTATTCTGTATTGGATAAAGAAATGTCCTTTGGCAATCATTATCTAATTTATATAAGTATTCTTGCCTATAACGTTAATGCTGAGATACGTAAGAGTTCCTGCCTATCTTTGTTACTCTTCACCGCCCAGCGTCATTGTGGAGATGGGTGGCTATATAAATTGATTAAATAAATAAATAATATAACACGAACAGATGGGTAGAAATTAGGTACCAGTTGGCTTGGTTCTGATAAACTAGGTTGTTGCCACCCCCACAGAGTTAGCTGGAACCAGTATCAGATTTTAAAGGGCAGGCCCATCTCTAGGACCTACCAGAGAAGATCCAAGAAGGCCACCCTGAGCAGGTGCAGTACACTGCAGAGCAGGGGCAAAACCTCAGATATGGGATGAGGAGGAAAGAGTTGGACCACAAATCCACCCAGGTCATTTTCTGCTAAAGTAAACTGGGTAAGTACAACTTACCAGGGGTATCTGGAGGTGGGGTGGGGACAAAGAAGTCAAGGTGGTGTCCATAACCAGATGATTGAAGCCCTGCCCTTTAATAAGCGTGTCTCATGCATGACATGTGTAAAAAAGGGGGCAGGGCACCCTGAGCAGAGACAACAGACAGCTGGAATGTCATGTTGGAGCAGATGTGGAGTCTCTACTGCACATAGACTGCAACTTCCAAAGCCTTGAGAATTGGCTTTTCATTGGTTGATTGCTTACACACCTTGCTGCTGGTCACCCTCTTCCTCTCTTTCCTTCTACCTTTCCCAGCTTTGTAGCTATGTTTTCACACAATTCGAGCCTGGCCATTTGTGCCTTGTATGGTAACTTCAGGTTGATGTGTTCAACGATCCATTTGTTTGTTGTCTTGGCTGTCCATGGATTCTCAGAAGTCTTCTCCAACACCAAATTTCAAAGACATCAATTCTTTTCCTATCCTGCTCCATCAAAATCTGATTTGGTTCTTAGGATACATTAAAACATCTTGTTTTCTAAAAGACTAAGCCAGTTATATCTAACACACACACACATACACACACATTCATGATACAAACAAATTCATATTCTACGACTCTAGTTGTGAATGTAACGTCTGTGCAAATCAGACAAAATCCAATTTGAATTATCAGTCTGGTTCTGAAAATCAGTTTGACTGGCTTCGGCCATTCAAACTGAATCATCATGTTGGGTTTATTCAATTCGGATTCCTGAATCAGTTTGGAAAAAAAAACAGCACCTCGGCACACATACTGATTTGGAGGGATCTAACTAGACAATTCAACCTGATTTGAAATGTTGGTTTGACACAGACAGGCAACCAAATCACATTCTTCTGCTCTTAATCAACCTCCCAAAGAATATTTGCACTCTTCAGGGAGACATCGGTAATTATGCCTAATACAATGCAAAGATGAATAATTTACAAAAAATACTAGATTTTTCTCAGGGATTTAAAAAGTTGACTGCTATTTCTAATGGATGTCTATGCATCAGCTTTCCCTCCCAGGGGTACCTGTGGGGTGTGTGCATCGAAAAAGTCAAGATGGCAGCAAAGCACATAAAACATGAGTAGGGTTTGGGATGGCTGGTGATGGCTGCCATTTTGACTTTTTGGATCCCACTGCAGGTGACCCTGTTGCCCATGTCCTCTGGTTTCTGATTTTGCTCTCTCACATTCGCTTCTCTTTCCCAGTCCCTCTCTTATTTCCATCTTCGTTCTCCAACGCTTTTCCTTCCAAGGTCTGTTCCTAGCCACCCTGTTCCTCAGGTGTGTCCATCAGGTATGGTGACAAATGCCAAGATGGTGGCCACAAGATGTGCCACTGAAGCTCCACCTGCTTTTGCGGGGCAACGTAACCCAGGCAGGGCTTCGATTGCAACATCATGGCCGCCATCTTGACATTTTGGCCAGATCCTTGGAGTCCCCTGCGTGTTTCTCCTGGCCTTCTGTGATTTGATTGCTCTTTTGGCCTTTTGACTTCCAACTTGATTCCTGCATGCACTATTGTGTAGAGCCCGAAAACGGGATCCGACTGTTTTCCCTAAAGCTTGCGTTGCATGCTTGGGAATCTTTTTACATATTGGTCCTGGTCTCTTTTGAATTCTCTGCTTTTGTACTGTTTTGAAACGGTAAGGGGCTCCTACTAGATCAGTGTTTCTCAACCTTGGCGACGTTAAGATGTGTGGACTTCAACTCCCAGAATTCCCCAGCCAGCATGCTGGCTGGGGAATTCTGGGAGTTGAAGTCCACACATCTTAATGTCGCCAAGGTTGAGAAACACTGATCTAGATGATGAAGCTCATGGGGAGATTTTGGCCCCATTTCTCTTGCCTTACCTCTCAGCTCACAGGGAGCCATCTTCCCAGTTAACGCTATCCTGCACTCTTGCAGAAAAGGCAAGATATAAATCCAATAATAATAGGAACAATAGGAATTACTATTACTCAACACTTATCCACTTAGAACATGAAATCCAGCTGTGCATCATGTTTCTCATGAAAAAACAGTTCTGTCCAAGGGGCACCTCAGAACAGTCCTCTGTGCATCAACAGCAGTGGGTGGATTTCATGGACTATCTCAAAATAGATGCCGTCAAGGTTTTTTTTTAATTTTTTGATTCATTGTTAACAGAAAGCACCCAGGTATAACTAGTATTTTCCTGCATGAAACCATATGAAAAGAAAAACGTATAGAAGGAACGAGGGGGAGACATTGGTCTGGATTTGGACCCTGATTTTAGCCTTATAGGTATTTTTATTCCATTTATGCCCCAGATCTTATCCTGGTTTTCAAGGCAGGGGCATCTAGGGAGGGTAAGGGGTCAAAAAAGTCAAGATGGTGGCTGCACTGGAGCAGTTGGATTCACAATATCCCTTGTATGTCTGCAACATAAAAAGAAGTGAGGCTTCAATCAAGCAGTCAAGGCTGCCATCTTGACTTTTTTGAATGCCCCTGTCCTGAAAAAAGTCTTGGAACAACTTAAGATCTGGAGATCTTCCAGCGTTGCCTCTTCAATACTCAAGAATAAAAAAATAAACTGTGTCTCGTGCACAAGCTGACAGGCTGAACTGAATGTATCATGTGCAAAGTTGAGCGGGCAACGCGAGAAAGGGAGCAGGCGAGACCCTGCCCCTCGTCAGCGCCGTTTCCTGGCTGAGATTGCCAGGCAAAAGGCCGGCCAGTGCATTGAGTGGTGAAACGACCAACAGCTGCTCTTTTTGCAGACATGCTTGCTAGGACTAAAAGTTTTGTTAAGTCGGTGCATCACTGACAATGAAATTTATCTCCCCAATAAGCAATCAACATTATAATAAAGGAAAAATGCTTTGTGTGCACCTTTGAGAGTGCATCAGATATTAATCTAAACATCAAATTAATTATAGTTTGTAAAATGAATAGTGGTGCGTGAGGCCCTAATACTTCTCTGAATCTCTCTCTCTCTCCCCCTCCCCACTGCCCAGGCTGCCTCTCCCTCCCCTGATTGTGGAAAGTGGGTGGAGAAAGGAAGTTTGATGGGTCCCGTTTTTTCATTCATCCCCCCTTCCGTGGGAACCTCCCCCCTCCTGCTAGTAATGGCAGAAGATCTGCCATGGCTAGTGAGGTGCCAAACGTGAAAAACCTGGTCAGCAGATCAAGAAAGGCCAGATGCTGAGCTGAGATTCAGAGGCTTCCTAAAACAGAAAGGATGGAGGGACAACAGCAGCTCCAGATTGCTGGATCCACCAGCTTGAAGGGCCAGTGATGATCACCCCCATTCCTCCTTCACCCAGTCACTTCAAACCATTGCACAAAATTCCTGCCTTTTGAGAACAGCTCCTCCGTTATCTTCCCACTTTTGCACAGAGGTCCACAGGGCATGGTCAAAAAGTCAAGATAGTGGCCAGTCAAAGCATGTAAAGACCAGTCGGCAGGTTGATCACACCATGGTGATTGCCATCTTGACTTTTTGACTGTACCTTGCAGACACCCCTGCGTCTTTGCCTGCTGACAAGGTAGAATCTGCTTTCCAAAATGCTTTCAAAAGAGGAAAAGAATCTGGATCAATTTCCACAAGTGAAGTGTGGGTTCTCGCACTTAATTTGGGATAAGGTGGCCAGGATGCACATGGCAGCAGCTCTCTGGATTTTTTTACACAGGAAAGATTAAATAGTCAGGGAGGGTTTTGGAGAACGAAAAGCTCTACTGGATGCAGCCAACGGGAACATCCTTTGCCATTCCCAGTGGCGTAATCAGTTCAACAACTCCACCAATGGAAACAACAACATAAGCCGCAACAGCTTATCACCCTAAATATCAGAGAGAAAGGCAGAATGAAGGAATGAAAGGAAATATTCAGAAATATTCAGAAAAACTACAAGGCACATTCTCAACTGGACTAGTTGAGATTATCATAGAATCATCCAGTTGGAAGAGACTTTAGAGGTCACCTAGTCCAAACCCTTGCTTGGCACATGGTCTGCTAAAGCATTTTGGAGAGCTGCCTATCCAGTGAAGAGGATCAGGCCCCCTCGTAAGGCAACCTACTCCACTAGTCAACAGATCTTACGGCTGGAAAATTTCTCCTGATATCTGACCTGAACCTGCTTCTTTGGCATGACGGGACAAAGAAATGAAGACTTGTGGGACATGAATGCAAAAGGTAAAACCTTGTTCCTGGGAGGTAGAGGCCAAAGACAGGGGGCTATGTGCTCCAATGCATTCCTCATATGACTTTCTGATGAATTTGATGCAGGTGGAAAATAACACCCATGGGGATCTGACTTCTGCCATGACCCTGACCCACCAAGATTCTTTCTGATGTAGTTTTCCTTAGTAACTGAATGTCCCTGATACACCCAGTTACATCAGACCAACAGCTGAGTCCAATTGACATTCTGACAGTGATGGAATTAGATAATTTAATCCCTGCAGTGAATAGTTTTGTGGAGAATACCTCCCTCCCTCCCTCTTCCATCTCCTTCCTTCCTTCCTTCCTTCCTTCCTTCCTTCCTTCCTTCCTTCCTTCCTTCCTTCCTTCTCCCTTGCAATATTTTAAGGTCATGTTACTAGAATTAACAAATAATGGTTTCTGCCATTAGATTCAGCTGTTGGTCTGATGAAACTGGGTGTATCAGGGACATTTCAATTACTAAGGAAAACTACACGTAGAAAGAGTCTTGGTGGGTCTGGGTCATGGCAGAAGTCAGGTCCCCCACAGGTGCTATTTTCCACCTGCATCAGGTTCATCAGAAAGTCATATGAGGAATGCACTGGAGCGCATAGCCCCCTCCATACTGTTCTGCAGCTAAAGTTGGATGTTCAGTTTTTTGAAAGAAAGGCGACGTGCCTCCTTATGTTATCCAAAACAACATGCTTTTCTATTCACATGCTGATGTTTTTCTCTTATGCCTCTTGCTGGTTGTGATAATATGTTATTTACATAGTCTCCTGGTGATGAAAAAACTATCCTGGTCAGAATTTCTCTGGAAAGAAGGTTCATATGGGGAAGTGGTGGAGTGTCATTGAGTTCTGGGATTTCCTCCAGCCCCAAATCCTACTTTGCTGACCCCCCACTCCCCTCCCCCAAGTCCTCACATCACCATTATTCCTTATGCCTTGTCAGGCCACTTAGAAATCTATGCAAGAACCCAGTTATGACATGTGTAAGCACTGTTTTCTGCTGCTATCACGCCAGTATATGGTATTCTCTTAGATACTGTTCGTAGTCAAATGATGGGATAGTCTATATTTCCATATTGACATTAAATGCTTGCTCCTATAGGCCTCCTTGAACCTGGCTGAAGTGTCCATTTTTCATGTGGGCAGACAGGTCTGGACACCTGTGTTGGTGCAACTCTGCAGGCACTCCTGGGTGGGGTCCACCCAAATGGTAAATTAGGACTCCTGGCACATGTTGAAGAATGTTTAGTTCTGCCTCTGTACCGAATTCAGCCTCGGCACCCCCCACTTCAGCTCATGCAATTTGCTACTTCTTACTCTAAGCCACAGTGGGGGTTCAACCCATTTTTCAAAGACATTTCAGGGTGCAACCAATCAGGATTTGGGCATGAATTAGAGAAATGCCCCAAACTGGCTTTGAACTGGATCTGGAGAAGACTGAGAGAGCAGAAGATCCTCTTAAACCCCAATATTTGAGGACCCACCTGGCTGTTCCAGGAAGACGAGGGTTGGGCAGGTGATAGAAGCTTTGGAGCCGATGCAGGTGATCTGATAGTGGGAAGTCGATGAGGGGAGTGAAGTGATGACAGCAGATGAATGCAGGGTGTTAAAAGTGGCACCCCCCCACCCCATTGAATAACACGGCATCCAAAACAATTAGCAGCAGCACAAGAGGGAAGAGGAGCGAGGATGGGAACCACCTACCGAGAATTCAAAGACTGGGAACCCGATGTTCCGACATGCACTTTTAAATCCTGAAACCCAACCTTTCTATCTTTGGCAAAAGGATATTGAAACCTGCTCTCGACCAACCTCACCTGTCAGCCCTGGGTTGCTTTCCTCCTTCATCCCTTCCTCCTTTCCTTCCCTTCTTCCCCCCCTCCATCTCTGCTTTGGCATTCCGTATTTCCCTCTCCATCCGCTGCCGTGACCCACTTCTGTTCTCCATGGCTCCTCCCCCTGTCCCCCTCCCCCAGTGCACGGGGCTTTCCCATTCTCTCCAGCCAGGATTTGGGGTGTGCAGTCCCCCACATTCCCTAGAACCCTTGTGTGGCGGGAGACACAGGACTGAGTTGGAGACAGTAAGAAGGAAGCAGGTGGAGAGGGTGCGGGAAAGGCAGAGGTGGGAGGAGGAACAGAGTTTATCAACAAAGGTAAATTGAGAGGAAAAAAAATCAGCTGAATATAAATTTGCAAAAAACAAAAATAAAAATAGCAGTCTGAAGAAAAAAAAAATGGTCAAAGTAGTTCAGAGAAAGTTCCTTTCCTGGATGAATCTAATTGTTTTGTTATCTTTACCCACCAAAGCATTTACTTTGGTTTGTCGCCCGATCCACAAACACTTTCGAGGAGATGACATTACCGAATGGCAGGAACATCTGCATCAGCTCTGCGTCCCCAAACTCCTGGGGCAGATGGTAGATAAACAGGTTGCAGCCCTCTGGTCCTACGGGGAGGTGGAGGACAGAGAGAGAGAGAGAGAGAGAGAGAGGGAGGAAGGTAAGGTGCCACCAAATGGGGTGTCCCAGCTGGGACAAAACGCAGGTTCTACCACAGCTCACTCGTTCAAGGTTTCTGCAAGAGATGGATGGATGGATGGGTGGGTGGATAGATAGATATGGACAGATAGTTGGATATGTATATATACATAGATAGATAGGTAGATGGTTAGATAGATATAGATGTACAAATAAATGGATGGATGGATGGATGATAGATAGATAGATAGATAGATAGATAGATAGATAGATAGATAGATTTGGATAGATAAATAGATGGATGGATGGATGGATAGATAGATAGATAGATAGATAGATAGATAGATAGATAGATATACATAGGTTGGTTAGATAGATATAGATGTACAAATAAATGGATGGATGGATGGATGGATGGATGGATGGATAGATAGATAGATAGATAGATAGATAGATAGATAGATAGAGATATACATAGGTTGGTTAGATAGATATAGATGTACAAATAAATGGATGGATGGATGGATGATACATAGATTAGATAGATAGATAGATAGATAGATAGATAGATAGATAGATAGATATACATAGGTTGGTTAGATAGATATAGATTTACAAATAAATGGATGGATGGATGGATGGGTGATAGATAGATTAGATAGATAGATAGATAGATAGATAGATAGATAGATAGATAGATTTGGATAGATAAATGGATGGATGGATAGATAGATAGATAGATAGATAGATATACATAGGTTGGTTAGATAGATATAGATGTACAAATGGATGGATGGATGGATGGATGGATGGATGGATGGATAGATAGATAGATAGATAGATAGATAGATAGATATACATAGGTTGGTTAGATAGATATAGATGTACAAATAAATGGATGGATGGATGGATGGATGGATGGATGGATGGATGGATAGATAGATAGATAGATAGATAGATAGATAGATAGATAGATATACATAGGTTGGTTAGATAGATATAGATGTACAAATAAATGGATGGATGGATGGATGGATGGATGGATAGATAGATAGATAGATAGATAGATAGATAGATAGATAGATAGATACTTCTGTACCCAGAAAAGTAGCATCTAATGGTTCCAACACAGCTTTCTCCCTGACAGATTAGTTCTCTAGATGCGTGTTTCTATCTCTGGAGTCCTGGAGATAACATTATCAAGGGATTAGCAGCTGAAGCCATTCCTGAGCTGGGTAAACCTACAATAGTTATTTATGCCTTTCTTACAAGCTGGCTTGACTACTGTAATGAACTGTGTGTAGCAGCACCCTTGAGGTGTGCCCTTGCACCAAATGCACAAGCCATCTTGCTATCAGAGGAACACTTCTAGGAGCAGGATTATGCCCGTATCGACAAAGACAAACAAATAAAACCTGGTCTTGGTGGTCAGGTTGTCAAACTGAAAATTCTGATTGTCATCCTCAAAGTCCTACATCACTCAAGCCCTGCCTATTCCAGCGATGTTCTATCACTGGGCCCTGTCATTAATATCAGCAGGAAGCACCATTTTCAAGAAATTGTCCCACTCTGAGGTTGATTTGTCAGGAACAGGGGAGCAGACCCTTCCACTGTGATGTTCCCAAGCAGCGTCTATGTGCTCTTTCGGGTCTGGCACTGAACATTTTGTCTTTCTGCCTCTAAGAAAGGAGTGGCAACTTTTCTTTTCAGCCAGGCTTTTTCAGTCTAAATTAGTTAATTGTGATCCCAGTGGATTTTTTTAGCAGATAGTAAATCGTGTTCTGTTAGCCCCATTGCCTTCTGTAACCCTAACTGTCTGAGAAAAAAAATGTGGATATAAAATCATCTTGATGCCTAAAATAAATAAAGGAGTAAATTCCCTTCTTTCTCATGCTGTTAGGATGGTCTGCAGGAGATCAATCCTGGCATTTAATAGAAGCCAGTGATTTCATCCATGTCAGGGAGGCCATTCAATATGCATAGAATTACACTTCTCACTTTCTAACCCATAAGGAGGAAACTGGTTAGAAACCCCAAAATTATGTGGTTCCTCCTCTCTCTGTAGAAGAACACAAGAAGAGCTATGCCAGATCCCACCGAAGACCCAGTTACTCCAACCTCCTGTTATCCACAAGGGCCAATCAAATGCTCCCAGAAACCTTTGGGGCTGAATTTCAATGTGGTCGAACCCTCCCGTTCATGTTTCCCCATCTGCTACCACGGAGAGTTGAAGATGCGTACCTCACCTTGAGGAAGAGCAGTCACTAGCCAGAAGCAGACCTCCCATTTTCTTCTTTAAAAGTCTGTTTTATGTATTTCCTAGTGGGGACATTTTATTGAGAACAGAGAAAACACCTCTCCCCAATGCACAGACGCTTTCTCATAATCAACCAAAGAATGGGCAGTTTAGTGGAGAAATGGGATGAATCTTCTTTCTTTTTCAAGAATGCCAGAAACAAAATCCAGCTTTACTCTCCAATGCCTTATTTGGAAGATGTCATGCTGGAATAGTACAGCAAAGTTTCAGTAATTTCTACCTCCTCGTGCCTGAGATTTGGGTAGGGTGGAGAGAGGGAAGAGACGGGGATATCTCCAGAGTGGAGTCAAAAATGTCAAGATGGCAATAATGCAGATAAAAAGGGGATGGGTCTTTGATCACATGGACACAACCACCATCTTTTGGCGTGAGTGCACATGCATACACATGCACGCACACGCACACACACACACATACAGATGTCCCTGGGGAGAGAAGAAGGAACAAGAATGTCTGACTGTCTAGAAGAGTATGATTTTTAATGTTCTCGCTTTTCATTGGGGCATAATTATAATGTCATAACACTGCAAATTACAACTTTGCCTTTCCTGTTAGAGAGAGGAATTCACAAAGGTGCTCCCCCATTTTTATTGGCCGTTACTCATTCCCTCGGCTGGCAAGGCAGTTCCGCCAAGTCAGGATTCTGACAGATGCCCATTTAAAGCTCATTAAAATTCCCGGGCCTCGGCGTGATTGAAAGCCCTGTTCTCCCACTGCATTTTCATTTTGGATTAATAGAAAATGAAGCCCTGATGAAGACTCGCTGAACACAATTTTTCCAGGCTGGTTGCAGATCTGAGAGTGTGGGTGGATCTTCTGAGGGATACAAGACTGGGGCAGAGCCAGTTCCAAGATGGTCAGGCACTATCAGGGCCCAGATGCTGTTCTCTCCTCCCAAATGGCTGGCTTAGCTAAGGCCAGGAATCAGGACACTGAAAGGAACAAGTAGACTATGGTTGGGTCTATTCGACATTCCAGGTCACCATAACTACATTTAGCTTTCCAACAGCCATTATGTCCTTTTCCAGGTGTTTCAAATGAGATAGCCAACACACCACAAGGAACATTGCCTCATCCTACAAAAGCAAGAATCTCCATGAGTCAGAATGGAGGAAACAGTATTCTGAGATTATAGCATCACCCCTTGCCAGTTTAAGACCTTGGAGGAGGAGGATCGGTGAGGAATATGCAGACCCTGTGGATGGACAGTCATCCAAAAGACCAGACTTTAGCATCAAATTGGGGGTTAGTCTTAGTTAAAAGGAAAAAAAAATAAGGCATAATCAATAGTCCAGACAGTACTGAGGAAGTCAACTGGTGCCTTCAGACACCAAGTTGTCAACTTCTGGTCTACACCTTTCCTGGATATGACTAAACTGATGCCAGCTGGAGAAAACCTAGGCAGAATTAACAAAATATATGTGTGTCTATGGGACATAAAATATTCCAGGGCTTTACTCTGTAGCAATTTATTTATTGCACTGGGAATTTGGGTTTCATATTTCTGTATAATGCAATCTCCCTAGATTGGTCTGAGCTATCCCCTTTCTCTCCGTCTCTGTCTCCACTTATAAAGAAAGAATATCAGCATGTTGGCACAAAGGAGTAGTTGAAAATGAGTTCATTTCTCTAAAAAATGCATTCTGGGTGTAAAAGAGTCCTATAGAAGAAATGTGTTAAGAAATTATTTTATTTTATACCAGGATTTCTCACAGAGTTCATATCTGATCATAAACATCAGAGGAATTGTGTTATAATAACTTTCTTTTGGAGAATAATGCCCAAAGAGACTCTTCGTGCAAGAATTCAGTGCGTTTCTGGTTCCCCCCTCCTTTTGGTGAATTTAGAATAACATCCAAAATATTGTTCAGTGCTTGAAATGTCCAGATGGATCAATACTTCTCATCCAATGCTGTAAAACTCATCAGCTAAACTATTTCAGTATCTGTGGTTTTCTCCATACAGGTATTGATTACAATGGACAAAAAAAAAAAAAAAAAAAATTGAGGAAAAAAATCCATCAACAGAAGTTCCAGTGAGAAGAAAGTGGGAATTCAAATGACCATAGATGTCGCAGTCTTAAGAAGACCACATGAACTTATTAATGAGGGACAAGCAGGGCACATCAGAAGTAATAGCACAACTTGATCCATTGAATTGTGAAGAAGATGATGGTGGAGCTACATGGAGCCTGTTTTTGAACCATGATGGGTGTGAGCTTGGTTGCACAACTGATTTTTTTTGTGTGGAATAGCCTCTCAGTCAAAACAGGCAAGAATGGGAAAGGGACTCTAAGCAATTTGAAAACGAGAGTAACCATAAAGATTGTAGAGCCCCAAGCAACAGGAAAATAGACTGTTACTAGAAAATAGATCTATAGGGCCCTAGAGAGATCTGTTCTGGGTTTCAAAGAGGCAGAGGAAGTAGAGATCAAATTGCCAACATTCGCTGGATCATGGAGAAAGCACGAGAGTTCCAGAAAAACATCTACTTCTGCTTCATTGACTATGCAAAAGCCTTTGATTGTGTGGATCACAACAAACTGTGGCAAATTCTTAAAGAGTTGGGGGTACCAGACCAGCTTACCTGTCTCCTGAGAAATCTGTACGCAGGCTAAGAAGCAACAGTTAGAACTGGTCATGGAACAACCGATTGGTTCAAAATAGGGAAAGGAGTACGACAAGGCTGTATACTGTCACCCCGCTTATTTAACCTATATGCAGAGTACATTATGAGAAATGCCAGGCTGGAAGAATCACAAGCCGGAATTAAGATTGCCGGGAGAAATATCAACAGATATGCAGACGATACCACCCTAATGGCAGAAAGTGACGAAGAACTAAAGAGACCCTTGATGAGGGTGAAAGAGGAGAGTGCAAAAGCTGGCTTGAAACTCAACATTAAAAAAACTAAGATTATGGCATCTGGACCCATCAATCCCTGGCAAATAGAAGGGGTAGAAATGGAAGCAGTAACAGACTTCATTTATTTGGGCTCCAAGATCACTGCAGACGGACACTGCAGCCATTAATTTAATAAATTAAAAGACGCTTGCTCCTTGGGAGGAAAGCTATGGCAAACCTAGATAGCATATTAAAAATCAGAGACATCACCTTGCCGACAAAGATCCGCATAGTCAAAGCTATGGTTTTTCCAGTAGTAATGTATGGCTGTGAGAGCTGGACCATAAAGAAGGCTGAGCGCCAAAGAATTGATGCCTTTGAACTGTGGTGCTGGAGAAGACTCTTAAGAGTCCCCTGGACTGCTAGGAGGTCAACCCAGTCAATCTTAAAGGAAATCAACCCTGATTGCTCATTGGAAGGATTGATAATGAAGCTCAAGCTCAGATACTTTGGTCACCTAATGCGAAGAGAGGACTCTTTGGAAAAGACCCTGATGCTGGGAAAGATTGAAGGCCAAAGGAGAAGGGGACGGCAGAGGATGAGACGGTTAGATAGCATCACTGAAGCAATGAGCACGAAACTGAGCAAACTCAGGGAGGCAGTGAAGGACAGGAAGGCCTGGTGCGATATGGTTCATGGGGTCACGAAGAGTCAGACACGACTTAACGACTGAACAACCACAACAAAGAGATCTATAGTTTTAGATCCTGGTGGAAAAATTTCTACAAATCCATTTTTAGTTGCATCTCAGATGGTAGTTTGGGTGAGAAATTTCATGAAATCATAAAATGTAAGGATCAGAATAAACCATGATATCACCTGGTTTAATCCCCTGCAGGAATCCACTACTGCACCTACTGGCTCTCTTCACACATAATTAGGTATTTTAAACAGAGAATTAACTTTAGGGGGGAAACATGCATGCTTTCATTTTTGAAGATGCCACATACAGCAGCTTGGAAGTGCTAGGAATCATAGGGTTGAACACATTTCCCAAAACCTAAAA
This sequence comes from Liasis olivaceus, assembly GCA_030867105.1. Taxonomy (NCBI): domain Eukaryota; kingdom Metazoa; phylum Chordata; class Lepidosauria; order Squamata; family Pythonidae; genus Liasis; species Liasis olivaceus. The sequence continues at coordinate 257,487,271 of CM061348.1, read as the reverse complement.
TCTAGCACTTTTGTAGATGCAAAAGTAGGAAGCATTGTTGGACGTGGATTCTCCATTTTTGCAGTGCAGGCTAGCCTAACAAGCTGTATTAGACAAAGCCACTGAGCCTCTGTGGCAAAACTGAGGCTGGTTGCGTGAGATTAGAATTTTGTTCAAGTCCAAAGTTCATAAAAGTTCATAAAATGCAAGATCATTGCCACCCACCCTGCTTTGCTGGGTGGAAAGATTGACTTTGCATCTCCCCCTCCCCCTTATCTCTCTTTTATCTCTCTCTCTCTTTCTCTCTCATCTATCTATTGATGTGATGGTGGGCTCTGTAAACAATCTGGCAACTGGAAGAAGAACTTTGAAAAGGGAGAAGAAAACTAAGGAGCTGGTCTGTTTTGGTCTTATAATGTAACTGGCTTTGGATAGCTGTTAGAAGAAGATGCCAAGTTTTGAAAGGAAATGAAACATACAGGCTGCATTCCCAGGCTAGCATTACTGAACTGACCTATTTTCTTTATCTGCTCAATCCTAACTTGGTTAATGCCACCAGAGTTAGGCATCTCTTACTTGACAGTTTTCATAGAACCAAGAGAGAGATTCAGATATACTTAAAGGGGGCAGGTAGAAGAAGAAAATTCTTCCAATGGCAGCTCCTCATTCCTGCAAAGTGAGTTGGTAGCAATGAATCTGAGATCTGGTTTAACTGATAGAGCTATGAACCAGAAGAGTGGAAGGGTTTGTGTAATCCAAGACCTTGTAAACAGTTATCTGAAAGTGACAGATCAAGGGGGTTTATAAATCTGCATTTGTATTCTTAGGGGTTGAATTCATGAAACATACTAATGACCACTAACTAGGCCAGTGAAAGAGTTAGTCTATCCTCCACAAAGAACATCTTCATAACATCATCTGGACATCATTGAAATGATAGAAAACCTAGTCTCATTACTACTATTTTGATGAAACAGTGGTTGGATGACTCCATTTCTAATGGAAAAATGACTTCAGCGACTGCATTTTTCACCATGCTAAGTTGATTAATTGTATCTTTGGTTGATTAGTGTCTCGTGCAAGGTCCCCATTTGGTGAGTTTATCATAAGTTTATCATAATTTTAATAAACATTAAGAATTCCTGCGGGATCCAATCAGGAGCACTGATGGGTGCTGGAAGGGTGGAAGGTTTGAAAGAGGGGGAACCTAATGGAAAGAGAGCATTTGTAAGTAGGAGACCAAAGTCTAAGTGATCAAATTTACCTTTAAAAATCTCCCTGTTTTGATTCCTGGTGTTGACATTTATCCAACTTCAAGACAACTGGGGATGATCAGATTACTTGAGACTTATTCCAAATTTAGTAAAAGGAAACATGGCAGTTAGATAGACAATAGATTAGATAGATGATAGACAGACAGACAGACAGATATTTGGAGGGGGGTATGGAGGAAGATACCTGGGAAAATGCAAGCTTTACTGGAATATATGAATTTTCTTACTAGGTTCTAAGGAAAATTAAATTATAGTTCAAAGGTAGGTGCCCAGCAAAGACATCCATGGGGTGAGGTAGAAGAGAAATAAAAAATGTTAAAATGGTGGCTCCAACCATGTGATCAAAGCCCCAGTGAAGCCCCAATCTGGTGGCTTCTTCTCAAGGCCATGTAATTCACTTTGCGAATATTGCCTAATGATGCAAAGAACTACTGCACCTAAACTTGTTTAATACAAAAAACTCTCAAGGATAAAGAAGGTTGGGAAGAATCACACAGCAGAAAAAATAAAAATTTGGCTAGAAGTTGATGAGCAGTAGAACCTTTGAACCTATACTTAGCCTTCCTCAGCCTGTTGTCCTTGAATTTAACAACTCTCTTGAAAAAGTCAGGCCACAATCTTTTAAACATCTCTTTATATCTGTTGTAAGAAAGAAATTCTCTCAAGATGTACATACATATACATATAGGATAGGAATATTAAGACTTAGAAGATTTCTCTCATTTTCTCTCATCTTAAAGTTCCTGGCCTTTGACACCACTGGCTGTGTATAGAAGGAAGCTAGTCCAAGAAATTTGGTGAACATCAAAGTTGAAGAGCGATGCTGCAAGTTGTCCCCTTTCACAGTTACTATCATCCTCCCCTGATTTACTGTTGATTTGGCCACCTCTGACAAAACTTTTCTTCTGCTCTGACACCTGGGTACCTAAAATTGCTATGGCACTATTGGTTTAACCTTACTTCTAAAGCTAAAGAAAGTCCAAATAGTGGTCATTTCAGTATCCCAAAGACTCACCTTCTCTCTGTTGCTGTGGTATCATGGGAGGTGGCTGTGGGAAGGCTTGACTTATCTGGCCATATGCAGCAGGATAAGCAGCTAGAGGGAGAAAGAAAAAAAAAAAAGTAGATTTCAAGATCCTTGTGGAAACAACAAAGGAGCCTTATCATCTTCTCAACCAAGAATTCAATCTCATAGGTCAGAAGGGGCATCTTGCGATGATCTCAGAAGATTCTAAAATCTAGGAAGCTAAATCTCTTAATATTAGGGGGTGGAGGGAGGGGATATATTAGCTCTTAGTATCTAAAGTAGGCCTAGGTTCAGCTTCCACATCCATGCACATCATCCACGTCAGTTGGTCATTCAGAACTGTGAACTGATTGCACTGTAGAGCAACAGGTTTGACAGATGGAAAAAAGACAATGGGTGGTACATGAACATGAGGAGTCACAACTGCAAATTTCAACTTGAAGTGGATGCAGAAGGTAGATCAGGATCTACGGACACATCTCAAGGTAATTTGGAGCAGACAGGCAAGAACAGGACTCCAATCGTTTAACAATTAGAAACGTAGAAGTAAAGTCTCCTTCAATTCAGGTTTAACTAGTAGCTTCATGGGCATGTCCATATTGTTTTCTTGCAATGTGACTTGAAACTGTCTTCTTCTGGAACCTTCTTTCCTGGTCTAGCTACAGCTTGGGGTTTGCTATTGCTCTCCTATCCAAGTACACTCAGGTCCATTCTTGGTCATCTGGTTCAAAATCATCCAGGATTGGCTAGATGCTGTCATTTCCACATTGTTGCCAAGAAAACTACATGGACATCTCCCTGAAATCCTTTGGAGATAAGCTTGATTCGAGAGAGTCCTTACCTTTTATCTTACACATTGCCTGATACCTATACCTCAACAGCTTTCATCAGCCTGATTTTTGCATAATATATTCTTGCAAAATACTGGAGAATCTCATATGGTACAATTTAGGGCAGTTCCTCCATATTACACTCTCTAAATGTGATAGAGCTGCAATCCTGGAATTTTAATATGCGATGATGATGATGATGATGGTGATGTTGATGATGATGGAATTAGCCAATCCTAACACATCTGGGGCATGTCTTAGGTTAAGGTTATTTAATTTAGCTCTTCTGCCTTCCCAAAATAAGCAGAAAGGCAACGTATTGTTAAACCTTTCCAGATTGGTGCTTTGCAGGTATCTTACATGACAAACCTTATCATTCCCAGCCAAGATGCCTTCAACTTCCATCACCCCCAGCCAACTAATCTGAATGGCACCAAGTTAAAGAAAGCTGGATTAAGTGGCAGTGCCTCAAGTGATCTGAGCAATAGGAGGCATCAGTATGAACAACAGTTAAGGCTCCCATGATTACAAACGGAATCCAAAATAATGACTCCGTGGAATCCCAACAGGGGTAGGAAAGTCACAAACGCCCATTTGCACACTTGGACTTAATTAAGAGCTGTGGTCCTTAGAATCTGAGATCTCAACATGACCCATCTGTCAACCCTGATCAGCAATTAAGGGGGGGAATTAAACACCAACCAATCAAGGTTTCAAAATTTGCATCCCCAGATCCAAAAGCGGAGGGGGGGGGGAACTTTTGCACAGCAAGAACTAATGACTGTCCTCTGCACTCCAGGAAACAAACTAATTGAGTGAAGCAACAGGCTGGGCTTGTTAAGTGTGAAAGGACACCCAGAGCCTATTCTGAATATCTTCTACAATATTCTTGTGAAATTGCACCATGTCCTAAATGCATGAGAGAATGGTCCGCTTGAAGGTGAGAAAGGTACAAGCACCCCAGAGTTGGGCTAAACTCTTGGTTCCCATGTCCATGCAGCTTTCCTGACACAATTAGGGAAATAATTTGCCCTTCCTTTCTTCTTGGATGCATCTTGGTTGCCCATTGGGCCCACGGCCCTGGAATTTTTAGCCCTCCCATTCAAGTGCTAACCAGATCTGATCACAATTAGTTTCCAAGATCAGCCAAGATGACCTACGGGTTGCCAGGGCAAAACCTTTCTGCAGTGCTGACCACAGCATTGCATGGTTGAGTCCAGATGGTCACCAGGAACTGCACTCAGCTCAGGGACATCTTTACTATTACCATATCAAGGCATATCTAGCCTTTGGGGAAGAAAAGCCTAGCTTTCCTTTTCCTGTCCATCTGTGATCTTAGAAAGGGATTTGCTTTCCTAAGTTTAAGCTCTTGACTGACCATCTGTCTCTGCCTTGCCTCTTCTTTTACCTGGTCTTACCTCCTAGCTGCTTCTGTACTTTGTTCATAGGGATGCTTCCCTGCTTCCCAGGTATAAGATGAGAGTCCAGCTGGTGCCAGCCCTTTGAGATAGGCCAGATCAGGAAGCAGACACCATAAGAACTACTGGAGCTCTAGCCTATTGCAATAAGGTATAATAACAGAATCTTGAAAGTGTGACAGAGTCTCTCATTCCCTTCTCTTATACCAAATAGAGTCAAGATGGGCAAGTCTCAGCCCCTCCTGTCTTTCCAGGCTAAGTATGTTTTCCTAATGGCTGGTGCATATTTTCGTCAAGGCTATCTCTGGACACCACACATTAGACTTAGTCTCCCCTCCTGCGAGCAAAGAAAACATGGGGTGCCCCAGGGTTCTGACATATTCTCCATGATCAAAGGCAAGATTTGATGATTCTCCAAATAGATTGATGTCAGTTCTTCAAGGTAGGCCTGATCAGGAAACTGTAATGGACTGTGAGAATAACCTTGAGGATCAGGAGGAAAAGTCGCAACCAAGACAACGGTCAGATTAATGAAATCTGAGTCCAAAGCAGAAATGTAATTAGAGAAAACATCTCAGATTTGACCTTCCCTAGTTTTCTTAAAGATAAAAGCAGGGAGTGGGGAGGTGATTTCAGACTTGCAAGATTCTGTTACTGTAACCCTATCATGAAAGGAGTATTAGTATTCATAACTTTGGTTTCCTAGTCTGGTCCACCTCAAAGGGCCGACAGAAATAAACAATGCATAAACTACTGGAATTCTACTTTATTGTTATAGAGTGTAATACCAGAAACTTGAAAACCTGACAGAGTTTCTCTCTCACTCCATCTCATACCAAAGAAAGTCAAGGTGGGACAATCTTGAGTTTCTTCCTCATTCCTTCCTGCCTTTCCAGGGTAAGCTGAACTAACAGCTGCTGCATTCTTTTGTCAAAGCTATCTCCATCCTCCTCAATGGCTGGCTAGAGTCTTAGTTTATCCTCGTAGTTCGGCATCTCTTCTATTAGGAACGGTGGCCAAACTTTCTGAGAAAACTTGGCTAGGAGTCTTCATTGCAATCAACTTGGGATCTGCTCCTTTCAGAAATCTGGGTTGAGCTACTGTCTGTAGTTTGGGATGGCTCCTCCAACCCACTTTGTATGAAATTTTGCAGGTGCATGGTGGATTCTCTTGTCCTATATATGAGGAGGCCTAGAATAATTTCTGCTTGATAATGTGGGTAGGTCCAATCAAACCCTCCTTTTTCTTTTTATGAACGGCAATTGATGCATTGGTTTGAAAAGATGGCTTCCTCTTTTTCTGAGGTGAAATGTGCATGTTTAACAAGAATGAAAGAAAATAAAAATGATAAAGAACCCTTAATGTCATGCATACATATGATGTTTAAAAAATCATGGATGATTTCTTTTTACATTTGAAATGACTCTGCTGTAACCTGTGGTCTTACTTATTTAACCCTCTACTTATTTCTCTGAGAGAGAAGAATGGCACTTCTCGGGATATTTTTTCCCCTTTGTTCATTCAGAATATTGAGGGATACAGAGAAAATAATCCCACTTTTTTGGCTTTTATTTCTAATCTGCTCAGCCACAAGATAAACCGTGTGCAATTATCAGTGAGACATAATGTTCTTATATGAGGATCCATCTCTAGGTATGCTTTTCTTCCCTTCTATGTGTTCCTTTGCTGTTTACATTTAATTCTGGGCTGGATCCAAATTTAAAGATCTACTCTAAGCATGATTAAATTTGGACCAACGGTGCTTTTATTAACTTCCATATCTGTATCTATTTCTATCTCGATATATCTCTATCTCTCTGTATCTTATCCATATCTTCTCATCTGATTGCTACAAGGCTTTTGTAGTGTTATTGCTTATTGTGCTCTGAGGACTGGTCAACTTCTCCTTGCTCTGTGGCTCCCCAGCTTCTAATATGGATTGTGATCACTAGCTGCTGTGTATTTAAACAGGAAAGCACAGTATACATATAAGGAATAAATGAATGCCTCTGAAGGCAACTTCATAGCACAGATGTTGACCTCTGGGCTGCTCAGGTACAATGCATAGGCTGATGAGATCAACCATGAAGAATGCTGCTACTTTTATAGGGCCCCAGAAAAGTGAAAGATTTATTGGGGGAAAGTGTTAATACTAACGACCTGCGTATTGCTGTACTCCAGCATATGCTTGTTGCAAAGGATCGGCTGTGGTTGGGCTTTGTGCTGTGAAGACACAAGAGAGAAAAGAAGGACAGGTTGAAAGCACACCAATATCTCCTGGAAGTGCAACACAACACATCTGGCAATATCAGTTGAACACATTTCTATTCAAAACTAGGAGCATTCGTTGCAATGGGCAGTGAGCTGCTTGGTTGGTTGATAATGAAATTTCTAACCTTCTTCTCATTGATAAAGCAGTCTCAAAGGTGTGGATACCACCATATTAACCAACTTACTTTTAAACAAAAAACCAAAAACTTCACACACACACACACACACACACACACACACACATAATTAGAAGGGATTTCCTGATGGTAAGTGTCGTCAACCCATGGAACAGTCTGTATAGGACGGTGGTGGAATTTCTCTGGAGGGAGGTTTTCCAAAAAGGTGACCTGTTAGGGAGCATTTTAGGGATGATGATGATATACAAATATAATCAGAAAAAGAAGCAAGAAAAAAATAGAAGAAAAGCAAGTTGTAAATAAAGAGGTTTTCAAGCAGTGGAAATCGGACAAGAAATCATTTTGAAATGACATTGATATAAATCTACATATTAAAATATCTTCAATCAATCTGAAAGTTAAAAGCTATAAATCAGTATTAAAATCAGAGTATTGTACAGTTTTAACCAGTATGATTTGAATGACAAATTATAAAACGAGCAAAAGAAAAATTACAATAAGTTCTATCTGGTCTGAAAAACCTAAATGCTATAATCTTATGTTAGGAGAAATCCAGACTTAGGATGTGGCACAAACCCCTTTGTTAAAATGATAATCCAAAAATGGTTTCCACATCAAGTTAAAGTCTCTATCACATTTGTTTTTTTTAAATATGCAGCTGGTTTTGACACTGATGCATACTCTCATAACTTAATTTGGCTTTCTTTCATAGAAGGAATTATTTGTGCTTTTCAATAAGAAGCATAGAAAATTCTGGCAGGTGTTATTATGTTCAAAGCCAGCTCAGTACATTTTGTAGGAATATAAAGTTTAGTAATATTCAGTAAAAAGATAATGGGCTGAAAAAATATCAACCTTTAAAATCTGTTTCATTCTATTAAAATAATATACCATTGATAAAACATCTTACACCAATTTCCTCTAAGTGTAATATTAACTGTAAATTTGATATTTCTCTTCCATTGATATTCCACTCGTTGCCAATCAATTGTACTTTCAAATTCTGCATCCATTTGATCATAACCATCCTTAACTGGTTGACTTTCTGAATTGCACTTCACCAGCAACTTATAAATAAATCTTGCTAAATGGTCTGACTTTTGTGTGATAAGGTTTTTGTTTTAATTTGGTTAAATCTCTAACTGTTCCACCTTGTTTCTGTAATTCTTTTAGACTAGTGTTTCTCAGCCTTGGCAACTTTAAGACATGTGGACTTCAACTCCCAGAATTCCCCAGCCAGCAGGCTTTAAGATGTGTGGAATTTGAGTTCATGAATTCCCCAGCCAGCATGCTGGCTGGGGAATTCTGGGAGTTAAAGTCCACATATCTTTAAGTTGTCAAGGTTGAGAAACACTGCTTTAGCCTATACTGCTTATTTCTGGATACTGAAACCAGTGAGGTGGTTCTGGCCATTCTGAAGAGAGAACATATAGGACAATTACGTTACAATTGTTAACTGTATTTTGTTAACAATTGTTAACAAAGTCTTGCAATCTGTATGGATTATTATCCTTCTACTGGTTAAATTCCAGTAGAAGAGAATCTCTGTAGCTCAGGGTTGAACTGTGGAGTCCTTGGTGCTCTCTGAGCTTGGCTGTTTGCTTGCAGACATTTCATTACCTGACTAGGTAACATCATCAGTGCTAGTGAGTGTGGGGCTTACTCCCTGCTTATATGCAGTAGCTTGCCCTGCTAGTGTTGGTGGGGATGAGGTTTCGTTCTTGGTGGTTCCTTGATTAAGGTATTCTTTTCTGCTTGATTCTTTGTCTGGTGTTAATCCCTGCTTATCTGGGTGTAGGCTGCTGGAGAGGATGTGTTCTGATCTTTTTGTTTCCTTCTTAGCATTTTTATTGTCTCTTTTGAATGTTGTGTAAATGTGGTTTATCTTTATGGGTCTATTAATGGCTGATTTGTTTGAATGCCAAGCTTCCAGGAATGCAAATATATCAAAAAAACAACCCACACTAACCAAGTGCTCCATTACCAGAGTAACAACCCAACCTCCCACAAGAGGAGCTGTGTAAGAACATTATTCAGATGAATACAAATTCACTGCAGCAACACAGAACACTGGAAAAAGGAAGCAGACCCCCTGTACAACATCTCCCAACAAAATGTATACCCACACAACTTTATCAAAAAGTGCCTGACCACTCAACCCACTATAGTACAATCAACACAGGCTATGAAAAGGATCACACCGCCATACATCAGAAATGTCTCAGAAATTGCCAACAGACTATTACAACCACATGACATCTCCATAGCCCACAAACCAACGAAAGCTCTCCAAAACATCTTAAGCAAACCAAAGGACCCAGTAGCCCAAGAAGAAAAAGCAGGAGTCATCCACAACATACGGCGTAAGGACTGTAACAGCCACTATGTAGGACAGCGAGGCAGAAAGCTTGCAGAGCGCTCCATGAACACCAACTAGCAGTCAGAAGACATGATGGAAACTCCTTAACATCACAACAGACAGACAAACTCAGCCATACTTTCAACTGGGAAACTGAACATCCTAGACCAAGCTAAATACAAAAATGCTGGAAATTCCTGGAAGGTTGGCATTTAGACAAATCAGCCATCAATAGATACATAGAGATAAACCACATTTATACACCATTCAACAGAGACAATAAAAAAGCTAAGAAGGAAACCAAAAGACCGGAACAGATCCTCTCCAGCAGCCAACACCCAGATAAGCCAGGATTAACCCCAGACAAACAATGAAGCAGAAAACAACACCCTAATCAAGGAGCTAACAAGGAGAAAATCACTCCCCCACCAACATTGGCAGGGCAAGCTACTGTATATAAACAGAGAGAAAACCCCACACTCACTAGCACTGATGATGTTACCTAGTCAGATAATGAAATGTCGGCAAGCAAACAACAGCTCTGAGAGCACCAAGGACTCCACTGGTTAAATTTCTTGGAGCATTTGGGGGAATTCTGCATGGAGCAGGAGACAGGACTAGGTGTCCAGCAAGGCCCTTTCAGTGGTTCGATGATTCCATGAACCCCATGCAGGTGTGGGGAAAACACCTGTTTAGTTCCCCAAACAGCTTGAAGCCTCATAACCCAGAAGAAAAACCTATGCCAATTGCAGAACAGAAGATGCAGGAATACAATTTGAACCCAACACGTGGGCAAACAGAAATATAGTCACTGGATGCCAAGATTTGGTGCCCATTGCAATGGAAAATGATTGTCAAGAAAGGAGATCCTTCCTAGCTGGATCAGATCAGTAGCATTTCTCAGGATTTGTTTTTAAACAATATGCGGTGGATGCAAAAGTTAAAAGGGTACCCAGTGTCTCATTTTATGCTTCTTTTCTATTTCTGAAGAATTTGTTTTTTCCCTCTATTTGTCCCATGGTCCTTGGAAGATTTTCTGAAGTCTGAGCAGTTGAGAAAAGCAGTGCTTTGCGATCCGGTTGATGCAGCATTTTAGAACATAAGGAAGGTGGCAATGTTATTTATTTATTTTTCATATTTATATCACTGCCCGTGTCACAAAAAAGTGACTCTTTTCCCAGCTGCAAGTTGGAACCCAAAACATTTAGAGAAAAGGCAAGACTTGTTGGCATTTTGATGCTTCATGAAGATTTGATCCTGAACTCAACACAGGGCTAATTTGTCACCAAACTATATTAAGCTCAATCAATCATCAATCCATCAATCCATCAAATCTTTATTATAATCATAGATCCAGCGTATGGGTGGGGTTCAGTCACTAAAAAGAAGCATGAAGGATCTAAAAATATACATCAAGAGTAAAAATAAAAATCTAAAAAGAATTCGGAAAAGCTGGAAGATATAAAAAGATATATACATTTAAAAGCAAGAATCTAAAAGAAGAGGTAGGAGCATTAGATGGGGATAGAGGAGCATAAAAAATTAGTATATGGAAGACGATTGTATATCTATCAAGTTACAAAGCACTTTAATATGGCAAACTAGGTGTTCATTAGATCTAGTTCAGTGTTTCTCAACCTTGGCAACTTTAAGATGGGTGGACTTCAACTCCCTAATTTATAAATATAACAGTTTATATTAAAGTCAAGTTTTCTATTCCAGAGAAGCCCAACTGAATGGAAGTTAAGGAATCTCATTCATTCCCTCTAGCCTTTTCAGAAACTTCTGTTGCAATATTTTACTGTAAACATCAGAAGAAGACATCTACCCAACCCAAGTAGGTTGGGATTTTCTTGGGCATTCTCTTTTTGCCAGACTCTCTCTCTCCCCTGTTCTACCCTCAATGGCTAGGCATTCCAAAGATACCTTGGTTGAATGAGATCATTTCTTTCTTTGCAGCAATAAAATATTTAAAGCAAAGCTTGGCAGAATCTCTTCCTCCCCTCAACCTCCATGTCACCTTGTCCCTAATCTTTCACTTTGGGGTTTGAGTTGAATTTATATTTATTGCTGCTGGTTTTATATTTAGGTAATGGACTTTACCTAAACCCCCAGATTTCAAAGAAGCAGGATAGGAAGAGTGTTGACGCCTTTGAACTTTGGTGTTGGAGAAGACACTTGAGAATACTGTGGACAGCCAAGAAAACAAACTGATGGATCATCAAACAAATCAACCCAGAGTTCTCACTCAAGGTGTAAATGACCAGGCTCAAACTATCCTACCTCGGACACATTACATGAAGACCCAGCTCTCTGGAGAAGGTTCTAATGCTGGGAAAGGTGGAAGGAAAGAGAAGAAGAGGACAACTAGTAGCAAGGTGGGTGGACTCAGTTACAGTCATGATGGGGGCACCATTGGGAGACTTGAAAGAACAGGTTAGAGATAGATTGCCATGGAGAAAATCTATCTATGTAGTTGCTAGGAGTCGCAAATGACTTGATGGCACATAATCAATCAATCAATCAATCAATCAATCAATCCTACACCCTCCCCCAATTCCTTTGTACTGTTAATGTGGTTCCTCCTGGAATTGCAGGTGTTTCTCCCCTCCTTTCTCTCTCTCTCCCTTTGCATCTTGGTGAGGGTAAATCTCAGTCTAAAAAGGAAAACCTGGATATCCTTGATTTATTCTACAAGATGCACCTGGTTTATCTCATTTTTTTAAAAAAAGTCAGAGATAAGTGTACAATATGATCTGTAATGCAAAGAATCGTTTTGCTGAATATTTATATATGAAAGATTTGATAACTGGATGTTTTGTGGGGTTTTTTGCCCATTTCAAAGTCAGAGCATTTCATCTGGGCTTGAAAAAGGAGTTGAACATTTTTTCAGGTATTTTAGAGTTGTGTCATCTTTGATGCATCCTTTTGCCCACAGAAGGATCTACTGAAAGAGATGATTCATGATCATATGCTTTCTAGAACAGCTTCCACTGAAGGAATCTCTGAGGATGGTGGAAACAGCTGTGCCCTGCCAGTCCAGTTAAGATGTGTGTCTATGTGAACATGCCTTCAAGGCAAAAACCGAGATGCCTCCTTAACTGAACTGTAGTGAGTAATGAAAAACTGAAAGTACAATAACTTCTCAGATTAGGACAAGTGCCTTCTACCAGGTAAGGAGGTGGCCTCTCTCTTAATGGCATCATCTCCATATCCACTGGAAAAAAGGGTCTCTTGGACATTGTTTCCTCAGGTGCAAGAGGATTCCTCACCAAGGTGACCCTATGGCAGGCTACCTTCCATAAACCCAGAGACACACAAAACAACCAATGATCTTCTGAATGACCATCAATATAAATTTAAGAAAGGCAGCAGGATTTCATTAGGGTAGCATTTAAGAAATTACTCCCAAGTCCTTCAAACAAAGTCAATTTCTTAAAGTCACTCCCAAAGTCTCTGCCCAATGCCCAAAATGTCAAAGTCCACATATTCAGGAAGGCTTTGCCTTCAAAGGATCCAAACATGCAGTTGATGGAGTAATCAAGTCTCAGGAAGACAGAGATGGATGACTTAGTAGGAGAAGTTGCACAATCCAATACACCTTTCTACCTCCTTTTGTAATACCACTCAATTGCAGGGTTTGCACTTAACTAGTGCTTTGAAAACAAGTTGTTTGAATGCAGAACAAGATGTCTATGAGGGCTGAAAATACATGCCACTGCTTTAAGGAATCGGCTTGTTAAAAGAACTCTGAAAAAATCAGCATCTGTTTTCGGTCCTGTGTGGAAGCCTGGAAAGTGATGTGGCCGCTTGGTCAGCACAGAGATAATGCTTGCGCAAGCTCCAAACCACTTCTTCCATGCACAGTCCATGTTTCCATATCTACCTAGTATTCCCAAGTCCAGATTTCACTCTTGACATTTCCTTCACCTACCACCCAGCCTAGGACTCAGTTCTGTCAGCAGCCAAAATGAAATTGATGTAATACTGCTTTTAGCCCACTTATTTCCTGACTCCAAAGATAAGGCTGTCCAGCTGGTGGCCTTCACATGTGCTCAGTGATACTTCTTATAATTCCTAATGAGGATGGACCATGAGGACAGTCCAATGACTCTTCTAGAAGGAGAAGTGGGGATAATTGCATGCTTTATCCTTGAGAAGAGAAGATTGGGGATGGGTGAGATATGATACCACTTTTCAACAACCTGATGGAATGTCACACAGAGAAGGATGCCCAGAATCATCTCAGTGGAAAAGAGGGAATGATGCTTTGACAGTATAAGATTCTACTAGAATGTTAAGAAAAATATCCTAATGATAAGAGCAACTGACCAGAGGAACTAGTCATCACAGGTCTCTATTATTATTAATATTATCATTATTGGTTGTGTTCAAACAAAGGCAGGAGAGCCATCTGCTTACATTTTGATTCCTGCACCAAGCAGGGGGTGGGACCCAATGACTTCAATAGCCCCTCCCAACTTAGTGATTCTATGATTCTGTGCTAACTAGAGATGATGGGACTGGTGGCCATTGGAAGGGATTGGCTAATATCAATTACACTCATATTAGTGACAGAGATGGGAAATCACAGCCCCGCAGATGTTCAGTCACTTCTAGTGCACATGTTGAAAGTCCACTTCAGCCATATCTGAAAGGGCCTTGGTTGCCCACCTCAACTTTCTGGTTTCAGATCACCATCTGCTTGGCCAAAGTCTTCAAACCTTTCAGATTTAGCACTAGAATTGAACTAGAATTGAACATGTGGAATCTGGGGTCTACTTTTAATTTGCTCCTATATGCAAAACTTATTTCAGTTCTTCTTAAAGCTTCTATTGTTATTTTACACACACGTTATGCTTCTGTTTTTCTGGTAATGACCCAAATGAGAGGCGTTCCACCACCCCAATTCTATAAGCAGCCAAAACCACTGGGGAACAGGAGGACTGTCTTTTTAAGAACAGGCTCTGCAAGGTCAGGATTAAAACAAATAAATATATAATTGAGTGCTCCCACGTCACCTTCTGCCTAAATCCAATTTAAATCATTCTCCCCAAGCCTAATCTATATCCATAATTATATCATTTGGTACAACAAGCTTGTGAGAGGTTTCACAAAATTTATGTAGATTAAAATTCATGGGTGCCATACTACCGATTCTGTATTATGAAGATTGATTAGGACAGCTGATGCAGTGATTAAAGGAGTGTGCATTTACTGTTGCAATTAATTAGGCATTCAGACACAACAATAACTACAATAACTGAAAGAATGCGCTGAGCCGGCATTCTTGGCTTTGGGGAGGGGGTCTCTCTGCTGCTTTGACAAGGATTCTGACTTGATGGAAGGGTCATGAAAAGGGAATTTTGCAGGCTGTCCTGTTCCTTCTTTTCGTCCCCACTCAGATCTTTTCCCTCTGAAAGTCAAGGGTTTTCCCCTTCAACTCTTCACACTGATAGGTAGAAATCTGGTTTTGCACCCGATGCTGCAGCCAGTGATGGAGACAAATTCTGGGACTCGGTTTGAGGGTCCAAATGTTGCATCATGTGATTGTGAGTCAGGCGCTTGGCGACTGGCTCGCAGTTATGACATTGCAGCATCCCGTGGCCATGGGGTCACCATTTGCAACCTTTGCCGTCAGCTTTCCACAAACAAAGTCAATGGGGAAGCCAGCAGGAGGTCGCAAATGGTAACCACGTGACGTGGCGCTTAACGACAGTGTGGGATTCACTTAATGATGGCAACCAGAAGTGCCAGAACTGCCGTTGCTAAGTGGCACAGTCCCATGACATTGCACTTTATGACTGTGTTGCTTAGTGATGGAGTTGTCAGTCCCAGTGACCGTCGGTAAGTGAGTATCTATACCCAACCCTTCTCCAACGTAGTGCTTCCAAGCCCCACGTCCACCCTTGTGTATCGGCCACCTTGTTCCGCCCAGCCCATTCTTCCAAGCTGTCCATTCCGATTGCAATCTTGTTCTGTCATCCAGGGTATTGGCCAGGCCTCTCAATTTTGTGTCACCTTCATATCTGATTAGCAGTGTCTCTGCTTCCAGAGCTGCCCTGATTATTACTCTGTTTCAGGATTGGTACAGGTTGGCACAATTAAGGCCTCTCATGCTTCAGGACCTGGGTATCTGCAAGACTGCCATCTCCCAGTGGTTTGGGCCCATCTTTGAGATGAGGAGGCTCCCTCTGGATCTTGATCCTTTGAGAATGCCATCTGCAAGGACCCCATAGTTGGGCCTCTTCTTCTTGCTCCCCCCTTCTCTGAAACTGCATTTTCCCCGACATCAGATGAACTCTGATCTGTTACTTTTTTGTAAAGCAGTTAAGATGGGTCTGTTCATTGGGCCTTTGGCATTTAAAGAGCCTTTTCCTCTCTGCTGCTATAGGAGTTAGGGTTGTTTTTTGGCATTTGAGTAGCCCTGATTGTTGTATCTTTTCTGTTTTTAACCTTAATGCTGTTGGAAGTCAGCCATGACTGAAGCAGCATATAAGTCTAGTGAAATAATAAACAAGCAAACAAATAAATAAGAACATTGTATACCACTGGAAAAAAATCCTCTGTCTTTTCTCCTTTAAAGGAAAAGAGCATTTGGCCAACGCTGCTTGGCTTTGGATTAGTTAGTATTTGGATGAGGCTAAAATGAGAACAAAAACCATTTTGGGGGGAAGAAGGAATTGGCAAACCACTTCTGTAGAGCTGTTAGAAAGCAAAACTACTTCTATGCCGCTGCACATAAAATTCCATGGATGAAGTCATAAAGTTATCAGGAGGTCAGCTCAGTTAGTAGAAGCCGCTGGAACCACTTGTTCTGAATTGGTGAGCTGGTTTGGAAATTTGGGGTGATGTAGTATATTATTAATCTTTCTTATTCTGATTAAAGAGCCAATGCATCTTAAAAAATAGATGGGAAAGGACCCAGAATAACATAAGCTCTGGATCCAAGTATTGGGCTAGACTCAGAAGAAAGAAGTCCCCAAGGCCACCTCCTCCGTCATACCTGGGTAAGGATGGATGCCGTTGGCAAAGACGGCTTCTGCTGCAGGTTGCCCATTTGCTTGTGGCGGGAGGCCAGTGAAACCATTCACCCCAATGGGAGAGGGGATGCTAGGCACGGCTGGTGCAGTGATGCCTGGAGGCGTGCTGCCACCTAGAGGGCAGGAGAGTAAATGCAGAGCATCCGTCAGTTGCATTCATCGGTTGAGTAGATGGATCAATCACATACAGGAAACATTTCAAAGTGATCTGTATCAAGGCTTTGCTACTCCAAATTGGGGTTGCCCTCCCATTTCCCCCCACAACAACCCTATGAGGACTGTGGGAAGGACTGGCCCCAAGTCACCCTGTAAGCTTCCATGGCTGAGGGCGGACTTGAACCTGTTCTCCCAAGTCCAAACACCTTCCTTACTACCTCACGAGGACTCTCAGCCTCCCACAGCAGAACCCAGTTGTTGGAGCAAGGTTTATTGTGCTTAGCAGGGTGGAGCTCTTGAGCTTCCCAGTATTAGATCAAAGCTGGAAAATGAGCCACTCCTTGCTTTCTGTCATTGGACCAGGTGGTTGCTTCATTGTCATCTCCAGTAGGACCTTCTGCACATATGCTGAAAGTGATGCTGTTGAAGTGGCCAGGCTTCTTCATTGGGACAGGTTGTAACCATTCTGCAGGTCTGACAACAAGGACTGGCCTCAGTGGTGTTGGGTGGTGGTGCTGGTGGTGGTTGTAATGGGCAAGATGGCAGATGGAGCATAGCAGTACAAGCTCCGCCCCTTTTGGAAAGGTTAGGGCTTGCATTGCAACGTTCCACCTGCCCGCTTGGCTGTTTTGATGCTGCCGATTGGCCTATGATGCTCTTCTCATCCTTACCTGAGGTGGGTGTCATGGGGGTGGCAGCCAGCCCGTTCATGTTGAGTGCGGCCATCTGCTGCATTTGAGCTGCTGCAAAGGCTGCCATGGGATTTAGGTAGCCGCCTTGTGCCACGGAGGCCATGATGGCGGCCTGTTGCTGCATCAGCTGGAACAAAGAGAACAGGGAAAAAATATCACGCATTCACTGGCAGAGCAGCTTGGGGACAGAGGACGGCACCCGGATGGTCCCCACCTTTCTTTCCAGAACTGTGGTGGATGTTCAAAACTCTTCCTCTGGGAAAGGAAACTCTTAACCCAGTCCCAAGGGACCAAGTGTGGAAGAAGAAGGAGAAGAAGGAGAAGGAGAAGAAGGAGGATGGGAAGTGACCAGCAACAGCAAGGAAGAGACTGCATAGACTCAAGGGGCACTAAAAACTATGCAGTAAACCTATTATGGACAACTTTGGTGGACAATCAGAAAGTACTGGAGTGAGCCAAGAGTAAAGGGTCTCCACATAAGAGGTTTTGTTTGCTGTCCTCCACATATTATAGTTGGAAGTATTGTAGTATAACTGCTGCTTCTCTCTTCATGGGCCAGGGCTGTCCTCCCGATTTAAAAACAAATAGAAAGAAGGAGCAGCTTCCAGACTTCATTGATCCCTAGTTAAGATTGGGGGAGTGCTGGGAAGCAAAGCAATAAGTGCTGGAGAGGGAAGAAGAGACACGGGCCATGGCACTCTGCTTGGGCGGCCTGGACATTTCCTAGCAAAGCCACCGAGAACAACAGAAATGGCCATTATGGACAATTCGCTTTGCTTCCAGCCTCAGCCAACGTTCATTTTAAAACCTGGCCCATTTCAAAGGAAGGATGATGGGGGCTTTTCTGGGATGGTTCCCCAAGATGATGCTCAAAGGAAAAGGAGGCTAGAGATCCAGTCCTTGTAATAGTTGTGCAGGTGCGAGAATGTAGGCGGGCACAGCTTGGGTGATCCAGAATGATACTTTTCTGGATACTTTTCATTGTCCATAAAAAATATGACTTTTCCCCTTTATCTCCCTGCTAGATTTAGACTCTAGGAATTAGGATTTAAATTCCAACCCACTTCACGGGGTTATTTGCCTTGAAAAGTCTTTTTTTCTCTCAGTCTTACTAGTCTGACTATATGCATACAATGTACTTAACTTACCAAATTTAACTTGCAGAACTCAGTTCTTTTTCTAGGTTCCCACAAAACAAAGAACTCTAAACTAACAGAATGGGCTGTGTTGGCACAACATGCAAACCCACAAAGAACTACACCAAGGTTAACATATTGTGCATATGTATCTGCTTGGTCTTTATCTGATCCTGGTAAGCATGTTGTGTGAATGTGGCCGTGGGGAACTGGGGCAAAAAGGTTTATCTCCTGCTGTTTCCTCTCCCTACCCCAAGTGTCTACAAGGAACAAGGCTTGCTGTGGCATCAGGATGTCACCCCATGACCGTATCTGATTGTGGCGGCTGTGGAACAATCGCCACATCATGATCAGTGTCTGACACCATGTGGGCTGAGTTCACACAAGACACTTAAACACAAGTGGGGTCAATAAACACATTCACTGGCTTTATGTAACATGCCATGCCCACCCCAAAACAATTTGAAGCCATCAGCTGTAACATAGCCTCAAGGGATGGCCTGATTTGCCCTTCTAGTTAGATCATGGCTGACTTCCTATGACCAGGTGTGTGAGTCCAGGTTCAGTGTTCCTGAGGGGTGCTATGCCTTGGCCATGTACATAGGAGATTGACCCTAACCATGAGGTCCGGATAATGACAATATGAGCTTTTGAACATCAGTTGCTCCTCTGTAAGGCAAGAATGTAGGGGGTGGAGTTTGCAAGGTGACATCAAGAAGGATGTTTCATCACTTGCACCTTCTCGTGGATGTCTATCCTGGGGCACACTCCAAATCACATTTTCCCCTTCAAATTTTCTCATGGCCCCAGTAATTGAAGATTGTCTATAGATTGTGTGTGTGTATGTGTGTGTGTGCCTTTGAGACAGTTTTTGACTCCTGGTAACTGCCTGGACAAGTCCCTGCAGTTTTCTTGGCAAGGTTTTTCACAAGTGGTTTGCCCTTGCCTCCTTCCTAGGGCTGAGAGAGAGAGACTGGCCCAGGGACACCCAGCTGGCTTTGTGCCTAAGGCGGGACTAGAGTTCACCATCTCCAGTTTCTAGCCTGGTGCCTTAACCACTACACCAAACTGGCTCTCAACTATAGATTAGCTGCAGTGAAAAACACTCTATATTGTCTCCAGCAACAGCAACAACAGGCAGGTGGATAAAGAATGTTGGAATGGAGATGTGTAAATTGGTCTATGTCATTCCCATGTCATTGGTCACATGGAACCGCTTATGACTCTGTTCCATCCCATTCTGAGCTATTATCATTCATTTCTGTTAATTGCTGTCGTTTTCCCTATGAGAAGAGGCTACCAAGCTGGGAACTCTTTAGCTTAAAAAAAAAAAAGGTGATGGAAGGAGGACGTGCAATGAAGCTGATTGGAAAAGGAGTTCAGAAACGGGAAAGGAAGGACGCCATTCTTCATCAGCACGCAATTCATCGGTGAAGTTTGTTACCACAAGATGTGGTGATGGTTGCTAACTTGGATGGCTTTAAAGGGGATTGGATACATTCATGGAGGACAAGTCCATCAAGGGCTGTTGGTCTTGAAGACTCCATGTTGCCTCTGCATTGTGGGAATGTGCTTTCCAGTTGCAGGGAAATATTCGTGGAAGAGGGGTGTCTCTGTCCCCTGCTTGTGAGCAGTAAAAGAGACAGATGGTTGGCCCCAAAGAGGTATAAAAGGTTGAAATAACATGGCCTGAAACAGCTGGGCCGTTCTTATGTTCTTACTGTACACGTGTACATCTTTCCCCAGCAAATTAAACCCTACATGCATGCTGTTTTTAAATAGAGTTTCCCCAAATACATGTTTGGGGAGGGGTGGTGTACCAATATACACTGCTTTCTTTGGAAGTCTGGATCTGAGAATAACAGATACTCTTATAGTCTGCAGATTGGCATCAACTAATCTATATCACACTGCTTCGCTTGCAAAAAGTAGTTTTTTTTCACTGCTGTATGTCAGCGGTAAACTTCTGCTCTGGTTCTGCAGGTTTATTCTTGTGTCCTGAAGGATCTATGCAGAGCTAAATGCGATTCTGGTCTGTTCTTATCCTTCTTTCATTCCCTGCTGGCAAATCTCGCCTCCTCCAACTTCTGCATGGACAGAAATAGCTGCGCTGCGTTTCCCATCATAAATAGTCCTTGTGGCGGCGCCCCCATGTGGCGAATCCTGACATTGACTGACTCGGAAAGCTGGCGCTCTCACAATTTCTGTTCTGGGGGGAGAGCTCATGTGGCTAGGCATATGGTGCGTGCAGGCGTGTGTGCACGTGGGCACGTGCCTTCGTTAGAAGTGTGGAATTCATTTGCTAGTATTCTCTAGGAATGTTTGGGAAGGGGGTCTTAGCTAGTCTAAATACAGATCTATAATGGGACTGCAAGCCGACTTGCATGTGTGAAACCTGTTTGCTGTGTGTATCATCCTAGCAAAGGCCTATCATTCTATTTGGGTCTTATTTAAATTGGGCAATGGCTGTTTCTATCAGGGCTTTAAGTCCCCCATCTCAGCAGACCTTGGATCCTGCCTAAAAAGAGGGGTTCAAGGAAGCAAGCAGACCAACTCCATTGCTGAAGACCATGACCTCTTGGTTCAACCTGACCTTGATACCACTTTTGCCCTCTGATTATGTAAAAGAAACCCGAGGATGCCTCTCTTAATGGCGATGACAGCCCTGCCAGAATATGCATCTTCTAAAAATGGAAGTTTACTTTTTTGCCCTTTCAGAATTATGATTTTGTCCTCATGTGCAAATGTATGCAGACTTAATGTGCTCATTAATAACTTATTTGCCTGAAATGCATGCAATTAATTAACTAAGATTTCTTTAACCGAATGACAATTTGAAAGAGAGAGCGCTTGGCTCAAGTGAGGCCAAAAGAAAAGGTGCTTTTTGCAAATGTTCTGGGCAGTTGGGATGATTTTAATGGCGTTCTGCCACTTGACCCGAAAACTGGCCTTTTTTTTTCATGTGATCATAGATATGAGGAATGCTGAGAAGATACTGGAGCATACAGCTGTCCTACCATTAACCTACCCTGCTCTCCTCAGTGTAAACAAGTTTATGATATCATCTTGCTCACAGTGTTGCTCACAATTAATGGAGATCATCCAAAATGCTACTATTAGAATTCCTTCCTTCCTTCCTTCCTTCCTTCCTTCCTTCCTTCCTTCCTTCCTTCCTTCCTTCCTTCCTTCCTTCCTTCCTTCCTTCCTTCCTTCCTTCCCTCCCTCCCTCCCTCCCTCCCTCCCTCCCTCCCTCTCTCCCTCATCAAAATCTTCCTTCCTTCCTTCCTTCCTTCCTTCCTTCCTTCCTTCCTTCCTTCCTTCCTTCCTTCCTTCCTTCCTTCCTTCCTTCCATTGGTCTATTCTTCATCCTGGTCAGGCCGCACCTAGAAGTCTGCGTCCATTTCCGGGCACCACATTTTAGGACAAACTGGAGCATGTCCAGAGGACAGCAAGCAAAATCAGGACTGGTTAGGACAAGGACTTACAAGAAATATTTTGAAGCATCAGGTATGTTTAGCCTTGACTGCAGGGAAACACCGTATCTGACTTCAGGTATCTGAAGGACGGTCACATCGAAGATGGGCAGAATTGTTCAAAGTTGTGCCAGAAGAGGGGACAAGAAACAATGGCAGTAGATTTTGTCTGAACATCAGGAAAGATCTCCTGCGACTGAGATGTTTGGCAATGGAACAGGAAGCCTTGGGAGATGAAGGCTTCTCCTCCCATGGAGGTTTGAAACAAAAGCTGGATGACCATCCCTCAGGGATGCTATAAGAGTGGATTTCTCTCTTGGGTAGGAAGTTGATCTCCAAGATGATTTTGTAATTTCCCTTCTCCATTCTTTTGTGGGACAAAAGTAACATCCAGTCAGGAACTAGAGCTGCATTCCCCCCTCCAAACCAAAATGGGGAAATGAAGTCACACAGCCTCATTTCTAGCGTATCACCACCTTTGGCTAACGTTTGGGAAACGGGAACACCAGGACACATTGCCTCAAGTGTCTCACTTTCCTTCCTGCAAATGTTCATGGTAGGCAGGCAAAGAACATACCACCCCAAGGGGGCTGCAAGGGGAGGGGGCAAGAAAGTCAGGGTGGCAGCTGTGACCGCATGGTCAATGCCCTGCCCCTTGTTACATGCATAAGAAGGGGCGGGGCTTTGATTGCGCAGTTCTGCCACCCCCTTGACTTTTCTGAAGCCCCCTGCAGATGCCCTTGGCCAAACGTGGCGCATAGAGACAGCATGAGAGGTCCTTAGAAGTGTTTGAAATGCAAGTAGGAAAGAGCTGGACCTTCATATGATTTCCAGTATCTCTGGGTGTCAAGGTGACAGCTTCCTGTTGGATTGTTAATTACCCTTTCTTACTACCTGCCGTGCAAGACACTTTCACATTTTAATTAGCGATTTACTGTTCTTTGTAATTACTGATGGAGTGATTAGAAGTCCCTTTCTGTCGCTGCACAATAGCAGCCTTCTCTTCTGCCTTTAAAGGGTCCTCCCGTTCATCTGGCATTCACGGAAAGTATTGTCCAGATTGATGAGCAGGTGATTCTATAAAATACACCAATGAAGGGTGGTGGGTGGTGGGGGGATGGGAGGGGAGGGCAGGAAATGCTTTTGTTTTTAAGAGGTGGGGGCTAGTGTAGCCACTGTGCATCTGAACCCAGAAATGGTATGAAACAGAAGAGGCCATTATATGGCAGACCATCTCATTCTGGGGGGTTGAAATTTCCCACATTTTGTTGGCAGCATTTCTGGGGGCAGCAGCTGGGAACAGGAGCCAGATCTAAAACTTGGGGTCTAGAAACATGGTTTGCAACCCTTTAGAGCTGGTGGGCTTATTTGGGATTTTTTTTTATGGGGCATGGACACCCTCACCACAAGGCTGGGATGTAGTGGGGAGACGTGCGCCTACAACGTGCCTGCACAGGTGGACAAGATCTGTTAGAAAAGACTAAAAAGCAAACGGGTGAGGTTGCTTTGTACCATCCTGAGCCTCCCAGGGGCTGCCTAGGCTAGGTTGACCAGATCTGAGCTGCAGAAATCAGGACATCACTGGAGGGCAGCAGAGAGGTGCAGAAAACAGATCAAACTCTTAATGGTCTCTTAGAGGTCATCTGGACTTTTGCAGCCCAGATCTGACAGCTCTCCTTTTGTCCCAGCTGGCCTTCTAAGTAGATGGGCACACATTTAAAGAAAGGATTGGGCTCAGCCACCTGCCACATTCATTGTCTGAGAACGCCTCTGAAGCCAATGTAGGGCAGGCAGGCAGGAAGGAAAGAAGGAAAATGCTAGAGTTCATGCTTTGCTTTGTAGCATGTCAAGCTTCCCATTCATTAGTGCACTCTATTTATCCTCTTTTAAACAGTAATTTGGGGCAAGAAGTCTGGAAGGCTTTGATGAATGTCTCTTTGAGCTCCTGGTTCTCTTGAGCCCTATATAAGGGAGCTTCATGGCATCCTCCGTTCAACTCTTGCCTCCTCCCCAGACTTATGAAGCATCTCTAGTAAGGCGCTATGAAGAGAAGAAGAGCTTCTCTTACAGCACTGCTCTAGGAGCACTGACATAGGATCCCTCCTCATTTCAATGCGTGCATTAAGAATCATAAGAATTGGAAGTTTGCTTCTCAGGTTGACCAAATAAGCAGAGTCTTTAAACAGTTTTACGGCTACAAGAGCTGGCAACATGTAGTGAAGTTGGCTGATTTTGGAAAGCTAAGCAGGATTAACCTTGCTTAGTTGTTGGATGGGAACCTCAGTGTGTAGACTAGATTGGGAAGTTGAGAAAATATCACAGCAGAAGGCAATGGCACAGAATCTATTGACCATCTGGATTACTTCTGTGGATGTGTTCACCTCCTACAGCAAGGACTTTGGCTGCTTCACACAACAATCTAAGTTGCAATTTTGTACATGTAGTGGCTTCTGGGAAGTTAAATACAAAAGAGTGTTGGAGTTGGGGGGAAGAAAGAGATTAAATTCATTGGTTTCTTATCAATTTGCATTTACTGCCTTGGAATGAGAAGCCCTCTAACTTTGGGAAGCTGAGAAGAATCATAAAAGCCCTCAGAGAAAAATTTATGGCAGGTGAGATGATTCCAATAAGGACTACCACTTTCTCTCCAGTAAAACCTCTACATCAGTGTTTCTCAACCTTGGCAACTTTAAAAGGTGTGGACTTCAACTCCTAGAATTCCCCAGCCAGCTATGCTGGCTGGGGAATTCTGGGAATTGAAGTCCACATCTCTTAAAGTTGCCAAGGTTGAGAAACACTGCTCTACAGCATGACTGGAGTTGACACTGGGCTGTTAAAATAAGCCCTAGGTCACATTACTGGCCAAAATAAAGGGGAGTCTGCTTCCTCACTTATTCAATTTCCCTTCTTTTTTAAAGAACATAAGAAGATAAGAAGAGCTCTGCCAGATCAACCAAAAAAGGTCCATCCTTCCATAGTCCAGCATCTTGCTTCTCCCAATAGTCAGCCAGATGTTTCTGGAGAATTCTTGAGACATGGCATGAAATTAACTATCTTCCATCCCTTTATCTAGAGTGTCACTTCATAACACGGTGGCTTCCAGATCTGTTGGGACTTCAAACTCCCAGAATTTCTAGCCAGCTTTCTTCTCTGACTTTTATTGGGAAAACAGATCCTATGCAAAGCATCTCCTTGACCAGACAGGTAGGGCTGGAGCATTATGAAGGACTTCTCATGACTTTGAACTAGAATAAAAGCTGGGCACCAATTACCCTCAGGTGTTTGGGGACTATGATTCCCATAGTTCCCAGCCATGTAGCTGAGGTTCCAACACATCTGAGGGCATGATATCAGGAAAAGCGGGCAGAATTGTCAGATATTGTCAAGTATCAAACAGCACTCAGTAATAGTATTAAATGTGCTCCTCTTTTCTACATGATATTTTACAATATTAAATATTTTCATGCAGCTTTAAATAAAGGAACAGTGTAGTACTGGACCTCGGATGCAGGAATAAATATTTGCCGTATGGTAAAAGAAAGCTGGTGAATATTTAAAATCAAACTCCAGAGAGTGATCTGAGAGAGTAAATCACTTTTGGTTACAGGCTGCCTTAAAATACAACTAAGTAGTGTTGAGAATTAAAGGACCAGGTGGTCAAGCAGAAGGTGGAAGCTGGTTTAAAAACTTGCCTGCCATCTTGGGAATCAAGACTGAACCAAGAATTTTGCAAGGTGATCAAAGGCAGATGAAATTTCATGCGAACTTTTGAAAAATCTAAGTGTGAAATTGCAACAGGATGTCTATTCCCCCCTTCCTGCCCTAAATTCATCTGAATTCAAGACTCTTGAATTCCTGCTGAGCTTTAGACACAAATAGGGGTATTTGTTCTCTCTTAAGCTTCATGTAAACAGTGTAATGACATTTCTCCCATTCCTCTTCCTCATCTCTGCCTCTTGTATTTCTAACGTGCCAATCAACTTAATATCTTAAGCCAGTGTCCAATAGGATTAAATGGGTTCTGTGGATAAGCGTGAGGCCAAAATGCAATTCTCTTTGTGATGAGTTGGAAATGGGAGGAGATAAGGACGATAACCATTCTGAGGGGGTAAAGGGCTGCTATCATGTCTTGGAACCTGTCATCTCAACTTGTCCGTCTCCCCTTATGGTCATCACTTCTATCTGCTTGTTATGGTCTGGCTGATGTGTGAATTTGGATGTCTGCCATGGTGTGGCAGATGAACATTCCTACATTCTTCCATTAAATTTTGATTGCAAGGTTGGGCATGCTGTTAGATGTACCCCCATTCCAACACACAGTGGTTGCGTTCCTCCCAAACTCAGGACAAAGCCCCAGGACAAAGCCCCAGAATGTTGGCTGCTTTGTCCCACCTTCATTTATGGAATAGATGCACTGTTTAGGTACCTGAAAGAAGGAATTCATAGCTGGGTGGGAGGACATCTGTTCTTATAAAGGCCATCTAAACCTTGCAGTCTTGAAGTGGTTCTTGATGATACTTGTTGAGTTTTCAAGAGGGTTTGGGGGGGGGGGAGTGGCTTTGTTATGTCCCAGATAATTTATGGAATCCCTTCCAATATTCAACTGAGAAGCAAACCCCACCCATTAGTACCCCCTTGTTGTATTGACACTCACTGCCTGCGCATAAGCACCATATGCTCCAAACTGTATGGCCATTGGGTTGAACATGCCCATCTGACCCGCCATTTGCTGCATACGGCGCATGGTGCGCTCCTTGTCCGTGTCTGCAAACTTGACCACCAGGCTGGACGATGCTCCCTGCAGGAAGGGAAAAGAGAAAAGGAAGTGAGTCCAAGTGGGAAGCAAAAAGAAGCCATCACAGATATGCCACCTTTGAAAAGGTCTACTGCTGATAAAAAGGATATGTCAGATTTATAGTTCACCTTTTCTCCTGGAGCTAAAGGCAGCTTACATTGGAATCTTGCTTCATCCTGTGGGATGGGTTGGGTTGAGAAAAAGTAACTTGCCCAACATCCCCCATGGAACTTTGTTGGCAGAGAGTGGAGTGGAACCTGGGTCTCCTTGCTCCTAAACCAGCTTCTTTACCACTACACCACATGGGTTCTTGGGTTGAGAGAGATGGCTTGGCCGAAAGTCCTCCAGGGAGCTTGAGTGGCTGAGGGAGACTAGAACCTGGCTCTCCCCACTCCTAGACCAGCTCCTTCACCACTACATTACATTGCCTTCTGGGGACCTATGGCAAACGTAGGGTTTATGATCTGGAAATCAAAGTAAAAATCCATGCTTATCCAGGGCTGTTCCTTCCCCATATGAGGAATCTAGAGTTGTAAGAGACTCAAGACTCCTTCTCTTCTGGGATGATAAATATGAAAACAATTACAAGGCCAGATCCTGAAGGGTCTTCATTTAGTTTCCTCACATCCTAGGTTAGTAAGTGCAACATTATGACGGAGATGCAGGATATGAGAAAAGAAAGAATCGAGATGGGAGCCATTTTTCTCCAGCTGGTTCAGCTCCACAATCCTTTTCTCATCCACCACTGCATTAAAGCAAGTTAGACGGCTGTTAATCTTATTTTCATTAAATCCTGAAGCTGGAAGAAATCTCCCGAGGACAACAAGTCCTACTCCCAGTGAAAAGCAGAAATTCCGCTGAAGCCTCATTTTGTCTGAGGATTATTCACTCTTATCCAATGATGGGCATCCTCAACTATGGCTGGAAGTGATCTTACCTCCTCAATATGTTCTAGAGCTCCTCTGGGGTTGCAGTTAAGGATTTTGTGGGAATCTGGCAGACTTGCCTTCTGGATATTTGGTTTTATTCAATTCAGTGCTCACAAAAGAGGAATTTCCAGCAACTCTTACTCATCGCATCCCGCTGGGGCCCATTTGTGTAACCTACTCAATTTTTCGCTCCATTCTCAAACCTTGACTCCCATCTTTTCTCTTGCCTGAAAGCTCTAACCTTCATTAGAGATTTAGTGACTCGGTTCAACATTCTAAACCCTAAATCCAAGTTAACAAAACATCATGCCCAAACAAATTAACTACATTGTGGCTTAAAGTTTTGGCCTTGTTTATGCAATCTCCTAAAATAATGGGTTCCCATAACACTCTGATGCACAAACTATCCTAATTCTGTAGTTTAGTCTAGCATGTTATGAAAACTCAACCAGTGGTAGGGTAGAGGGTCAGAAGAAGGCTACAAGAGGGGGTCAAGAACAAGAATAGCATTGATGGGCATCCTTCTACAAGCCAGGTATTAAATTTTGCCTCTGGCTGTGTTCACACAACACAGTTAATCCAGTCAGTCAAAGGCCTACTGGCTTAGTAAATTTAACTAAGGGTTTTTTTTGGGGGGGGGGGAGGGATAGTTTAGAGTGTTGTGTGAATCCAGCTCATTTGAATACTTTATGGTTCAAGATATAGTGAGAACCCAGGAAGTGGGTTAATTCAGGATCCTAGATGTGTTATGTGACTGCAGCTTGTCTGTTCCATTCTTTCACTCCACCTTACTTTTCCCCAGGCAGATGGAAACCAGAGAATTAAAACTGGAAAAGTGCATTGAGCAAAACATTTAAATCTGCCACTGCAAACAGAAGTCAGTATCTTCATTGTTCATGTGCACCTGTTGAGCTCCATCTATTCCAAAACCAAGGATAACTGGGGTGCCCCACAGAGTTTCAATGGGGATTCATACCAAGGGGCCATGAAAAGTAGAAACCTCTACCGACAAAAATATTTTGCTAGTCCATATAGAGTTCTTTTCCCACCTTGCTGAAAAGTACCCTAAAACTCTTCTGTTACTGTCTGAGCTCATTTGAGCTTGCCTAGCAAAGGACACCTGGGTGCAACTAATGCAACTATCTGGGCCTATGGAACTCAGTGTGGAGAAGAGTCCCATTTGAGACCATGCACTACAATGTGCCACCTGTTGGAATGACCATAGGACTATCCTGGCCCCAAATTCCTTGCTACAGTAAGCAAAAAATGGAAATCTGAGTCTGATCCCCCTAAACTCAAATCTTTGAAGCCCCTTCAGAGTCTCACACTGAAATCTTCTCCTCTTCTGCAGATCTAAATCATCAGAGCTTCTTCATTCTTCTCCAGATTTCTATTTTACCCATCTGAGCATATTTTTAAAAAGAGACCTATCCCTCCTCGTCACGCAATCTAAGCCGAGTGAGACAGGAGTTGCCTTGAGCTCTTAATGTGCTCAAAGCACATGAAGAAGCAAAGCCACCAAAATCCTCTTGCAGTGACCTCCGCTAGTGAGCTGTTCCGTTGTACCCTTTGTTTTCAAAAATGGGTTTGAATTATCAGTTGTTCGACGAAGGCGTACAACTGCCTTTTGTGTTGCCAGTGAAACCAACCGTCACTCTCTAAGGCACACTTTGAGATGGGACCTCTGAGTAGCAGCCAATCGCCTGTATTATATGCAGAGAACATCCTTGTCCAAATCCCAGTCCTCAAGCTTGAGAAGGTGAGGGATTAACATGCCAAGAAAGCGAATTTCCAAGAAGCTTCACAATGAGACCCACGTCTCCTGGATTAAAAACATTTTCTGGGAGGAAATGGTGTTCATTGGTGACAAGCCTCTCCCTACTTCTCTGTTTGACCTGTCACTCTTTCCCTCTCTAATAAATCTGTAAACCTCTTGAACAATGCAGCAAGGAACAAGGGAGAAACAAAAGGAAGAAGACAGCGCGTTCCAATCTTCAGGGACACCAAGTGCGAGGCATGAGTTATTACGACAGCAAAGCAAAGGCAGGAGAAAATCTGCTTTCTGATCTCTCTTTATCAAGGATTTTGATTCACGCAGAGAAGTAGTCTCACCGCCATCTCAATCTCTCTTTCTCTGCAGCACATGACCCAATTATTGATCCTTCCCCAAACAGGGCTCTTAATTACACTTCATTGACAAATGAATATTTCGAATGCATACATTTCCTAGCAATTATTGCCAGACCAGTCCTTAATTATGGTAGATCTCGAGATCCACTTAATTAATCCCGGGCTGAGAGCTCATTTGATAACTGGGATCTGAAACTCTGAACTCTTTGCAGAAATGCTGAAAGCTGAAGCCATCTGCTGCAACTCAGAAAGATGGAAAGTAAGGGGATAATTTTTTTAAAAAAAACCTAACTGTAATTCCTTACGATGGTGGAGGGCAGTATATACAGGTGCACAAAATAACCCAGCCTGTGGTGTGCACAACTTAG
The DNA here is from genome assembly GCA_030867105.1 of Liasis olivaceus. Taxonomy (NCBI): domain Eukaryota; kingdom Metazoa; phylum Chordata; class Lepidosauria; order Squamata; family Pythonidae; genus Liasis; species Liasis olivaceus. The sequence goes on along the minus strand of CM061348.1, from coordinate 257,457,254 downwards.
TGGCAAGGAATAAAAGGCCACCAGGATACCTGAAATAAGCCATTTGCAATGGGGTAGGATGATGGGGTGAGAGAGGTGAGTAAAGTGTTTCCTTGGCGGTAAAAGATACTGTGCTTCACTATTTCTTTCCTGATACACATCTGGAGACAGGCTATCAAGAGAGCCTACAGTGATTAACACCACCAGATAATAAAGTGTGAGCATGTTGTCCCTGGAGGTCTTCCTCAAGAGGTGTGCAGTTCTGGTCACTGCTCCTCAAAAAGGAGATGGTGGAACTAGAGAAGGTTCAGAGGAGAGTAATAAGTTGATTCAGGGCCTGGAACAACATCTTTATGAGGAAAGGTTGCAACACTGGGGGCTTTTAGTTTAGAAAGTAGGAGAATGAGAGGGAATATGATGGAGGTGTACAAAATTATGCATAGTGTGGGTAAAGTGGACAAGGGAAAGCTATTTTCCCCTTCCCAAAATACTAGAACCAGAGGTCACCCAATGAATCCTGGAAGAATCAGGACAGATGAAAGGAATTAAAAAAAAATTTTTTTTACACCACACATAATTAAACTGGAATTTGCTACCATGGGATACGATGCTGGCTACCAGCTTCTCTGGCTTCTAAAAAAGGTTGTACCAATTCATGGAGGTTATGGGCTGTTAGCCTTGATGGTAGTGGGGCTGCTGGAAGAGGAGACCAGTGGGCTTCCTTGTGCAGTTGGTTGGCCACTGTGAGAACAGACTGCTGGATCAGATGGGCCAGGGATCCGATCCAACAGGGCACAGCTTATATTCTTACTACATGTTCAAGTGCATGTTCAAGTGCTTTCTCACCCACCGTGTCCTCTGCAGGATTGAACCACAGCCCTTTGGGTTCTTCCCTTAATTCCTTCACCTCTGTGGACTCAACCAGGCTGCTCTAAGCAGATCCTTCTTTGATGTTTCTCCCCTCATCTTGCCACCTTGGCTGCAATGTGCAACTTCGGTTTTCATTTGCTTAGTGTTGGTTATGTGTTTTTGGGGGATGTCTTCAAGTCAGACTTGATTCCTGGTGCCTACGGGGACAATTCTGTGCAGCTTTCCTGGCAACATTTTTCAGAAGTGGTTTGTCATTGCCTTCTTCCTGAGGGACTGGCCCAAACTCACCCAGTGGCTTCCATGCCTAAGGCAGGACTAGAACTCAACTTTTCCCATTTCTAGTCCAATGCTTGAACCACTAGACCAAGCTGTATCTCAAATGCATTTTGGTGCCTTCAAGTCAATCCTGACTCTTGGTGGCTACCTGGACAAATCCATGCCATTTTCTAGGCAACATTTTGGAAATGTCCTGCCAGTCCCTTCTTCCTAAGGATGAGAGAGAGGGGCTGGTCCAAGCTGGCTTCATGCCTAAGGCAGGACTGGAACTCAGGGTCTTCCACCATCTAGTCCTGTGCCTTTAACCAGTATAGCAAACTGGCTCTCTCATTATGTTTAGCCTGTTTTAAATTTATCCTTTTATCTAGAGTTGCTTTGATGACTGAGATGGAAGATACATTGATTAAATAAATATATAAAATAAATCCAGTGTTGAGCTAGTCCAAACATTGGTGTGATCCAGTTTTCCTCCTGTTATCCTCTGAGTGAATGTCTCAGAATGACATTTGCCCCAATATCTTTGATGACACCTATACCCGTCCTCCCAACACACAAATTCACCCTGAACTTTTACAGCTTGCGAAAAAGCAGCTTATAGGGAGGAAATCACTTCTGTTGAGTTGAGAATTGCTCAGACAAACGTCAGGATTTTGGTGTCTCTGTATGTTTAACTCCACCCAGAGTAACACAGAGATCAGGCATTGAATCCAAGAGATCAAGTCTCCTGAATAGGAATGAAGTTGCCTGCTTGGAATTTGCTTTGTAACAGACCAGTTAAATGGGGATGTTATCAACCCCAAATTGCTCTCAAGTTGGCAGGGTTGGTTAATGTAACTGCCTCTCCTGCTTTTCTGCAGCTGGTAATATATTGTTCCCCTTAGTCAATGGAGCTTGGCACGCGCGAGTCGGCTACTGGAGGGGAAGGATAAAAATGGAGGCACAATTGGGCTGCACTGTGCTCACTTTGTAATCCCTAATGAGAGACCTTGGTGGGAAAAACTAATTTTCCAGCCTGTCTTGAAGTGTGAAATAAAGTTCCTCTTGAAAATGAGAGCTTGACAGGCCAGTGGCAAAATTTCATATTCACAGCAAAATAAAATATCCATCCATTGATATTTCATTAAAAGCCATGAAGACAAATCTGTCCCTCCCACCCTCCTGTTCCCATTCTCTGCCCTCCTCCATTCCAGCAGGGCTGGCCGTGGTTCGCTCCCACCCCTTGCTTGCAAACAAAGCCTAACATCTGCATCCAGAGAGAGACGGACAAAGAGGTGGGAGGTCAGTCTTGTTCCCTTTAGGGGAACAGCAGTTGTTAAACACACCTAGCAGCATCTAAATGCACAGAGCTGCATGGAAAACTGCATTGGAAAATGGAATTCTTTCGTGCAAGACAAAAAGGCGACAAGGGATTGAGGGACCTGGAGCCCCAAGCATCGGAAGAGGACCAAATGGTCTACTGTTTGCGTCTTCTTTTCTAGTTTCCTATCAATTAAAACTCAAGGCTCTCGGTGGTTGTGAAGTATCCAGGTATTCACATACCTGAAATTTATGGCTTGGTTCTACAAATGTCGGGGCTTCTTCAGGCTGTTGAGAACATGCCCTGGGTGATTCACCTGAAGTGGCTGTTTTTGGGAATGTGGCCGATCATAAAAGTTAGATTTACTAGATGCCAAACTGGTAAGAATACCAATAGAAGCAAATATATGTAGCTCAGGGCTGAACTTTGGAGTCCTTGGGGTTCTCTGAGCTTGGTTGTTTTCTTGCAGATGCTTCATCACCCAGCTAGGCAACTAGTGTTTTTTTCTTGGTAGTTCCTTGATTGGGCTGTTGTTTACTGCTTGATTGTATGTCCAGTGATAATCTTGGTGTTAATCTCTGCTTATCTGGGTGATGACTGCTGGTGAGGAGATGTTCTGGTCTTTTGTTTTCCTTTCTATTGTCTCTTTTGAATAGTGTGTAGATGTTGTTTATCTCTGTGTGCCTGTTGATGGCTGCCTTGTCTGAATGCCAAGCTTCCAGGAATTCCCTCGCATTTTTGGATTTAGCTTGGTCTAAGATGCTGACAGTTTCCCAGTTGAAGCTATGCTTAAGTCTGTCCATGTGTTGTGAGGTTAAGGAGTTTTCATCGAGTCTTCTGACTGCTAGTTAGTGTTCATGGATGAGCTCTGCCAGCCTTCTGCCTGTCTGTAAGAATGTTCCATTCCATCTTCTCTAGCCCCCTGGAAGCTCCCTGGACATCTGGGCAAATCCTGCAGAGGACACTTGGCTCTGAGACAATTTTGAAAAAAGCTGCTGGGTGAAGCAATCATGTTGCTCTGACTTGTTTTATTTCCATATATGACTAAATATGGAATCTTCTGGCTTTTGGAAGGACGAGGTGGAGAAAGGAGAGAGGCATTTCCTCTAGCACCTTCCACAACTCACCAAAAATGAGCAGTGTGAGCCTTACAGAGTTCAGCAAAAGGTTTGTGAAGCAGAGCAGTGCAAAGCAACATGGGCACCTTGCTTCATTCTTAGATGGGAGGTGGCCTTGCCTCTTCACAAAACAGCTTTGATGGGCCACTTTACTCAATCTTTCACTTTTACTTTCCTCTATTGTAGGTTTGCACAGCTGAAGTCTCAACTGTGTTCTCTCTTGCACTTATGCAGAAAGAGGGCACACCTGCTGAGTTGTACACTGGTTCTTTTCTCCTGTCACTCAAAGAGGAGTTTGTCTCATGGGGGAAAATGGCAGCTGATAGCTCTCTTTCTCCTCGAAGAACCTGGAAGAGATCCTTCACATTTCTCCATTTAGTGAAATAGGGACAGTCATTTCTATTCAGTCCTAATTAGAGACTAGATGTCTTGGTTGGAATTCCATCCACTCTAGATCTCATTATTCCATGACCTTCAATATTTTGGGGGAAAGAAAGACACACAATATGTGCCATGTAGAAATCTATGTTCATTGGTAGGGAATAGGCAGCCTCATGTGGGCACCAAAGAAAATAAATAAGATATTGTTGAAAAAGGCCCCTATGAGTTTTAACAGCTCTGAGTCTAGAAGACGATATTGGAACATTTTTATGGTGGGCCTAGTATGTGAATGTATGAACAATGCCTCTGCAAGCAACATGGCTGGTTGAGTGGGGTTTGAAGAACCCCATTCTCAATTAAAATAGGGCCCACCTTCTTACAAGTTAGGAGATTTAGTGGTCTTTGGCCAAAAGCCATTATCCAGGCTCAGAGTGCCAACTGGCAGGAAATGGAGATTGGGAGGAAATTGAAAATCAAGTATTCTGCAAGTAAATTAGAATTCAAGAGGATGTCCATTGGAGAAAAACCACATTGCCTGAATGAGGTCATCACTTTGAGTCATAACTCAATTTCTTCCTTTTGGGTGCCATGTACTGCATAGACATTGCCATGATGTTTTGTGAAGCCAGGTTTGATTTAGTGTGCTGTGTGATTGTAGTCTATCTGGTATAATGTACTGATGGAGAAGCCTTCATTGCATTCCAGCATGTCCAGTGAGATTTGGCCATGGAGTGACATCACTGACACCATAGTAAGCCATGTTCCTTGCTGGCTCTTGGAGTGGGAAGAGGGAAGAGCAGGAAGCAAGTTCACAATGGTCATATTCACACAATTAATTAACCAGGATTAGATAAAGACCAAGGGGTTGCATTTGCAAAGCATGAAATACCTGCTAGTGTTAATCTCAGTTGTGGCTTTTTATGGCTTGGTGTGTTGTGCAAATTCAAACAATGGGTTAAATTAGATTTGTATCCTGCCTTTCTTTCTGGTGCTTGTGGCAACGTGCATAGTCCTCCCTTCCCCAATTTCTCCTACAACAAACCTACAAAGTAATTTGGGCTGAGAGGGAGGGACTGGCTCAAAGCCATCCAGGAGGCTTCCATGGCGGAAGGGGGACTTGAACCTGGCTCTCCTCAGTCCTAGTCCTTCACTGCACCACACAAGCTTATAATAGTTTATAGCTTCAATGTATTGTGCCCATCCAGAAAATGTGCTAATTCAAAGAAAGAGGATTTGTCAAATATTTCTCTGGAGTTGCTAACAGACAATCACACGCCACAAGGATCTAACTGGGGGCATCAAAAAGGTCAAGAGGGCCGTTGTGGTTGCACGATTGAAGACCTTCCTATTTTTTCATGTGATGCACAGTCACAATCACCATCTCAACCTTTTTGACCCCTCCTTTGAAGACACCCTTGCCCCAAATCCTGAAAACTGAAGGCAGATGATTAAATTAAGGGAAATTGAGTAGCTAACCCAGGTGGTAGATTAAAGGCTTTTGTTATGCAGTCAGGGAAGAGGTGGAGATCTGCCTTCTAAGCCAGTTGAGTGAACATGTCTCCAGTTTCACTTGTTCTGTGTTGTGTGTGTTTTCCAAACTGATTGAAGCCAGAGATATGCACACACTAAAACAGCAGTCCCCAGCCTGATGCTGTCCAGATGGGCTGGGACCACAACTCCCCCAAGCCTCTCTGTGTTTGACAAACTGTAACCAGGTGTATGCCTACTTTGAAACAGCTGTCCCCAACCTGGTATATTCCAGATGTGGTGGGACAGCAATTCCCAAAAACCTAGGAATTCTGGGATTTGCAGACCAACACACCTGGGCAGCATTCAGCTGGGGAAGAACAGATCAACACATTGCTGGCGGAATCAATTTTGGAAACTATAATGAGCACAACACCAGATGTTCATGCACTTTCAAAGCATCTGAAAAGGGATGCCAGATTTTACCTTCCTCTCGTGAAGTCAGATCCTGCAAAATATTTGCACCAGTTTGCTACAACCAGAACTTGGTGCGAATGCCCATTACCCATGTCCTTAAGGCCTTTCTTTCTGCTGGAAACTGTTCTAACTGCAGAGGGCTGGAATCACTTTGGCTGCATCTTAGTAGCTTGAATGCCCAATAGGTGTGGTTCAGGGCCGCAGAAAATAAAGAAATATCAGTTCCCAAAAACAGTCGCCTGCACTGGACCTCCCACTTCACTCTGCCTGGCCAAATTCCATCTGTGACTTTCCAGCTCAGGGTTCACACTTCATTTCTGGTCACACTTCAGGGCTGAATTGTTTTTCTAGTCCTGAGAATGCTAGAAGAAGCTGAATGTTGCAAATTCCAGCAGGAAATTATCTAATCTTCCCCTCCAGGATGAATGGAGGATCAGAGCGTAATTATTCACTAGCTTCTGCCCCAGCTGTTATGATGCAGTTCTCGGCTGAAGAAACTCACTGAAATATGGTTAAAACTGCAGATTTTGAGAGGACATTAATCTATCCCTATCTCTCAATCTATCTATCTATCTGATAGTATTATAATCTACCCCCCCCCCCCCCAACTTCTGATGAATTTCTACAACCTTCTCTATATTCAAGATGTTATTCATGCTGGACCTAGTGATGAGAAGATCCTTTTTTTTTTAAAAAAAAAGCCATGCTTTCACTGATTGCTGTAAATAATGATGTATCATTTCTAAGAGTTAAATTCATAGCAGTAGCTCTGCAGTTATGGGTTTGGGATAAAAGAACAAATTGGAACCATTACTAGGAAACATTTTCCTTTGTGTGTCGTCCATTGTATGCACTGATAAATACTTTAGGGCATCTTAACTGGTTGCTGTATTACAAGTAAATATATATTAAAAAGTAATAGATTTAGGTGCAAATGGGATAGAACAGAGTTACGGGTGAAGATACCTGAAAGAGTTGCAAGTGAAAAGTAGAATGCCTTGTCTGCCACTAGCCTTGATCAAATATATGAGTTGTAACCTAGATCAACCTTCACCAACCAATAATGGCCATTAAAGAAGCTTCTTCCAACCATCAGAAGCACTGAGCAAGTTCTACAGATGTCATCAGGCTTTACCATTGCTTTGCAAGTTGTAGAGATGTATGCAATATGGTCTCTTCTTTCATTTGACATAACACAAAGGTAGACTTATTTTACTGTAAACTGGAGCTCATCTCTTAATCGCATTGCTTTGGAAACATTTCTGGCTCTGAAGATGACCATGTTGCCAGAACAATTGTAGGTATGGGTTTGGAAAGTAGAAGAAACCACATCTTCACTGCATCCTTGCAACTGGGATTGTTCCAGCTATATACCTGGCAAAATACTGAGTATCAGCTGGAGCCATCCAGAAAAAACATGGTTCTTCTAACATCCAAATTTGAGTCAAGTTATTTGAACACCCATTGGAGATAGTCCTACAAGCATTTTTCTTTTTCCCTGATAAATGGAATAAATGACAGATAGCCATTTGGGGACCTTTCATGGTACTCGAAATCTCCTGCCAGAATGAACTGTCTTCTTCTTCTGAATAATGGTTTGGCTTTATGTTTATGAGTACTGTCAGCCCATTACAAGCATGGAGTCAGATCATTTCAAAAATCCAGATTTCACTTAACTGGTATTCCTGGCATGGCTAGTAAATGAAAGTAAAAGTAAAATTAGCCAAAATTCAGGATGGCACTCTCAGTCTAAATTGCAAATTAAGGCAAAACATCAACTTCTTGTAAGATTTGGCAGTCTTGCAAGTTTTCAGCCATTTTATCTTTATTTAATTTGGAGCTCAGGCAATGGGGTGCTAATACATGACATGCAATGTCTTCACAGTTGGGGTCTGGTTCCAACTTTCTTCTGAGCTTAAGAAAGAACACTCAAGAATCATGGGGACCAGCCTTGAGGGAGGGCAGATCTGTTCCTCTTCTCTGTTCTCAACTGGTAATGGGCCACGTTCCTACTTTATCATGCTCAATCTTATAGCTTAAGGAATTCTCTGTTTGAAGATCCTGTTCTAGATCCAGTTTAAAAGTAAATGGTTGGAGAGCAAGGACCTTGAATTAGTCTCCTGAAAGATAGTGTTGTATTCTATCAGATTTAAAGATGGCTACAAATGGCCTAAGGCTTAAACTATCCTACTTTGAAAACTTTATGCAAAGACCTTGCTCTCTGGAGAAGGCTTTGATGCTGGGAAAGATGGAAGGAAAGAGAAGAGGATGACCAGTAGCAAGGTGGATGGACTCAGTTACAGTGGTGATAGTTCCACTATTGGAAGACCTGAAAGACCAGGTTAGGGAGAGATTGTCATGAAGAAAATCTATCTACAGTATGTGGTTGCTAAGAGTCAACAATGACTTGATGGCACATAATCAATCAATCAATCAATCACAAATGGCCTTCTGAAATTCTTCACCAAATGTATGGGTAGAGAAAGTCAATGGATGCTTATTCCAATTTTTTCCAAGGACAAGAAAACCTCTCCAATTAGTTCTCAAAGGCAGAACTTGCCTCTGACAGAGACGGTAGGACCATACAGCTCATGATCACCTCACAATTAAATAACTACAATCATACCACACTCCCCTTAGCAGGATTTCACCAACTTTTTGTGGTCTGCTGAAAGAAGTATCAAAAAGAAATTCTCTTCTACCAAATGGAATGAGAACTGATAGGAAAAAAATAGGATACATGTTTTGTATGGCATGAATTTCTATCTAAGTCATTGTAACGATAAAAATAATTTCTAAGTTTGCATCTGTCTGTCTACCTGTCTGCTTGTCTGTCAATCATCTGTCCCTCCCTCCATCCTTCCACCCTTCCATGCAACATTTATGCAAATCTGTTTCCAGCATGTCATCCTAGTCCCGCTGCCACCTTCTCAGCCCCATCTTCTCACTGGGCATTTCTGATTTAATTTCCTCTTCCTCGTCTGGACCATTAAAACAGCGCAATTGGCTTCTTTTATCTTTGCTGGAGCTGTGAGGCCTGCCGGTGGTGGTCTCCCACTTATCCCATTTGGAGGTAATAGATTCTGCAGTGGCAGAAGACGCTGAAGAGGCTCAGTGAGGAGGCCGGGAGAGGCGTAAAATAAGAAAAGAGAGAGAATGAGAGGAGAGAAAAAATGTCTGTGATGTCCCCCTGGGCCTCTTAGCTGTCCTACCAGATGCCTGAAGTGTTCCTGGGATGTGACTAGAGAGAGAAAGTAGTTCCAATGAGGTCTTTATGCCCCCAAAGGCCGCCTCTGAAGCTGGGATGATTCATACCCCTTGTCAAGCGACTGGCCTGCCTAGTTTTCTATTCCGGGGCTGAGGAACATCTGATTTATTAGTTCATTTATGGAACAATAAGGGGGGGGGGGGGTGGAGGAAGAAGAGAGAAAGTTGCTCGGTGGATTAGCAAATATATACACACACACAGAGGACAGGAATTAAAACAATTGTTTGGGAGATACAGTATAATAAGTCTTCCGGCCAATGGGAATGTAAGGAAGAGCTGCTGAGAGAAAACCGTTACTCGGAAGTAAAGCAGGGTCAAAGGGAGGAAGGAAGGAAGGAAGGAAGGAAGGAAGGAAGGAAGGAAGGAAGGAATCAATCTTCACTAAATAGTTTATTTCTTTATGGAGCTTGGTGCCACCAAATGTTATTGGATTCTTTGAAGCATCTAGTTAATGGTAGATTTGGGGATGATTAAGCCAGACCTCTCTAACTAAATGCCCTTGACATGTCCCCAAACTCTCATCCTTGCTGGAAAGACATGCTGGCTAGGAAATTCTTGGAACTGTGGTCCCAGCACCTACGGAGGGTGCTACATTGGGTGCCTTCTTGATGCTGATTCTCTTCAGCAGGACTCTTGTGTCTCTGTTACCGATGGAGGTGGCAACGGGAGAAACTGGAAAAGAACCTCTAAGTTTACTATGGGTTTCATGACCCAGCTGAGTTCTGATTACAGGATTCCTGATATTCCTCCAGACTTTTGAGGAGCTAAAGATAGGTAGATATAGATGGATGGATAGATATCAATAATTTAAAGAAAAAAACAAGTTTTATTTGAAGTGCATGAATCTCCCCTTCTCTCTTCCTTTGGTCCTTTGTTAGGAGAGAGGATTTAATGGCAGGAATGCCACCATCTGAATTCTCCTTTCTGGAGAGCAGAATTTTACTCTGCAGGAAGAGCTGGCACTGACTTGTCCATGATTTTCCAAAAGCTGGTAAGCACTGAGGTGGGAACGAAGCGGAAGAGAAGTGGACGAAAAAGAAAAATTGTTTCCTACAAAATCAACAGTCCAATTTGAAACCAGTCCCTTCTACAGAAGAGCTGTGACGAAGGCTGCTCTCTTTCTGTTAATTTTTGCAGCCTAGCTGTCAGTGGATCTGTAAATAGTACCTCTACAAAGCCAACACTTTCCCATCCACACATCAACTGTTCAATTAACAGAAGAAGGCTATATAAATAAAGTGTACCTGTCTTTGATGCTCCCCAGCAATTTACGGACATGTACACAAATCTAATTACAAGCCCACTGCTTTCCATTTACATGGATCCGCTCAAGTTTGGGGCTGTTGATTTCAAAGTTCTTTGTTAAAAATATGAAATAAGGTGGATCTAGAGCCTGGCCTTTGCTGGAAACCGTTGCTCCCCTCTTGACAGGTGAATTTCTACTAAATCAGTACTGGGTTCCAATTCTTATCGGCTATGTAGGCTGTGCCTCTGAGACTATATACTGATTTGATTCACCCCACACACTTAATTTTGGTTACTGGATTAACCCATTTCCTAGGTTTATACAACCATACAGTTACATAGTTGGAAGTGATCGAGTATTGTTGTTCAAATGCAGATAGTTTAACACTAATCCCACTTATGCATCTACTAGGTTTCTACCTGACCAGGTTAAACATCTTGTGGGTGTGATCCATCTTATATTCACCTAAAGAGGGCCACTGGTTATGTGGCAGATTCTGATGCTCATGAAGGGGGAAGGCATTTTAATCAGGTAAAATGGCCTTTTTGGAAACTCTTAGGTACCATATGCTGTGTGAATAGAAGCCACAGAGGAACAATAATTCTGATAGCTGTAGAGGGACAGGAGTTTGCTACAGAAGCAAATGGCTTATGTCCTGACAAGAATTATGATGGATGCAGAAGAAGAGCTTGGCAGAAGAGCAGTGAATTGGCTGAATGATGGGGAGAACTTAATCACTGGCATAACAGAAGGACAAAAGTGGGTGGGGAGGTGAAACGATGAAGAGATTATGCTCATCCTGATAGAATGAACATCCATACAATTGGATAGGACCACAGCAATCCCACAATTTAAGTGGTTCACAGAATTCATAGATCAGAGGGACATCTAACTAGCTTGGTGGACTTTAAGAGAGGACTAGGTATTAACAAAGGGTGGTCAGAGGACTAGAAACTAAGTCCTACAAAGAGAGACAGAAGGAACTGGGCATGTTTAACGAGAAGAAAAGATGATTGATGAGGCTATGATGGCACTCAAAGAAATAGACAGAAGGAGATGGAGGCCTGTTCTTTACCATTCTGGAGTGGAGGACACACAACAACGGGTTTAAGTTACAGAGTCCAAATGAATATTAGAAAAAAAAAAATCCCTTCCTAACAGTAATGGAATAATGGAGTCAATCATTGCAAAGAGGTGGAAGGCTCTTCTTCACTGGATAGATTCAAGGGGGCAATAGATAGCCATAGGTCTGAGGTTCTTGGGTTTGGATTCCTGCACTGAGCAGGGGTGGGATTTCATAGCATAAATAGCTTTCTGATCCCGTGATTGTATGCATAGTTGACTGGGAGCCAAGAAGAAAAATTCTGCAACAAAGAAAACTCTGCTGTGCAAAAATCCCATTATACCAAGATGTGATGGTATGTGGGAATGACCTAGGGAGACAGGAGAAAGAGCTGCAGCCTAGACAATGGTCTGATAAATGAAATCTGAGTCTGAAAGAGAGATGGGGCTTTTGAAAGCATCTCAGAAGGGACCATCCTTAGTTCTCTGAGAAGTAAAGGCACGGAGGTGGGGGGAGTGCTTTCAGACTTGCAAGATTCTGTTAATGTAACCTTACAATAAGGGTAGTGTTAGCACTCATGGCTGGTGCTTCTTGTCTGAACTACCTTGCAAGGCTGACCCAGTAAGACCATGAAAAGCACAAATGCTAGGGTTGCCCTGGAGAATTTGGTTCCAGAAATATTCTTATACTTCTGATCCAGGGAAAAGAAAGGATTCTGGATTTCTTAAAATAGGCCTATTATAAGAAGGACCCATTCAGTAGAAATTCCATCCTTGCTTGTACCACGAGAAGCTTTTGCCAGTTACGGTTAGGGATGCAGTTCTTGAAGGCTGTCTTAAAACCCCTGCATACTTCAGCAAGACTGCATTCCTTCCCTGTATTTATTTATGTCAAACCTGGAGTGTCACTGATTCTGGAATCGAACCACAACAGGGAGGGATCCGCAGGGAAGGAGAATAACAAAATTTGCAGAATTAAAAAAAAAATGTTTGGAAAACTAGAAGAGGGAATCCTTCCTTGGTCAGCTGATCAAGGACTCGCCATTAGGAAGAAAATGACAACCTGGGGGGGGGGGGTTGGAATGGGGTGGGGGTCTTGAAAAGGGCACCAGTTGGTGGCTGGAACCCTAAAACCTTCATTAGGAGCGCTCTTTGCTAAAACATTTGATTGCAGATCCTGCTAGTCAAAAATATTTGAAATATTTCACTGGCTATAATGCTTTTGAAGTGTAGGAATTTGTGATGGATATCCAGTAACATTCCAAGCTACAACAATCTCAGGTTCCCTACCTTTTTATAGGTAACCACCAATGCATTACTCACAGGGATGATGTAACACGATGGCCAAGAGGCTCAGCTATGAATCAGGAAATCTGGAGTTCAGATTTCACCATTACCATTTATTCTGCATTCAGCCTTGGGTGAATATACCCTTCAGCAATACTTCCTCTCATTCGCAATGTAGAAATAATATTAAGCCTTCTTACAATGGGTCAGGCAACCTCATTCACTATTTTCAGCTGGAAAGGCCATAAGACATTTGGATATGCTATCAGTGGGGCCAAAATGGTTGACTTTTAATTGTTGACCTCTTATTGACCAAGAGGTTTAATGCTTCAGGTTTAGGGTTTATTTTGTTAAAAAAAGACCCCTAATTGTTATATTGTCACCAATGCTCATCACTAGGAGCTCAGGGGTCAGTGAGAAGCTCCAAAGGTTGCAGGAGAGGACTAGAGAGCCATATTCTTATCTCTCTTTTACAGGGTTATTGTAAGGATTACACTTGGGGATGTGCATGGGAAATGTTCTGACCCCAAGGTGGGCCATTCAACACTTAAGTGCTTTAATAAAATTAGCAGTAATTCATAGCCCTCAGGGGCATTCCTGGAGGGCTGAAAAAGTCAAGATGGTGGCCGTGACTGTGCGAACAAAACTCTGCCCTGTGCATAAAAAGGGGGCAGGGCTTAGTTTGCACAGCCATGGACCCCCGCCAACCTGTTTTTCAGCTCCTGCCCCATGGACCCCACTGGGAGCCTTACTATTATTAAAATAGATCTGGTGCACAATGTGGGGCTCCTTCTGGACTCCGGACTCCTGCTTGAAGAGCAGGTGGCAGTCATGGCCAGGAGGGCTTTTGCACAGCTTTGTGTTGTGAGCCAGTTGTGCCCATTTTGGGATTGGGAGGCCCTGCTTTCAGTCACTCCTGCCCTAGTCAGCTCCTGAATGGACTACTGTAACATGCTGTACATGGGACTGCCCTTGAAGACTATCCGGAAGCTTCAACTGGTACAAAATGCAGCAGCACAGGCAGTTATGTGTGCTCCAAGAATTGCACATGTCACACCTCTGCTCCGCAAGCTGCATCGCCTGCCAGTTTGCTTCTGGGTCCAATTCAAGGTGCTGGTTTTGACCTTTAAAGCCTTAATTGGCATGGGACAAGGTTATTTGAGGGACTGCCTCTCCCCAGTTACATCTATCCATCCCATTTGGCAGGATCCAGAAAGAGTACCATTTCTGCTGTGGCCCCCACCCTCGGGAGCATCATTCCCCCTGAGGTGAGATTGGCTCCAACCCTGCCAGCCTTCTGGAAAGCCCTCAAAACCTGGATGTGCCACCAGGCTTGGGGGTCTCAAGGAAGCGTGCAGCCCGTTAAATGGTTATATTGCACATAGTTAGAGTGCACGCTCCTCTGTCTTTTTATTTTTGTATTTTCAAAAGTGGCTTTTCATTTTTTTGATTGTTTTTAATGGTGGAAGACCATGGTTTTACTTGTGTTTTAACTATGTACGCCACCCAGAGTCAGAGGCAACTGAGATGGGCAGCCAAATAGATTTTAAATAAATAAATAAAGCTGCACTCAATAAAGCATCCATAAATGAATGATTCAATCAGCATCGATAAATCACTGCAATGACGTCCGTCAATTCTTGATGCTAAGTAGCTGAGACCCGAGGACCAGTGCTCGCCCATCTTTCTGTGGACTGGAGTTTCCAGAGATGGCAATTTGATGTGTTGTGTTTTTCATCTGTGGGTTGGTTCTGCAAATATCTGGTTGCCCCCCCCCCCTTCCCCGGGTAGTCCGAGCCCAATGACCAAGCCATAACTAAGCACTCACCGGCATTGTCTGGCTCCCGTGTAAAGCGTTTATGGCCGCCTGGGCTTCTGCGTGCGAGGAGTATTTCACAAAAGCACACCCTGGAAGGAAAAGGAGAGGGAACAGACATTAAGAATGAGGCCCAAGTTGAATGGGAAGAGCAGGAATGTTTCCATTCCTTCCCCAAACACTTCACATGACTTTGCTTCCTCTGTCCTTCACTTTAGAGCAGTATTGGTTAACTTGTCACAGGGGATTAACAAGTCAGACAATTTTAGTTTCTCCCAGTTTCTCATTTTCCCTTTCTTAAGTTCAGGCTATACTATTTCCACAGCACGTGTGTGTGTGTGTGTGTGTGTAATACTATACTATACTATACTATACTATACTATACTATACTATACTATACTATACTATACTATACTATACTATACTATACTTTACTTTACTTTACTTTACTATACTTTACTATACTATACTATACTATACACTATACTATACTATACTATACTATACTATACTATACTATACTATACTTTACTTTACTTTACTTTACTTTACTTTACTTTACTTTACTATACTATACTTTACTATACTTTACTATACTATACTATACTATACTATACTATACTATACTATACTATACTATACTATACTATACTATACAATAATATATAATAATATATAATAATATAAAGTTTCCCCAGAAATGTATGTGCTTTTTGCAGGCTCAGTTTTTCTAATATATGCATTTATTTTTGTATGGCATTTTATTAAATGCAGATAGTGTTTCCAAACAGTGTTGCTTGATATACAGTAATGTTGGCTGGGGAATTCCACCCAATAATATATGCATATTTGTATCCCTTCCCGATATGCATATTTTTGCTTGGAAAACTCTATCTCAACATTGTGAAAAAGGGTCAAAATTCTACTGTGCCCCTTGATTCGGAAGGTCAGAAGGGAGATAATAAGGAATCAGAGTACATCACTGTCGATGTGGTTTATACACTGACATGGTGCAGGAGGGAAATTGGCGTTCACTCATTGCTTTTTAATGCAAAAGTAATTATTTAGGAACTCTTTCCTGAATGGGGGTGGCCACCAGAGTGACAGACTAAATTTAAACAGCTGCGGGAAGAACAGTTTAATGAATAGTCAAGAAATCACCAGAAAGATTGAATTTTCAGAACAATTTAATGTCATTTTCCTCCTTCTTCCTTTTCTACTACTCATTGATGATTTCTCATGTGAACAAAGCCACTGGCTTAGAGAAACACAGTGTAGCAGTGTAGATGCTCTAGGTGAGGATCTGAACGCTGTAAGAAATGTTATTCAGGCAGAAAAGCTTCTGGTCTCAGGGACTGTGTATCACAGGATGGCCCTACCGTTTGGCAGAATGAGGCAGTGGCCTCAAGCAGCAAATGCTGAAGGATTGAACTCATTGACTTTCCTGAAAGTTAGACGGGAGATCAATGTTTATGCAAAGGTCAACTGCCTGTACAATCCTCTACTGCTCATGGAGGTATTTGACTGATTGATTGATTTAAAATATTTGAATCCATCAAATACCGCTTAAAGAAATAACATTGTCTCCTGTCTCAAATCAGTTTACGGGGAAATTCAAGCTATCAAATAGCAAATTAAAACAATGGATTAAAGGACACCCTTAAGCACGTTGTAAGATGCACAAAATACAAGAAGTAATGCCAATAAAACTGGGCACAGGGTTGAGCTATTTGTGAGACCACCTATCTCCCATCATTTCAGCCCATCCCACAAGAACAGGCCTGTTCCAGGTCTGCTGTATTGAACAATGTCATCTATGGGAGCCATCACCTTCCATAATGGCTCTAACTCTGCCAACCTTCCCTATGGTGTTGAAGACCTGGCTTTTCCCCTGGGCATTGGGCATAAGCCAATCTTTAAGGGGTTTACTAGATAGAGATGTGGGGTGGCCTTGGGCATGGTAGCTTTTCAGTATTTCTGCTTGAAATCTTGGTTGCATTTAACCTGATGTTAGCCAGTCACGATTACATTTCTGCAATTTCACAGCAGCATTAGCATACTGTAAAAGAACTAGCCATTTTTTTTAAGTCTTTGCCTGAGGCTGAAAGGACATTAAAGACAGAGGCATGGGAATTTGCTGTGTCATTCCAAAATTGAGGGCTACCATTGAAAACATTACTCTTGGGTTACTGACTATAGGATGCCAGCAAAGTATTTTATCCATATATTAGGGTACAAGTGGGATACTTTATGGTAGAGCGTATGGAAAATGTCCTTGATGGAAATAAGCAAGAACTGTTACCTAGGTAAAGAGGGATGAAACACTTTTTAAGCCCCAAGACATGAGATAATATTCAGAAATGGCTCAGGCTGATCCCATCACACTTGCACAATTCTGTTATTATAGCCATCACAATAACAGTAGTTTTAGCTTTCCTGTGGAGTTGATTTCCTGATCTGGTCTACGTAGTTGGGCTGACATCTACCCATAGCAGAAGTGGAGAGATCTGAGTTACCTGAGAGGCCACTTATCTCCTGTATATCACCCTAGCTGATTCAATCTGACAGGGCGGGTGTGCTTTGGGTGTCTTGGATCAAACAGTGCCATCTTATTGGGACCCCAAATGTGTGCCTTCTCTGTCGCACCTGAGATCCAGGTGAGTTCCACCCTGATGACTTTCTGGAGGTCCTTAAAGACCTGGCTGTTCTCCTGGGCTCTAGGCTAGGGTGGTTGGAGCCCCTGCTTGGTGTATGATGTATTTCTTATTGCTGATTGGTTTTGCCATCTCGTGCCTTGTTTTATGTTCTGTTTTGATTGTATACTTGTTATTTTGTTTTTGTGCTGTAAGCTGCCCAGAGTCAGTAGGAGTCAAGTGGTGTCCCAAGTTGAATAAAATCAATCAATCAATCAATCAATCAATCAATCAATCCAAATGGGTCAGGCCACCTTTCAGCAAGTATATAACTCACATGATGGTTTTGCACTTATGCACGCACTTTCCCTTCAATCTCTCTGTCACACACGTGTACACATATTTACAAAAACCAGAGGCCTCCTGCATACAGTCCACTCTTAGTCACACACACATATACAGTAAATGTCCAGCACTTCAGCTGTAAAAAACCCCCTTCCCTTAAGATCAACAGAAGCTATTTTGAAGTATCATTACAGTAGAGAGGAGGTGACTTTGAAGAAGTGTTCTGGAATTGTGGAGGGGAGGGTGAGTCTTTCCCTTGCCATCACTGATCCCACACTCCCCAAATGCTACCAGGTGACAAGTGGGTTTTAAAATAGCCTCCATTGTTCTCAATGGAGGTCATTGGAATGGGGCAATTTTACAGAGAAGTTGTGATTGTGTGTCCTTATCTAATCTCACCTATGGATCCAATCAAATTTTAATCAAGGTGGGCCAAACATGTTGCCCATAATTTTGAAGGGAAAGTTAGTCCTCTTCAAAATTTCATCTACCCTGCAACAAGGGTTCAAAACATCTTCCTTTGGTGATGATGGAAGCTGGGTCCAGAGATCTGACCATCCAGATCTCCTGAAGGAGCTCAAGGATTAAGCCTGTAGGCCCAAGGCCTCTCTTGCCTTGGCTAATTAATTATGGTAGCCTGTTTACCTTTGCTGTTGCCATCTGGTCCTCGAAGGATCGTGCACTCTTCAATATTCCCAAATGCTTCAAATAACCTGCGCACATCATCTTCTGACTGCTGTTTGTTGAGCATACCCACAAAGAGTTTTCTGTCTTCTGGAACAAAATTAAGAGATGCTTACCATATTTCAGAAGGAAGGGGAAAGCAGATGAGACTCAGGACAGAGGCATCATTCAAGGACAGATTTATAAAGGCAGCTTCTCCAGAGACAGGAAATGAGATGAGGTTAGCCAAGAGAACGTATGATATAGGATGAGGAAGGGGTGGTCCTCAGCTGTTTCCTCTTGTGCCACCTTATCTCACCCCTCCTACTGATCCAATCACATTTTAATCAAGGTGGGGCAAACATCTTGCCCACAATTTTGCTTGCAAAGAAAAACTATTTTCAGAAACCGACTACCAAGCAGATCACTAATATTCCAACCAGCCTTGTCCTTCTCCAGAATTTCCCTGAAAGAATCCTAAGGGGGAAAAAAACCCAACAGATGCTTCTCTCCAAGAACCTGAGATCCATACCTGGAAGCGTAAAAGTTCTTGGAAATCATGGAAAAGAAACATCTTGCAGGGTTTGTTTTCCAGGTCTCCAGAGGTATTCTACTACTGAATGTAACATCACCTTTTGGGGTTGGCATTTTATGGTGCTCAATCTTAGGCACTCTGTCAATGGAAATCTCTTATTGCTAAGTGGCATCGACTTTATTATTGTGTCCTCCAGTATTGAAAGTGTGAGCTGCAAGGCAAAGTTTATATCTGGCACAGATCCTATGTCTGAAGAAACGGAGGCCCCTGGGTACAGGAAACTCAATGTTCAGTCTGAATCAGTTCTAGGGTTTGCATCATGCCTGTAGACACTTAAAAAAGATAAATAACCCTTCACAATGCATATAAAGATTTTTTTTTAAAAAAACCCTAATGCATAAACGGCTTCATTTATAGTTCATTAAATGCTCTGAAAACGTTTGTGAGCAGTTCTTCCCACCCCTTTCCCCCGGAGACATTTACAGAACAGATGTAATCAATTTGAATAAATACTTGTCAATAAATAAACAGATCCTGTTGGCTTCCTTCAAAAGGAAGCAGCTTGAGAAATACATCGTGCTCAAGATGCTACTTAATATAACCTGAAACTTTTTGAGAAAAGGCAGGTGGTGGGTGTTCAATCTCCAGGCTTCAACGCATATGGCAAGGACGCACAAGTTCATATTCTAAGAAGTGGCACCATCCGGGCAAGCTACTGGGCAAGATATCCAGTGTGCAGAATTGAAAGGAAAGGGAGATGATTTACCTTACATGATGAGTCCTTTTAGACCATTAAACTGCTAGCCTAAATCACTCAACTGCACCACTGATTCTATGTCCTTGGAGAAGGACCATATTGCCCTTAGGCCGTAGATCCTAATACTCCTAGAATGAGATTAGAATGGATGTAAGGCGTCCCCCTGCTGGTTTTGCACAAAATGCTTCACTGTGTTCCTGGGTGAACTCATGTTCTGAGTTTGCACAAAATATGGAATCATAAACAAATCAGGCAGGCTATAAGACATGAAATTGATTGGAGGAACAAATAAAAACAGGCCAAGATTCTAATGCTAACCAAGTTCAGTATTAGAGCCAATGTTAAGGTTGGTTACTGAACCGGTGAAGCGTCTCCCGTGAATCTAGATAGCCTTAAGTCAAAGACTGTAGAAGGCAAGTAGTGAGGCCAAACATGTACAATACATATCCTTGGGTCAAAACCCAGCTTCTGCGGTGAAGGACTGGCATGAGTCACTCTTCTTCATCCAACTTATAATGGTAATATCCAGGGATACTCAATGGTTGTGTTCACGTAACATGCTTTCTCAGAAACAGTAAATACCTAGGAAGTGCATTCAAACAACATGCTAACCTTGGATAGTTTTAATCATGGCTAATTGTGGCTTAGTGTGTGATGTGAACCCAAGTAATATGGTTGGTTTATGGTTCAATGTATTTGGCTTTATTTAGTAACTGTCTGTTTGAGGACCCAGCTAGCTGATATCCAATCGGTATTTCCTCCCTTGCCCCAGTTTCAAGTTCTTACCTTCTCTGGAGATCTCTCTTCTGCCTAATCTTACATCTCTATCTATCTCTTCCCATCTCCATCTCCATCTCCATCTCCATCTCCATCTCCGCCTGATTGCTTTCTCGGTTTTTCTATCTCTGTCTCCATTTCTGCCTGATCTTCTCTCTCTTTCCATCCCCATCCCCATCCCCATCCCCATCTCCATCATCTCCATCCCCATCTCCATCATCTCCATCTCCATCATCCCCTTCCCCATCCCCATCCCCATCCCCATCCCCATCATCTCCATCTCCATCTCCATCTCCATCATCTCCATCTCCATCATCTCCGTCTCCATCTCCATCTCTGCCTGATCTTATATATTGCTATCTCTCTCTCTCTGCTTCTCTCTAGATTTCCCACTTTGGTTCATAGCCCTTGGATTCCCTCCTGATCTCTCATCTGAGTCCTAACTGGGCCTGAGATGACTTAGTTCTTAACCCAGACAAGGCCAGCTACCTACCTGAGTGTTAAATGCTAGAATGAGGAACTTGTGGACCCTGTTTTTGAGCTCATAGTTGTACTCTGCGCCAACTCGCATAGCTGTTTCCTACCGAGGAAGCAAATCTCCGGTGTGCTCCAATGCGTGTCCTCCACTGCAGAGCACTGACTTACAGCCCTGTTGCCAGCCAAATGTTTTTTCATAGACTTGTCAGTTTAAATATGCAGTGTTTTTAAGCCTAGCTCCTGGTGTTTATAGGAAGTCCCAACACCTTCCCTGGTGCAAACAGGGGTTAAATTATTCCTTGTTCTATTTATATTTAAATGATCTGTTTTTACGAGAACTTGTGAGGCAGGAGTGTCAGACGGGCTGGGAGAACAAGGCAGCCCATAATAGAGGGAAGAGGTGCTGGTGGCCGAGAGGTGAGAATTGTCAATTAACAAGGCAAGGGTGAGGAAGAGGGAGGCATTTGGCTACCCAGCTGGACTGGTGACAAGAAGGACGCCGCTGCAATCATGGGGCAGAAGTGACGGCCAGCCGTGGAATCGGTCGCTTGCATTGCATTATCATATAAATGAATGTCAGCTTTTCCGACTCGGAGGGAGGGATGCAAAAACAAGGCTAAGAATTAAGGGGAAAATAAAATAGTTCCAGAATAATTAAATAACAGGAAGGAAGGAAGGAAGGAAGGAAGGAAGGAAGGAAGGAAGGAAGGAAGGAAGGAAGGAAGGGAGGGAGGGAGGGAGGGTAATGATCATGAATACAGGACAAGGGGAAGTTTTACTCCCCTTTATGAAGCATCAGACTCTGTTTTGATTGTGATCATGATTTATTTACCTTAGTCTGCATTTTTTGGGGGGGATGCCACAAAGCCTACTTTCATCCCCAACAAAAGCCACAATACCCTGGCCTATCTTTCAGTTTTGTCCGCATTTCTAAACAAACAAAAGCCCAAGAGGTAGCAAGGCACTTAAAAATAAAATCCCCCAATAACAGCTCCCAGACACAAGAACAATTGATTCTGAGAAAATGCTACATAGCGGGGTTTCACAACACCCAGTATTCGGCTTCTAACAGCAGGGACCTTCCAATCTTTTCTCCTGACCTTTAGCCCTCTGCATTCCAGCCCATTCCAGACATTCAACTAACTTAACCAAGAATCGATGCAGCCTGAAATTAGCAAAGAAATGTATTTTCCTCCTTTCTCCTTAAATCACAGTTTTTTTTTTCTTTTTACATTGCTTTGCCATTAAAGCTTCCAATAGGATATGCAGCTAGTTGCAAACAAGTGATTTACTGGAGAAATTTCTTGTCCTTTTGGTCTTCCTGATTTTGAGGCATCACGACTGAGAAAGACCCGGGTGTAAGAAGAAAGGGACAGGAGGATTTCTGCAGAATGACTCCACCAACGTGCATTTTGAACTTTTAAGTTATTCTTTTCTCTGCCAAGCCCGTCACAAAAGGTGGATCACGTTTCCTCAGAAACCCCACAAAAAACTGAATCTTGTTGGCTTCTGTGGAAGGGCTGTGAAGAGGGCTTCAAAAATAGTTGGAAATTGCAGAACAGCCAGGATATTGAGCACCTAGTTTTTGGCAGCTGAATCAGTGGCACCAAGAAACAAGATGGCAGATGGAAGTTGCACAAATGGGAATCTGAAATATTGCAGGAAAGACAGAGGAAGCTCTAGAAAAAAGAGCGTTGCCACCAAGTACTGGAGACAGGTAATATTCTTGAAAACCCAAAATTTATCACCACAAAGGAACTAACATGCTTAAGAGGTAGAGCTGCAAAATGTGCATTCTTGCAATGATTGAATGTATTTAGGAGCAGGGATTCTGGACAAATGATGCAAAGACCCAGATCTCTTGAAAAGTCCATAATGTTGAGAAGAATGAAAGGAAACAGGGCGACCACCAGCAATGTGGATGGGCTCAGTTACAGTGATGAGTTGACTTAGTTTTTTTTTAAGTAATTTTATTAAAGATTATAATTACAACAATAAAAACTAATACATACTAAAAAATAAAACAATAAAAAGAAAAAGTAGAAGGTGCAGAAAAGAAAGAAAAAAGAAAAATAGAGAAATAGAAAAGAAAGAAAAAAAATAAGAATATAGTAAAGAAAAAGAGAGATATGTAAAGTTGTGACTTCCCCCTTCATTACAACAAATATAAACAATTTTAGTAACTTATCACCTTCTCTTAAAATACAACAAATGATCTTTTCCTATTCCATCTCCTATCTATAAACAAATCCTTAAAACCTCATCATTTCAGTCCTGATGTCAACAAAAGTCCATTAAGGGTTTCCAGAGATAACAACACATCTATTTTAATTTTAATCAAATAAACCAACTTTATATTCATTCTTTTAACTTCTAATGATCTTGATCTTTAGTCCCTTCAAATAATATCATAGAACTTGATTTCTTTTCATTTTTTCTTTGTCCCAAAATTCTCCAGAACTTTAACAACCCTCTTTTGCAAATCCAATATAGGAAAATTATCCAGGTCACTGTCTTGGTTTGTTATTTGTATATCCCTTTTAACTATTAAGACATCAGCTGGTTTCTTTTGTATGTCCAGTGTAACATTTTTTTTCCATGTCATTCTTGTAGCCTGTCATTTTTAAATCCACTTTCAAGTCAGCCTCAATCATGTCAGGTAAAACTTGTTTCTCTTCCATAGCATCTTTTAAACAGAACATAGCATCTTCTAACCCAGAAGTTAGTTTTAGGAGGCAGACAGTCCTAAAACTAACTTCTGAGTCCATTGTTCAAAAATATCCTTCAATATGTCCAATGTTAAAATATTTTGCTTTATTCTGTAATTGTAAGTCAAGTTTGGGTGTTCTTCTCTTTTAATTATAATCTTTAATACCCTCTAGTTCCCTCTAGTGTCCAATTGTTAAAGTCTTTTTTTTTTTAATTCAAAGCAAAAGCATTTTCCCACAGGAAGGATTCTTTATAATTAATTCTAAAATTTTATTTCAAATTTATCTGGAGCCTTAGTCCATTTGTAACTTTTTAAAATCAAAGTTTTAATCACCCTTTTCCTCTTTATTCCATTTTTTTAAAGTTCTTAAACTTGTAGTTAAAACTTCTTTTGCTAAGGATTGAAGGAAACTCACCCGGTGTTTTCAGACTTGTTGATCCAAAGGTTCCCAATAGCTGAAAGGCAGTTAACAAGCAATTTCTGAAAGTAATTAGACAAGGAAGTGTGCGAACCCAGTGTCCTTTTGAAGGCACCATCTGTGGTTTGAGCAAGATGGCTAATCCCTCATCTCCCAGAGCTCTAAACCCACAGGAGACCGCTGTCTTAAGGTCTCCTCATGAAGAGCAGCTGTCTGGAGCACTTGTGGGTGATTTCAAGTCCTCTCCTTGTCCAAAGAGGACGTATGAAAGAGCCGGTCTATTCGCCAGCTCTTCATTCTGACATGGTCATCAGCTCTGCTTTTTGCAGAGCAGTGTGCCATTTCTTCCTCAGAATTCATAGTGATGAGTTGACCTCAGAAGACCTGAAGGACCAGGTTGGGATAGATTATCCTGGACAAGTTCTATCTATGTGGTCACTAAGAATTGACACTGATTCAAATTTTGCACAATCTGTTGAGTCTGAAGTTTCAAAGGCTCAGGAAGAGCTACTGAGGTTTCCACTGTCTCCTGCTGATCAGAGCCTTTACTGCAAGCCTTTGCAACCAATTACTGGGAATTACTGTCCTTGCAGCAAAATTTTCTGGCTAAGGATGAACTTGTCTGGCACTTCCGCAACTAAAATACCCCAGAAGAAACCTTGTCTTCTTGGATTCTCTAGTAGTAGAAATGCTTCCCTTCACACACAAAGCCAAGGAGAGCTGTTGTTGCTAACATTTTTGGGCTGAGTTTAAAAGAACTGGGTTTAAAATATTTTATCTCTGGAACCCTTCTCAGACATTCTTCATTCACATGGAGACCAGGGGATGGGGGTAAGAAATGGGAAGCAGGAATGGACCCCTTTGGTGGTCAGAATGGTGGGCCAAGAATTCTAAATGAAGGTAGGTAGGGGAACATCTGCTGTTCTGTAGTAGTAGTAGTAGTGATGATGATGATGATGATGATGATGATGATGATGATGATGGAGCGTTGGAATATCCTCAGGAAATACCATTTGCCTGCAAGCAAGAACCAGTGGGACCACAAAACAAAGTGATAGAGAATGAAGAGCCTAAAGTGCTCTGGAACTTTAGAATTCAAACAGACAAGCACCTGCATCATAATGTCCCAGACTTAACAACTGTTGATAAGAAAGACAAAAAAGTCTGGATAGTGGACATTGCAGTACATGGAGACAGCAGAACAGAAGAGAAAGAACTGGAGAAAATCACAAAATATAAAGACCTGCAAATAGAAGTGGAACAACTGTGGCAAAAAAAAGCAAAGATAGCACCAATAGTTATAGGCGCCTTGGGTGCAATCCCAAAACTTCTGGAGCACCACTTGAAAACCATCAGCATTGACAAAATCACCATCAGTCCATTGCATAAGGCAGCTTTACTAGGAACAGCTTCCATCCTCCGAGGATACCTTTAACACCATCAAACAACATCTGCCTATCCCAGGTCCTTGGGAAAGACTCGATAGGTGGACAAAAATGCCAAATCCAGTCTAAACATCTGGCTGACTGGGCGACCAACCGTAATAATGGAGCACTATGTATGCTGCCTTGGGTTCCTTTTGTCTGTGCAAAAGGCAGGATACAGATCTAATAAATAAATATTTATGGAAATTTTGGTGCTGGGTGGTGGTGGGGAAATTTGGGTGTTTTCCTTGTCTTTTTATCTCAGTGCAGCCCATCTAAGAGCTTATGACAAGAAATCTTGTCTCTTTCCTTCCTCAAAACGGTGATGAAACCCTGCCATAATTTTTGGCGGTCCCCCCTGCTAGATTTCCCAAGGCACTCCAAAGAATATCTGAGCAGAACAGAACAGGCTTCAGCATCTACCGCTCCTCTCCGTAATAAAAATATCATATGCATAAAAATGAAGCTTGATTTGCAGTCGCCTCAATTTGATTTGTGCAGTGTCTGCGTTCCCATTTTGTTCATCCGCGGCGGAATCGGCTTGTGCTGTTGCAAACAAACTCAACAGCAAACCCGCCCCGAGAGGAATTGGAGACTGGCTTCCCCGTTGTGCATTTCCCAGCTGGAATTATGCACGCCGGCCCACGCAGAGCACACCTGGCACTGATGTGATCCTCGATGTTGGCCAAGCTGGAGAACAGTGAAATTTTCACATTCGCTCAGAGCAAATCTCTGGTGATGGTTGACATCCCCCTGCAGGGTCATTGGCGGCCCAGACGGGTTGTCAGGAAAATAAGTTTCAGCACCTCAACTCATTTCAACGGGTGACCCGTACGGGCTTGGGGAAAAAAAGAAAAAAACTCGTCCAGAAACCTAAAAAGGCTGTGACATTAATATACTGCTAGAGTCCTCGTGGGACTGCTGGAGCAGCTCTGGAGAGGAAGCAAGATTAAAAGGAAAAGAAGGAAAGGGGGAAACTCTTTCTTTGGCACTAGTTCTTGTGACAACATTTCAGATCAAATTAGACTTGGGTTTCAAAGCCTTGGGCGGAGGGAATTGAAACACTTCCCGACAGTGGCCACTGTCTCTACGTGATCGGGCTAACCCTCTGAATTGGGGGCGAGTTCCGGAGTGCCCAAGACAGCAGCCTCAGCCCACGGCCTTCTGAATATTAAAGGCAGCGATGAAATGGGATTTGCCAAGAGACAAAAGGCCGAAAAACCTGCCAGTGGTTAATCCCTCCTTCGCTGTGCTTAGAAATTCTATTTCCTTCATTGGAAGAGAGGAGGATGAGAACGGCGTGCCGAGCCCTGATTTAAATTCTGGCATTGCAAAGGCTTGTTCTCTTCTCCCTCTCCTGACGTCTGAATGTATTCCTTTATTACCATTATTACAGCTTTCTGATTGCATTAAAATTCATCCACATGCTTCTTTCCACATTTCTTTTTTCAACCAATTCTTTTGCTAATTCCTTCCTTCCTTCCTTCCTTCCTTCCTTCCTTCCTTCCTTCCTTCCTTCCTTCCTTCCTTCCTTCCTTCCTTCCTTCCTTCCTTCCTTCCTCCCTTCCTCCCTTCCTCCCTCCCTCCCTCCCTCTCTCTCTCTCCCCCCTCTCTTTCTTCCTTTCTTTCTTTCTTTTCCCTCCTTCTTTCCCTCCCTCCCTCCTCCCTTTCCTCCCTTCCCTCCCTCCCTCCCTTCCTTCCTTCCTTCCTTCCTTCCTTCCTTCCTTCCTTCCTTCCTTCCTTCCTTCCTCCTTCCTTCCTTCCTTCCTTCTCTCTTTCTTTCTTTTCCTTCCTCCCTCCCTCCCTCCCCCCTCTCTTTCTTTCTTTTTTCCCTCCTTCCTCCCTTCCTCCCTTCCTCCCTTCCTCCCTTCCTCCCTTCCTCCCTTCCTCCCTTCCTTCCTTCCTTCCTTCCTTCCTTCCTTCCCTCCCTCCCTCCCTCCCTCCTTCCCTTCCCTTCCCTTCCCTTCCCTTCCCTTCCCTTCCCTTCCCTTCCCTTCCCTTCCCTTCCCTCCCCTCTCCTTCCTTCCTTCCTCCCTCCCTCCCCCTCCCCCTCCCCCTCTCCCTCTCTTTCTTTCTTTCTTTCTTTCTTTCTTTCTTTCTTTCTTTCTTTCTTTCTTTCTTTCTTTCTTTCTTTCTTTCTCTCTCTCTCTCTCTCTCTCTCTCTCTCTCTCTCTCTCTCTCTCTCTTTCTTTCTTTCTTTCTTTCTTTCTTTCTCCCCCACCCAGATTTGGAACATTGTTGAATTTAAGTGGCAAATTCCTGAATCACCCATTCACAAAATGCTCTCTCCTCAATTCACACCCCAAAACAAATTAAGGAAACCCTGTTTCCAGAATTCTTTTCAACCCTTTTATCAGCAACATTTGGTATTTTCCTGTGTGTCTATGGGTGAAAATACTTCTGCTTCCTTCTTGCATTGTGTTGTGTCCATGTGTATTTGTGGGTCTGTGTGTACTGAGAAGCACCGGCTGGGCTGTTGATGTCAGTTCTGGGTCATGTGACCAGCAGGGAGGGGGCTTAGAATGGAGCAATGAGTATCTCTGATACCAAAAGTCTTCTTGGTTGAAGATTCCACCAGTGGAGCTTGGGGGCATTTCTTGATAGGACTTTTGCTCTATCTTGAGGTATCTGCTTATCATTTGATGTAATGCATTTTAAGTAATCGATTTAAACTATTTTAGGGTGTCTTCAGAATACACAACCCCTCAAGCTGATGTTCGGGATGAAAATAATGGAAGCACATGACCTCAACATTATGAGTAGTCATTCTTAATGAACCAAAGGTTCCCCCCAACATTTTGTGAATGGGTGATTCAGAAATTTGTCACTTAAATTCAACAATGTTCCCAGTCAAGTTGAAACCTCTGTTCTCATTTAGGACAATGCAGAGGTAGTTTTGGGTTTCCCTTCTCATCCTTAGTCAGCTGCCAAATGTTAGGTTCTTCCTTAGGGCCATAATTCATATGGAGCTGTATCCAGAGGACATAACATGAATTTGGGTATCCCACCCTTCCCAGTGACTCCACAGAAAGGTCATTTTAAAAACAAACAAAAACTCCGGATCATGAAAAATGCCCAGGGCATTCCAAAAATCTCAGTTCTGTCTCAAGAAATGCAGAGTTCAGCAACTACCATAAATAGTGCAAAATAAGCTGCACGTGCTGAATACTTTTCTCTTAACTGAATCTTTTATCCTGTTAGTTTAATTAGGATTAAAAGAAAAGTCTGCACATTTTATTGTGTTTCTGCCGAAGACAAATGTCTTTGCAACCCTCAAGGGAAGGCAAGGAAGTTAGTAATAATCTAACCAAGACTACGTTTTACGCACTTCCTTTCCTTTCCTAGCTCCATGAATGGCTGTTTCATCTGGTTGTTATGAAAAGTGAATGCACTCTTACTTTTGTGGATTACTTTTGCTTTTGCTCCCTCTGATGGGTTTCTTTTCTTTACCATTTCTATGAAGGTCTAAGGAAGGTCACATCTGACTCTCGCTAACATTGCACAAGAGGAAGTTGAATGCACGGACAGATGTTGCATTGAAACACTAAGCAGGATGGCATCGGGTTACCAATTTTGATGACTAACATAGAGGCAGGGAAGAATTAAGAAGGGTGGTAAGTTGGAGAACTGAAAGAGAAATTAAATGGAAGAGCTGCTTGGATGACTAGAATTCTTAATTTCCAACTGGTTGGGGATGTTTTAATTGGACTTAGTTGCTATAATGGCATGTGAGAATGGCCTTGGAAGACAGGAGAAAGAGCTGCCAACTAGGCAATGGTCCGATAAGAGGCAGCTGAGCCCACAGCAGTAATGTGAGTATGGCAAATGTCTCAGAAGGGACCGTCCCTAGTTTCTTGGACTGTAAACGTGATGGAAGAGAGATGTACTTCCAGATTTGCAAGATTCTGTTAATGGAACCTTGCAACAAAGATAGCGCTAGTACTTCTGGGTGTGCTTCTTGTCTGGACTACCTCACAAGGCTGACATCAATCTTGCAAGTCTGGATTCATAATAATAGTTAAAATTTTATTAAATTTATATGCCACCCGACTCCCAGAGACTGGGTGGTTTATAATGGTTAAAAACATTTAAAACAAAGAACAATATAAAAATACAAAAATAGCACAAGAGAAAGGAACAAAGATGGCAAAGAAAACACACTGGGAGGAGGACAAGGAAAAGGGGCATCAATTGTCCTCTCTAAAGGCCTGGGTGAAAAGTGATCTTCAAAATACTAGTAGGGTGGGGGCCATTCAAATTTTGGGGAACCTTATTCTAGACAGCAGGCACCACTACAGAGAAGGTACACTTCTGGGGTCCCGATAGGTGGCATTGTTTAATCAATGAAACTGTCAGATCTAGCCCAAAGAACTCCAAGAAACAATGCAAATTCAGTTCTGCTGTGTTTATTAGCTACAACCTCTAGAAAGAATCTTCCCAGACTGAAACCCCAGCTCCCAAGCCAGCCAGCCACAACACCGTGAATTCCTCAGGGAGGTGCCAGCCTCATCCTTTTGAACTTCCCATGCTCCTCCAGTGAACTAAGAACACGTTTATCTCCCTGAGCCTGGCCTTCATAATTCCATTCCATCACAGAAACCCAAAGGATGGATTAGGTGGCCTCAATGTCCCGTCCAACTAGGATGCTAGGTTTCCATGAAATGATGGAATTCACCAGGTTTTTTTTTTTTTTTAAAGGAACCAGCCATCCAACTTTTGCAACAGGATGGGGAGAAGAAATTTGGGAGCTCCCATTGGCTTGGGAAGTAGATGTCATGAATGCGATCGCCTAATAAAGCAGACTGAGAAGTGGTGGTCCTTGTCATGTTGCTGATTATAACTTCTAAGAGCCTCAGACAATGGAAAAGATGCTGGGAATTCTAGTTCAACAAGTTTTGAAGGCCACTAAGTGGTAGCATTCTTTGAATTGGTGTACTCTTGAGGTGTTGGACAATAACCTCATTATCCCCAACCAGTATGGCTGCTAAGAAGGGGATGGGACCGTATGACCTTTCTACTCTGTGATTTTCTGATTCCATCAGAAAACAATATCATTGCAGATCCCACTTCCAAACATTAATATTCCAACCCTGCTGTCACAGCTGTTACGACTCTTTTTGCATTGAGAATCATTATGCAATTTATAAAATAGCAGCAGGAAAATGTTCTTTATATTTTGGAAAAATACAAAGCACCACAATCTGAGCCTGATCAGGGGAGGTGGATGAAGTCCACAGGAGCTCAGCCACAGATCTGAGAATCAAATCTATATTTCAATTGCAATTCACAAAATGTATCCAAAGTGGCTGTTGAATGACAAACAGGTTTATGGTCTGTAAGCAAGAAATCAAATCAAGGTGCAAAAGGAAAGGTGGAAAGAAAGAGCCTTCTAAATTACAGAATGATTGTGCACACACAAGAATAAAGCATTGGAAAGAAGACAATAAATAATGTTTGGTTTTGGCCAAAGTTCAGCAAGTTTTCTCATCCTGCTTTTTCCCAAAAAACCTGGAAGGGAGTTGGTCTCATGGGCAACTGGTGGATTTTTCTAGGCAACTGAAATACTGTGAGTTCAGACTTTCAGATCCTCTCCTTAAATATCTTGGAGACATGGATGCAACAAAGAACATTAGGATGGTCTTGAAAGTGTTACTGATTACAGGTGGGGCCAACTGTACAGAACACAATAATATTTTTACATAAAGTTGGACAATAGTTTATGGAGCATGAACCAACATTTTGGAGGGAGGATGGCAAAGGCCATGATGGCTAGGATTTTGTCCTTGCTCTTGGGTTTGGAGAGGGGGACTTGAGAAATTTGATTTTTTTTTTTAATGCCTATTATGTGGATTTGGGCTCCACATGAAGATGGTCCTGGGTTGCACGTTGCTGAGCTTTCTGTAGGTGGTGTGGGAAGGTATCAACTCACAAGCCAGATCATCAATCCATCAAACTTAGACCTGTCTTCACCAGTTGTTCTCAGTTCATCACTTTCCAGGTAGGGTGTTGCTCAGCTTTCATAGTCCCAACCTAATGGATGGTTGAAGGTTACATTGTAGCCCAGCCCAACTGGAGGGTCTTATTTCAGGAAAATCTGGATTATATCAGTTGGCAACAAGTCTCCAGGATGTCATTCCAGCTCTACTTGAAATGAACCTAGTTCCTTCTACCTGTGGAATAATTGGCACAAGCAACACTGAAAAAGGGTGATCTCACCACCCTTGAGAGCTTCTCTGGTACATATGTTTTGCTACAGTGTGATGGGGAATGCTGGAACAGTAAGGCCTTTGGCTTGATCCAGGCTTAGATATCTTATTAATTTATGCCAGAAATGCTATTCAGGACCTTTTGCACACAAAGAAGCCTCTGGCTCCTCTTCTAATTGCAAGCATGTGCTTCCTAAAATGGGCCTCTTCCAGTTAATACAATGCAGTTCAAGGAGAAGGGAGAACATGTTGACTAAGCTCTAGGTTTGTGATTCTTCCAGGTTCTTTGTCTCATCTTACATTCAAGGTTGGATGAAAATAGAAAGATGGAGGAAATACAGAGTGGGGAATAAGCAAACTGGCCAGAATATATTTTGTGAAATTTTGCCATCCTTTTTCAAACTGTAGCTATAGCGGGGTTCACACAACACACATAACCCGATCAATCAAATACTTAGCAGCTATATATACTATGCACAGCATACTGAATTTGGTTAGTTTTAATCTTGATGAGCTTTTGGTAGGTGAGGATGTTGTATGAATCCAACACCATTTGATTAATTGATTAATCCACCAAACTGGATTAATTCAATAAGGTCAGTGTGTTGTGTGAACGCAACCAATATTACTACTGGGGAGCAATCAGACCTCTGTAGTACAATGCTTTTATCTCTATGTAAAAGGTCCCACATTCATCTTCCTTCCCCAGACAATTCCAAATAAACATGTGCCTGAGACATTACAGAGTTCTGTAGGCACAATTTACAATATTTAACCAGTTGGATGAAATGACTGATTCTTTCTATTCTTACATGATTATTCTTGTCTACAAATGCTTCTTGCAATTGCATTCTGTGAGAAGCACAAGGCTAAATACATACCTTTCATTTGATATCCATCTGAATACTTATCAATTTTCATATTATCTCTCATATCTATATGTCAAAGCAGCCACAGTGCTATTTCACACTTATTTAGGAAGCAAACCCATTGACCTCAGGAGGATATCCTTTTGAATGCATAGGCAGCTGTAAAGAAAAGAGAACTGGCTAGTGGATTGGGCTCAGTGTGGTTTATTTCTCACAAAACCCTGAAGACAGAGTCTCGTACAACCACAGCCTGTCATATTCAAATACTGTAGAAGGGTAGATGATGACATGGGCTAGATTCCATAGATGTCCACAAAGCTGAGGTTGAAAGATGCACTTGTGTATATGTCCAACTATTGCAGTAAGAGACTGCTCATTACTTAATATCTTATAAGTTGGTGGTGAAGGATGTCCGTGTGTGTGTGAAGGAAAACATCTTGCAACAGAGAAAGGATTTCCTCTTTTCATCAGCTTGTCTGGTTAGCCCAATTACTGATCTGAATTAAATCTGTGCCGGCCCAAGAAACAGAGCCCAACGAAACAGAGAAGTCAGCAGGATCGTAGATTTTCATCAAAATGATGAAAGCAGAGATGCAACATCGCAACAGATGCTTGCCTTTCCATACATGCGTGTAATGTCATGATGTGGGCATTAAAAAAAAGGGAACTTGTGTTTCAGTGGTGTGACACTGCTTTTATCATCCCCCCCCCCCCCCGCCTTGGCCTGTAGAGAGTAAGGAAGATGACCTTGATGGAAAGATGCAAGAACTGTTGCCCAGGCAAAGGGGGCTGAAAGACTTTTAAGCCTTGAGAAAAAAGAACATTCAGAAGGGGCCCAGGCAGACACCTCCCTAATTCACTGGTGTATAAGAAGGAGAGAAGGTCCAGCAGAATCCGACTTGTAAGATTTTATTATTATAGCCTATCTCAATCAAGTGTAGCTCTGGTCTTCCTGTGCAGCTGGTTTCCTGGTCTGGTCTCTGTATATGTTAGAAATTTACCAGCATGGAGCAACTATTATTTTCCAAAATGATGCCCTAACTCAAAATGCTCATCCCCATAAAGTATCTTCTCAGGATTAATAATAACTCCATTTACAAGGCAGAACGGAGGACTTCTGGGGAAGAAATGGTGAACTGAAGATGACTTTGCTAAAACCAGAGCGGACAACTGCAGTGAAGAGCCAGCAAGTAGACCGGCTCTTCATAATCCCTTTCTGGACAAGAAAAGGATTTAACATTGTCCACAAGTACTTCAGACAGTTGCTCCTCATGAGGACACCACCAGATAGTAGAGGCTGGCAGGTTTAGAGCTCTGAGAGACAAGGGAATCTTGCTCAACCCATGGTCGGTACCTTTGAAAGGACACTGGGTCCGCATACTTCCTTTTCTAATCACTTTCGGAAATTTCTTGTTAACTGCTTTTCAGCTCTTAGGGACCTTTGGATCGGCAAATCTGAAAAGTTGGAAAGTTATAAACTGTGATGGAATGGAATTATGAAGGCCAGGATCAGGGAGAAAAACATTTTGATTGATGTCAGGCCAAGGAACTCCAAGAGACCATGCAAATTCAGTCCAGCTATGTTTATTAGCTACCACCTCTAGCAAGAATCTTCCCAGACTGAAACCCCAGCTCCCAAGTCAGCCAGCCACAACATTGTGAATTCCGCAGGGAGGTGCCAGCCTCATCCTCTTGTATCTCCCACGCTCCTCCGGCGAGCTAAGAAAATGTTTTTCTCCCTGAGCCTGGCCTTCATAATTCCATTCCATCACATAAACAGACTAAGGGTCCAGATGGATTTGAAATAAGATTTTGGAATTAATTATAAGAATCCTTCCTGTGGGAAAATGCCTTTGTTCTGAATTCTTTTAAAAAAAAAAGGATGATAGGATGTGTCTTTGAAAGTTGGACACTAGAGAGAATTAGAAGGAATTAAAGATTACAATTAAAGGAGAAGAACACTTAAATTTGACTTACTAATACAAAATGGAGCAAAATATTTCAATATTGGACATATTGAAGGGTATTTTTGAACAATGGACCCAAAAGTTAATTTTAAGTGTGTCTTGCCTCTATAGATAGACTGTGTTTAAAAGATGTTATGGAAGAGGAACAGGTTTTACTGGACAGGACTGAGACTGAGCCCTTAACTGACCACTCCAGCTTCACTTGTGCCTTTGGAAAGTTCACTTGTAAGTTCTACATCCTTTTTTTTTTTGGTTAAAAGGGAAAATGAAAAACTAGTTCTTGGATACCTCCTACTACAAGATGTAAGCATTCACCTCTTCCGCCAAAAGTTCTGCATCCCCCACTCATTGCTGAGTCAGCATCAAAAACATGGATAAACGTTTGGTGCAGAGATATCAGCACAGCTATTTGCACCTTGGAATCTCAGCTGGGATCCCTTTGTCAAGAAAGAGATGCTACAACAATATTTATGTCTCCCAATTGACAAGGGAAATTACTAGGAGCAACCATACTGTTGGATAAGTTGACCTGGCAGAAGATTGTTAAAGGGCATCTGGTTGTCAGAAACTGAATGTACTTTTCTTCTCCTTGTGGTGCTTGGGTTTTAGGGGAGAGGAAAGGAATAATATATAGACACCCCCAGTGTCCTGTTGGGTTACCTTGATCTCCAACGGCTTCAGGTCAAGCATTTTGGGATCACTTTCAGAATGCTTATCATCACCAGCACTCTGTTGTCAAATTCTCTGGGTGGGAAGGGGAAAACTTACAGCAAGAGAGGCTGGCCCCTGTGGTTCCCAGCCATCAGAGGCAACAGAAGCCTAAACAACTGGAGATATTTGTTTCCTGACCTACATTTAACTCCAGTTCATAGTCCCTGCTAATTGTCATACAGGGGCTAATACTTTCGAGACCAAAGATATGAGAAAAATTAATTAGGAAAAAGAGGGAAAAAGAGAACGTAGTTTCTTTTTGCATGTTTAATAAAAGTCTTTGGAATTCATAGTTCATGGAATAAGTCTACTGCTAGGGATGTCTACAGGAGGGGGCAAAAAAGTCAAGAAGGTGGCTGCAACTGTGCAAGTGATGGCTTGCACTTTTTTTTTTACAGGTGCCACATGTGATGGAACAGAAACTGCCTTGGTCACCCTGTGAGAAGACCTGTGCCAGGAAAAAAGGGAGTGCAATCTTGTTGGTCCTCCTGGACCTCTCAGTGGCTATTGATATCATCAACCACGGTATCTTCCTGGACAGGCTATCAGAGTTGGGATGTGTGGGCACTGTATTACAGTGGCTCCCCTTTTACATACATGGTCATTTCCAGAAGGTGGTCCTGGGATGTGGGCAAAGGTGTCTGTAAGATGTGATGACACCCAGCTCTACCTCTCCTTTCCATCTAACGTGGATGAGGCAGTTGGCATTCTGAACCAGTGCCTGGGCAGGGGAATGGACTGGATCAGGGGCAGTAAACTGAGACTCGAGGCAAAGCAGAGATAGTGTTCGTAGTCATACTCCTGTCCCGCTGAGTGGTGCCCTGCGCTGACCCTAAAGGAGCAGATTTGGAGTTTGGGAGTGCTCCTAGATCGATCACAGTCACTAGAGGCCTAGATGGGCTCAGTGGCATGAAGCTCCTTTTATCAACTTCAGCTGATTTATCAACTGCCACCTTACCTGGACAGAGACAGCTTTGCCACAGTTATTCATGCTCTGATAACTTTCTGGTTGGATTATTGCAATGTGTTGTGTATAGGGCTGCCTTTGAAAGTGGTCTGGAAAATCCAGCTGGCGCAAAACAGAGCAGCAAACTGCTCACTTGGACTGGCCAATGCAATTATGCCAGTTTCTCACCTTCGATACTGGCTGCCGGTCGGTTTCTGGACCTAATTCTAAGTGCTGGTTTTGACCCTTGAAGGCTTCAACAGCTTAGGGCCGAGTTATCTGAAGGAGCTCCTTCTCCCATAGGTACCTACACCAACCTTGAGATCATCTGATGAAGTCCTCCCCCAGGTGTCCCCACCGAAGTGGGTGAGTGGCCTCCACAAGGGGGAGAGCTTTTTCTGTAGCAGCTCCCGTTGACGGATTGCCCTCCCCAGACAGACCCAACTGACACCCACATTAACATCATTTCGACACCAGGTGAATTCCTTTCTAATTCCCCAGGCTTTTTAATGGGCTTTTATTTGTATTTTAACTCTATTTTAATTCTTTATTTTTGAATGACTGCCATGCTGCTGCCTAGTTTACGTGGGGTTTTTATTTTGCCTTTGATTGTATATGTTTCTATTCATACTGCATTTTTTTTTAAGTATGTTTTATTATCAATCGCCCAGAGAGCTTTGGCTATTGGGAGGTTTTAAAAAGCCCCTAATAATTAAATCAATAAAAAGGGCAGGGCTTCAATTGCATGGTTGTGGCTGCCATCTTGATTTTTTTGCCCCCCCAACCCCCATCTACTGCCAATGGGACCTAACAGCTTCCGTATGCCAGTTATTCCACCGCGGTTAGTTGTGATCAACGGGCAGCCCACCTCTCTGCAAGAGAAATTGAAGCAGAACTAATGCAGCTTTCATTTCTTCAGCAAATCAGGAAGTTTCCCCCAGGGTGGCCCAAATCTTTGTAGGGGTACTTGGCTTCCATAACGTTTCAAGCACATACGCCCCTCTCCAATCAGCTTTGCAAGGCAATGTGGTTGTCTGGCTTCTAAGACCATGGAGAACCCGCCACGCGGCTCGGTTTGGTTCAGCTTGCCAACTCCTCCGGTGCTAGCAAAAGTTGGAAGAAGCTTCTGCGTATTCACAGCATCTTCACAAAAGCCTTTGCATGTGGGAAGAGGCCCAGGGAGGCTCTGGAGCAAGGCGAATGTTTTATGAAGGCAAATCTCATTGCCTCTTTGAGGATTGTGTCTCCTCTGCGGTGTAAAGTTCTTTGAGGGGTCCAATCTATGTTGCCTTGCACGGGCCCCATTGTCCCTTCTCAGATCAGCTTTACACACAGCCTAGGAGCTGAGAGAGGGGGGAGGCCAGAGCGGATGGGGACCTGACTGAAAGGGTCTGCAAGGGATAGGGTGGAGGAGGAGGGAAGAGGCAAAGAGATAATAAGAAGGCCCTATTTGCCCTCTGCCTTTATACGTTTCTCGAGAAGACTCTCTATAGAATTACACTGTCGGCCTGCAGGAAAGCATGTAATAACTGAAAATACGGTGTCAAAAGGAATTTTTCAGGCCTTGACAGCTCATAAATTACAGTTCGTTGACTTCTTCCTGGCTCGAGATTTAAATTAATAGGCAGCCAGATATATAGTTTTCTTGCTTTTTCCTTGCTCCCCCCCCCCCCCCCCCCCCCCCCCCCGTTTTAAGTCCTTCCGCTGCATGGGAGAAAATATGAAAGGTTTGGTCTGGAGCTGTTTGAAACTGGTCTCTTCTGCAGAGGGTTTGTTGGGCAGGTAAGGGGCAAGGCAGCTGAAGGGTTCCGGAGGACGCCCATGGGGAGGTGTGCGATGCCATTCACAAAAACTGTGGACATCTTGGATTGAATGGGGAGAGGAGTAGTGTTTGGGGTGCTGGTATGTCTGCGCATGCGTGTTTGTGGATGAGAGCACTAAAATCCACCACCTTTTGCAATCGGTTCAGTGATTCCTGTTTTTTTAAAAAAACTATTGTTGGTCGCCTAGACGGCCAGATGTTTAGACTGGATCTGGCATTTTTATCCACCTATCGAGTCCTTCACAAGGACCTGGGATAGGCAGATATTGTTTGATGGTATCGTTGCAGGATGGAAGCTGTTCCAAATAAAGCTGCCTTTTGCAATGGACTGATGGTGAATTTGTCAATGCTGAGGGCCTTCAAAGGGTGCTCCAGATATTTTGGGATTGTACCCAAAGCACCTGTAACTATTGGTACTATCTTTGCTTTCTTTTGCCATAGTTGTTCCACTTCTATTTGCAGGGCTTTATAATTTGGGATTTTCTCCAGTCCTTTCTTTTCTATTCTGCTGTCTCCAGGTACTGCAATGCCCACTATTCCGAATTTTTTGTCTTTCTTATCAACAGCTGTTAAATCTGGGGTGTTATGTGACAGGTGCTTGTCTGTTTGAATTCTTATTATTCCTATTCCTATTCCTATTCCTATTCCTATTCCTATTCCTATTCCTATTCCTATTCTTTTAAATTTATTGGGTACCCAACTCCATAGCCAATAAGACTATGAAGATTTGTTTGTGGTTGTAAGGGAACTACAGTTGGTTTTTCTGTTTCTTGAAGATCTTCTCTGTTCTCTTTGCCCCTATAGTTTTTGAAAAGGCCCAGATTTCTTGGTATACTAATATTCTGTATCAATAGAGTTTGATGCACTTGGAGGCACAATGCTTTTAGCTGATGGCATACAATATTTATTAATTTATTTAGCCACCCATCTCACACAAAGTGACTCTGGGTGGCATGCAAAATTAAAAAGAATACATACATAAAAACAATTAGAAATAAAAACTATAAAAGAGCGCAAAACAGGAGGGGATAAAATTAATAAGGGAGCCATTGCAAAAATCTCCTCAGTCCCCTGGGAGCCCCAGGCCTGATCACCCAGCCAGGTCTTGAGGGACTTGTGGAATGTTAAGAAGGATGGAGCTAATCTCACTTCGGGGGGGAGAAGATTCCACAAGGTGGGCACCACAGCAGAGAAGGCTCCCCTCCTGGGACCCGCTAAGTGTAGCTCCCTGGCAGACAGGACCCGCAGCATGCCTCCTCTGCCAGACCTGATGGGATGGACAGATGTAATCGGGCAAAGGCGGTCCCTCGGGTAACCCAGCCCCATGCCATGAAGGGCTGTAAAGATCAAAATCAGCACCTTGAATTGGAGCCGGAAGCAAACTGGCAGCCAGTGCAGCTCACGGAGCAGAGGTGTAACGTGTACCACCCTAGGGGCACACATAACTGCCCGCATCACTGCATTTTGTACCAGCTGAGGCTTCTGGATACTCTTCAAGGGCAGCACCATGTAAAGTGCATTACAGAAATCCAAACAAGAGGAGACCAGGCATGAGTGACGATGTGAGAGTCAGGAACAGGGGGGTCAAGAATTTACTCTCATCGCCCGAGCAACGAGGTACTGATAAGAGGATGAGACTGAACCCTCCCTAAAGAATGCAAGGGAGGTTGGGAGGGTGACCCTGGAATTTGCTCTCACTCTGAGAAGATTTCTGTAACGGGACTGAAGCCAATAAACCCTGCTGAATTGAATCTGTACTGTCTCCTGGAGTTTCCTGGGCTAATCCTGACAGACAGTGAGAAGGTCCCTCTGATCTAGGAATGGACTCAACTGGCACAAAACATGAAGCTGTGCAAAGGCCCTCCTAGCCACGACTGCCACTTGCTTTTCAAGCAGGAGTTGTGAGTCCAGGAGGACTCCCAGATTGTGCATGTGCTTCCATTCCATCCAGGTCCATGTGAGGACAAGTGATGCCATGTCTTTTGCAATGCAAACTCCATCCATCTGTGCAACGCAGAGGGGCAGAATTTGTGTCACACCATTGCAGCACACTTTTCATCATTTTGGCATCATTGTGGATTAGGAATGAACTATATTTAACTCCTTACTCATCTCAGAGTTTTAGCATCTAGGAACTGCTGATCTCTCTTAGAACAGAAAGGGAGGAATCAATCTTTTTTCTATCTTTTCCATTTTTCTGAGACCTACGCAAGGGGTTTTAACAGTATCAGAATGGTGGGTGGGACAAAGTAATCAAAACCCCACACCTTTTTATGTGTGTGCAATGTGTACAGTGCATGTTAAAAAGGGGCACGGCTTTGATAGCTCAATTGCAGTTACCATTTTGATACTGTTGACCTTGACCTCCACCGCATACCCCTGCAGATGCACAGAATTTCAGATAATATGTTTTTCCTCTTGAAGCTCACCTTTCTTTTCTTTTTTTATAATATTTTATTGAAGTTTTAAAATTACAAGGTTAAAAGTTAGAAATAGAAAAAGAAAATGAAAAATACAAATTATAAGAAAAAGAAAAAGAAAACGTGAGATAAAGTAAAGAAAAGGAAAAAAGACATGAAAAATAGATAGCTTCCAGTCTATCTCTGGTCTTAAGAATAATAAGAATGTCATAGGTGCTAGTTTTTAATGCATTTAGTAGGAATAATTCTTTGTCAAAACATATCCCATTATATTTATAATCTAATCTTCAAATCCCCATGTAAGCTTCGCCCTGCCTGCATTTTGCAAATAGTCCATCAATGGTTTCCATTCCTTAAGGTAATAATTGTTTGATTTTTCTTTTAATAAACAAGTCAGTTTATCATTTTCTGCCATTCCCATCAGTTTTAGCAACCATTCTTGTATTGTTCACCTTTCTGAAGGTATCTAACAATACTTCTAAGGATGGTTTATCTCAAGACATGTTTGAAGAGGCATTTTGGAATGTCCTGGGAGCTGAAAACTACATCACAACATTTAGAGAAGTGAAAAATTGGAACATTCTCTGTGATCTGATTTACACATTAGTTCAGCAGTTGCAGTCTGGGTCAGTTTGCATCAAATCTGTTAAAACAATAATAACTTGTGTGAAATAGAATGAATTCTTGACCTGAAAGACTGAAAGGTCACTGAGAAAAATGGAGCTGAAGGTTTAGAATGGAAATCTTTTAAACTGTCTCTCTGTCTCCAGAAGTGCTGCTTTTCAGATCCACCAGATTCCACCAGTGATCAGGAAGGAATATGATCATCTTGGCTGAGGCTAATGGGAAGACTTCAGGTTGGGAAAGGTGGGTTTAGAAAGTTAGCAGATGAGAAAGAGCAGCAGATACGAATAATTACTTTTGACTCGCTAGTTTTCTATTGAAGGGAGATTTTGGTGCTTAAGGGAGCTTTCACAAATGAGAGGAACAATAATAAGGAAAATATCATGGCAGAAAATCTAATGGGAAAACAAGCTCACGATGGGTGATGGTGCCTAAAAGGAAGATGCAAAAAACACTATTGCAAATTACTTCCGTGAAGGGTTCAGGTGGAGAGGCCCAGAAAAAGCCAATGTAGCTGCAGTGAAAGCTTAGTGAAGACCACAAGTGCAAAAGGATGGATAGAGGGGATGGAAAAGGACAGTTTAGGGAAGCACAGTATAACAACCTGGATTTGTAGAGATGGTATCAGGAAAACTAACTCTCAGAATGAGTTGTGGTAGGCAAAGGGTGCTAAGAAGACCCAAAAGTGCTTCTTTAAAATAGAAGAAAAAGAAAAGAAACAGTTATTTTTTGCCAAGGAAGATGGCAAAAAGCTAAGATGTAACCAATAAAAGGCAGAACTACTCAACCCCTATTTTAGTTCACTCTTCTCCAACAAAAGAAGTATGTGTTTTATCAAGGAACTGTTAAGAGAAGGAGAAAAAGACAGGATTGAAGCTTGAGACTGATAAAAACATGGACAGGGCACACATATTTACTTTAAATGAATTTAAATATCCAGAGTCAAAATAAATTGCATCCTGGGGTCGTGAAGGAACTTGATGATGGTTTGGGCAGATCCTTATCTAATCTTTGAGAAATCCTGGGAGCTGGTGGAGGAGAGCAAAGATCTTTATAAAGGGCAAAAGATGGATCAAGGGAACTAAGGACCTGTCAGTCTGACATTGAAACCTATGAAGATTTTAAAGACAATCATAAAAGCCGATTTCTAAAGACATTGAAAACAAGGCTGATGATGATGATGAAAACATCATAGATCTGTTAAGAACAAGTTTTCTGAAAGTAAACTTATCTCATTTTTTGATAGTGGGAATGCTATAGACATAATATATCTTGATTTCCACTAACCACTTAACAAAGTACTTCATGACATTTTGATTAGGCAGCTAATTAGGAGTGGCTTGGAATACATGACAATGAAAGAGATATCTGGCAGGTTCAAAAACTGTATTAATCAAACCGGAGCAAGAAATTAAGTGGGATGCCATAAGGTTTGATCCAGGGCTGGTAAAGTTATATTTTCTTGTCACTAATGACTTGGATAATGAGGTGGAGGGAATGGTAGTCAGATTTGCCAATGGTACAACAGGGGTGAAGAGAGTTAATATCCAAGAAGAAATAAATTCAAAATAATGTGGACAGATTAAAGAAATGGCTGAAAGTAATGGAATTAAATTTAACCGAGAAAAATGCAAAAAAAAAAAAAAATGCAATTACAAAATGGGAATACCTGGCTAGGTAACAGTAGCTTATGTATTTTTTATTAGGCTTATGTGCCACTTCAGTTATAATTAATCCTAAAAGGCTTACAGACCTACAACCACTAATAACATCATTAATATTACAACTAACATGAAGAATCTTCAAAACAACAGTGACTGGAATACTGATCCAACTTCATTTTCTAGTGCTATAGATCCATGCATCTTATATGTTGATGTCTCTATTGTATAGACTTGCAAGACTGATGTCACCCTTGTGAGGTAGTCCAGACAAGAAGCACGCCCAGATGAACTAATTCTACTTTCTTGTAAGGTTACATTAACAGAATCTTG
This sequence comes from Liasis olivaceus, assembly GCA_030867105.1. Taxonomy (NCBI): domain Eukaryota; kingdom Metazoa; phylum Chordata; class Lepidosauria; order Squamata; family Pythonidae; genus Liasis; species Liasis olivaceus. Next base: position 257,414,412 of record CM061348.1, on the reverse strand, counting down.
CAAGTCTGAAAATGCATCTCTTCCCCACTGCCTTTACAGCCCAAGAAACTAGGGAGGGTCTTTTCTGAGACGTTTGCCATGCCCCATTCCTTCTGTGGGCTAAGCTGTCTCTTATCTGACTGTTGCTCTGGCTGCAGCTGTTCCCCCTGTCTCCCAAGGTCATCCCACATACCTTTACAGCTATGCTCTATTCTATGTCTTTTAGGTGCTAATATTGCATTCTGGGACATGTGAAAAATGACTTTGAATTAGAAAAAATACCAAAGTTAAGCTTGTTGCAAACTAAGCCTTACCAGGAATGTGAACATTCTTTTTTGGGGTTTACAAATTTCAGCGATCTGTGGGCTGTTGCATTCTCTGTCCTACTACCTCTTCGGATTTCCTTGGGGTGATTACAATAACATCCTTCTCCATCTGAGATTTTTACATCCCCCAGTCAGAACTTTCTGCAGAAAATGCAGCAGGAGGAGTGACGGGGAAATGAGATAACCTTTTACTTCATTTGTCAAAATACCCAAAGCTCCCAATTTCAAGAGAAGAGCAATAAAAAGGGAGGTAAAGCAATTCCATATGGAATCTGGAACCTTTTAAACAAATAGAGAGGTTTTAAATAGTACTGACATGCTCAAAAGAAATAAAAACAAACAACCCCCCTCCCCAAACCTGTTGATCATCAGCTGCACTATGTTTATTGGAGGAACCAATTGGATAATTCAATACAATTAAACTCAAAATGCGCGGAAATATGATGTTTATTCATCTCCTGCTTCTGTTCCTGTAATTGAATGTTGTGGTTTGTAAAGTACGGAAGTGTTTCTAATGCTAAGCTGTAGCCAAGTGAATCCCATTTAATCACCCTCAACGGGTCAGATGCAGCATTACAGCATGCACGATTGAGTTGCACCTGTATTCCCTTGGCAAATGCATCATTAACCACTGAAATGTAGCCTGCAGTTGCAAGAAGCAGAAGAACAAAGACACAGCTGCAGCACCCCTCACTCTGGAAACGCCAAGGAGTGATGAAGGGTCCAAGTGGAAGCCGAGGGTGGTGGACCTCACTGCTAATGTGACTGTGACCAATTTATTGCTCTCTAACAAAAGGAAATAGGTTGCATTCTTGCTCCTCAAAAGAAAACGTTATTTCAAACAGAGCAATTATTCTTCAATGCCTAAGCATTTCAATAAGGAAGCTGGGGGAGAAGACCACACTGGGGAATTTCCATGGGCAGCTGGGTTCCCTCCCCCTACAGGCTGTTGGTGCCAATCACATTACCAGCTTTAAGCACTGTTTCTGGGAACCCAACCAACTAAATACTTGAGGTGCCTTGTAGATCGCAGCTGAAAGGAAGGAACATGGCAGGTGTTTGAGTTCTAAGGGAAGTTAATCTCCTGGTTTCAAATGAAGGTAGAAGAGTTTGAACACAGATTGTGGTGTAATGAGTTAAAAACACATCATGCCATGAAAGATCCTCTCTTCTCTATTATGCCAGTCATATTTTGAAAGTAAATTCTGGGGCCCATAAGCTTGATTTGGTTCCGTAGGCCTTCCTGTCCTATCTCTTGATTTCATGGTGAACCTATGTCTTTTCTCTAAAGCTTCTCATTTTGAAAAAATTCAAGGGGAAAGAGAAACCACCTTTGTGAAGAGTTACCCTCTGAAGACCCAATGATTATGCCCAAGTGAGAATCCCTCATGGAAAGTGGAGGAAAATCTTCCTTCCCAAGGCCACCACCTTCATGGAATTCTCTGAGGTGATGTTTTTGGAAATAGCAGCTTCCTCTTCACTTAGACTCTGTTGTTTCCAAATGATTTGAGGAACATGGAAGATCTTGCAGAGAGAAGATGTCAGACCCTAATCCTATGATATCCATTTCTCCCACTTGGGGGGCAAAGCTCCAGCCCTCCTGCTTGACCATCAGGGCTGGCTAATAGGAAGAGACCTCCATTTGAAAGAGACCAGGATAATCTTCTTCATAAATGTGACGTATAATTAGGAATATGACTTTATTGTTATTGTGCTTATTCCTAGCCTACAAAAACACCAAGTTGCACAAGAGGAACCAAAACAGAAGTGCACATCAGCAGAACAACCAACATGGGACCAAAACATGTGTATGTCTAAGAGGATATCCTTTCCTCCCCCAAAGGCAAAAGTTAGGTTCTTCATATCAAGCTTGACTCTTGGTGTCCAGCTGGTTTCTTGGTAGAAATATGCAAATAGCTAGTCTCTGCTTCATTCTGGAACAGAGTTGTCTAGCCTATAACCCTGGGATTTCCTGCTAGTCTCCCATCCCCATTATAATGAGGATAGGTCCTGCTGAGCATCCAAGTGAGCATCAGCCAAGTGAGACAATCTGCTGAAACCCTTCCTTATAAGCTTGCCCATACTTATGGTTACCATCTGAGCCCACCTTGCACATGATGTTGGGTAGCCATGAAAGATGGCTTTTTGTATAGCAACATCTTCATCAAAGCTGAGTTGCAAATCAGGTGAAAAAAGCCCCCAGCTTTGATTCCTACGACTGCCAACTACAGCTGAAGGCTGGCCCTTGAAATTTTGGAGAGCCGTGGCCAGTTGGTGTCTATAGTATTGCCTAGTAGATGAATGAACTGACTTTCAAGGAAGCAGCTTCTTAAATCCATTAGAATTTGTTCAGTGAACAGTTGGAGATACGGCACACAGAATCAGCATGTATTCAGATGACATGGTCTTCATTTACAATGGCTTCCTTTGGGACAAATTTATTTCATGTATTAATTTTGTTTCAGGAGAATGATTGATTTTTGTAAACGCTCATGCTCTTCTGAATTATGTACTAATGGTTTGGAAACTAACAAGAGGACAATGGAAATGATATTGCATACTTTTATGATTACACAAAAAATGACACTACGAATTTAGAAGGACACCCATTCTCTGTCATTCTTCTACATTCAAATAAGGTTTTTACCATTGGGAATCCTGATTACAGGACCATTTAGAAATGTAGACTGCTTATACTGGCTTTCTGTTTAATTTCCCATTTGTTTCCTATTGTTAAGTAAACTAAATGTTAATAATTTAATTGTATGACAAGACATGAATAAATGTGCAAGACTTCTGTTGAATATATGAGAAATGTATGCTTTTTTAATTAATTATTTTCTCTCTTGTTTTTTCCAAGTCCTATGAACATTTTGTGACCTTCCAATGGAGATTAAGCTGATAATTTTGTTTGGCCTTCTTTAAATGATTGTTTTAAAAAGGACAAAGATGACAGTCAAAGGACTGGAAACTTAAGTCTTCCAGAAAGCAACTAAGGTAAGTAGGTATGTTTAACCTTTAGAAAGGTCAACTGGTGTGTGTGTGTTCATGTGCATGTATGTGTATGATAGTCCTCTTCAAATACCTAAAAGAAAGTTATTCAAGAGAAGGTCAGGATCCATTCTCTTGTTTCAAGAGTGCAGGTCATGGAATAATGGATTTAGGTTACAAAGAAGGCAGATTCCAACTGAATACTAGGAAAAACTTCCCAACAATAGCAGCAGTTGGACAGTGGAACTGGGGTATCTGCAGGTATAGTCCAAAAGAGTCAAGATGACTGCCATAATAGTGCGATTGAATCTCTGCCTGTTTTCATGTACAGGTAGTCCTCGTTGAATGACCACTTGTTCAGTGACTGAAGTTATGACAGCGCTGAATGAGGGGGACTTATGTCCTCATAGTTGCAGCTGTCACAGCATCCCCGTAATCACATGATTGCGACTTGGGTGCTAACAACCAGCTCACATTTACAATGTTGCAGTGTCCTGTGGTCACATAATCACCATTTGTGACCTTCACTGCCAGCTTCCGGCAAGCGAGGTCAATGGGGAAGCCGGCAGGAGGTCGCAAATGGCAGTTATGTGACCACAGGACACTGTGACCGCACAGAATTCACCTAATGACAGGAACTGGGGCTACTGCAACTGCCGTCGTAAGTCAGCACGGTCATGTGACATTGCACTTTATGACTGGTTAGCAATGGAGTTGTCGGTCCCAATTACCATCATTAAGTGAGGACTACCTGTAGTCTGCACATGCGTTGCACATAAAAAACAGTCAGATCACGGCCCCCATCTTGACTTTTTTGATCCTACCTGAGGACACCTCTGAGTGGAATCAATAACCCAGAAAGGCTATAAGTTCCCCTTCACTGGACATGTTCAAACTGAGTCTGGACAGCCATCACCCAAGGATCTTTTAATTTGGATTTCAGCACTGAGCAGATGTGATGGCTGTGAGGAGCCCTTTCGGTTCCAGGGTTCTGGGTTCTGTGGAGACAAACTATGTGGAGCTGACATTCCAATAATTAATAGGGATGCTCCAGGACTATCCAATGCACTTGGAGTCCAGACTTAAGCTGAGAAGATGGCCTCACTAACTTAGTTGATTTAGGTGTCACCTCATCTGACCAATTCCTGAAATTTGAGCATTTTAATGGAAATCTGTAACTCTGCAGTTGGTGCTTAAAAGAAATCCCCGTAGTGTACAGATGGAAGAAAATGGGGTGGGTGGAGGTACTGCATAACATTACTAACACACACACAGATGCAAAGAGAAACAAATAGGATATGGAAGAATTGCTTATAAAGACAAAAAATCAAGATAGATGCATCCAGTGATATAGTATATTTCCAAAATCATATGCCAGGAAAGTAGAAGCTAATATAATAAATGATTGAAGATGGGAAACAGAAGCAGGAAATTGCTGAAAAATCAAAGCTGAGTTTCTTTAAAAGAAAAAAAAGATCAGCCTTTCTCTTGCCTGAGGTGGCTGTTTTTAACCAAGGCCTGAAGGATGTAGGGGAGGTGGAGAATCAAGGGTGTCTTCAGTTGCATTGTTGTGGCCGCCATCTTGACTTTTTTACCACACTCTGTGGACACCCTGGTAGGGGATTTTGACTCTGAGACAAAGGTAGGCAAGGCATTTTTTAAAAAAAATCAGCCTAAATTGCACATTTCCTGTCAGGTTTTGGGTTCTGCAGTAAGGGGTTGCCGAACCTTGATTTTTCTACCTGGAATCAGAAAATCACAGAATTGGAAGAGCCAATTCCCAGGTCAATGGGGTTGTGCAATGCTTAGAGGGAGGGCTTTGACTTATAATGCAGTGAAAAATGCTTCCCCCCCCCCCCCAAGGAATAAAGCAAAGCTGGTGCATTGCTTGGTGTCATGTATTTCTGGAGCTTCTCCTGGCATTTCCAGTGGCTGGAAGAGGCTTTTTCTCATGGACCCCCCCATGCACAGAAGCTCTTTTCATGATTCCAGAAACTCATTAGAGATACTGGAAGGGTCAGAAGAAGCATCTATGCTATTATTATTATTATTATTATTATTATTATTATTATTATTATTATTAAAATTTATATGCCGCCCATCTCTCCCAGTGGGTGATTCTGGGCAGCTCACAATTAAAATACAGTTAATGCACAGAAACCTCCTTTGGCTACTGGAAATGCCTCAGAACTAATGTGGAACATCTCAAAAAGGCAAGCTGAGCTGGCACCTCCAGGTTCATCTCACCACCTTCCTTGGATTTATGGTAGATAGCTTTTCCTAACCCTCAGCTGCACAAGCGTTCCTCCCATTAATGCTGCTCTCTGAGTTTTAATATCTCTGATTTTATTGTTTCTGCCATGATTGTAGTGTAGGTTTCTCCTGCTCTTTTCCTGGTTTTCATAGGACACCTCCTCGAGTTCTAACTGCACAGAGAGGGGATGAAAAATACCTGAAAACAGTGATGGAAAGAGACAAGATTCCCACTTGGAAAGCATGGCCTTTCCTTAACAGAAGGATCAGCCTTAAATGAAGCATTTGTCTAGCTCAGAATGATCTCCTTTAACTACTGGCAAGGCTTCCACAGCCTCATCTATGAACCACAAGCAGCTGACTACAGGACTGTTAGGAACTCACTGCAGAGGGGGTAAATGCACCGAAAGAAGCCAAAGGGAATGTACAGCTTTTCCATCAAAATGTTTTGGGAACCAAGGCTTTGGGAACGTGGTTGCTGTGAAGGACAGACTTCTTCTTGCGGTTAAGGAGCTGCTGCAGAAAAGAAAGCTGGACGCTTTTAACCCCTGTCAGTCACCTGTCTGACTCACAAACTGCAATATTGCTTCTAGTTGAATGGGACTCTGCTGCAACTGACAGCTTTTCATTGTGGAAGAAAAAAAGAGAGGCTTTTCTCTTCCCTTGTCTGCTTTTTACCGTCTATCCATGAGGAAAATTTGCTTTAATGTCCATGTCTGTCATGATGCGTGGCTCAGCATTAATCTGGTTCATTTTGTTGTCCGTATTAGGGCCATGTTTCAGTCCACAAACATGTTTTTTTTTAGGCTTGGCATTAAAAAATGCATCCTTTTTCATTCACTCTCCTTAATACATGGAGGTCTGATATGCAACTCTCCTTTGTGCTTTGTTCTTTTTAAAATAAATTCCCAGAGAAATCTTCTCTTTAAAGTACGCATTTCCAATCCAGGTTTTAACATTCTTTGGAAGAGGGAGTAGAAGGAGAAGGAAGAAGAAATGGAAGTATAATCTTAATTTCTTCTTTTTGAATCTAACTCCTAGTTACATTCTTTTTCAGAAGTATCTCCTTCCTTCCTTCCTTCCTTCCTTCCTTCCTTCCTTCCTTCCTTCCTTCCTTCCTTCCTTCCTTCCTTCCTTCCTTCCTTCATCCCTCCCTCCCTCCCTCCCTCCCTCCCTCCCTCCCTCCCTCCCTATCGGGGAAAGATGGACAGAACATGAACTCCATCAGTGCTGCCATCTATGCTATGCAGAATGCATCAGAGAGGTCTTTCAAATACCTTAGCTTTATCTTAGCCTTCTATGATCCCCAATTTCAAGCTGTCAGGTCTGTGGCTTACAAGAGAAGATAAAAACCATATGCACAGTAGAAAAGACAAGGCAGGATCATCTCAGATTCTCCCTGTTGATATAACAGAAGGAGGAGAGCTCCGTTCAAGCTTTTCCCTGACTATGGGGAGAATCCAAGTGGGGGAGAAAATGGGACCATTCAGACATTCCTGCTCTTGAGCTTGCCATGTGTTCAAGCAAATGCTTGTCCAGGACTCCAACTTTCTAAAGTCAACAAACACACATGGTGATCTTTGGATGAATTGTCTGGGCTCCCGCCCTTGATTATTTATATTTATATTGCCGGGGCGGCTATATAAATTGTGAAATAAAAATACATTTGATAATTTCAGACTTCTATGAAGTCCTTGGTGTCCTCTGAGCTTGGTTGTTTGCTTGCAGATGTTTCATTACCCAACTAAGTAACATCATCAGACGTCTGTGAGGCAGGAAAAATGGACATTTGGCTGAGTTTGCATTCTGAAAAGGATGCCAAAGTTGTGAAATGTGGCTGAAGGACTTTGGGGATGGTGACCTTGTACCCAGAAGCCCTAATCTCAGCCCTATCATCTACCATGCAATGGGCAAAGTCTTAGGATATCAGCGTGGGCTTGAAAAGCTGAGTAAACATGGTGTCATTCCTTCATAAGCACTCTTAATACCAAAAGGATGAGTTTCTGATATTAAAGCAACTTCAGATTATTACCCTGAAGATAATTATTTTGTGTCTCAAAGAATTGTTTGTGGTTCCTTTGAAAAGTTATGAATGGGTCTGCTCTAACTGGCTGGTTTTCCTTCCATTTTGTGATTTCAAAAATGACCACCACCATTCCTGAATGCTGGGAGGGGACAGTGAGGAGCTCGAATAGGCCAGCAATGGCCAGATGGTTTGGACTGATCTTTGTTGGAAGTGCTAATTATGATGTCAGACAACATAGATACTTTAACTGCTTTCTGATTTGGGACATGAACTTTGGAAACAACCTTGGGACAGCTCTTCTGTCAGAAGATATGGGATGAAACTTACGGTCTCATGAAGAACATGGGCTTTCATATATTTAAGGGGATGGCCAGTCGGGATTCTAAATATCATCTGGGATCAAAGCCAAGAAGAATAAATATATTAATTGGTTCCCATTTTCTAGGGTTCTTTTGCCTTGGAGAAGGTTGGAAGCCCTCTCAGCACAAGGAACATTTTATAAAAGAGAAATGATAAATAAACATAAATGGTTAACTTATCATGATATACAAGAATTCCTTCAAGGGGAATGTAAAATAGAATCAAGAGAAGATCTGATAACAGAAGGACATATTTGCCAGCGGTTTTCTTATGTAGAATTATCAGAAAAGTTTAAAGTAGATAAAAGATTTTATGGTTTTGAACAATGCAAGACTGAGTTTGAATTAGAATTGCGTACAGATGATGAACATGTAATTGCTAAAATGTATAAATGTTTGTTGAAATTTGAGACAGAAGAAGAAGTGAAAGAATGTATGATAAAATGAGCTAAAAATTGTGGTTATAATATACAAGTGGAACAATGGGAAATATGTGGTTGAAAGGTTTGAAATTTACATTATGTTCTAGTCTTAAAGATTTTTTTTATAAAATGGTGTACCATTGGTATATGACATTAGAGAAACTGTCTAGAATGTATAAAGGTACTTCCAATTTGTTCTGGAAATGTGAACAACATGAAGGGACATTCCATCATGATTGGAGGATGTGTAAGAAGGCCAGAAAAATTTGGATTCAAATGTGTGCTCCAATCCACAAGATTTTAAAGACTAATGTACAATTGAAACCAGAGACTTTTCTTTTGGGACTGATGGATAAACAGCTGGAAAAAAGTTGGGGACTTTGTTTTTATATATGATAACTGCAGCGAGATTATTATATGCCCAAAAGTGAAAAGGCACAGCAGTACCCACAATGGAGGAATGGTTGATGAAGATAATGGAACTTACAAAGATAGCAAAATTGACTTCTTTGATCAGAGAAAAGACAACATCTACTTTTATTATTGACTGGAAACCCCTTATAGACTTTTTGCATGAAACAGAAAAAAATGGACTTTTGATTTGTGGTTTTAATGACTAGAAAATATTAGATAATAGAAAAAAGGTTTTTTTTTGGTAACCATACAGTAAGAGATAATTTTGTAATTATATTTGTATTTGCTGCAAAGGAAATCAGAAACTTCTATTTCTTTTTGTCTTTTTCTTTTTGCACCTTTGTCCTTTTCTTTCTTTCTCTTTTTTCCTTTCTTTCTTTCCTTCCTTTACTTTGTATTAGTTTTTGTTAGTATTTATCTTCCTTTTAAAACTTTAATAAAATTTATTAAGGGAAAAGAAGGAAGGTTGGAAGCCCATGGATTACATGAATTACACTTTGTTCTCTCTCTTCAAATCCTATTAATGAAGCAGATTTAGTGTGTTTCAATTCAAGATCAGAAAAAAAAAATCTTCGTACGATCTATAAGGGAAAACAAAATCTGACACGTGATATGGATGAACAGGATTGAAGTGGTCACTAGTTTAGATAGCTTTTCTAAAATAATTAAATACTCAGTATGAAATCAATAAATAAGTGAATAAAACCTCTGAATAATGTCCTAGGTTTAAACTCCTTCTATGCTTCTACCTCTCCCTGAGAATGAGAGTAGATAATGTATTTACAGCCCAGGATCCCCCCCACCCATATGTATATTAGCCTCCAAGGGCCACAGTTTACATCTGAAAAGGACCAACATTTTCACAGTTACTTATTTTTGCTTGGGGGTGAGGAGAAAGGTATTGAATAGAAATGTCAGGGTCACAATGGAAGGGATAAGGACTCCATTAGCTAAAAGATTACCGTGGGATGCTCAGAGGTACCATTTTTGACCTTGGTTATTGGTTGGTTGGTTGGTTCACTTACTGCATTTCTATCCCTCCCCAATCAAATGTGCCCTTGTCATACCAATGCCAAGTATCCTTCATGGAATGTCTGCCCAACCTTGTTTCTTTTGACTCACTGGTTGAGTCCCCATATCACAACAGTTTCCTAAAATATTGAAACAAACCATAGAGATCTGGTCCCGCATCACTCCGAGCCATAAACCACCCCTTCTGGCTTATCAACCAAAACAGTAGAGGCTACCTAAAACCAAACAAGCCATTCTAGGGTTTAGGGTGTCATAGGAACCTGATGGCCGAGTTCTCACCACACACTTAGCCTGGTTACTACATTAACCTGTTTTCTGGATTCATACAATGTGGAATCATCAGCTAGCTAAACAAACAAATGGGTGGTCAACCTGAATAGTGACCTGGTTTAATATGGTGTACAATTGCAACTCCCAGAACTCTGTTTGGCATGGATAAGCCTCTGGTGTGCAAAGTGCATTGTGTGAACTCAGCCATGTCTGACATGATATTGAACCCTAACTCAATAAACCAACAGGCATTAAATTTTAATGCAGTGGGGAAAAAAATTAATGTTTAGGGACAATTTGAGGGCAATCAGATGTCCATCGGAGGCCTCTGCAGGTGGGCAGGGGAATCAAAACAGTTGATATGGCAGCACATAAAAAAGGAAGTGGGGCTTTGGTTGTGTAGTCTCAGCTGCCAGTTTTACTTTTTTGATCCCCTCCCCTCCTCTCCCCAAGGAATGTCCATATTTTACATATTCAAGGAGGAAAATAACATGGGGTTATAGAAGTTACAATAGGGACTTACTAGGCAAAACATCTCACAGTTTAATCAACTGATGGAGAAGAATGATCTATGCCATTTGGAATAAGATATTCAAATGGAGAACATAAGCAAATGCAGAAGTCTAGGGGCTTTTTCAAACCAGTCAGTGCTGAATGGAAATGTGCAAACACCCTTAGCTAATTTCTGAACTGCAAAAAAATAATAATAATAAAAAAAAAATATATGAAAGGAACTCTATTCTGCTGTGAAAATTCCAAAGCCGCCTTTCTGAATGAACATCCACAGATGTTCCCTTATTTTCATGAGAGGTTGAAGCAGTCATGCTGGTTTCATACATTCTTAATTCATCCCGACACCTGAGTTCTTTGTAGTTCACTGACTCATTTGCCATGTAGATCAACACGGATACAACTACATCTTCTCCTTTGAGTTCAGCACAAAGGAAAGAGCTGTAACGAAATGTCATTACCTCTACCTCAGCAACTTCTACCCAAGCAAATGGATAGAATGAACAGGAAGGTTGAAGGATTTGGGGACTGGTAGAGACAGATCTCCAGGGTGACTCAAGCCATTTTGCTACCTATATCCAAGGGCAAGATACACCTCAAGTGCGAAAGCTAATCAGACTGTAAGTAGGACAGATTTTGACCCTGGAGGTAGGATACCATTTCCATGGCAACTTTGGGGACACAGGACAAGCTGTTTGGGACCACTGCCTTTATCCTCCAACAGATGGGAATGTAGATCTCCACTGCCCCTTTCCTACCACACAGCAGCTGCTGCTGAGGTAACTCCCTCAGTGTTCCTGAGGCTGGGCTGAAAGAGTGTGGCCCAAAGTCATTGCATGAGCTTCCATCACTGACGATGGATTTGAACCTGATTCTCCTCATTCTAGGCCACGTTCTTAACCATAACCCCACATTGGCTTCCAAAGGTCTATCTATCTATACTGTTGAAAGCAAAGATCCATCAGAACAAGACACGATTATAGGAAGTTGCTTTCTAGTGACTCAGATGGTGGCCCCTCTACCTCAGTGCTCTTCATACTGGTTGACAACCGGTGGTTTCTAAAGCAGCATTTTCTTAGCTTGCTTTCTTACCACACATTTAACCTTGTGAATTGTGCCAGAAATTAACTGGCAAGTGCTGTACAAAATTTGAATATGGGGTATTGTTTACTCTCTGTGGCCTAATCAAGGCTACCAACTGATTACCACTTTGTGGCTCATTTCCACAAAGAAAGGCTTTTTCACTGTAGAATCTAAGGCCATTGGGTCAGAGTTACTGTCAGGCAGCATGAGGCAAGTTAGGGGAATGGAAAAGTCATAAACCTTCATTCTTGGGCAAACTGCACCTTTCGGATACACCCAACCACTGATCCTGTTGGGAAAAGCAGAAAGGAGAAGTCTCTTGATACACAGTTAAGGGTTGTTGAGACATCAAAAGCTGTTAGGTGACTCCACCCATCTGAAAGGTCTAAAGGCCCTTCCACATAAGAATTTTGAGCTGATTGAAAAACCACTCTGGGCCTGCAGTATTGGAGAACTGTGGTATCGGTGAAATTACCGCCGAGCTGTTTGAGATGCTGTGTTTTTCTTTCCCCATTGGATGGAAGTTTTGCCTCTCCCCTTCTCAGGTGCTGCTTCAGGTTCTTTAAAGGGAATGCTAATCTGAGGGCTTTGTAGCTCCCCCTCTGTTGCCCAGATCAAGCAAGCAGTGGTGATGTTGGAAAGACTTGGGTCAGTAAGTCAGCCTTTTAGTAGCTCAGACCAAGTAGAGATTTTCACTCCTTGTTCTCAGCATTTCAGATTGGCCAAAATGAAGATGATCACAGATTGACAATTTGGGGCAGGAAAACAAGGGTACTTGCAAGTGTACTAAGTTAATAATAATTAAAACACCTGTCCTGTGCATTACAATTCTTCTGCATCCATCATGAGGTGGGCTTCTTAAATAATGAGAACATTAGTACTAATATTACCACTGGCACTATTAGGAACAGATTGCATGCCTCACCCTATAATTTCACACATACATTAACCCACTTCCTTTGTGTCTGAAAATTGAGGTGGGGGGGGGGGAGAAGAGAGAGAGAGGGAAAGGGAGAAGATGGGAGGGAAAACTGTGAGCATTGATTTTGATTGGGGAGCTGCCTAACCAAGACTTATTTCTGAAGCTGATATGGAGGAGCAGCTTAAGTGGGTAGACAATTACAGAGATAAGATGCAGTTTTACAATTGAACATCTGTATGTCAAGCTGAGTAAATGAAATCCATGTCAGCCTCTTAAGCGAAGACCAATCCAGTTGGAAGTGTGTGGCAGAAGAAGGGTGATAGTTGCAAAATGAGATAAGGCTAGCCACTTTTTGATGTATTTGCCTGGCTAATTTCTTCTGTCTTTTAAACACCAGCTTTGTCTTCTGCCAACAAAACTCAACAGAGAGATGTCCTTCTCATTTGGGAAAGGGGTCAACATCTGAGTGTATTTGTGCCTGTGTGTGTGTCTGTGGGCATCTCTGCATGTCATTTTTAGAGCGAGAGGAACCAAAAAAGTCACACACAGTTTGTTTTAAAGATACAGTATTCAATAGTACAATCCCTACTCTGCAAAATGATAGAAGGAAGACGATGGGAGGTGAGCAGTGGAATCACGAGGTGCTCATATTGGCTGGGGCTTATGGGATTTGGAATCCAATACATTTGGAAGGGGCCAAGCTGGAGAAGGCTGTTATAGGAACACAAAAAATATCTTGGTGGGTCCATGAAGCCAAGCCATCTGCTCAAAAAAGAAGCAAGACAGATGAAAAATGGTTGGTCTGCATCTTCGTTGACTCAGAACACAGCCCGGCACCCAACCAGATATTATGCCCTGCCAACTGCTTGCCAGCCCTCTTGATTTGACAGTTTCAGACAACAAAAGGAGGACTTCTGTTGAAGTTCTGCTCCTAAACATATGACAGTGCCTTGCAGTTCATTGTACCGCTAGTTGAACTAGCCTGATCTTGCCTATTCTAACAACAAGCAATTCTCCAGGGACCGAACCAGAAACTCTTTCTTTTGTGCTAGCTAAAAATGTACATATATGCACACATGCTCATGGGGATATATGTGTATACACACATGGTTTTGTGACTTAGAATAGCAGTTCCCTTTCCATCTCCTATTGTATCTTGTCATTCCTTTCTCCCTTCCCAGTTCCCATCTTTGTTCAGCAAAGCTTGCCCAGAAGGCCAGACCCTATTTATTTACTTATTTGGTAAATTTATACAGCCACACATACACGACTCTGAGTGTCATACAAAGTTAAAAACACAAAACAATACAACAAAAGAACCAAAAAATAACAACAAAAATAATTAAAAACCATAAAAACCATAAAAACCATTAAAAAACCCATAATCTGCGGGACAGCACAGTCCATTTCCCTAGCAATAAAGCCATATTGCAGGCTCCGATCCCTTCCCTGAAATCGTCAACACTGTAATAAATAATCACAATGTCACAAAACTATGTCGCTAAACACATTTGCTTATATGACAACATCCCAAGGTAAATAGGGTGTAAGGTAAACAGTGAAGGTAATAAACACCGTCTTGACTCTGCACGTCCCAAAAGACAATGATCTTTGAACCATGAACACATCTGTCCCATTCAAGGTACAAAGAAGAGGACCTTTAGAAAAAAATACATCAGATATGCCCCTGTCTTTGTAACTCAGCCTTATCAATATCTCTTGAATCAAAGAGCTTCAAGATACCCTTCTAAACCACACTCACCCACCCCGGGCGTCAAACTCTGAAGCCTCTCTTTAATCTTTCATTCCGTGTTTAATTTTTAAAATTTGATTCGGTCATTACCATAAACATTAAACAATATTTCCTGTTTAAATATGAATGGGCTGCATTATTTGATTGAAATGAGTGTTCAGATGGCTAATGCGTTTTATTGCAGCCATAGAGTTTTACTATTATTTCCCTTCCAGCTGCTGCTGTCTCTCAGGGAGCCACCAAGATGGAGCTTCTCAGAGGACACAGCAGGACAAAGACATGAAATAGTCAAGGAGGGCATTGCCCTCATCTGGAGAGTCTTCCCTACTTTGAAGCAAGGCTATGATGCAAAGGGAGAATTGTACAACTGGCCCTAACTAAAAAGACAGCAGTTTCTTTCATGGTGTAAAAAAGATGCATCAGTTTATTTTCTGCAGAACAGGCAACTGGTCAGATGAGATGTTGGGAAACCTAGCAGTTCTATCTGTAAGGCTGTTTAAGACTATTACAAACTGTAAATACAGGTTTGATAACTTCCTGGATAAGAAACTTGCTTAGTGATCTGCTATTGCTTTACTCTAGGTGAGTGCTCTGAGAGTTCCTGGAGGTCTCCCATTCAAATCTGGCCCTGCTTAGCTTCTGAATCAAGACAGAATTGGCTAGGTGCTATGGAGACATATGCTAATTATAAATTCACTTTTCTGATTTAGATCCTTGGGCAGCCAAAACTAAACTAGATGGACACAGAAAGAAATTAACTTCATTCCCAAGATTTAAAGAACTAACTGTTTTCTTGTGGGACACAGTCTAAAGAAGTGGGGACAGAGCATAAGATAGAGAAAGTCGAGTCCTATGAAGAGGACCAAGAAATGGAATAAGGCTGGCTGGCAGATTAGAGTCCTGAAGAGAAACAATCAGAGCACCTAATTTTGTTTCAGAGGGTACACTGTTCTATCAAACAATTTGAAACATAATAGAATATCAGGTACAAAGATCAGATGAAGCATTTTCTGTTTTCCTTTCTTTGGAGAACATCTTCTGATGCTTTCTGGCACACCACATGTGTGGCCCGACTAGAAATTCCCAAGTGTTTATTAATTTCTGGCCATGATTTCTCCAGGAGAAGGAGAAAGTCTCCAACAATGTCTCAAGGATAGAATCTCCCTATGTTGGTGACAATAGCACCACTCCCGAAGAAGTCCCAGTGTGGGGACCTCCTCCAAGTTGCTTTTGGATTTATCTGAAACCCGAGAAGCCAAGGAGATTGTCAGGAAAGTAATGGCAACTTTACATGGATTACTAACTTCTTCCTGATTGGCCAGGAAGACACAGTAGGTGTGGCTTGGCCTCTGCAGTCAGTCTATTTTTGGGAGGGGTGTTCTTTGCTGTCTTCTCTTGGTATTGACTACCATAATGTAGAATCTTGTTTTTTCATCCACTTTTTCTTTCCAGCTGTTTTGTTAAGAGGGCTAAATGGACAGTTAATTAAGCTCAGATGTTCTTACAACACAACTGACTGGATGGAGTCATATCACTGGATTATTGAGGAACTATATTTAACCACTGGGGATTTGGTTCACTGGATCAACTGACCCCTTATGGACGTTCACAGAACACTCTAATACCTGCTCCCCATTCACCTGGTTCAGTACGTGGGGAGAACAGGTCTCATATGATTTCATTTGCTTTAGAAGCTCAATCCAGGGGCACCCACAGATGGGATCAAAAAGTCAGTTTGGCAACTTTGAATTTGAATTTGAATTTGAATCCATGCCCGCTTTTTAATTTGCTGCAACACTGTACACATATAAAAAAGGGGTGGGACTTCAACTGTGCAGTTGAGGCTGCCATCTTGAAGTTTTTTTTAAAAAATCTCACCTGAAGATACTGCAGTTTTTCTATTTTAAAGGAAACTTTTGATACTCTAGAAGCCCGCTTGGAAAGAGAATTTAATAATCTAACTGGCTTTCACGTTGACATGCGAATCAACCCAAGATATAGACAGCTGTTTATGAATTTCCTCTAAATGTCTAGACATCTTTCAGCTTGTCTAATGTACAATTGTTTATCAATAACTTATTGGATACTAGCAACCAGGCAGATTTATTTTGGCTTGTGGAATATGGGTGTATTGACCATATGTCCAACATATGATTTCCAAGATCATTTTGTTCCCTATTCATTTTTAAGGGAAATTTCTCTTCATTGGTCTCCTCCAATCCATCCACCCCCATGAAATTATTTATGATAGTACAGATGTACCAACTGGCTGGAGGAATGTTTGTGATAACTATTAGGAAAATATACCAATTCATACAATTATTGTGTCTAACTTGGGATGTCTCCTCTGTGTTTTGCCTCTGATTTCCCTTGATCTTGCACCCAGTTATCTGAGACCATAAAGTGATTATTTGAAGTGATCATATCTTACATTAGTAAGTACCAAGCTACAACTCTTAAACAAATAAACACACCCCACACTCTCCCCACACTTGCAAAATCACAACATTTGAATGGTCTGCCCTAGAGGTGGTGATGACATTAGTTGGGTTGGTATTTCAATGCACACTTACCTCATTTGCATTCCCATGAACCTATTTATATAGATACAACGTAGACGCTATCTATGTGGTTGCTAGGAATCGAAAATGACTTGATGGCATATAATCAATCAAGTGCAAACTGAAATGAACTGATATGCTGGAATTTGCACTTCTCGAAAGATTTTTGTGGTGTGCTTTGTAAAAATGTGCTAAAAGTGTGTAAATTAAGGGAACGTGAACAAAAACATGTTTCTATTAGGGAACAGAGATGACCTTACATTTGGGAGGAAGCACTTGTAAAATAAACCTAGCTCGCAGCAAGTGTGTGCAAGATTGTATATCCCACATTTATGGAAAAGAAGGTTGGTCCTATTTTCAAACACTCACTTAAAGGAAATGTTACACAAGACACAAACAACCCTTTATCCAAATCCCTTATCACATTCTCAACAACCCTTAAAATGTCCCTCCCATTTTAAAAGGACTGGTTTTTAGAGAGTCTTCCTTTTGGGTAAAACCACATGCAATGTTGCATACAATTATTTTACAAAAGTACATTTGTATTGGAGGGAAATTGGAGGATAAGGTTGGAAAAAATGGGAATATGAATGAAAGTGATCGATTCCCCTAGATGGTTGGATTTTTTGGGACTGTTGTGTGAAGCTATCCCAGCTTGACTCTGATTATGGCAGCAAAGGAGCACCATGACAAAGAAAAATTTTGTGCTCTGTTCCAATGTCTTCAGTGGAAAAGACTGCCTTAGGGGAATGGATTCAGAAGCTGAATTGCCATCTATCACGAATGCTGGAGTAATTGATTCCTGCACTGGGCAAAGTGTTGGATTAGATCAATGCTTTTCAAACTTGGCGACTTTAAGATGTGTGGACTTCAACTCCCAGAATTCCCCAGCCAGCCATGCTGGCTGGGGAATTCTGGGAGTTGAAGTCCACACATCTTAAAGTCGCCAAGTTTGGAAAAAACACTGATCTAGATAATTTCCAGTCTCCCTTCCAATCACTACATTTGATATGTCAGATTTCCCTCTTTAGAATCTAGACTGAAAAGACTTAAGCTAAGAAACAAAAGTCTGAAAACACCGATAGTGTTCATAAGAAGAAAGCTTAAAGTTACAACACAAGGGCTCAGCTTTTCAATGAGACATCTATATATAGGCAGTTTAAAGGGCACACCCGTTGCCCATTCCCTGCTGCTTTTTGGATGCAGAGAGGGAGCGGCTTGCCTCTTTGTGAAGAAGGGAGAGTCCGCACCTGTTTATTGTGTTTTGGAAGCTGCCATTCCTTTTACAAGTCAACAGTGATTTGATGGCACATAATCAATCAGTTTCTTTTATCAGTCCAAGAAACAATTCACCAAGAAGTAAAACTGGAAGGGTTTTAAAGTGACCATCACCCTCCAGCTAAGGAAAACTCATTGCTTCATGTTGAGGTGGGCCTCTTTCCTTTGCCCGTCCACCACCATTACAAAGAGGCATGGTAGCGCCATTGCAGTGCTTAGACATGGATTGTTGCATCAGTTCATGAAGCCCCACTGAAGGCATGGGTGGTTGAAGGCTCCATTGAAGCTCAATGCTCTGTAAGGCATCCCCTATGTCTATTCATCAGATCAGACAGAGCACAATCCATTTGTCAACCCCTGAAGGGGGATGAGATCCTTCCAAAAGTGCCCTGTTTCAGGTTTCCAACACACACAGTTGCTAGGTGATAACAGTGATTTACTCAAGGCTGAGTAGATAAATGGCAGATGAGGCAAAAGGAATGTAAATCAAAACTGGTCTCTTGGAAAGAAAGCTTGCCTGGATAGTTTCACTTTCAACCAGAACATGCAGAAGAGAAGTCAAAGTCCAGTCTGAAGTTCAGAGAGCTGACTCAGGTTTACCAGCCAGCCCAAAGGTCAGAATTTCAGGTGTTTTACATGAGCAGAAGACACAGGAATGACACCCCAGAGCAGGAGGTCAGATGGTTGTTTCCAACAGAGAATCATGGATCACAACTGCCTCTTCATTCAGGCTGCAGCTACCTCTCTTTAATTAAGAGAGTTCCTCCCTTGCTTGGCAAGGAGCCTCACTGAGTACTTTTGCTCTGCTCTCCACTCTACTTGCCAAGTCCAAGGGCTTTTAGACAATTCCTCATCATCTGACTGCTCCAGCTGTTCTGATGGTGCCTGTGTTGCATCAGCCTCAGGGGATTCCTGGCTTGGGGTCTCCTGAGGCTGACATTCTACTGGTTCAGCTGGAGCAGCTTCTTCAGAGTCAGAGTCTGAGTCCTGGGCCATGACAAAAAGATGACAAATATTGCAGTGGGGATCTGACATGAGGGCCAAACGTTGCTCCCCCCGCCACCACCACATAGGCCAACCGTTTGCCCTAATTTAAGCCTTGTCCTAGGGTTAAGAGTAGATATTCTACCTCTCTGGACCATCACTTGCAGTGAGTGCTCAGAGCATAGCATTAGGTGACCATCAACTCTGGAAGACAGGTCCACCCCAGAACACGACCAGAGATTCTTATGTTCACAGAGAGTTCTCAGTGACAGCCAGTATGGAGGCTATAAACAAATACAGCAGCAACAATATCCTTTGAGTTGAAAGCAGCACTGGGTACTCGCTAGAGAAGAGAGGGAGGGTGGAAATCCAACAAATAAGTAGTAAGTGGGGGGCAGTGCTGGAAAGCAGCCTGTTGCCTTTTTCTGCCTGTTTATCTATCTCACTGCCTGCTTTTGTAGGTAGAAATTCTATATTTCATTTTCATTGGTCCGGACGGCAGTGTTGCAATGTAGGCAGATGTGTCTAGTTCGCAAACTCACCCTGTTTGCTACCTGTTCATATGCCTCCTGGAAGGACAAAGGCACAACAGCCACAAGAATGTGTCACCCCATCAGATGAAAAAGGAAGGTTGACACAAATGATTTTGAGCGGAGAGGAGGCTAGCGTCTCATTTAGAAAAAAAAATCATATGGATTTCTGTTCAAGATTGACATACATGTCAATAGCTTCACATTGTGCTGTAATTGCTTCTCAGGTGATTGCCAGACCCTGGGGGTCAATAAAAGACACACGGCCTCCCAAAATGGAAGTTTAACCAGAACCAGGGCAAATATCCAATAGCTTCTTGAATGTTTTGAAAAACCACCCAGCAGACAGTGAGTCCCACAAGTTGTCATCCCCTGAATGTGCCATCAACCTGATGGTGTGAATCTTAGTTACAGAGCTTTGAGAACTGGAGCAATTGTGCTTAATCTGGTTACCCAACCCATAAATGTTTTAGCCTCTGTCATGAAAAGACTTCATACTTCATCTCCTGAACATTTTATTTGCCAATTTCTGTAGTTCTCTGAGGCAGGATGTGTACAATGCCATTAACTGATATGTCATTGGATTTTCCTTATTGTTCTTAATCATGAACAGTAACGGGGTAAAAGTGGATTTTGGCTGTGCTTGTAGCACACAGGTCCAAATGGGCCAAATCTGCCGAGGATGAAGCATGAACCAGCCTCGGGAGGAAAATGAAAGAAGTAAAAGAAATGTGAATGAAAGTAGAATGACTACAGGAAGAAAATCTATGAATCCTGAATGAAAAGTCTTAGAAGACAGATTAATCTCCCAACAGAATGCAGGGAAAGCGGATGTAAGAAAAGAGGATGCAGAAGCTGCTTGGAACAGAGCAAAAAGAATTACATTGCAGAGTGGCACAGATGTATGTGGAGTTCAACTAATGGGAAGCATGAAAAAGATAAAGTGAAAATGCATGTAAGAGAATGATTGCTGCAAAAAATGAGGATAATGCAGGATGGGTGCTGAGAGAAAAAGACATTTGCAAAAAAATGTAGTCAAAAAGAGCAAAGAACAGTCAAGATTAAAAGAGAAAGAGAAAACGCAGAGTGACTTGGATGGAAATAAATTATTTTGGAAGGGGGCAAAGAGGGCTGAACCAGGAGCCTCCACTGGAATTAATGGAATGAAGAATACAAGTGATGAAATCATTTGGGTTGAAATTGAAGGAATATTTTACAGATCTGTATGGGGATGACAATGATCTCTTGAAGAGTAAAATTACAATGAACGCTATAAATGTTAGCATCCAAGAAATGATTGAAGTAAAGTAATTTATAAGGAGTGTCCATAGGGCATGGTCAAAAAAATCAAGATGGAAGTCATGTTGGTGCAGTTGCACATGAAAAATGCCAAAATATCAATGCCATCTTGATATTTTTGACCATAACCCCACAGCGTGAACAAAATTTGGAAAGTGCATCGTGGCTTTCTATCAAGCGGGGCCGGGTGTGTGTGTGTGTGTGTGTGATCCTCCAGCCTGAGAAATTAATTGAGAACTGTATGAATGTGAGAAAGTTTATTATACATTTGTCGATTGAGGGAAAGGGTAGGATAAAGTGAATAAGCCTGAATTATGGAAGGTATTGTACACATATGGAGTGGAAGGTTAGTTGCTGTATGCAGTAAGAGCAGGAGATGATGGAAGTAAAGCACATGGAAGAATAAATTAAGAATTTTCCTAGCTGTATCCTGGACCTGTTTTCCTGGTTCCTGTACCCTGGATTGCGAGAGAACAGGTCTCAGTTTGCTTCTCCGTGAATTCTGTTTAGGTCTTTAAAGAGGGCTAGTTCATCCCTTCTCAGTCATCCTTTCACAAGACGAAACATACCACCTTTCTTCAATCTCTCCTCATAGGGGTTATAGTCCCTGGTTGTCCTCTGATCAGCCCTTCTCACAACCTGTTTTCTATGGTGCCCCCAAACTCAAGGTGAGGTCTGACCAAAGCAGAATATAGTAGAAGCATAAGTCATGCAATCTGGAAATTATACTTCTGTTGATGGAGCCTGACACTGTGTTGGCAGAAAGGGGCATTTGGGGTTCTTGAACTCTTCTCGGATTCAGATTAAAAGCAAATCAGTTCTCTTGGCTGCCTATATTTTAACTTTCATAATGTTTGTTATCGTTTTTATTCTATTTTAATTCCGTTCGCCGCCCAGAGTCGCTTGTTGAGATGGGCAGCTGTATAAATTGGATAGAAAAATAAAATGAAATAAATGAAATAAAATAAAATAAAATAAAATGAAATGAAATGAAAGCACTCCATCTTGACCCACCACTTCCAAGAGCTTCGTCATGGCTTTGGCATGACAAGCACCTCCAATTATCTGTCAGATGACAATGATCATCAAACATTTGACACAAGTGTGTCTTGTTTCTTTCAAGTGGTGAAACCCTGTGCACTTCTCCAGCAAAAGAAAAGCATTGATCTCCTATCTCCACTAGCGTGAAGTCCTCCTTTCCTAACCCAACCATACTGCTGATTTCCATCGCATTCTTCATGTTCCCAATTTGTCTCTCATAAGTGCTAACATTTTATTGTGGTACTCACTGAATGAATGAATAATGAAACACCTTAAATACACTCATCTATTTTCAGCTGGAAGTTGTTACGAAATGTACTTTTTCAGTCAGAATAGAACGTAGAAGAGAATAAGTCACCGTAAGCATTCTCTGGTCCCAAACCGTGGTGAACGATGGAGGCCTGGGGGCCCAGCTTGATTGCAAACTGCTGGCTTTACCTGCCCCATGTTCCTGATTCCTGCTTCGCAATCGCCAGGGAGGACTGGGAACGACCCACTCTACAACCCTTTTCTGATTCAGCAGAAAGCCGATTTTTGTGTCTGGAATGGGCCAGTTCTATTCCTTTGACTCCTATGTTGCTTCCAGCACATCTTAGTCTCAAGCAAAGATTCCTGTGGCTCTCTGCACATTTATTTCCAGAAGGGACGTGAACTGCACTTTTCTTCTGGAACTGCCCATTTATTTCCAGAAGAATATTACTTGAGGCATTCTGTGAAGGCAACAACTCTGCTGTAGATATTTGTCTCCTTCTGCATATCTCATTTCAGGCCATTTTGCTCCAGATTGCTTCCCATTTAGAGTCCTTCTGTCACTCATGGAGGGCTATAGCACCAAGGAGCCGTCAGAACCTTTTCTATTACATAAACAGAAATGCCGCATTTATGTTTCCGGATGGAGCTTACTTCTCTCTGTCTCTCTCTTCCCATTTCCTGCAACATTTGCTGCATTACAGTTAATGGAATTTATGAGAATGACTTGTAATTCTCCAAAACTGCCTTGTGTGGTCATTTGAGCAGGAGCCATGTGAATTATGCAATAGCCCATTGCTTTAATTAAAACAAATTGCATTTACTGCATCAGCCCCTTGTATAAATCACTCCCCAAGGCCCGTCTACAAAGCTCCTACATAGCCAGCTCATGAGGGATGTTGATAGCAGACTCTGTTCAAACACACATGCACACGGGCGTGCACACACACACACTCATGGCCACAAGCACACACTTGGAATCTTTTATTTGTTTTAAATTCCTTCCTATGATTCTGGTCTTAAAACTTTCCACCTCCCTCTAGCATTCCACCTAAGAAGTACATAACAGAAGATCTTCCAGATCTCCTCTGGTCCCTTATGGTCAGTGGCAAGAATTCTGTGGCACCGACAGGGACACAAAGCAACCTCTGTGGTGACAGGCCAAATAATAAGGAAACAAGGAGAAACTCCGGGTTTTTCTTTTTTAAGGCTAAGAAGGAACCCTGAGGGATTTCTCATGCCATGTAATATAATTAGATTGGACAGCAAAACAATCTGCTTTTTACACCATCACTGTTGACCCCATTTAACAAAGGAAATGACCACTGGGTATTCACAGCTCTGAGTTCAAAGTAGCTGGAAGTGGAGTGTTAGAAACCAGATAAGGAGTGGAATGAAAGATAGATCCCCAGAGAAAGTAGCATTCCTAACTCTGGAGAGAGATGTATAACTATGTCAACACTGCTTGCCACCGCAATCTGATAATATAGAGCAGTGTTTCTCAACCTTGGCAACTTTCAGATGTGTGGACTTCAACTTCCAGAATTCCCCAGCCAGCAAGGCTCCTACATAGTTGGATAGAAGCTACTTTGAGGAAGAGGAGGCATAGGATAGCAATTTTTGGCAAGGTGTTTCTTCCCCACTAGTGGGTCATGCTGTCTACTAGACTCATCCAACTCTAACTGCACTCAAATAACAGCAAGTTTGTTGAGGACAAACTTCATAGCCCTTGAAAGAAGGTGTGGGGATGATGCAAGTTCAAAGGGTCAGGCTCTTCAATTTCTGAGCCATGGTAGGATTAGCAAATGGTTAAGCCTCAGGGCCACCCCATGGTTATGAGTGGGCAACTTTTTTGATGGACCCCAAAAGGCACATAACCTTTTTGGGAGAGTAGTAAGAGTGCATACTAAATTTTAACAGGGATTATCATCAGCTTCATCAGTGACGTCCCTTCTGGTCCCATACTGGAAGGCCCTCTGATTGGCTGAAAATAGGAAGTGACATCACAAAAGTGACATTCATTGGTCTAAACCCCAGTGGTGCCATCACATCCACCTGCCTCCGGAAATGGCACTCATGGGCCCAAAAACCCAACATGAGCATGTGGTGGGAGGGTCTATATGTGCCAATTCCAGGTTTTGGGCCAATGAGTGTCACTTCCAGAGGTGGGCGGATGTGATGTCTCCCCTGGGGTTTGGACCAATGAACGTCACTTCCATGACATTACTTCCTATTTTCAGCCAATCAGAGGTCCTTCCAGTATGGCATCGGAAGTGATGTCACTGATGGAGCTGATGATAAACTTTGTTAAAATTTAGGAAACACTCTTACTACTTGGGAGACTAAAGGCTGCATGAAGTACATGAAGATAAATCACACGTATTGGTGGGTCTAAGATTTTGTAGGTTTTCTTAGTTTTTTAATGGGAATATGCCAGTTTTAGGGCTGGTACTATTGTTTTCATGTGTGCCTATCTCAGCATGATGGAAACTCTACCATCAGTTTTCAAAACTCATGACTAGTGGAGGGTCTGAGAGCTGCAAAAATGAAATTCAAGAGGTTCCCACACAGGTCCTCCTGCCATAATTCTTTATTTGGATAATATGCATAGTTTCCAAAGGGATGAGAATTATGCTGGTCCCTTCAAGACATACTTAAGCAATTGCCCAGGTCGTTTTGATTTTAAAAGGGAATTATGTGATTAGGAGAAGTAGCCAATCTGAACTGAGTGCAACAAGGACATGAAAAAAGAGGCAACTTTCTTTTTCCTCTTCCTCCAGGCCTACCAAAAGCTTCAAATTCCACCCAATAACATTTAGTGCAACTTTTGTGTCTGCTCTTGCTCCATATTGCTGGTTCCTGATGGTTCTTGGTTTGGGAAAGAAGAATGTGGATTGTCATAAATTCAAGTCTAAGTGGCAGCTATCTATGACTGTGACACTGAAGAATAGGAATGATCCGGATCAGAAAAACGCTAAAGACATGGAGTTATGAAAGCAAGACCTAACATCTAACTCAGAGACTGATGTAGGGTTCAGTTGAAAATGAGGATCACATCTTTCAAGCCAAGTTCTCTTGAGGGATCAATCTTCTTTATTCCAGGGGCTTCCTACATTGTCATGTCTTCTTGACAATGCACAAGGAAGAACTGAATGAGAAGTGACAGTGTTTTATGTTCAAGGCCGGCTTTGCTCTCCACTTTTGAAGAATAGGACTGATAGGCTGGTTGTAGAAAGGTAAAAGATCATTCAGACCATACTGGAGAAGGTTTTTTGTTTATACTGGTCAAAAGTCCTATAGAGGCGAACACTACTTGCCCAATTAAGTTGAGGCCAGATGTTGAAAACAAAATGGGAATGTGCATTAAATACATTTGAATATACATTAAATATGAAATGATACAGGATTGCCACATAGTTTGGAGGTCTCCTTTAGGATGAAAGATGCAAAACTTCATGAGATTTGGGGTCAAAATACTGAAACTGTAGGAGATTATAGCTATTTGGTGAGATTTCGGCTATTTTATACACATAAGAAGAAGTTGATGTTCTTTGAACTAATTATTGTCCTTCATTCACACTTAGGACAAGCCATGACAATAAATAATCTTGCACAGTTGTTGTTTACTTAGGACACCTGCAGACCCGTTAGCTACATTCGCACAGCCCCCTTAACCTAGTTTTTGACATAACCCATTTTCTAGAATCATACAATATACTGAACTGTAAAATAACCCAATGCTCTGAGTCCTTACAACATACTACACCACACCCATTCAAAATACCTAGCCAAATTAAAATGAACCAAGCTTGGCATGTTTCTGTAGGCAGCTGCTAGGGCTTTCATCCACCTGGTGTTGCATGTGGTGTGACACATCCATGCAACATCTCATTAGGCCCTGTAGACATAGCTGATGCAAGCCCTGAATTCAGAGGCATGTCCATTCCAAAGCAGGCCACAGGACTTGCTTGTCCTCTCCCGTTTCTCTGCCTCTCCTTCAAGACCGCTGTCCTCCCACCTTCCTGACTGAAGCCACTTGGGGGGACAGATTGTAGCAGCTGGTTTCACGCTTTATGCTAAAAATACTCCAGAGCTGTGTGAAAACTGAGATCACTATCTCTTCAAGGCATGTGGGCTGGAGGGGTGACTTAAGCTAGAATCAGCCCAGCCAAAGAGAATAAAGCCATTTATTGTCCCCTAAAGGGCCGCTGTCTCTTTAACGGCCATGAGCAAATGTTTGCACACTGCAGTCCACTCTGCCATGCCAGAGAATGAGCTGTTATGCTGAATTATTGAAAGGTGCATTTGAAGAAGCCAAAAGTATCACTAGTCAAAATCTGTTGAGAATGATGAACCAGAAAGAAGGAAACATTTTAGGAGGGGCAAAAGGAGAAATCAACATTGTTTTGTCTTTGATGTAACTTTTGTCTAGCTGTAGATAAAGTCCACCTTATCTCTCTCTCTCTCTCTCTCTCTCTCTTTCTCTCTCTCTCTCTCTCTCTCTTATTATCTCTCTCTCTCTCTCTCATTTCTATCTATCTATCGATCTATCATCTATCTATATCATTATCTATATCTATCATCTATCTATCAATCTATTGATCTGTCATCTATCATCTATCTATCTACCTATCTATTGACCCTGGGTGGTATACAATATTCAAAACAAATTTGCAACCATATTGGAAAAAAAAAAATTCTGCAAGCCTATTCATGGTTCCTAAAATCTCTTCCCTTTCTTTAGATTCCTGTAGTTTCCTCTGGCCACCCTGCTTAATGTTGCTTTCCCATTTTGACATGAGAAATAAAGAGAAACTATAGTCAAGCCCTAATCAGACGTAACACAGTTAATAAAGTCCAAAAGTCCTTCCAACGACCAGTGTCCCAGGTGGGGTCAAAACAGACAAGTTGGCAATGATAGCAGAGTGAATGAAGCCCCGCCCCTTTGTGCCTGCGTGGAATGATGATGCAAGCAGAAAAGGGCGGGGCTTCCATTTTGATGCTGTGACTGCCATCTTGCCTGATTCTGATCCATTCCTGTGGGGCAGCCCTGCTCCCAAAGCTAGGAAAAACAAAATAACTAGGACCTATTAGTCTTGTTAATATGCATGGCATATTTATCCTTTGCATCATCACTTTTCATACAAAACCATTAGCTGAGCACCCCAGCCACCAAAATTTTCCCACCTGCGCTCTAGCCCAAGGGTGCCAGAAGTGTGGCAGGATCTGCATGTAGCTCAATAGGATCTGTTTTTGTGACCTTCTGTAACCCCCACTGTGGGAAGAACCAAAGCTTTGAGCCTGCTTTTGCAGGGGTTTGGGTTGGGTTCCAAGGGCACAATCAGTGGGTTAAGTTTTGTAGATGCTTAAAGCACCCATATCACCTCTTAGGATTTCCCCCCACTCACCCAAACCTTTTTCAGGAACAGGACATGCTACACTTTTGGTATGCAGACCTTAACAAGCCATGTAGAACCTGGTGTGGGTCTGGAGCAAACTTGATACAGCTTAATATGGGATAGCTGGAGTTCTGATGACCCACTGGGAAGTTCTCTATGGCTTCTTCTATTAGCTCCTATTGACCCCTTAGACTGGAAATGTCAAGGACAGAACTAGGGAACTGGTTTCATTGTGAGTGAAGGAGCAGGAGCAGAATAAATCATTTGCAAGTGCCTTCAAAGTTTCAGGGTCATTTATGAGAGATAAAAAAAGAGTCAAGATGTCAGTCAAGAGTCAAGAGTCAAGAAGCCCTGCCTTTTGTAACGTGTGTCTTTGTGGCCACCACCTCGATTTTTTTGACCTCCTTCGCAGATGCCCCTAGAGGGTTTTCTTGTGTGTGCTTAATTTCAAAAATTCCAAAACCAAAACCATTCTGGGGGTCATGCTCTATGTCCACCTGTGAGGCAGTAACTAATCAAGAGTCCAAGAACCAGTGTTCGGTCCAGGTCTTTGTTCGGTTTTCTCAGAGCTCTTCATCTGGATTTCTGTTGATTGTAGGGTCCTTAATTTGCTCCCCTTATCATTCTCTTTTGGGACCACCTGTCCTATTTTTGGAATTCTCCTTGGGAACTGAGTTAAATTGAGGTTTCTGGAGCCTGTAAGTTCTGCACCAGACAAAGCAAGATGCAGCTCTGATTTCTAAACGAACTTAGTTGTTGAGGTCATTTTTCCTATTCAGGGAACTCAGAAGGTCCAATGGAGAAGAACGGATGTTAGAGGAATGGAGAGGAAAAAATAACAAAGAAACAAAGGTTATTTGCACACAACACATGATCATGGTTACCAAATTAACCCATTTTCTAGGTTTCCCATTATATGGAATCATAAACTAACCAAACAGGCTGATTTTGCACAACACACTGAGCCCTCTCTACCACAAAAGAAACCTTAACCAAGGTTAAAACCAACCGAGCTTCACAGGCCATGCAAACATAGCTGCTAGGCCTTTGCTTGATCCAGTTAAGCATCTTGTGATAACAGCACAATGATAAATGCTACCCAAAACAAGCAGCTTGTTTAAAAGCTAAGTATTTTGCAACTGTGTGGGGTTTTTCAGTGAGAAAGATGAATTTCTATCCATTTAAACATTAAGAAGGTGAGATGGAGAGAGAAAGGAGGTGAAGGTGAGAGGAATCCAGAAGGTGAAAAGAGATTTTGCTTCTCCCCACATTGTGATGGATAATCCTTGCTTTGTCCAGTGCCACCCTCTGAAGAAACTATCTCCAGTGATTTTGATGAATAAGCACAAGGCCTATTTAGCCACCTGTTTGGTTTAGCTCTTGTTCTTGACTGTGATTTTTCTCACATTGTCTGAAAAGTAGAAAGAATGCTAAGCAGCCAAAGCAACATCATAGATCAAATTCACAGGGACTTTTATCTTGTGGGGTGGGCTAGGGAGAAACGTTCCTGCAGAAACTGGCCTAAATTGATAGACCTGCATCTACATGCCTGCTTCAGCACCGATGAAGCTCCAGATTGGCATTAAGTGCCACACTCAACACAACACAGAAAGCACAAGTTTTGCAAGAGTAGAACTTAGCATTTATAGTGTTATTTATTTATTTATTTATGGAGTAGGCAAGGGGTGGGGTGGGGTGGGGGGAGATAGAAGACAGTAAAAAAGGCTTTGGGTGTGCTGTGTCAACAGGGCACGTTTCTCTCAACTGGTGCCTTCCAGATGGGCTGGGATTACAGTCCCCAAAACTCCTATGCCGACTCAGAATTCTTAAGGACCTGAAGGTCATCAAATGATAGAAGGTTGTGACTGAGTCATCAGGGAAGAAGTTGATAGAACAGTATATTTTTGTGGTTCACAGATGAACATGACAAAGGACAGTCTTGAGAATCACTGCCGGGTTTCAGCGTATATACAACGTCTGGTCTTATCAAAAGATTGTATTATGTCCTTTAGGTCGACTCCATTCATCAGTACTCAATACTTGTAATGGACTTTAAGAATAACCTTGAGGTACAGGAGGAAGAACTGCAACCAAGACAATGGTCAGATAAAAGACATATGAGTCCAAAGCAGGAATGTAATTTAAGAAAACATCTCAGACTTGACCTTCCCTAGTTTTCTTAAAGATAAAGGCAGGGAGTGGAGAGGCACTTTCAGCCTTGCAAGATTCTGTTACTGTAACCCTATAATAAAAGTAGTATTAGCATTTATCACTTTGGTTTCCTAGCCTGGTCTACCTTGAAGGGCTGACAATACTGGAGAGGCATCCAAGAAACTCAGTGTGCCCATGGCTATTAGAAGAGAGATAATCCAGTGAAAAAGTATATCCTTTGTCAGGATCGTATCTACAAGTTGCAACAGTTGAAAGATGGTGAACCATATTCATCAAGTATGGTTGGAGGTCATCCATGGTGGGTGATCCTTTTTTCCCTCAAGCATCATCTACTGAAGAATGATTTAGCAGCACATACAAGGCTGACAATCTAACCTCATATCTACTAGCCACAGGAGGCAGCCTGGTCAACTGAAGTCTATGAACATGACATTCATTTGATATAATCAAATATGTTTTCAGAATCTGAAATAGTGGCTGCCTTTAACTAAGACCTGGGAACCAATTCTGGTCTACTACAACAATCTCTGAAGCCTGATGCAAGAAGCCAGTGCCTCTCCATGTAAGAACATACAGGAGCTTCTCATTCAAATATAGCCTATCTGTCTAAACCCCGGATTAAAGCTTTGGAATTATCCCCCAACATTTAACTGACAGGTAGGGTTGTAAATCCACCAAATATGTAGGATGGAGCCATTCTCCAACTGGGGGATGAAGCTGGTGGTGTTAGGATTGGTGCATCAACTCTGTCCAGTGAGATGAACCATAGATGTCATATTTTGTCCACCTAGATGAAGAATTGGTCCCCAACTACAGAGAGAAATTGGGTGACCAGTTGTTCTTCCAAAGAAATTAGAGACTCACAGACACCGTAGTGTTGATGGAAATGATGACACTGGCAAATTGGAGGACCATAAATAAGAACTATATCTCCCTTCCTTTCCGCCCTCCACCAGCAAGTTATGACAGGGGCACAGATGTCCATGTCGTTTCCTCTCTAGTTTATTATGGAATATGACAGCCTTGTTCTGAGGTGTCAGATGATCTGCATTGCCAAGACTAGCAAGGTGACAGTTTTGAAGCAGCATGGACCAAGGAACAAAAGTTTGTGACTGTAGAGAGGAGAGATTCATGGTGACAAAATGGAGCAAATACAGCAAATTTTTTCTGGGGCCAACCAGCAAAGAAGGAGGCCAGGAACTTCTCTTTCATGTGCAAAAGAGCACTTTGAAGACTGCATACCTCAGTGTTTCAGGACAAAAGGATCTTCTGGGCTGAACCCAAAGTACAACATAAAAGCTCAGATTGAAACATTTGACAGTGCTGATGGAAAATAGGTGGGCTTTTGAATATTGTGTTGAGGGAGAAGAGGATTATCTCGAGGATATTCCTAGTAGATGGAGAGACGTGATCTATGACTGTTGATAGCTTTGACGGCTGGTGGCTGCAAGCTATTGAAGAAACCCTAACATTTTGGGAGAAAGTAGTTTTCTATCCTGGTCAGAGAAGAAGAAAGAAATCAGAGTTCAGGAAATTCAAGTTTGTATCCAGTCCATGATTTTCCCTATGTAAATAATTATGTTTCCGCATTAATGTGCAGTCCCCTCGCCCTACACACAGCATGTTCTTTCAAAAGTCACATTTGAAATATTCTTCTGATACATTGTTGAGATGAAAACTGTGTTGGAACATTTGGGAAATGCAAAAGCTGGTGGATAATTATGTTACAATTTGCACATTATTCCGGAAGGCATGTAGAAGTCAGTTCATATTGGAATTCACCTCTATTGAATTTCTTGAGCTTCCCTAGTCTACATTGCACATCTGGCTTGCAAGAAGGTGCCTTCAGGTGAACAGGAGGTGGGAGCGGGGGGAAATCTCCAAGGACATGCACTTGCTTTCTAGAGAAATTGCAAATGTTTCATAGATTCTTTGCTTGCAGGGCAGCTGCATCTCCTGGGCTCAGCTGGTAAGTTTGCAGACAGAGGTGTTATTTTTTCAAGAAAGTGAAGAATATAGGATATAAAGTAACTCAGAGGAAACTCTCCCACAGAGAGCCCAAGATGACCACAACCCCCTTTTGACTTTGCTGAGGAAGATTGAAAGTTTCATATTAATGGATCCAATTTGTACCACCTGAACATCTGCCCTAGAGTAGGCAAACCATGGAATCTATGTCCTTAACTTTCTCTGGGGCCCACCAGGCTCTCTGGTCCATCTGACTTTTTAAAAATATTATTTTAATTACAACACACACACACACACACCCCCCCAACCCAGAGGAAGCTAGCATATTGCAAAGGAAAGCACCAGCTTTTAGCATCCTGTTTATTTGCAGAAATGACTTTCAACCCCATAAAGATCCTGCTGTGAGTGGCCAGGTTTATCATGGCACAATTATGTGATTCAGGAAGTCTCTAGGATAGCCATTTTGTCATTGCCCCCACCTAGTCTCAAATTTGCCCCAGCTTAAAAACGGTTGCCTATCCTTTTAATACAGAAACCAGAACACACTTGTGTGTCAAGATAAGTTATCTTTAGAGATTGGTGATTAGGTAAGTAATTTAAGATCTGTACCCAATCAACTAAGAGATGTTTTACCACAGGGGTGTATTACTCCAGGACTTATTAATAAAATGGACCATTTTTTAAAAAAATTGTTGGAAATGTAACAATCAGTTTAGATGATTTTTTTTTCATATATGATGGCAATGTTGCAAAGCTCAACAATTTTGGAAAATGATGGATAATAGAATAAAATAAATTCTAAAAGCTGAATTTTCTTTCCAAACTGCTATTTTAAAAATTAAATATTATTAAACCTTATACCCCACAAAGTAAAGCAAATTAGCTTTCTATATAGTAACTACTGCAAAGGTACTCCATATTTCTTATTGGAAAGTATGTACAATTCCTTTTGCAGAAAAATGGCTAATTAAATTGTCGGACTATGCCTCGATGTCCAAAGTAACTTTATATTTGAAAAGTAAACCTGACATATAATTTAATTCAACTTGGAAACCATTTTTGTATTACAGTTCCATATATAGGCTTGTCTTGCATCTGACATTTGGGTTTCTGATAACATAAAGTCTTAATATTCTAATTTTCAATGATCTGTTAAATAAGGATAGATTTTTCACTTAAGTAAGGATAGATCTTTCTGTTCAGACAGAAATTACTATAATTCTTCATCTTCATGATTTGTATTATGCTTCCTATTGCTGTTGATATTTATAAACTAATTGGATTTTAACAATGACCTGACACACACACACACACACACACACACACACACAAGTTTTATGTTAGGAAAAAAAGTAAATGCAAAAACTTAGCACACCAGGGAAAAATTTCCTGCAAAAACAAGAGCTCTCCCCTGACATTTATAAAGTCAAGTGTATACAAAAAGAGATATGAATGTTTGAAGAGAGATGAAGACGAATTTACAGACTGAGGCATAAACAGGCTGAAATGGAACTGTAATTCAAGCAAATGATGTGACAGTCTGAATTTCCAAATCCACCAGTTCTTACCAATTGTGTAGTTTTGCCCCAAGGCATTAGCTGCCCAAAAGTTTTGAACTTAGGTGAAGAATATAAATAGCAGAAGAAAGCTGGAAGTGGGTGACTAGGAAACAGGAAAGTTTTAGGAAATTGGACTGGATACATTTGTCAGTGTTGAATTTTCTCCATTTTTGAATATAAAGTCCATTCTGTCCACCTCTGCAACCACTTGGGACTTTCATAAGTCCTATTTATCTATGAATTTTTGAATGTGCTTTCTTTATCATTTACACTTCTCCATCTTCTTTTCAAACATGTTTCTGTCTAAGCTTTTGATCTCTGTACACACCTGTACTTTAAAAAAAATAATCACAAAACTCAGCTAGGTACAAATAATTGCAAATAACTGAAAATGGGCTTTCCTATTTTGGAAATGAAAATTATGTAGGTTCATGCTAACCTGAAAACAGATGTGGGGCTGTACATAATAAATACTGTCTCAGTACATTGTTGGGACCTGTTTATTGCTAAGCTCTCAATAATTCCATCAATTCATCTCTTTTCGCAGAAGCTGAGCCTGGGAAACAGGCAAAAGACGTTTGCAAAAGAACTGAAATGGGGTGCAACACTATTCCAGTAGTTATCTTGCCCCACCACTGCAAGGTCTATGAGTGTAAGCAGCTTCCACTTTGGGCCAAGACAAAAATCTGTTTATTGGGGCGAAGGTGGATGGCCTGAATGGCAATTCATATCTTCCATCAGCCTCAGAATCCCACCAGTGCCCCTCCTTAAAGGCCTTTTGGCAAATTGTATCAAACTTACCAGAGTCACATTCACAATGGCATCTCCACAATTGCATTAGTTGTTGTTAGGAAACTAAAAGTACAAAGGAGCTTGCTATTACAGGAGTAACAAGAACACTTATATGGAAATGTTTGGCTTACAGAATGGGACTTATGAGAAATGGAATACATAAACAGACATACACTGCAATTCTTAATGCTACTAACAAGATACTATTGAATGGATAATTTTCTATTACTGTAGTCTTTGCATGGTTTGCTACCCACTGAGCTGAAAGATCTTCATTGTTCATATCTGGTGGTATATTAGGTACACAAGAAACCTCCACTTTGGAGATATTGCTAGTAGTCCAAAAAGAAGGAAGGAAGGAAGGAAGGAAGGAAGGAAGGAAGGAAGGAAGGAAGGGAGGGAGGGAGGGAGGGAGGGAGGGAGGGAGGGAGGGAGGGAGGGGGGAGGGAGGGAGGGAGGGAGGGAGGAAGGAAGGAAGGAAGGAAGGAAGGAAGGAAGGAAGGAAGGAAGGAAGGAAGGAAGGAAGGAAGAAATGAGGGAGAGAGGGAGGGAGGGAAGGAAGGAGGGAGGGAGGGAAGGAGGGAGGGAGGAAGATGGGCAAACATTTCACTATCTTTGGTGGATGCATGAATTAGGAAACAAATGCATAAACAAAATTGCATCAATATTCAAGACAATATATAAGACCATGAATCTACTGAGAGATTTAAACCCCACAATATCCTTGTTGACATGCAGAAATCATGAACTGGATTCTGGTACAGAGTTATTTCCTTGTGTGTGCCATTGTTGCATTCTGTAACTGTGCCTGTATTAAATGAATTTGAAGTATGGAATTTATCATTAGCGTAGGAGAACCTAATTCACATTTCCATCTCTGTTGAAAAAGCTAGGCAGCACTTCCACACAGCTACAGCAGGTGGCAGCACCACGCTGTCCTTGGCCATCTCAACAGGGGTGGACCTAGGTAGACTCAAATGGGACTTTGCAAAGTTGTAGAATGGGCTGGGGAGTTAGAAAAGCATGCCAGAAAAAGGGAATGGTGAACTATTACTTCACTGTTGC
Organism: Liasis olivaceus; assembly: GCA_030867105.1. Classification (NCBI taxonomy): domain Eukaryota; kingdom Metazoa; phylum Chordata; class Lepidosauria; order Squamata; family Pythonidae; genus Liasis; species Liasis olivaceus. The sequence continues at coordinate 257,379,175 of CM061348.1, read as the reverse complement.
TGAGAAGACAAGAGTGATATCTGCACCCACTGCTGACTTGTGCAATTAGTCCTATCCTGTTGGGCAATCAAGATTGAAAAAATACCGACATGCTCAAAGTGTGCAAGCACTAGAAAAATTACCCCACAAACAAGGGTGTGTGCAGGGTATGGTCAAAATTCAAAGTCATGATGGTGTGACTGAAGCTCCATCCATTTTTTATGTGGATCGCACCCAGGCTGACAAATCTGGATTCAGCACAACATTGTCAAGAAAATTATGAAACATATGTGCAATCAGTCAATTACTCTGGTTTAAATTTATTGCACAAGGCTGTTAAATGTCTGGAGGTGCCAAGGAATGCCTGTTGGAATAGAGAACTGACTCAAAAGAACCCATTCCTTTTGGCTTAAATTGTTGGGGAGTGAAACAGGAAGATCTACCCTTGATTTTGTTGAAACTATACCTGTTGGATACCATGACCTTCCCTATTCCAGGCCTGCACTATTTCTGCCCAGTTGGTCCTACATCCTGGGAGGGATGTAAAAGAAACTAAAGACAAAGAATGGACAAACTTAAACCAAGCATCAGCATTGTTTGGAGCATTTCCCCTAAAGAGATGCTAGAACTAAACGACCTATGTTGAGATTCTACTTGTCTAAAATCAGTGACATCATTTGTGCCAGCTCCAGTACAAATGGAAGTAAACCTGGCTGGAAGTAAACCTGGTTATTTAACTCTCAGAAGATACATCCTGGGGTGATGCTAGAAGGAATGGAGGCCAACTCATCCTTCGTGGACAATGGTTACATCAGGGTTCCCCAAAGTGGTCAATATCGATGGGTCAATGGGTTGATGGGACTACCCAAGGGGTTGATGTTGTTGTTGTTGTTATTAGTAGTACTATTAGTTAAAGTAGTATTTATTAAATTATTTCCATATAATAAATGTTTGAGGGTCACTGAACCATCTGAAGCTTCATGAAGGGGTCAATGAGCTGAAAGGTTTGGGGAACCCTAGGTTAGATGAAGTGTGTGAGATATCTGGCCTATGTCTCCCACTTTCCTTTCTCTTTTAAACAGCTGGGCCTGCTTGCAACAGAATTGAGTCCTGTTCCAGCCTTCTTGGACAGACCATGCAGTGTTGTGGGCTCGCATGGTCATTCCAAGAAGACCAGAGAACAGAGGTGCCTTCTCTGAAAGAGCACAGCACTGCTGCAAGTGCCATAAGTTTTTTAAGGGTTAAACAAACCAGGAAGAATCTCTCAATCACCTTATACATTTAGGAAATGTAAGACCTATCTCTCTCTCCCCGCTGACGTTCTAATTCACTGTTTCTCAATCTCAGCAACTTTAAGATGTGTGGACTTCAACTTCCAGAATTCCGCAGGCAGCACGTTGAAGTCCACACATCTGAAAGTTGCAGAGATTGAGAAACACTGTTCTGATTTGCCAAATATTTCTGCAGATTCTTTTTAAATCCCTTGGAATATATGTTGGTCTACACATCTACCTTCCAGACAGAAAATGGAATGGACTTGACCTCTTCTTCTCACACCAAGTAGCAGGGAGAAGGGCACTGTTCACATGTTTAGATGAATCTTCTCAACATGAGTCTTTCTAGTGCTGTTTTCCCCACCCCATCAGTTCAAGAAAGTTTGGCTGTATTCTCTCCAGCATTTCTCAATCTCATCTGGGTGCACGGAAGAAGGAATGTTTAGCTTCTTGTTCTTATGGGCTTATGTCAACCCCCTTGTGTTCCTGTAACACAGTTGTGTGTGTGTGTCTGATTTAATTTGCATAATTGATGAGATGGAAAATTATCTGTGTGATTGATGGACAGTCTGAAGACTCTGTTAGATAGTCACTAAACCAAACCTGCAGTTGAGCATCAAGCATTTCCCATGTTACTGTCACACCAAGGAAGAAAAAGCAAAAAAGCACCTAAATAATAATTAACATTTATATAGCCTGAAGTGCTTCACATATGCCATTTTGTTCAGATTCTAAAAAAAATAAATAAATTAAAGGCCACTGCATAATACCATTTGCAACACAATTTCATGCACGCTTACTTCAAAGAAGTGCAGCTAGATGGAATTACTTAGCAACCCTTGGCCAGTTTCAAAAAGCAAGGTCAGACCTGGATGGGAAACCACTAGAAAATCCCAGACTGTAGGTTAGATTAGGAAGCTTCAAAAGCATCTTGGAAAAGCAACACAACAAAAAACAAAAGCAGTACAGAAATATTCTGTATTGTTGCCAAGAATACCAAATTATCATGTCATCTGGAGTTCAGGAGAATTGTTGCCTTTGCTCAACAGAAACCTGTGCTGAGTTCAATGGAGCTGATCTCCTAGAAAGGACATATATAGGATGTTAAATCTAGCAAGATCATACCAGAGAAGAAACTTGAATTCAGGCCTTTAATTTGTATGGTTTCTCAGCCATTATCTTTCACTCGTTCGCCATGATTCACATCATTCCTTCCAAGTGAGCAGTGAGCATTTTCTCTAAACAGAGGGTAACTTTATAACATCTGTCTTGAGGTCTTGATCAAAGGGAATCTTCAAAATATGATGCTTCCTCTGTGCAATTTTCAGTGCTGAAAACCACATAAAAAGGATGGTGACCCCTCTCCTTTCATGGTGTACAGCTTCACCACTATCAATATGGCAGCATGAACATTTTTGCACGGAAGTCTTTACACACTGAATTTTGTCAGTGAAGGCTACGCTAGATCCTGCATAGTCAAAGCTCCAGAGGCCAGAGAAGACAGTGTTTATCAGGATTTTCTCATGGGAAGAAGGTCAACCCATTCCCTATACAAAAACAGGTGTCGAGATTATTCTATGAAGCTAATGTAAACAAAGAATCTTGTGACCCTGTTATGCTTTTTACTGCCACCTACTGTAATGTGTATGTTAGTTATTCGGTGGGGGTGTACATGCTGGCAATATAACCGGAGGGTAAAATGCCCAGCCTGTTCAGTTCAGTCAGTTTGTCTTGTATAGTTAATCATGTAGGTTTTATAGGTTATGTAGTCTTATCTGGTAACCAAGTAGTGTACCTCTTCTCTGAGAGTGTTTTTTAGCTAGAAACTTTGTTGTGGATAAGTCTTGGAAGCTAAGATGAGAAGAAGTCTTTGTTATATCCTATATTTTGTGTGCAACTTGTATTTTATGAAGTTTTGCAGTTTTATCAATAAAGACCAGTTAGTTTATATTTTCTGACTGGATTTTCTTTGGAGAAGCAAACTATGGATATTGCATTTTGCAAGCTCTCATGCTGATGTGTGATTTTCCTGAGAGCAGGGTTTTTGGGACCTTTGCTGTACTCTGCACAACAGTGTTATAGGCCTAGATAATCATACTTCCTACCTCAGCTATCTGGATAATAAAAATAAAGTCTCCATGACTTCATGGAGATTTACATATAGTTTTCTTCCAACAATATGGAAGTGGTTTGCCATGGTTGTCTCCTTTCCTCCCCTTCCTCCCCCTCCTCCCCCTCCTCCTCCTCCTCCTCCATCTCCATCTCCATCATCTCCATCTCCATCTCCATTTTAGACTTCTCAATCTAGCCTACCACTCTTGGATTTTCTGGTGGTCTTCCATCCCAGTCACTAATCATATGTTAGTTTTAGGACATCAGCCAAAGTCAGATAGGTGCCATCACCTGCTGGGGATAAGGAGAAAAGTCTTCCTCAAGTCAAACTCAGTTGCTGGTGGCTTCATGGAACTGTTAATCCATGTAGCTTTTTGTACTTTTTAAGGCCATAGTAATAACACTCTTCTTCCATATCCTTATTTATTTTTGGATAGAAACTAACAATATACAGTAAGCCAAGAATAAGGAAAAAATAAAGCTGTTGGGGAAAACTGATCTGAAAACAGTGGGGGAAAGAGGAATATTTCATGCATGGTTACTTTCAGTTTGAGAAGAAAGGCTATAAAGTATTTGGCACAGGATTATGGAATGCCTTTTTTTCTGGGGGTGGAGGGGTTCAGTTTCAAAGCCAACAGCTTTCTGGAGAAACATCTGAAGAACTTAATGAATGCCTTGCAACCAACAAAAGTTTTGAATAGCTATATTTTTCCACAACAGTCAACAGCCTGGAATCTTGAGGAGGTTGGATCTTGACCTGCCATCCTGCCCAACAGTGATAGTCCATACGCACAACCCCCACAGGAAGACTGGGTTTGATCCCCCTGCCTGCCATCTCCATGTTGCAGACCTTGGAGGAATGCCTGAAATCAGTCCTGGACCAACAAACCATGGTGGTGCTTTTAGGAGCATCCTGGTTGGTGAGCTCAGAGTTCTTTTGGACTGGAGGGTCATATAAGCCCTAGTAAGTAAATAAGTAAGCAAGTAAACTAACAAATGAAAAAAATCTCTTCAGAGGGGCGGCATGTACGACAATGTGAAGGATTTGAGAGTCGACTGGGTATAAATTTTGAGCAACTATCCCTGCTTATTCCCAAACTGTCAAAATTCATATGGCCACTCCCTCTGGGAAAACATCAAAAGTGTAGTTTCCAGCTATGCTTGCTTGAATCTCCATGGGAATGAAAGCGCAGGAAATAGGGCAATAGTGGTGGGGATTATGGCCAACAGAAGCAAAAGATTTCTGGCCTACAGGGTGCACAACACAGATGGAAATGCTAGTGAAATTAGGGAGTTCGGGCAGACGGGCTGATCTACAGACCCTGCTGATTGGATGGCATTGCCTTTGCTACTAGGCTTTCTAGAAAAGTCTTTCTAGAACAGTCCTCCAAAAGTGCAACATTGGATTGAGAAGTTTGATCCTGTGCCCATGGCTTTCAGTGACCATCCCCACCCAGCTGCAAAAGCTGGTCTTGATCAGATTTCTCCTCAGTGTTTTCCAAATCCATTTGCTCCTCTCTCCCCCAAAGCTCTTCTTACACAGCAACCATCGCTTCAGCGTTTTTCTACCCCATATTCTGGCCCTTCCTGAATTTCAGCTGGTGAGCAGAGAACAGTTCCTTTGCAGCTGGACAGCCCACGACTTGGTCTACAGCCCCTTGGGCAGGTCTCGCCACAGAGTCAGCAGAACTTGGGCTCAGGCCATGTCTGCCCACTCTTCACATTTCCCTACCATATTATATTTGACATTCAATTTGAAATCCTAAACTCCTTTAATGCAATATCATGCCACAATGATAGTAATAAGGAGGCTGGACTTGCTTTCTATTTAACTCCACGAAAGAGACCAAACCTCTCAGCCAACAGAGCAATGTGCTCCCTGTTTGGTTAACCTCTTCAATGCCGAAGCTTCTTCAGCTGATAGACTGCAAAAAGCCCGCTGAGCTATTCTGAGGAAGATGAAAGACAGACCAGGGCATTTTGGGTGACCAAATCAGACATCATTAATGCACCTTCTCAGCCTTTCATATGGTAGAAGGGACGTTTATACCCATCTTTTTAAAGTGGCATTTGAAACTGCTTATGAAGGAATAATAAAAGAGGAACAAAGCAATTTGTAATACAAAGCAAGAGATAGAATACATGGCAAGGAACTATATTTCTTTATTTCTTTATATTTATTTATATGTCAAATTTGTCACTGCCCATCTTGTTAAAAAACGACTCTGGGCAGTTGGCAGAGAAGCTAAACTCAATTAAAAATACAATGCAAAATGGTCCTGAGTAAATAATAAATAAGTATACTCCAGGAATTGATGTCAATTGGCAATTGACTCGGGGAATGTCATCAGGGTGCCAGTCACCCTCAGGACTGATTAAAACTCTTGTTGCCCCATGCAAGCTGGCAGAGCCAGGTCTTTAGTCCTTTCCAGAAAGCAGGGAGGGTAGGAGCTTGGCACACTTCTGGGGGGGAATATTCCAAAGGCCGGGGCAAGGCAGAGAAAGCTCTCCTCCTGGGCCCCACCAGCCGACATTCTCTCGCTGACGGGGTCCGCAACATGCTATATCTCTATCTGGATGGCTGGCTGGCTGGACACGTGGATGGCCAAATCATGTGAGCATGAATGGTACTCAAGTACTGTATATTCTGTAATTATGAAAATGACCACAGGATCATAGTTTATCCATTTCCAAGCACCCCATCTAAACTTCGACAGTGACATTTTAAGAATTCCTCTTTCAACAGAGCCAAAAACCATTGCTCCTTGGAAAGGCTTCTTTGAGGTCCCTCTTGCATCCTTGGGGCATGGCAGTTTCCCAGTTTGCGCTCCCCACCTCCCTTTTTTACTCTTGGCCAACAGAATGGATTTCCTAGAGAGATGCTGGGACTTATTTTAAGGCCTTTAGCCAGCTTGGCTTTGTAGCCTTTAGCAAAAAGCAAGAGGGTCCTTTTGGCTGATCAATTATTCAAATGCTGTGATGGTCCAAGGAATCGTATCAATAATAAAATGCTCAATTATTAATCAAGCCTTGTGTGAGTTTGATTTGATTGGGGAACTCTAGGATTAGATATCCAACAATCCTCGTTTAACCAGGGATCAGCCCAGATGGCTTGGCAGCAAAAGGGTCTTTTCATGTGATAGGAGTTGGCTACATGATGGTGATGATGATGATGATGATGATGATGATGATGATGATGATGATAATTCCCCCTCCCCCCCCAACCTCCCTTCTGAACAACAGCAAAAAAGGGGAGAGTGAAGGGTTTTTCAGACCATAAATTATATTTGGGAGGATTCTGTAAGAAATATCCTTCCAATACCCTAGCTGTCAAATTGTTTCCAATGATGAAAAAGTAGCATGGACATTTTGTGAGGTTTTATACACACACACACGTGTGTATCTATAAATATATTTTAAAGAAAATGCACTATTCTTGTGTAATGCACCAAGTAGCTGAGCTAATCCTCGTAGATGTTTTGGAAGCTTCCAAAGATGGACTTCTTCCAGAGAGCTTTATCTTTATCTTTTTTTCCTTTTTATTGTTTGTAGTTTATATTACAGTGCTATTCTTTTGCTGCTTTTATGAATTTTGTACTGGGGATATTTTGTTTTTTGTAAGGTACTGAGTGTCTTTGGTTTGAGTGGGATAGAAATTAGATGATAGATAGATAGATAGACAGATGATAGAGATATTTGACAGAGATCGAATACAAATCAGTTTTTAGGATTGCAGTAAAGAATCTGACAATCAACTTAATCTGATTGGCTGAGCTATTGTGATGTCATGGAATATTCATGGTTTGGACCTCAGACAGATGCCCATCCAGCCTCTATTTAAATATCACCAGGGAAGGAGAGTCCATCCAAAGCAATGTTCGCATAATCCAGGTTCTTACCGTAGGGGAATCTTCCCTGAATCTTTCCTGATGTTTAGCCCAAATCTACTTCCTTGGAACCCAAACTCTTTTTCTTCTTCTGCCTTTTAGAACAATTCTGAACAAGCTAGATTACCTAACCATTCCACAACAATGACAAGAACTTCTGAAAAGCCCAGAGGCTGGATCAAGCTCTTGGCCCTCCTACTCTAGCCTTCTGTGTCCTGCAGTGGTCCGCTGAGTTCATTTGGGAAGTTCACAAGTACAGGGGTGTCCACAAGGTGTGATAAAAGAAAAGAAGACAGCTACAATAGTGTGACTGAAACTCCACCCATATTTATGCATAGTTGGAGGAGTTTGGTCACACCATTGTGGCTGTAATCCTGGGTTTTTTTGACCACACCTTGTGAACATCCCTGTCAGAAGGATTGGAGATCAAGAGCTTCTTTCCACTGTCACTTCCCAGCCAATAGCATTTAAGGCAGTGTTTCTCAACCTTGGCCACTTGAAGATGGGTGGACTTCAACTCCTAGAATTCTGGGAGTTGAAGTCCACCCATCTTCAAGTGGCCAAGGTTGAGAGACACTGATTTAATATTTGATGTCTCAATTCATGAATGGAAAACAGCCATCAATATTCATAGCCATGGATAGGCCTGACCCCCAGGAACCATTCGGCCCACTTTTCAGACCCCTGAGGTTGACTGCCATTCTCACAATGACTGGAGATCACTTCGTTTTGCCTCTCTGCACATTTTGGTGTTTCCATTCCATCCATCTTTTTTTCTTCACGTGACCGAAAGATATTTATGTCAGAGAGTATGAAGATGAAACCCGGACTGGGATTTGCTCCTGGACCCTCAGAAGAGTGCATGACTTTTTTGGGGGGTGGGGAAGGGAGGGGGAAGGAAGAAAAAAAAGAGAAGATTTTAAACAGATTTTTATTTGAAAGATGAGCTGGAAAAAGATGTCAAAGCAGATCAAAGCAACTAAAGGAAGTAAAAAAAGAAAAAAGAAAAAAGCAAGGTGGGGGGAAGTAGAAGAAGAGTTGCTGCACTAACCCTGGATGAAAATTAATCTTCTCAGATCTGCTTAAAAGATATTCTGTTTGATCTTTTCTATCTTCTGCTGTGATTATCCAGATTTCTTTTGAAGTTCTGAGTCCTGTAGAATTGATATGTAAAATTCCATATGCATATGTATTAAGATTGGACACATTGGCAAGCTTATGGATTGGCTGGGCTTTCTTGGGGAGTGGGGTGAGTAATTAAGCGACACAGAGACGGAAAGTGAGCCCGATGATGATTTCCTCATGCAAGTGTATTGTTGCATGGCACTGCCATCGGACTTGTGTTAAAGCCACAAGTGATTTTTGAGAAGCAGGTGCCCAGCTTAGGAGGGACAGAGGTGATGCTCCTCCTGAATGCAGCTGATCAAGACTCACCTACCAAATTTAGACCTGGACAAATCTACCTCCAATTGGAGTCATTCATTCATTCATTCATTCATTCATTCATTCATTCATTCATTCATCTATCTATCTATCTATCTATCTATCTATCTATCTATCTATCTATCTATCTTATTAATCAAATTTCTATGCTACCCATCTCACTATATAAGTGACTCTAGGCAGCTTACAAGTCAAAAAGCAATTTAAAAAATGATAAAAACTTTACAAAAATATACACAAGCTAAAAGATGGAGAGAGTGTCCTCAAAGCACCAGCCACCCCAGTGCTGTGAACCCCCATTGGGTCCCCATGTGTAATGGAATGGAATGAGAGGGGTCAAGGTCAGAAGCATCTCTTCAGCCCACAGTGTGAGCCTGGGAAAGCGAAGAGGATGAAACTGGCACCATCCTAAGGAATTCATAGTGTTTAGTTGCTGGCTTGGGGAGTTTAGAGTGAGTCTGGCAAGATTCTGTCTAGCAGGTGTGAGCAAATAAAGTAACAGCTGTTCCGGAACTGTCTCCTGGAGTTTCTTGGGCTTAACCTGACACCATGCTAGTTGACAGAGCCAGGTCTTAACGCTCTTCTGGAAGGCCAGAAGAGTGGGGGCCAATCTCACCTCAGGGGGGAAGACGTTCCACAGGGCAGGGATGGCAGCAGAAAAGGGTCTCCTCCTAGACCCCGCCAGTCAAAATTCTCTAGCCAATGGGGTCCGCAACATGCCCTACCTGCTGGACTGGGTGGGACAGGCCAATGTAACCGGGACAAGGCAGTTCCTCAGGTAACTCAGGTCCATGCCAGGAAGGGCTTTAGAGGTCATAACCAACACCTTGAATTGGACCTGGAAGCAAATCATAACCCAATACAGCTTGCGCAGCAGAGGTGTGACATGCACAGCCCTAGAGATGCCCATAAATGCTTGTGCTGCTGCATTTTGCACCAGCTGCAGCTTCCAGATACTTTTCAAGAGTAGCCCCATGTAAAGTGCATTGCAATAGTCCATATGGGAGATGACCAGGGCATGAGTGGCTGAGAGAAGGGCTTCCTGTTCCAGGAAAGGGAGCAACTGGTGTACAACTTTCTTTCTTTCTTTCTTTCTTTCTTTCTTTCTTTCTTTCTTTCTTTCTTTCTTTCTTTCTTTCTTTCTTTCTTTCTTCCTTCCTTCCTTCCTTCCTTCCTTCCTTCCTTCCTTCCTTCCTTCCTCCCTCCCTCCCTCCCTCCCTCCCTCCCTCCCTCCCTCCCTCCCTCCCTCTTTCTTTCTTTCTTTCTTTCTTTCTTTCTTTCTTTCTTTCTTTCTTTCTTTCTTTCTTTTTTCTTTCCCCATGCTTCTAGGCCACCATATGCCAACTTTCATGGCAGTTTACAACATTTCCATTGAGTGAAATAAATAAAACCCATATCCAAAGTCTCCAGTCTCTAAATAGCAGCAATTGTCTGCTAGTTGAAATGCCTACAAAAAAGTGGTGTCTTTAGTGTCTTCCTGAATGATAAAATTCATACAAGTTTCCACTGATGGCTCTTTTTGCATAAGGAGAGACAGACACAGTATTTCTTCAAAAAAAAAAAAATCTTAAAGAATGAATATTCATCTCCCCTTTAAATTCCATTCACCATGATCTATTTCTCCCAATTCTTTTCTTCTGCCTAAGGCATCCTCCTTCTAAGAGAAAAATTAATCAGGGATCATGTCAGGAATAGGATATCACAGTCAATCAGGTTTTGCTACATGCCGAAAACACAGAAAGCAAAGTTGATTTCGAGTGATCACTGTCAACATGAATCTTCATTGGGAAATTATGCAAAAAGGTGTTTGGAGAACTACTCAAGGCACTTGCTTAGCTCTGAGATTTATTGATCAAAATTCAAAGCTTCTGGAAACCACAGGATCTTTTTGCCTCTCAAGAGAAATGCAAGGAAAAGGTATCCTTCCTCAGGAAACCCAAGACTAGACACCAACCAAGATAGGCTGATGTCATATTTTAATCAAAGGTGAAGCGCTGCTAATTGGAAGCGAACAACGCAGCATCTTCTCACATGGGCTAGCATGGGTTGCAGCACAAGCTATTTTTCCTACGGAGTCCCTGAAATGAAGTTTCTTTTCTAGCTGAAGACACTGATTGGCTCACCCTTTGCATCTATTGCTGTTTGCTTTCATTTCAACTTAATGTAGCAATCCCCACTCCTTGATGTAATATGGTATTCGACATACAAACAAGTAACGCAAAAGTCTGTTTATTCTGGATGGGGCAGAAGGATGTGGGCAGAAGGCAAAGAGGCTTTGCAAAGAGTCTCAACCCCCCCCCCGCCCTTAAATGGTCAGTCCAGGTTTCTCTGGAAAGCTGCTTCTGAAACCCCTGTCCCTGTACTTTCTCTGTTTGTGGCTGTCAGGTTATAGGAAGTAAGCCTCCTTCTAAAATTGGCTACATTGATCAGAAACTTATTTGATATATGCCATTAAGGAGACATCAGTCACTATAGACTGGGCTCAGACTAAAATTTACAGCTTCAATCTGTTCACCTATCAAATCTGGCATGGGAGAGCTGGAAATAAATTTAGCCCATAAATGCCACTGTTTCTGACACTGCAGGTAGAAATGCCTTTTTATCGAAACACCTCTGGGCAAATCACTTCTTTAAACAATCCTCGCTTTTTCTCAATCGCAGCCAAACAACCAGGTAGGGAAACCTCTTGAGGCCATTTGCTTTGTGAAGTCAAAGATTAAGATGTCTTTCTGACAATTTGCAAAAGCAGAAATGAGAAGAAATGTTGGCGCTTCTCACCCACCCAAAACAGAAAGCTCTGAGAAATGGCTTCAGAGGCAAGTGGCAGGATTTTGGCAATTTAAAGGGTCTAAACCTGTTGCAACTATCCAGAAAGGAAATCTTGGGACAGAGGGAGGGAAGGGGAGGGGGGAGAGGAGAGGAGAGGAGAGGAGAGGAGAGGAGAGGAGAGGAGAGGAGAGGAGAGGAGAGGAGAGGAGAGGAGAGGAGAGGAGAGGAGAGGAGAGGAGAGGAGAGGACCAAGCCAGGAAAATTTGGGAGACCTAACAAAAAAGCTGGATAGTCTTTTAATTTTTCCCTTCCTCCCAGTTATTTATTTCTACTCCTCCCTAGCTTTTATTGCACATTACCTGGGGAGGATCAAAGGGACACCAATGGAGGCTTGGCAAGGACTCACCAGGAAAAACATCTTTTGTTCTCCTAGGATTTTGTGTGAGAAAGAGCTGTGTGTCTCTCTGGCTGAAATCAATGGAATTTGAGCTGTATGAATCACGGAAAACCAAGCCATGTGGATTGGCTTTTGCCCTTAACCCATAATGGCCATTAGGAATGGAACTAGCACATACCTAGAAAACTGTTCCCATCCCATCCCATCCATCCATCCATCCATCCATCCATCCATCCATCCATCCATCCATCCATTTGACTTTATTAGCTGCCCAACTCCAATGGACTCTACCATGGTCTTCTATCTATTCAGGAACACCCTTCTCATGATTCCATCCACATCTGAAACTGTGGCAGAAGGAGTCTTCTGATATCTCTCTTATCTATTAGAGGGCCCTTTCTGTTCTAGTTTATATAGACAACCCTATACATATTTCCTTAGCGCTTGCCTCCAACCCAAGATCATGTCTTAGTGCGGTCTTTGCAAATCCATCTTATTTGGGTTGACTTTTCATGGAAGAGAATATAGGCCTGGATTTTAACTACTAGGGTCCTGCATTGGTCCTCCAATTTACCAAGTGTTCATCCTCTGTGAATGAGGTTTCTGTTTTTTACCTAATTGCCAGAGTGACTGAGAATTTCTTTCAGATTTCTCTTGGTTCTTTGAGCTTACTGTACCATTAGAAGTGGTACCATCTGCTCTTGCTGGTGTTGTCGTTTATTATTTTACATCCTTCATCTTTCTTCAGCCTCCCTTGTTATTTACCCTTCTCAATCCCCCAAAAAATCTATACAAGATTTTCTCTCCTGAAGTCTTCACTTGGGATCAAATGGAAGAGTGAGAAGTCAGGGAAGCTGCAGATCTCTGGAAACAGGATTGTGAAATTAAAAACCAAAAAGAGAAAAAACTTTACTTAGCTACCTTCCCCTCACTAACATAAGTGCAAAAAATGTACACTAGCCCCATTAGCATTTTGCTGACATTTTCTTCTTTGGGGTTAAGTGGAGACTCACAAACCAATTCTTTTAGGTAATATTGAATGAGAATGTGGGAATATTGTTGTTTCCAGCAAGTTACTGATTTAAACAGATGTTTTAGTCTGCTTTGGTTGTGATCCTCTAAGATGCTCACAAACAGTAGAGATATGTATGAAACCATGTGCACAAAAATGACTCTTGTCCAGGACTTGGATGAGAATCATGTCATCTTTCTTCTCTGTCTTTGCTTAGTTTGGAGTCCTTGGGGTTCTCTGAACTTGGTTGTTTTCTTGCAAACATTTCGTTACCCGACTAGGGAACATCTGAAGTTTTTTATTATCTGAAGTTGTTACCTAGCCGGGTAACGAAACATTTGCAAGAAAACAACCAAGCTCGGAGAACCCCAAGGATTGCACAGTTCAATCCTGAGCTACACATATTCTCTTTCCCTGCTTCCTTATCTCTTTTATACTTTTATGGGTCTCTACCTTCACCATTTACTTTTATTAGCTTACTAGTTCCTATGGATCTTGGATATTTTCTCCTGAGTATTGGACTGTAGCCTATGATGAAGCAAGACCTGTTATATTTTGCTACAGACAAGAGCGTATGTATGTATGTATGTATGTCCCATTAGCAAAAGCAATTTCTCTACCATATATGCATTTCTCTCTCTCCCTCTCTCTCTCTCTGGTATATCCCTTGAAGTCACTGGAAGAAAGCACGAAGGAAAGCAGACATTTAAACCAAGAAACCAGATTTTTCAGAGCTTACCTGAACACCCTGATTAAATCCACAGTGAGGAAAACTCCCCCCCCGCTTTTTAGACTGATCTTGATTGAAAGCAAAGTGCATAGAGCAAATCCCCAAAGAAGCAAAGGACAAGACTGAACTTAAAAATCAGCCATAAAAAACCCTGCTTAATGGAAAGCTCACAGCTTGTGCTATCATACGGCCATGGTCTCAGGAATGGGGAATGTAACCCCACAAGAAGAACAATAAAGGCTGGACAGGCCACAGCCAGAAGACAATGGATGAAGAAATTACTTAGGAAAGATAAAACCTATTTAATATTCACAAGCTTCTAACACTTCCCCAGTTTATGCCTTTCTCTGGTGCTAAGTAAACCCTTTCTGACAGTGGGCTGAAAATCCCGTTAATAAATTCTGCTGCAGCTTTGTTTCAAGTTTAGGCACCAACAAAATACCACAATATCCAGAGAATAAATTAGATAGCAGGGTATAACTCCTTTCTGTCTAACTGCACCAGATCAAAGTTGTGTTAGGCGCAAAGCCAATAGCCACTGAAAAGGAGATGGAGATTGTTCTGTTTTGTACAATATGTTGGGGCTGGTGACTCATGAAATATCCCTGAGTTCCACATGTACACAAAGCTGTTGTGAGACCATGGACTTTAGGCAATGCATCTCTTTCTTAAATGCAACAACTGTCAGATTGGAAAAGTTTGGAATTGATACCTCCAAGATAGAAGAAATTCCACTGTATCTATCAGGAGAAAAGAGTTTCAGTCCCAGCTTCTGACTAAATCAAGCTGAAGTCCTTTCATCTCCCAACCAAACAGAACCAGCTAGGAAGCTCATGTTATCACATCTTCAAAAGCTAAGCAGAGTCAGACTTGGTGAATCCTTGATGAGAGGACACTATGAAATACCAGGAATATAGGCTAGACTAAGAAGATGAAAACATATCTTGGAGAAGACAATTCTATATTGTTGTCAAGGATACTACAACATAGACATGTCTATAAAGTTGCAGGGAGTTCAACTGATCTTTTTCTCTACAGCAGGTAGTAGCACATAGCCAACCACAAGTGAATTTTCCACCTCAAAACAGTCATGTAATTTAACCTGCAATCACTGAAATGGTGATTGAACTCAGAAGCTAAGCAGGATGGGTCTTGGTTGGTACTTGGATGGGAGACCAATCCCATTCTAGAAACAAGGACAATAGCCAACTGTATTATAATGCTTTGTATAGTTTTCATGTGTTCTGTAATTGTATATGTATTTATGGTTTTAATGGATTATGTGAGCTGCCCAGAGTCCCCCATTAGGGGGAGATGAGTGGAGATAAATCAAATAAATAAATAAATAAATAGATAAATAAATAAATAATGCTGCCCCCCCCCCCCAATGCATGAATGTGCCCCCAAAGTCACAAGCAGTTAAACTTGAGTTGGAAAAAAAAATAAATAAAGATTGGGGCAGAAATAAATGTTGTCTCTTAAAATCGGTTTGCCATCTATTCACAGCTGAGTAGTCGGGCTTGGATTTCCCTGAGCGCAACACCATTTTGAGTTTGAGCTTTTCAGATGAAGTTTTCGTTAAGAGAGCTGCTGTCTCCAAAATGGCTGGAGCCAAATGTCAGCTACATCTCAGCTTTCCATGGGCCATTGCTTTAAATTAAATAATCTGGCATCGTCTCCTAGACATTGCTGCAGGCTAAAGAAAGAAAAAGTCGCACTATTTCCAGTCCCCTGAGATAAATAGGTTCTCAGGTTGACTGCTCCAAAATCACCAGACTTCTCCAGAAACGTTGGCCTTAGCTTAGATTTCTTGGCTCCATCAACAGGCAAACTAATTTGGCCCTTCATTGAGATAAGGTAGGTTCGTCTAGAAGCATTCTGCTTTAATCTTCTTGGAAGAATGGATTTTAAAGGTAAAGGTAAAGGTGAGAAATAAATGAATAAAATAAATAATGTATCTGTGGATTCATATTAAGCATGTTACACTGCATTTTGCCATTCTTAGTATACTCTACAAGAGTAACAATCCCAAATTACTAGCCTACAAATGTGCCAAAATGACAAACTGAGATACAGGCTCTCCAGTTGAAAAAGAATGAATGAACTGAATCCTTTACAGTCAGCTCTTGCTTAGTTATCTCTAGAAACTCCAATTTATAATTTATTCTTCACATCCTCCCTTGCCTTGTTCAGGGACCATCCACATTTCCATACCGACCTCCAAGGAGCATCAACATTTCAATAAGAGCCTCCAGTTTTGCTGAGGTTCCCATTATTACCAACAAGGTGCTCATACCTGCGTGAAACTCAACCAATATGACTGCTATGGGGGCTGCAGTTTCTCCACTGTGCTATTTCTGGAAGTCCCCCCAACCCCCGACCTCCCCCTTCATCCCTATCTCTCTGCCTGGCAAAGTCTTCCTGCTGGGGGAGTGAACCAAGTTCATTAAAATGGAATTTGTTGGGTTATCACACCAATGGGCTCTCCTTGCATCCGCCGCCTGTCATGTCTGATCCTCCCTTCCTTTTATCATGTCAGACTGATGCTGCCTGTCCAAGCCAACTTTACAATAAGAGCAGTTTCAGCCTCCAATTAGCACTGGCTGCCTATTTTGGCTGGGTGGGGGGAGAGAGGAAAAGTGGCTTCCTCCAGCCAAGTCCATTTGGCGACTGTCAAATAAAGATCAGCAATGTCCTCAGGTTGGAGCAACGGATGGGAAAATCGCCCTCCTTCATCGCGTCATCTCACTTAAATAGAAACTCTTTCTGACAGACCCAATCCATGTCAGATGGTGTTTTTCAGCAAGCCTATCATTAGATCTAACAGGGAGAGAATGCCTTTGGCAGCAGGTTGCCCAAAGCAGCACTGACGGCTTGTTGTTTTGTACCTTGCTCAGAAAACAGATCACCCATTGCAATTAGAAACTTGTCCCACTGCTTTGGTTCACGCTTCCTGCCAGGGCTTTTTTTTAGAACTCAAATGTGGTGTGTTCGATAACTCACCCAGCTAGGTTTGTACAATACGCCGAGCCCAAAGAAATGAACTGCACCGTAGTTTAGAACATGGGTGAAGGAGGCCATTGTTTTTTTGCTGTTAGGAAGACACCATGGTGCCCTACGTGGAATCGAGGGCCCTACAACAAGAACAGAAGCGAAGCCCTACCCAAAGTGTCCAGTGAGAGATGGACTCTGCATCTTGGAATCCAAAAACTTTGAATCAGAAGTCAACAACTTATTTCTCAGCTCATTGAGGAAGGGATTCCTGGAATATTCTTGTAGGGGAGAGGAACATAATCTTGAAATACTCCCCAAATTTTTCTTTGTCCCATCTTATGCCAAACTGAATCAAGGCAGGACTATTTTGAATTTCTTTCTCATGCTTCCTTCTATCTCTCCATTTTTTTCTCCATCCCTCCTTTATGGGTCATTCATTCCTTTCCTATCCCCAAGGTCAACTCCACATTCCTTCACATGATTACCACACTGTCCCCACATTTTTGGGGATTGCTTCCTTTCCATCTTCCCTGCTATTTAACTGGACTGGCAACACAGCTGAATTTATGCTTGCCATCCTAATTGGGGGCCATACAGGAAGGGAGGGAAGGACCAGCTGAGACTGCACCCCACTTTTCTGGGGCCCACTGCAGAAGAACTAAGCCATAACTAAGCTATTATGACTTCCTTAGTGGCCTGGTGTCCAAGTATTGTATCAGACATAGGATGGGCACACATATTGCATAAGTCATCATGTGATCTGCAAATATTGGGTAACTATGTTATGGGAACCAAGTTGCTGGAGCTTTTTGAAATATTACAGTGAGGAGAATGAGAAAGAGGAGGAGGAGGAAGGGGAAGAAGAAGAGGAAGAAAAGAAGAGAATGTGAACAAGAATCCAATATAAAAAATTAAAAACCACACAAAGAAAAGAGACAAAGAAGAAAAAATCTCCCAGAATAAAATGGATAGATATGAAACAAAAGCTTTAGTCCTTAAACTGAAAATTATACCTTGTCCACAGAGAACAATTGGACAATTAAAACAAAAAAATAGTAGAGAATAAATACATGTCTTCAGTCCAGGATTTCAAATCAGTTGTAGCAGAGCCTTTAAATCTTTTCTGATAGAACCAGACATGTAAATCCAGTGGTCTTCAAATTTCCACAGATTTTAGATTTTTGGCACATAATTTAGCAATACAGTCACTTCTTAAACCTCATTTCTCTTCCCAGTGTCATATTAACAACCCTGCAAATATTAAAACCAGAGTAACAAGCCCAAACCACATGACTCAGTGGCTGCTGCCTAAAAATTTACTATTTATTTTTCTTTCAAACTCTAGCCCACTGATTTGTTTAAACAGGATATTGAAGTTTATTCCATAAGCCACAGTTAGTACAATAAATTAACTCTAGTCTTGTTGAATGTTCCATAAAATATTTTGGATTAGCCCAGTTTTCAGGCATCAGACAAATGCCAGGAAGATCGTGCTTGAAGAAACTAATCCATTTCGGGTGATGTTCGTTTCTGCAGAAACATATCCTACAGCTTTTCGACAGAAGAAGCTAGTCATCCTTGTCTGGTTTGATAAATCTCTGTCCCTTCCCCCCCTCCATAACCTGCTCTGACTTTTTTTGTGGAGTGGAGATTTGGGTATTAGCCGACTTTCTCCAATATCCCTTAGCCTGCTCTGTGACCCAAGGGCCATTAAAATGGCTTTCAAGGTTAACTATGTCAGTGGAAAACAAAGATCAGATGAATAATACATAAACAATTCTTCCAATTAGACACCCATTTAAATAATATAAATATATATCACTGCCATATCCTGTGAATTATAAATGTTGATTTCCACCCCTCACCCCTCAATTATTATACGGAGAAGCAAAGAAACTCCAGGGCATAACAGGCTGATTAGTATGAATGCTTGATACATTTCTATGCTTCCCAGAGCTGCTGGCTGAAAAACGTTGGGGTGCTCACATAACCCCAGGTCCATGTGATTACATCACATAGCCATACTCTGAAGCCCTTGAGGTGACCCCCAGCTAATGGAATGATGTTGGCACGTTCGTGGAGTTGATTCACTCCAAATATCCAAGGGTCCTTTGGGTTTATGGTGCTGCGCCAAATCTTCAAGCCTTCACTGATAATGGCAGTGGGAATTTTTTGGTAGTGTTCAAGGGTGTTGAACCCAGACCAGACCATGTATTGATTGATTGATTGATTGATGTAATTTATCTACTTCCTCAAGCCTTATGGAGATATCTTTATGCTAACGTTTAGCTTATGCATTTCCACCTATCTGGGCATATTTGCCCAACACTGGAATCATCAATCATGCTTTAACCATCATGGTTTCTCCCCACTGAGCAATGTGGCTGTAACCTGCCCATCCATGGTTTATTTTCTGGGTCGAGTTGTGTAAAACCAGATCTATTCTCTAGTAAGAATAAACCTCAGCAGGAAGCAATGTTGTGTTGTTAATGTGTTTATGGCTTCCCTTCTAACCAGATATGGAGTGCAACCTGAGCATCCTTGGCAAGATTTGCATTGCTCACCCTGACTGTGTTATGTGGAGCACCTTCAGAATCCATCTTCATGAGAACACATTAAATTAAGGTGGTAGGATTAAAGCCTATGTAGTCCTGTCCCTTTCTGTGTGCATGCATTTTAATTTAATGTTCTCCTCCAATTTCTCAGGGGGCAGCAACAAGCCAACTATGGCTGCCCTTGAAAAGCTAAGCAGAGTTAGTACTTTGGATGGGAAATACCAGGGATGAAGCTGGACTTAAGTTGAGAAAATATCCTGGAAGTAGACAATGGTAGACTAATCCCACCTTGCCACCAAGAAAATGACAAGGATGCCTCCCTGAAGTCACCAGGAGCCAACGTTGACCTAAGGGCATAGTTATTTTATAGCCCCCAAATGACTGAGCTAGCTTTTGTAGAAAGTCAGGGCAAACCAGGTATAGTTGCTCCACCTTAGATGTTGTACTATTAGCACAGTGCTAATATCGGCTCTTTTCCCTTGTTTCTCACCATTCACCCACATCTTGGGTACATGGCTGGGAATTCTGGAATGGCAGTCCCAACACATCAGGAAAACACAAGTTTCCAGATGTGATAGGAAATGTGGAATGATCCCCTTTTGTTCTTCCATGCCTTTCACAGGTGGGTTGCCTGCTGCTAGAAATTGAGTTCTTTGACATTTCTAGGCTTGGGAGGCTACAGATTTTACTGAATCTCTTTGGTTTCTCTTTCTACCTCCCTCTCTAAATAATAAAGTTGGCCATCCCATTTAAACCCTTTCAGGGAGCAGAGAAATCCTCCTTCATTTGGCTTTTATGGAAGCCCCCTGTCTACCATGATCACCAATAAGAAGGAAGAGTTGAACCTAAATAATGCCCTGCCATTATATTGATATATTACCTGGTGAATCTGTTCCTCTGACCAGACAATTACAAAGTCTTTGTTGTATCTGACAAGACTATTGAATCAATCAATCAATTAATCGTATCTGAAAATATTCCACAGCTTTTGCATGGTTAGAGCAAACCTAGGTCCCTAGAGTCACGATATCATGACAAAAGTGTCCAGTTTAATTCCTTGTCATCAGACAAGACCACCTGTAAGAGAGCTATCCCCATGGGTGACAGTTCAGACATGCTCTGATTTTTTTCAGTGAAAGGGAATGCAACATCTTCCTCGACTTCTGCAATTTTGGAAGTCCTCCTATAGTGAAAGCTTTTCCTAATGTTCTACCAAGATTATTCTACTAAGATTAAGGCAGACAGCTGTTTGGGGTCATGGATTAAATCTTTCTTTATTATTTGCTATAGTTGGGGCCCCAAAGAATTGGGGTAATGTTCCTAAGACCTGTGGGAGTTGTGTGCTGTTATCATAATGTGTTATAAACTATTATGTTAAAATGTTGAACCATGGCACACAAATTTATTGTATTATTTTAGAAACAAGGACATCATGCAAGTGAACAGACCAATTTTCCAGGTTTTAAAAAACATCTACCTTAAGCAGCTACCTTAAAAATAAGTGATGTGAGTCTTAGCCTCAATAATTGTTTGAAGAGTTATTCTAAGGTACCTCGAAAGGGGATACCTGTAAAGGTATATGCATGTACTGGCACCTCTGAGCTTTATGATACCTATAAACCTACAATATTCTAGCTTGGTGTCATGGCTTCTATGACACCCAGATAATGAAGATGTGCTCAACTCTATCCCAAAGTTATAGCATCCAGAATTCCTCAAGCCCAACAGTTAAACAGGATTGAAAACATGTAATGTCCAGAGCTATTTTTCCTACCATTTGTCTTTCAACTTTCTCTTTCCTTTCTGGATTTATTTACCAAGCCCTCAGTATGGTCCCTGAGTTTTTCTTATAAATTGCTGGAATGCTGAGAAAGGAACCCAAAAGGAAAAGATCTTCCCCCTTTTCATTTTGGAGGCCACAGTTTGTAGCGACAATGTCTTTTGGTGAAGTAACAAGCTTGGTACAACAGTAAAGAACCATTGTTGGAAACACTCCATTGAACAGAGCACAGCCAAGAGGAAAGGTCTCCTGTTGCATGGAAGATCTGCACCAAGGGTGATGAGTTTGTTTATTGGTTGATTCTGGAGCCAGATCTTGTTCCTTCTTTCTCCACACACCTCTCTTTGTATGTATGCATTTGTTCAAGAACTTGACTCCTCGGGGCTGCTGCTGGTGGTACCAGAGGAGGAGGAAGAAATGAAAGGGAGGAAGGGCAGAATATCTAAACTTCCAATCTTTAAATCCATATCACTGGAGATTAACTTAATAAGGGGTGAGGAACCCCAAAAATCAGGTGTCTGGCTGGGAAAACAGTTTGCTAGTGAGAGCATCTGCCCCAAAGTCTCCAAATGTTCAAGATGCTTATGATCTCTTCACCTCCTGTTATCCAATCTACCACAGCTAAGTAGGAAAAATGGGGAAGGAAGTGCCTTTGCAAAGCTGAAAGAAATTTGACCAGATTGCTTGAATTGTGTTTATTATCCCCAAATGGAGGAGGATGGCCAGAGAGTAGGGGACCTAAATGTCACGGTTGCTGGCTCAGGGTCCACATTATGTTTCTGAATTTAATTCTGACTAATTGCAAATAGGATTCCAGTGCAGATCTGCCTGTCCTATCAATCTGGGCTCCGATAGATTTCTCACAGAATTAACGCTGGGTGGAAGAGATGAATCCAGTCTCTGGAGGATGGCCTGCATTCAGGTATTAGCCTTTTTAACATTTAAAAAGCAAAACAATACTCTAAATATATTCATTTGGTCTATGCACTTTTCCTTCATATATTAATGATTGTACGCAGTTTCCCCAAATATAACTCTCCCCATGTAATTTTTCCAAATATAACCATTTTTCACATGTAGCTTTTTTAGTATACTATTTCCTATACATTTTTCTTCACAATTTTTGAGCTGGGAAATATTTTGACAGCTGTTACGGGATGGCCTGAATTATGTGTCCATCCATCCATGACATGATGATTTCTGTAGCCCTTAAAAGGAGATCTGTGAAGGACTTCTCTTGTGAATTCTGACATGAAATGGTCCGACGTGAAAGTTCCTGAGTTAGTATATGGATTGAAATCTACGTTTTTGTCCCCATGCGTCTGGTAGATACCACAGTGATGTCACATACATCATGATGACATTTATGTGATATAATGATAAATATGACATCATTTGCACCCTTACCCCTCCCCCCCTTCTGAAGTCACCTGTGTTTCCTTCCATTTCTTCAGGATGTGACACCACTCTAGATCATTTAAATGGAGCAAAATGCAATTCTTAAACACATTAGTATCATTTTCGCTGATATTAAATTCATATCAATATTCATTTAAAAATGCGTATCTAGAGAGCAGATCTATTTAGAAATCCTTGTTAAGATAAAATACATTCCTATGAAATGCATATTTCGTATAAATTTTAGATAGATTATTTTTAAGCCTCAGAATCGATGTAACGTGAAGGGATTTATGTATGAAGAAAGCGGACCAAAATTTGACCACTGAGTCTAATTAAAATATGTATTTGATATCTATGTGCATTTGTGTGTGTGTATGTATGTGCGAGTTTTTTTTTTAAATCACTTTTTAATCTAATTCCAGCTGCTAGCAGTTACAGCTTTCTTCTCCTTTACTTAAAAGGGAATACGTGAGATTGTTGGTCCAAATTAGCATAACTCTGTATACGAAGGAGACGTGAAGATGGAGAAAGTTGTGGTTAGGTGAGGCTGATGAGATCTTTAAAAAGAAAGAGGTGAAAAATATTAAAAAAGCATGAGGCAATGGATGACATCATAGGTGACTGTGTTGGAAGCCAACTAGAGGTAGCTGTTCCCTTTGCTTTTTCTGATCTCACACCTTCCATTTCCCTGGCTTAGTATTTTTGACTCCTTCTCTAATGCTGCCCAGGAATACCTGAGAAAGGTATAGATAAATGTTCCCATGGGCCTGGTCTGATGGCGTTCCCTGGTTTGCCCAAAGAACGCTTCAAAATCAAAGCCCTGCTCCTTTTTTAATGCATGTCACATGCACGATGAAGGTCAAGTAGAGATGAGGCTCAACCACATAGTCACAGCCACTGTATTGACTTTTTTGACCCACCAGGACACCTCTAGGTTTAACTGTCCTAGTTTAGACAGCTGCGTTATGCATATTTCATTGTATGCCACCTAGAGTCGTTATAGAGTTGGGCAGCCTTAGGCCTTTAATAAAATTAATAAACATTCATCTATATTCTTATTTCTTTTCACTCTTCATAAGGTTGTACCAGTATAAAAATCCAGTCTGATCCACCCATCGTCCCATCAATCGCACTGCCTTTCGGAGATGAGTAGGAATTGATAATTCAGGAATTGAAATGTTATCCTAACCTGTTTCTTTGACTTATAACCCCTTCCTTCTGTTTCTGTGTTCCTGTGAAACCTCTCTAAATATTTCTTCTCTATCAAGTTCATAAATAACCACTCAGCTTCCTAAGGTTTCCTGTTAAGATCCTGAACATATGTTACTTAGGAAAAAGTCTGTATATAAGTTCCAATGCAAAATTGGCTGATAACAAATGGATCCCAGAAAGGCCTTCCTTTCCAATCATCTGCTATGTCTTTTGTAATTTCCTCTGAGATCTGGGAAGGATTTTCCAGATGTCTCCATTCCTTCCAGGTGTTACGTTGAACAGAATTTGGAGAAGAGCCAATATTAATTTTATTCTTTAGCCTTTTCCTTGAAAAAAAAATAATAAAGCAAAAAGAAAAGAAAATGTGATGATGTATTTGAAAGATCTGACAATAAGAATTGAAGAAGCAAATGATTTGTCCATTACTAATAGGCAACTTTCTAATCTTGAAGAATAATCATATTTTCCATGAGATTTATCAAGGTGCATCAGCTCGCGCACCTGACAACAGGAAATAATTTTTTTCCCTGGTGGGGAACTCTAACAAAAGCCTTGAAATCTGGACCTCAGTCTCCAAAAGTAGCCCCTGATATTATATCTTGAGATAATACTTAGGGAACATGCAGAATTGGATGCCCTGATGTGACAAAGTTCCTGAGATCTGGGCCTCACCGATTACCTTAGGACACTGCTAAGATAATAGCTTTCTACACCTCCTTCTGGGTTAATGAAATTCTGGCTCAGCTTTTTGCTTATTGATCTTCTTGAACATTTCCTTGGCCAGAAATGAAGGTTGGTAAATAGCAATATTGAGAAAAATACATATTTTTACTGAAAAGGATCCAGATAAACCTCTCTCTAGTTATTTTGAGAATCATTTGAAGATCATTTGAAGATCCAAAGAAGACAATGTTGAGAAATGTATGTGTGCATCACAGAGCAACCATTATGATGCAGTTGGGAAGAGCCAGTGAATCAGAGCAAGAATGTTAATGCAATTGGGTCATGGCTGTATTTATACAACAAAATTAATGGTTACTAAATTAGCCATTTTCTGGGTCCCCAATAAATTAAATCATATATTGGCTAATTGGGCTGGATTGATACACAAAAAGCCACAAGATTAATGAAGGCTGACACTAACACCTAAGCAAATTGTGCACATTCAGGTACTGAGACTTTACCTGATCTCCTTAAGTGTCTTGCACAAATTCAGCCAGTGTTAATATATAAAAATCCCCTCTCACCCCTATGGGTGGTCTGTGTCTTCCTCAGTCTTGGATCCTCTACCAGAGGCCTGGGAGTTTGAGGGTCTGCGCAGTATCTTGGCTGTTCCTAGCACTGCACTCTTCTGGGTAGAGAGCTCTGATGTTGTTCCTGGGATTTGTGGGAGCCATTCCCCCAGCTTAGGAGTCACGGTCCCGAGTGCTCCTACCACCACTGACATCACATTGGCTTTGACTTTCCACATCCTCTCTAGTTCCTCCTTCAGGCCCTGGTACTTCTCCAGCTTCTCATGCTCCTTCTTCCTGATGTTGCTGTCCTTGGCACTGCTACATCTATCACTACTGCTGTCTTCTGGTCTTTGTCTACTACCACGATGTCTGGTTGATTAGCCAGTACCTGCCTGTCCATCTGGATCTGGAAGTCCCACAGGATCTTAGCCCTGTTAATCTCCACAACCTTCTGTGGAATCTCCCATCTGGACTTGGGGGGGTATAGCCATACACTGTGCAGATGTTACTGTACACAGTGCCAGCTACTTGGTTGTGCCATTCAGTGTATGCTGTTCCTGCCTGCATCTTATACCCTGCCATTATGTGTTGGACTGTCTCTGAGGCCTCTTTGCACAATCTGCATCTTGGGTCCTGTCTAGTGTGGTAGACCCCTGCTTCTATGGATCTGGTGCTTAGCGCCTGTTCTTGTGCTGCTATGATCAGTGCCTCAGTGCTGTCTTTCAGTCCGGCCCTTTCCAGCCACTGATAGGATTTCCCAATGTCAGCCACCTCAGCTATCTGTTGATAGTATGTCCCATGCGGGATCTTGTCTTGCCATGGTACTTCTTCCACAGAGACAAGATAGATAGATAGATAGATAGATAGATAGATAGACAGACAGACAGACAGACAGACAGACAGACAGACAGACAGATAGATAGATAGATAGATAGATAGATAGATAGATAGATAGATAGATAGATTATACTATTTGGGCATCATGTTCTATGCAAACTCGAGGACTAAAGTGGAAGGAAGGAAGGAAGGAAGGGAGGAAGGGAGGGAGGAAGGGAGGGAGGGAGGAAGGAAGGAAGGAAGGAAGGAAGGAAGGAAGGAAGGAAGGAAGGAAGGAAGGAAGGAAGGAAGGGAAACGCTTATAGAAACTTGACATTTTACAACATTCAAATGTACACTGGCAGTAGTATCCTTATTAGAGATTGGCTGCAATATTTCAGATGACCACTAGATGGGTGCCAAGAGACTTTTCTGTATCTTTTTATCTAGTGAACATCTGGAGTTTTGAAGTCCAGATCTGGTAGCCTTTTTCTGCAACAACAGAAAGAAAAACCACATTTGGAAGTTCTGTTATGAGTAATCCTTCTGACATACTCATACAGACACAAATTATCTGAAGCAAGGGCCAGTTGTAGTCTGTAACCAACTGGGCAAATCTCACCTTCAAATGCAAATCAAGGGCCAACTAGTTTTAACCAGAACGTTCTTTCTTTTTATCGATTCACCACCCACCTGCAAAAAGTTTTGTACAAACACTGGACGAACCAGAACACTCATTTGCCTAAAAGCAGACCAAATGGTTTCCAACTACCACATGGAATAACTCTGGCCTCCTAGATAGTCCTACCTGGAAGTAAGTTTCATGGGAAGCATGGGTTTTGTTC
Source organism: Liasis olivaceus (assembly GCA_030867105.1). Taxonomy (NCBI): domain Eukaryota; kingdom Metazoa; phylum Chordata; class Lepidosauria; order Squamata; family Pythonidae; genus Liasis; species Liasis olivaceus. The sequence goes on along the minus strand of CM061348.1, from coordinate 257,352,734 downwards.
CCCAGTAACTATGAAGAGGCACATGGAGGCCAGGATAATATATTTTTCAGTCTCTTCTCCAGCCTTTTAGAATAACCATTTTTGGGGATTAGAACTTACATCATAATGTTCTCAAAGCTGCTTAACATGGAGCTCTCCCATCTTTGCTCATTGTTATAATTCTTTTATTTCAGTCTGTTATGTTGTTGTCAAGTACTTTGGTTGTTCTTGTCTCTGGAGTATTTGATGGGCTGAGCTTAATTACAATGGGTGCACCATTGGGAGAACTGAAGGGTCAGGTTGAGGACAGGTCCTCCTGGAGAAAATCTCTCTAGGTCGCTGCTAAGAGTCAACACCAACCTGATGGCATGTCATCCATCCATCCATCCATCCATCCATCCATCCATCCATCCATCCATTTTGGTTGTTATTGATTTATTTCTTTTGTTGTTATTATTCTGTACAGGTTACCATGTTGATTTTAATGATGTTCACACCTTCTTTGGTTGACTGGATTGCTGTAAACCACCATATTTGTGGAATCCTTGGGGTTCTCTGAGCTTGGTTGATTTCTTGCAGATGTTTCATTACCCAGATAGGTAGCACTGTACCTGGTCCACCTAGCACTGAAGATGTTACCTAGCTGGGTAATGAAACATCTGTAAGAAAACAACCAAGCTCAGAGAACCCCAAGGACTCCACAGTTCAACCCTGAGCTACATATATTCTCTTCTATTGGTACCACCATCTTTATTGCTTCCATAAGAGATAAATAGAATTAAATAAATACATAAAGACTTTGCTACAGGGGCTGTCACCCCTCTCCCCCAGTGTTATTCTGGTGTATTTTTGTTGCTATTTTACTAGATTAAACAAGAAAAGTTTATATTTTTAAAAGCGCCATGGTAGGAGTTCTAGACTAGAATAAACTGAAGCAGGATTAAGGTAGCCACACAGAAGTCGGAGTCTTTCTAGCGAAACGATGGTAAAAGACTTCAATGAGCTGTGTTTTGTATCTGATTGCAATTTGGCTTTTTGGAGATGGTCTTCAAGCAGGAGAAAACTGATACAATTTCCCCTTCAGATCACATTTCTCAGGTTTTAAGGATGGCCTGAAATTTAATCCTAGATGGGGGAAGATAAGAAAGGCTGCTGTGATGTCATTTGACACCCCCTCCCCATTTTGTGGGTTTGATAAAAAAAAAAAAAAAGATGGAATAAAGACAGGAAAGAAAAAAGTGTGATAGATAGGCATCTTATCAAGTCAGAGCCTTGCACTTTCAGCTTTTTCCCTCTCCCTGATTATTTCCCTTTTGGCACGGTGGAAGAGAGGAAACAATATTTGAAGTGAGAAAATAAGGCTCACAGAGGGAAGAGGAAAGACTAAATGGATTTACTAGCTGCCCAAAATGAGGAAGGAAAAGCCATCTGGGAGACCAGCATGAAAGATACAGCAATTCCTGGAATGAGTTTGCTGTGCTTTTAAATGGGTTGCTTTGTCTGCCTCTGCCCAGGTTACGTTGTGGCTCCCCTGACTATTCCCTGATGCAGACTCTGCCACTAAAGGAAAGCCCAGGTACGGGAGGAGAAAGAAGAAAGAAAGAAAGAAAGAAAGAAAGAAAGAAAGAAAGAAAGAAAGAAAGAAAGAAAGAAAGAAAGAAAGAAAGAAAGAAAGAAAGAAAGAGAATGAGAAGGGGCAGGAAGGAAATGGGAGGGAGAAAGGAAGGAGAAATTGGAAGGAAAGGAAGGGAGGAAGGACAGAGAGAGAGAGAGAAGAAGGAGGGAAGGAGGGAAGGAGGGAAGGAGGGTGGAAGAAAGGACCTGGAGAATTGAATCTCAAAATTACACTGATTGGAGAATATCTTGCAACTGAATTCAAACACCCCCAAAGTGTTCCAGATGTTCTAAAAGGTGCCTCATCTTCAAGAGGAAAAGCTTAGATCTTCTCTGTTGACAAAGTGCTTTTTTTCCTTTTCCTTTTTTTCTTTTTGAGTTCTAGGTTTCAGGGTGAAAGCATTGGGCTGCAAAAGGGCTGGCCCCACCTTCAATAGGCCAGTTAAAATGAAAGCTGTATTTTTTCCACTCACCCTCACATGCCAGACTAAATGGAATACTAAATGCATCATTAGCCTGAAAAAATTGCAAGGGTGATTAATGGTAGTATGTCTCCCCAATGTTATGGGTTCTGCTTGGCTTCCAGAGGGCACCTGGGGAATTCCTTGAACTTCTGGTGGGCAAATCAACTAAGGCATTAATTGCCTTCCAGACCAAGAAGGTGACAGCAGCCTTGGATGGGATGACATCTGAGTGACCTCTGTATGCTGATCTGGGGGAGGGTCAAGGAGATGAAGCATCAGAACAGACCCCTGGAGCACCTCTGGAGAAAGAGAAGCAAGTCTAACCAAGTCCATGGTAGGACCTACAGTGGGGGGTTAAGAGTAGCAAAACATAGTTATTTTTCCACTTTTGTCATGGTTGCAGAATGCCAATCAGTACCTTTTTTTAAGGTAAGCCATGAAGTTCTTATCTGCACAAAATAGTACTGGTTTTCCAGCGCTCCACTTCTTAAGAACCTATAGCTCATATGCATGATGTATATTTTGTGACTTCCTGTGGAGTCTGCAGAAGACCACACATTCTTTTTCAGTACTTTTTTCTTAAAGAAGGTGGTGGTGGTGGTGGTGGTGAAGATTTTTTAAAGAGACAAAGCCTCCGTAGGTCTTCTTCTGCCTGGGTAAAAACAGACTTGACTTTGGTGGATCTTGAAGATGTAGAGTTCTTGGTACCTGAAGATCCATTCCACGATCATTTCTCTTGTACCCCAAGTTACTAACAAAGAGTGATGGAAGAGAGGGAGAATTCATTACAGAATTAAATCTGGCATTTTCTTCCATCCAATGAAAGTATGGGAAATAGCTTTATGCCAGTTTTATATTTAGATATTTCCACATACTCATGGACGTCCATGAGAGTGGGGCTCCACAAAATCAAGATGGAGGCCACAACCTTGCGATCAAAGTCCTGCCCTCTTCTTCATGGGCGATGGAGGCAAGGGAGGAACAGGGCTTTGATCACACTGTGGTGGCCACCATCTTTACTTTTTTTTTACCCTTCTAGGGAGGTTCTTACATAACCCTCCCAAAAAGGTTGGCAGCATTTTAAAGATGTAAACCCCTTTGTCAAACACTGGTTGTTTTCCTGTGGTGTTGTCAGCATGGAAAGGTTGCTGTTAATGTTGTAATCTCGCTGGGTGACAGCTTCTGTGGAAGCGTTGTTCATAACTCCCCTGTGCAGTGTAGAACTCCATGCCTTACATGAGTCAATGACTTGTATGAGTTATACTGCTATTATGTTATAAGTAGGACTGATGGATTGCACAAAGCTGCTATAGATCCTACGCATGGCACTCGGGTTCCATTTTCCCCCACCTGTAGTATATGTAGTGAAGGATTTATTTTTTTAAAAAAAGTGGGGGGATGGAAGAGATGAGAACAAGGAAAGGCACAGGAAAAGAATATTAGTCCAAGAAGGTGCAAAATGGGTTAGTTAAAAGGGATCAGAAGGTATGAACACCTATCTTAGGTGTAAAGGTCAAACATTCTTCTAAAATCCTAAAATACTAAGTGGGAGAGACATGAAAGAGGCATGTAAATCATTTTGGAGAAAGAGAGAAATATAGATTATTGGACAACCAGCAGTCAACATTTTCTGTGCAATACATTAAAGAACCTCACTCATTTGGCTGGCTAAAGATAGCAGGGTTGTTGGTCCCTGCCCCCCAAAACATGCAGCCCTCTTCAGCTGGTTCCAAGATCCCACTGGCCTGACTTCCTTGGTACTCTCCTGTGTATTCTTGGCACTGTTCTCCTCTTCTTGCAATGCTAGAATATGTGGGATTTGACAGCATCTCTTCTAATTAGGGCCACTGGTGTCTCTGTTTTGAAATAATAGTAGAATTAGGGTTGGCCTATGTCATTATGAAATGAAAACCTATTCTTCAGAGGCAATATGATGGGACCAATGTAACAGGGACAGAAGATCTGTGTCTGTTCTTGAAGGCCTTCAGGTTCTGGAAGATATCTGGTCAATGCTTTCATCAGGCTGGCTGGATTAGATCAGCCTTTCCCATCTGGGATATTTTCTGTATCTGACTCCCAACTCCTATCATCCCCTATGCTAGGGAAAAAGGGCCTTTCTAAAAGCTCTGAATTTAGTCCCCCAATTACTGGGAAAAGCTGGAGACACAAACTTGATAAAATGAGTTGGCACTTTATTCCAGGTTAGACTTCTCAGTCCTACCAGGAGTTGCAATGACTGAATTTGAGACATTCTGAAAACAAAATACAAGAACTACAGCTATTCCACATATGGCTCTAATCTTGATGCTCATTTACCATTAATGTCTCAGTCCATAACAGTATTTCTCAACCTTGGCCGCTTGAAGATGTGTGGACTTTGACTCCCAGAATTCCCTAGCCAGCTTTGCTGGCTGGGGAATTCTGGGAGTCGAAGTCCACGCATCTTCAAGCGGCCAAGGTTGAGAAGCACTGGTTTATAATAACCCACAAAGGTTTTTGGAGTAGTTCAGAAACTTTAGACCACATTTCAGCATGCTGAACCATAATGGGTATTGTAGTCCAAATATCTGGGAGCAATTGAATCCATGGTTCAAGTTCTGAGGAGCTGCTGATTGGAATGAATGGACCATAATATTCTGCTTGTCCACTGTGTGGTCATTTGGCTACTGGGTGCAAATTCCTTCTGTTCAAGGATCCCAGTGTTGCTCAGGCTTTTAAGTTAGAAAAAAAAAAAGGAAGGGATTCTCAGTAGTCACAACATAATGTTTACTGGCAAAGTGCAGTCCTCCAGTGTGGATTTCTTTCTCCAGAGAAAAGTTGTGGATCTTCTTCCAAGGAAGGATGAATGCCAAATGGAGTTTATCCAGCTAGCATTCAATCGTACTACAGATACACACCACAAAAATTCCCAAATTCCCACTCAGCAGGATCTGTGATAAATGACTTTTTCATCACTAGTCATTGAGTATGTCTGGGACTGTGTTCTGAGTGAAAATCTGCTTTTCATAGACTCTGGAGATAGCCACACTTATCTCTGTTGCATTTTTGCTGCTGTTTTGACAGATTGCTGGGGGGGGGGGTGGTACTCTTGCTTTATGCAAGTTGCAATCTACTTTGAGTTCTTGGTTGAAGAAAGAATGGTCCTGATTAGACTATTACATCACACTCTACATGGGGCTGCCCTTGAAGACCATGTGAAAGCTTCAGATGGTCCAGAATACAGCAGTGTGTAAAATTACCACCAAAGTTCATTATACCCATGTGACACCACTATTCCGTGAGCTGCTTCCTGGTGCAATTCAATGTACTGTTATCACCTTTAAAGCCCTACACAGCATAGGAATGGGTTACGTGCAGGACTGTTTCTCCCAAGATATCTACCTGTCCCACATGTTCTCATAGGGGGTAATGCTCCAGGTTCCCTTTTTTAAACTTTGCCATCTAATGGGACCTAGGTAGCATGCCTTTTCAGTGACTGCCCCTGGCAATGTACACATTTGTGGTGAATTCTTCTAGATAATGCAGTCAAAAATACATTTCTATTCCTCCTCCTCCTCCTCCTCCTCCTCCTCCTCCTCCTCCTCCTCCTCCTCCTCCTCCTCCTCCTCCTCCTCCTCCTCTTCTTCTTTCTTTCTTTCTTTCTTTCTTTCTTTCTTTCTTTCTTTCTTTCTTTCTTTCTTTCTTTCTTTCTTTCTTTCTTTCTTTCTTTCCTCCATAACTCTTTCCTTCTATCAAAGAACCTCGTATCTATAATGGATCATTTTAATACAAGCAAATATGTGTAGCTCAGGGTTGAACTGTGGAGTCCTTGGGGTTCTCTGAGCTTGGTTGTTTTCTTGCAAACGTTTCATTACCTGGCTAGATAACATCTTCAGTGCTAGAATGGAATGGAGTTGCTCTCTGTTTATATACAGTGCCATGCCCTCCCAGTGTTGGTGTGTGTGTGTATGTGTGTGTGTTTCCCTCTGGTAGTTCCTTGATTAGGGTATTGTTTAGTGCTTGATTGTATGTCTGGTGCTAATCTTGGTGTTCATCTCTGCTTATCTGGGTGATGATTGCTGGCGAGGAGATGTTCTGGTCTTTTGTTTTCCTTTCTATTGTCTCTTTTGAATAGTGTGTAGATGTTGTTTTTCTCTATGTGGATGGATCATTTCCTTCTGGAAATGTGCTGCTATCCTGGCATGGATGTGGTGGAAACCATTGGCTGAAGAGATATGGAATCTGATGTGCCTCGCATATATTCAAGGTTGCTTCTGCTTGACACAGCTGAACAGGTCAAGATGGGGTGACTGAACAGATATAAAATCTTCTCTTGTCACATATGATTTAGCAAATGAACCCGGATGCCCTGATAGAAAATAAAGCAAGTGAAAATAGCCAGTACCTCTAATTCATCCCCTACATTGGCTTGGTGTGCTGAAAACGTTAATAATCAAAGGGTAGATGCAACATCTATAGCTAGCCCAAACATCTTTGCCAAACCATCTGAAGTGGAAATCCACCAACACCTGAGCCAAGGATTCCAGAAAGCAGATTCACAAAAGTTCTCTCCCATCAACAACTCCTACTTTAATTGTGCACACAACCTCTGCAGGTTTTGCAACTGCATGGCACAACAGGACACACTTATATTCATGTTATGGTTGTACAATTGAGAGGGCAAGGTAATGCTCCTTGAAAAATGAGGATGCAAAGATTATTGGATGGCAACACTTTGAGAAATGCTAGTGCTTGTAGCAGCTTAAGCTTCCACTTAAGTTACTACGAGTCAAGCAAACGTCTTCAAAACCCCTTCCATTTAGGGTTTGGCGTTCATGTCCTTCTGCTGTTCTTCCAGTCCCAGATGGTATGAACTCTCATATGCTTGGAACATATAGTATTTGCACTGCAGCCAAGTTCCTATATTCTTGTGTCAATTAAATCCTCCATACTAAAGAATCACACCATGATTTCTTCTGGGATCTATAGCTGGACAACTGCTAACTGTAAGTGGAGTCTGGATGGCATTCAACCTTTCCTCATTTTTTAAAAATCCTTGAAGGGTCAGGGGATTAAACTAACTTTAATAAAATAAATTTATCTTACAGTTTTATAACCCACTGAACTGAAAAAACAAAACAAAACTCCAGGGGGTTATGCACATTAAAATTATAAAAGCAATGATAGGAATAAATCAAAATTATAAAACCAACAATAAACTAACCTTCAAGATGGACACTCCTAAAACGTAGCTAGAGTTGAAAGACCAGTGAAATAAAACTGTCTTTAAGGATCTTCCGAAGCCATGAGGGAAGCAGTTTTAGAGATCTCTGGATGTGAAATATTCCAAAGTGTGTGGGCTCTCAACTCACCCATGCTCCCTAACTTCAGATAGAGGGCCTCTTAAAGGACCTCCTGAGATGCACCCACTCCATGGACAGGTTCAGTTCTGGCAAGATGGTGCCTATTCCAAGGAGATCTTTTCCAGCTTCATTTAACCTTTCAAAAGCCCAACACACACATCTCACTGAAGTGCACGACTTTTTGTAGACCCAAAGCATTTTCTACAAGGCTTCCTGAATTCACTACATAATGAAGCAGTGTCACATTTGACATGGTCAGTCCAGGAAGTGTCAGGAAAAAAAAAAAGAAGTTTTGTGTGAAGAGCCAAGCACTGGTGGAACTATTTGGGGCTTTCAAAGGTTAAAGAAAGAGAACTCTTGCAGAACCTATGCTGAAAAAGAAGCAAGAGGGGTCTCTCCTCTGATCTCAGTTCAGTCTTGGACATAGTTGTTTAGATTCTTCTGCAGGAAGGAATGTCTAAATGCTGCCAGATAAGGCAATAGCTCCCTCCCTCCCTCCCTCCCTTCCTTTTCCTCAATTTTGGGTAACTTTAATAAATAAAGTTTATTTATTTGATGATGATAATGAGCAAGGTTCTCTATGGGTGTTGGAAGTGATATTTGAAGCAGAGTGATGCATCTAATGATGGGATGGATCAAAGAAAAAAGTGAGTCCAGAACTCAAAGTGGGCAAACACCAATTTCCTTTCACTTTCTTCCTCTTACTTCTATCTCTGTTACACCTCTTTCCTTTACCCATGAAATGTTCTTCTTTCTGCTGATCATCACCCCTATCCAAGTAGGCCAAAGGGGACAATAAATTTGGGAAAGAGCTGCATGAATGCAACTGCTCGAGGGTGTATGGGACGCCATTTCAGTAAAAAAGGGAATTGATTGTGGCAGAATGCTCCAAGGAAAATCCTGAATTTTCTCACCTGACTACAACTCCCAGGGTTCTTTGCAGGTCATGGTGGGGCAGAGGGAAGAGAAGATAGTTGAAAGATGAGTCTTATGATTCTGGACCCTTAAAAAAGTATTTTTCTCTGGAGGACAAGCTGCAAAGTGGCATAACAGTTGAACATTTCAAGATGTTGGGAAGTTGGAGGCAATGCCATTGCTCTTGCTGATTCATCTCTCTTTTTTAAAAATATAATTTTATTTATTTATTTATAATTTATGGAAAGCCAGTTTGGTCTAGTGGTGAAAGCTGCAGGCTAGAAAGCAGAAGATGGTGAATTCTATTCCCACCTGAGGCACGAAAGGTGGCTGGGTGACTTTGAGCCAGTCCCTCTCTCTGTGCCCAAGGAATCTCACAGGGTTGTTGTTGTGAGGATAATAGGAGGAGGAAGGAGTATTCAGTATGTTCACCACCTTGAGTTATTTATAAAAATAAGAAAGGTGGGATAAAAAAAAATCTTATATATATATATAGAGAGAGAGAGAGAGAGAAAGAGAGAGAGAGAGAGAGAATTTTAAAAACAAGTGTAAAAATTAGTACAAACTAAAATAGAATAAGAAGGAAGAAAAAGGAAGAAATAAAAGAGAAAGCTAAAGTGCAAAAAGAAGAAAGAAAAGAAAATAGAAAAGAAAGAAAAAATATATAAAGTGGCTTCTGATCTTCTTTACAGCAGTTATAAGTACAATTGTAGATTTACCTCTTTCTCTAAAGTAACATCGTGACTCTCTTCTTTCTATAATCTCTCCTGTCTAATCATAAAACCATAGATCATAAGTTCATTTGTTTCTCTTTTACGCAAGAAGTCCATGAGGGGTTTCCAATCAGCAATAAACGTAGACATTGCCTTTTCTTTAATCAAACAGGTCAATTTGGTGGTCTCAGCAAGTTCTATCATCTTCACCAACCATTTGTCCATTGTGGGCATTGCTAAATCTTTCCATCTTTGCGCTTACAAAAGATGATTCGTCTCTTTAAAGAGAAAAGGTGGATGGGAGAAGCCCCTCCTTACATGGCCAGTAAGTTAAAGGAGCCTCTTCTAATCTGTTTTACAGCATCCCTGAGGTGCTTCATTGCCATGGCAGAACGATTGGTGTCCTGCAAGTGTACAGAAATACATGCACTCCCAGGGCAGCAGAGTTCAACCTGCTCTACTACTACCCCACCTGCTGGCCTCCTGCACACCACATCTATTAGGTCTTTTTGAGAAACTGACAACTTCCCAGATGGAACTACAAGGGTGTGGGGGAAAAATCCCCCAAAGGGAGGCACTCAAATGCTGGAATTGTTGCCACCTTCCTCTTTTTCATGCATTAACACCCCTAAGCAAACAAAGTGTCACTGTTGGGACAAAGCATGCGTGGAATATTCTGAGAAGCAGTGTGTGCAAGAGGAGCTACACCCAAAAGTGTAAAGTACCCAGTTTGTTCTATCAAATCCTCGCGCATCCCTCTGGCCTTCAGAGGCCACTGCCAGGAACTACGAGAAAGGCCCCAACAGTTCAAAAGGAAAGAGTCCAGACCTGGGTGCAAATTTACATCAAGGGCAGCCTTGATTTATACAGGGTAACTACTTCCATGGCAGAGTTGCCACATTCTTTCATAAGTTGTCAGCATTTCTCCTAAGCACTGTTTCCTATTAAAGATGACTCGCGTCCTATGAAAATTCATAAACTCTGCAGGCGTTTCCACGGTGACTTGACGGCGTAATCTCCCATCATCTCAGCTTCTCGGTGACAATGACAAGGGGAAGATGGATTTATCAAATACGTAGAGGAATGTTTATGACCCTGCTTTGCATAAGCGGGTGCTTGATCCATAGGCTGCGGAGTTGCAGATAGCTAGAAAGTCCCCCCCTCCCAGGCCGGCTATTCTGACAGGCAGAAGAGATATTTGGAAATACAAGGAAAAAATATATATGCATCTATATTTTATTTCCAGTTTCTTCCAGCAAATGAAAGCATAGCCCCTCCTTCCCATTAATTTGTCAAGCAGTCTGAAAGCTTATTCAATCAATTTTAGTCTCTGATGTCAGAAAGTTTGGCCTTAAGCCTACATTTACCCATGGGTAAAACTTTCCTCTTGGAAATTTGTTGCGACCAAGATGGAGAAGATTTCATAGCAAGGAGGAAAATTACTTATTGTACATGATAATATGAACTTCTTGAAGCCCCCCCAGATGGGAGCCCTGAAGATCCAGCATTTGGATGGTGCAGGAAAAGATGTAGGTCAATGAACCAATTTCCCACAGAAATTGTGGAAGAGAATTTGTTCGGATTTTTTTTTTTTTATGTGTTAGAGGAGATCTAATCATTACAGAATAGATTGCACAATATAGAAATAGAAAGAAAATGTTCCCTTTTCTTAAATGTGACTCCTGACTGTCTTAGATTTCTGGAAGGGGGTCTGTTGCATGACCATCTGGGCACAGAAGGTTAAGAATAGGGCTATTCTAGCAGGAGAAAGAGACCATGGTCCTTTATTCTGGATTCAATAGAGCTGATGTGGGAACAAATAAAACATCTGCAAAGGACTCTAGATTGAGCCTTTGGAAGAGCTGGTACAAGAGATTTGGACAATGCAGGAGTTAGTGGTTGGGTGTGTTCATCACATTTCATCCAGTCAGCGAAAGGCCTAGCAGCTGCATTTAGACACTGGACAAGGCTCAGATAAGATGAACCATGACTGATTCTTTTTTCTTGGCATATTGTGGGGACCCAATCTGTTTGTTAGTTGAAGGTTCCATGTATTGTAGCAAAATAGGAAATGGTCCATTCAGTAACTAGGTTCAGTGTATACCGTGAATGTGGATGGTGAGTTCAAAGTAGAAGACACGTCATCAGGTTTTAGAGGTGCCTGGGCAAGGTGACTTAAGCCTCCCCTCCCAATTCCTTCCTCCCCCACTGCTTCTTTTGAGCCCATCTTCACTTCTCCCACTGTACTTCCCCTTACTCCTCTCTACTCCTTTGCTGCTCCAGGGCATCATTTGGGGCAAAGCCACTGCTGACACAAATTCACCCTTCTGGAAAATGGTCCTAAACGGTCTCCACAAAGGGTTGATCCAGCCAGACTGCCAAGGCATTTTAAAGCAGATTTGTCTTTTACTATAACAGTGAGCTGGTCTACTCAGACCCTGCCTTTGGGGTATGGAACCACAATAGTGCTGACTTGCTCTGAGATTAAAAGTGGCATGCAAATTATTTGAGTGATTGAATGATTGAGGACCTTTCAGGGCTTCGGACCTTGAATGATTGAGGGCTTTACAGGGCTTCGGACCTGCTCTGATCCTATTCTTCTTTGTCGTAAGAACTGGGAGACTTTCAATCAGGGGTTTCCTCATTCCTACAATAGCTCACTTCTGAAGCCATTAAAGCTCCATCACATAGTGGGTGTTCATACGAAATAGGGGATTAATGGCTTGGAAGGAGATAATGGGAAGAAGAAATAGCCTTGAGGAACAGGAGGAAGAGCTGCAATCAAGACAATGGTCAAATAAAAGAAATCTGAGTCTGGGCCAGAACTGTAACCTGAGAAAGCATCTCAGACGAGACCCTCCCTGGTTTTCATGAAGATAAAGGGAAGCAGGAAGTGCATTCAGACTTGCAAAATTATAACCTTATAATAAAAGTAGTGTTGGCCTGCATGACTGTGGTTTCATACTCTGGTCTACACTGAAGGGCTGACAAAGCACTACCTCAGAGGACTTGGGTATGGTCACTCGCAACAAGATACACATGAGACTGCTAGAGCAGCTGAAACAGTTCTGGATGGCATCAGAAGAAGCATCATATCGAAGACACGTGAAATCCTTGTCCTCCTCTACTTTACACTGGTGAGACCAAACCTGGAATCCTGAGCACCACATTTCTACAAGGATATTGACAGGTTAGAACAGGTTCAGAGGCAGGTGACAAAAATGAGACTTGAGAACATGCCGTAGGAAGACAGGCTGAAGGAACTTCAGATACTCAGTCTGGAGAAAAGAAGACTGAGGGGAGACAGAATAACACTGATCAGCTATATAAAAGGATACCAAAAGGAAGATGTTCAGCAACACTTTTCTGATGGTAAGATCTGTTCAACATGGGAATGGTCTACCTATGAAGCTTGTGAGTTCTCCATCTCTGGGGTGGGTACAGGGAGAGGCTAGACAGCCACCTCTTTAGGATGGTTTAATGAACTTTCCTGCACATCGCAGAAGAATGGACTACATGACACTTATGGCACCTTCCAACTCCACAGTTCTATGATTGTATGATCGTAACACAAAGTACGTTAAAAGCAGCTCCAGTCTTGCTCCATTGTCCATAATTGTTCCTTGCACTGTGAAGACAGTGATTATCTTCCTTCTCCCCCCTCCTTTTCCACAAAGGAGAATGCCTCCGAATGTTCTGAAGGGCTACTGTTTTCAAACCCATGCCGCTGTGTAAAATTGGCATTTCTTAAAGAAGAGACTCAGCCCAATGGCTGAATGGGCTTTATGGAGAATGTCCTTGGAGATTCTGTTACAGCAGGGATTGGCAATCTTTATGGGCCAAAAATCCAGTTTTTTTGTGTCTTGCCATGGAATCGAAAAGGTATGACTGGCAACATCATGGATCACTTAACTGGGTAGACTAAAATGTGTCTCATGTTGGTGTTTGGGGACAACTTCAAGTGCAAATTGTGTGCCTTAACCATTAAAGACACCCATTTTGCCCTTCAGATGAGAAGAAAATGACCCAACTGGGAGGATTTTAAAGGGGTGCAATATGTGCCTTAAAGTTGTGTAAGATGTTTAGGGACTCATTTTGCTTCTTTAAACCCCCTGGGGGAAAAATGAATGGAAGGAAAAGTTAAAAAAAAAAAACCTTGGGCTCTGCCAACTCTGGAGTGCTGGAAGCCACGTGTGATCTATGGCTTGTAGGTTGCTATAAATATATCTCATAAATCTAAAAACTCCTTTGACTGGCAGATGATTTTTTTTTGTTTTCTTAACAACTTTCCTCCAAATAAATATATTTATTGATTAGGCAAGTGCGAGAGAGAGAAAAGAGAGCAAGGAAACCCTAGGTGGTTTTTTTTTTTAAAAAAAAACTTGACTCTATAAAACTCAGATCAAATTGCTCCTTCTGCTCTTCCTCTGGCATGATTCCTGCACTACATTTCATAGCTTATCAGGGATTTGATTGGACACAAAGCTTTTTCCTGTAGGTCAGATCAATCAGACTCACCAGAGTGACTTTTATGCTGTTGATTAGAATGTCAAGTTAGGTTTCTCATCTTGGGAGTGGGGTAATCAGAGACTTTGTGAAGAACCTGGGGGACAAACTGTGGCCCCATTGGTCTTCCTAACTGGGGTCTTATCATCCCAAGATATCCATAAGGCACCCCACTGAGGAAGACTGCCTAGACTTCAAACATAGAAGAGATGCCATTTTCAGGAAGGATCAATCTGGATGTTTGATATATATGGTATTTGCAGATTCTGGTCCTTGTTTCTCAGACTCATGTGCTAATAAAAGCTTAGCACATGGGACCCACAGCAAACATGGAAGGGTTACTCAGTCCCCATATAGGGCATTCACTAAGTTATAGCATTGTATCTGGCCTAACAACATAACAATAAGAAGAATCACAAGGGGTGTTGCAGCTGTTAAATGCCAATATGGACAAGTGAAGACTAGGCTAGTGACAAAAGAGATCTAAGAAACAACAGCAAGGAGAATAAGTGGGCGTGAAATAACCCGAAAACAATTTTGCTGTCCAGCAAATGTAAAGTATTTTTTCAGCAATTTGGGGAAAGGCATTGAATATCCCACCCTCACAATAGACAATAACATTAGAAATGATTTGACACGGCCCTTTGGATTTCTGAAATGTGCTGGGTAAATGTATACCTGAAGGTGGATCAGAAATGCTTCCCAAGTAGACTTGTCTCCTTACAGCTAGGAGAAAAGCCAGCCAGAGCAGACCCGGCCACCTCCAGTGACAAACTCAGCTCAAAGCCCTAAGATGAATGTGAAAGAAATTCTCAGCCATCCAGAGGACAAGGGAAATATCAGGAACCTTTTCACGGGGGAAGAAAACTTTTGAAGCCTTTCTTAAGACGGTCCTTCCTTTTTCTTTTGCCAATATTGTCTCCTTTTTTTTCTCCCATGTCGACTTTTCTCCAGTTCAAGATGCAGCCCTCATTTCCATATTCCTGGTGCCTTGATAGGAAATTGATCTTGCTCTAAATGGAAGTCACCTTTCTTTTTAATGCATTTGTAAAAATTTCATATCTCTAGTTGACTGATTATGCATTTGATCTCTTACGTTTTGCCGCCTTGCAGCCAACAAAGGACTTTGTGGAACATGTTGCGTGTATCTGTGGGGGATGCTTTGCAACCCAGACTGGTTGCTTAATGGGACTTCCATCCAGATTTGGCATATTTCTGAGCATTTCACCCCTCATAATTATAATTTATGGTGTAATGTATTTTTTTTTTCTATACCATGTGTAGCATTAAATATTGCCGCTCTCAAGGAGAGAGCCTAAGGGTTTTTTTTTCACCTGTAGAAATTGCATTTTTATTATTATTTTAAAAGGATTCTACTAAAATGCAGAGGGGGGGGGAAAAAAAACAGACAGAGAGGGTGGAAGAATTTATACATGCAAATATTAGCCAAAAAAAAAAAAAAAAGGACAATCAGTCTGAGAGGGGGAAAGTGTCATAGCAAGCAAAACATATTCTAATGCTGTTGCTTATCAATGCCTTTTCTATTTTTTAAAGAGCAGAGGTGTCTGGACACTTCCCCATTTTGCATTAGTGGCAGTTTTGGGTAAAGATGGATGCACAGTTGCTAAATTTTGGCAGGGAGAAAATCAGTTTTCCTCTGCTTAATTGAACCAAACATTATCCTGTACCTATTTTCCTACCAGTCCGCATTCCATAGGATGAAAGAGAATTATATTCAAGTCCGTCCCCCCCCCCCCCCAAGAAGAATTGCATTTCAGAAAATATCTCATAGATGGACTCTGGATTTCTAGCCCTAACTGATTGACAAGTTGGCCAAGGGATGTGCACAATTGACCTGCCTGGCACTGTAAAATCAGCTTTGAATAAAGGCTGGTTGGAGGAAGCATGGCAAAGGTATATGAAATCAGGTACTGGATGGAAAAGGTGGACAGTGAGAAGGTTTCCTCCTCCTTACATAATGGCAAAGTTTGGAGTCATTCATTAAAATGAAATACAAGGAGATCTGGCCTTGATTCAGCAACTAAGGAAGGCAACTAGAAACGCAAAGTCAGAATGCATTTGTGTGCATGCTTGTTCTTTCTTGAGGTTTATGGAGGATCTCAAAAGAAAGTTTGAGGCACATAATTTGTGTGTGCATAAGTGTGTGTGTGTGTGTCAGTGAAGAATTGTCCACTCTTGGTTATGATCTTTGACAATCCCCTTGGCCTCAGCTTTATGGACAGGCATTTTAGCAAAACTATGAATATTTATTCTGTCTCAATGTATGAACCTAATTAAAGGTCAGTATTCACAGAGGAGCTACTTTTGGACCTTGGAAGTGTGGTCTATTATCTTCTTACATTCTTGCTAGTAATTTCTTTTGGTTGCTCCATACCATCATGCCCTTATAATACACCCAGTGCTTGGAACTCTCATAGGGTGCAGCTTTTCCTGATTTCTCAATGTGCAGGCACATGAATGCCAAAACATGGAGAATCTGAGCTAGTATCCTCTAGCTGAAAGAGTGGGGAATCCAGTAGAAGAGAATATATATTGCTTAGGGGTTGAACTGTTGGGTCCTTGGTCTTCTCTCGTGGTGTTTTCTTGTAGACATTTCATCACCAGGCTAGGTAATATCATCAGTGTGACAGAGAGTGTGGGTTGCTGGCTGTTTATGTATAGTAGCATGCCCTGCCAATCTTGGTTGGGGTGGTTTCTTCCTTGTGGTACCTTAATTAGGGTACTGTGCCTTCCCTGGTTGTTTAACTGGTACTGTTTCTTGCTTATCTGGGTATTGGCCATTGGAGGGAAGGTGTTCTAGGCTGCTTGTTTCCTTCCTAGGCTTTTGATTGTATTTTTAAAATGGTCTTAAAATGAAACTTATCTCTATGTGTCTATTGATGGCTGATTTGTCAAGCTTTCAGGAATTCCCTGGCATTTTTGGATTTGGCTTGATCAAAGATGTTAACAGTTTCCCAGTTAAAACTGTAGTTGAATTTGTAGATCTAGAACACATCATGCAAGGACTTACATGTTCTAGATCTAAATGTATAACATCTAATTTTTTACGTTCTAAACAGCAAGGACAGACAGAAGACTGGCAGACGTATGCCATGAACACCAGCTGGCAGTCAGAAGATATCATGAAAACTCCTTAATCTCAGAACACATGGGCAGATTTGACCCATTAAAACCTAACTAAGATTAATATTAAGAAACTTTAATAAGTGTGCATCTTCTAGCTTTTTGCTGGCTTGATTAAGCATGTTGTGAGAATGCTGCCTGAGGGTTAAATTAGAAGACTTCATAAACAGTATGATTGGTGCTATGCTAGGTCAGAACAAATAGGATCTAGCCTATCATTCCTAGAATGATATAACTGTAGAATTGACAGAAACTGCGAGAACCGTCTAGTCCAACTATTGTAACATGCAGGAAAACCAATTAAAGCTTCCTTGAGAGGTTGTTGTCAAGCCTCTTCTTAAAAACCTCTAGAGATGGAGAACTCCCAAACTTTGTAGGTAGACTATTTCATTGTTGTATTGATCTTTCTGTCAAGAAATGTGTGTGTGTGTGTGTGTGTGTGTGTGTACATACATACATACATACATACATACATACATAAAAGGTAGATGCAACTTCTACCCATTATTTCTTGTCCTAGCTTCTGTGTCTATGGAAAATAGTTCTTGGCCATCTTCCTTAGACTCCTAGTAGTTCTTAGCTATCTTCCTTAGTCAGCCCTGTTACATACCTGCATGCTGATATCATGCCTCTTTTTCATCTTCTTTTCTCTAGAGCAGTGTTTCTCAACTTCAGCAACTTTAAGATGGGTGGACTTCAACTTCCAGAGTTCCCCAGCCAGCATGTTGGCCGGAGAATTCTGGGAGTTGAAGTCCACACGTCTTAAAGTTGTCAAGGCTGAGAAATACTGCTCTAGACTAAACATCCCAAGTTTTTTCAATCTGTACTCCTTCATGACCTGATGTCTCTACATCTCTCCTCTGGACCTATTCTAACCTGTCGACATTCTGGAAATGTGG
Organism: Liasis olivaceus; assembly: GCA_030867105.1. NCBI lineage: Eukaryota > Metazoa > Chordata > Lepidosauria > Squamata > Pythonidae > Liasis > Liasis olivaceus. Next base: position 257,335,158 of record CM061348.1, on the reverse strand, counting down.
TGCTAAATCTCACAGTGGTCAACAGAGACATTTGGAAAGCCTACAAGCAGGATACCAGAATGTCATCTTGCGCATGTTCCTCAACATACTGTATCTGATTCTGGAGGTAATGTGTAATTATCATAGCTAGAAGTCGCTAGATTTCTTGAATCTGTGAATCCAGGTTGGCCTTATGTCAACAAGATATCGTGTGAAGGGCTTCGTTTGTCATGCTTGAATATCCCATAATTTAGGAGGTAAGATGGCCCCACTGGGTTCTTGTTTGAAGGAAAAGAGTGAAAAACCCCAATAACCTTTTCCACCTCATGAATAATTATATCCACCTCTGCCATTGTCCACAACCACTCACTTGCCTCCCTGCCCCACGTAGCTCCCTTACATCGCCATTCTAATCATAACTCACGCTTCAGGGGCACGGGAAGAAAGTGCAGAAGCAGAATCCATCTTTTTGAACTGGGTGAGTATGTCTTTTGAACAAAAGTCACTGATTCCCCACTAATTGCTATCTCTGTGAGAACAAATTCTGAATGTAAATGATGTGTTGTATGAATAATTGCTTTCTTTTGTCTGTCCTGAATCTATGGCTGATATATTTCATTGAGCGCTGCCAAGTTCTACTATAAAGAGGGAAGGGGGAAAAATGTATTTTTCCTCCATGTTTCTCCACACCATGATTACCTTCCTAAGCTGCCCCCGTGACACTGTTTTGTCACTTTTTTCTCCCTTGTGTTGCGGCCTTTCCCCATAAGAACAGTGCTACCCAACCCTTATGGGTCATGGAAATGGAAACAATTTAGGATGGATGGAGTGGAAAAGTAAATAGAACCAGGACAACCGTCCCATTTAATTTAATGTAAATACAGTAAATTAAATATACTTGATAAGATTACCCCTATGCATTTTGTGATCATGAAAATCATAGTTTTATGGCAGAAATGGGCAATTTTGGTGCTTCAGGCTAGGCACCAGTAGGAGTAAAGAATTCCTTCTATTTTTATGAAAACAGTGCAGAGGAAAACAATGAGGATGGGGGGGGGGGGAGGCTTGGAGGGGAAATCCAATCAAGAATGTTAAAAGAACTGGATATGTTCAGCCTAAAGAAGAGAATGCAGAGAGGAGATGTGATACCAGTCTTCCAGGGGGTTAGATTGGAAGACTAGAAGACCTCCAAGTCCCTTCCAATCCTAGGATTCTATGGTTCTATGGGTCCCAAAACATAGAATTTCAGTGGGCTTCCACATTCTCAAAGAAAAGAAAAGAAAAGAAAAGAAAAGAAAAGAAAAGAAAAGAAAAGAAAAGAAAAGAAAAGAAAAGAAAAGCCAATATTGTTTTGTCTTGCTGATACTATTCTTTTCTGTACCCAACGGGCTCCTTTGTAACGGTATGAGCAGTGCACGATCCATTTGGAATGGAAGTTAGTATGGTTTCAGCTTTCCCATTGGATCTGGGTGCCAAACCTTCTGCCCAACCGGCTTCATTTTCATGCTTAGACATACGCCATTTACTTCCACCAGCACCTTTTCCTGGCACATTTTAATGATCTTTCAGCAGCCGACCTCAGTGCATGACATTCTGGAAAGGAGCGCCGTCAGCCTCTACCAAGACTTTGCCGCCTGTCTGTATTTTCCACCAGGTACATTCAAAAGCCAATCGATTGGTAAGCAGCAAAATAGTGAGAGAAATTGCTATCTCTCATTATCCGCATGTCTATGTCATTACCGTTTCATATTGCATCGTTATTGACTGATGCAGCTTGTCAGGGAATGGCTGGCGGGATGTGACACGGTGTTAGAGAGGCGCAAAAGATTTCATTAGAAATTTACTCCTCTATTGAGTGTGTGTGTGTGTGTCTGTGTGCACACAGAATGCCAGCAAGAAACGTTCTGTGTTCAGCTCCCTGGAAAGGATAACTGAAGCCTTTGGGAAGAAAGGCCTTTCATAAGAAAGATTGGGACATTGGTAAAATAATTGGGTCTCCTCCAAAAAGATATTGGAGGAGAAAGCTGGCTAAAAGGTTAAGGTGTGTCTGGGGGGTGTGCTAGCACAGCTCACTACAGTTTTGGGGGCTTTTCAGATGAGAAAGTGCTGCCTGTGTGTGTGTGCGTATGTGTGTGTGTAGCACAAAAGAGCAATACAAAATCATGCATGGTGTGAAGAACATGGGTCAAGTTTCCCCCCTCCCCCTGCCCTCTCTCACAATATTAAAACTTGAGGTCATCCACCAAAGCTAGAAATATTTCATTGCTCATAAAAGGAAATCCTTTACGCACCACTGAGTTAACTCTTTGGCCCAGTCCTGCCAAGTTCTAATACAACTGCTGAGATGGAAAGATGGCTTGGTTGCCCAACCAAAGGTGAACCATTTCCTAATTCTGGAATTTTGTTCAGTTTCAAAACATATCCTGAGTATCAAAAGATCTCTACTAGATAATCCAGTATTACCTTCTGTAGCGGTCAACCAGGTGATTCTGAGAAACCTACAACAATGGGACTCTCTTATTTTTATTCTTCAACAATAGCTTTCTGCTGATAAACTCCGCCCAAACCAGACAATGATCGGGACTGCCCCTGACAATGTGTGTCACCCCTTCTTTCCCTCCATGTGTGCAAGGCAGGACTTCTGCTATAGTTTTGGGCAGATAGCAGCAGAGAATACCATAATTATTTGTTGCATGAACAGCCTATTTTTAGTGGGGAGGATGAAGAGCAGTTATCTTAGGTAATATAGAGGTGAATATGTGTAGCTCAGGGTTGAACTGTGGAGTCTTTGGGGTTCTCTGAGCTTGGTTCTTTTCTTGCAAACGTTTCATTACCCGGCTAGGTAACTTCTTCAGTGCTGAAGCACAGTGCAGAAGCATTGAAGATGTTACCTAGATGGGTAATGAAACATTTGCAAGAAAAGAACCAAACTCAGGGAACCCCAAAGACTCCCTAGCTAATATGTTTAACTGAATTCTAGCAGAACACGGTAATGAGAAAAACATCTAATTTATCTCCTTATTTGACTTCTTTTTGAGAAATGTCCCCCCCCTGCCCGCAAAAGCCAGAGATGTGTAGAGAAACAAAAATGCCCCCCACACTGTATCTCCCCCTTTACTGCTTTGGTTCTGCACTAATTCTGAGACTCCCATGTTCTTTTTTCACTTCATGCTCTTCCTCCCTACACATGACTCCTTTTAGACGGTTCACTTTTCCTTTTCAATCTTAACTGGCCTGTCCAAAGACAATGAAATAAATGTTTAGCAGCAGCATGACAAACTGCAAGGAATCTCGGATCCTTCCAGCTTTATTCTTCATGAATATGGGTGAAAAAGGCACTCCATAAGCCAGCTTCGATCCTGGAGTTGCAAAGGGTGTGCTTGGAAGCCTCCAGAGACGTTGGATTTCAATGCCTATGATTCCAAGTCATGATGGCTATTGGACAAACTATAGCTAAGACATTAGGGGAGTTTTAATCAGTCATGCCCCAAATTGGAGAAGATGGGTTTAAGCTTATCCCATTTTTAGGATATCAGTTCTGGTCATGAATGTGTTTGTTCCCCACATTCTTCATTAATCTCATTCCAGTTTTGAACTAATATTGGAAAGAATAAAACACTTTCATACACTGACCTTTTGTTACGATGATCCACCAAACCAACTTAAGTCTACAATGCATCTAAAAAAGGTAGCATCTCCTTTGAGATGACCCCTGGGTGATTGCAATGGACAAACCCATGTTGTTTGAAATCTATGGGGGTTTTTTCTACAGAGCAATTGAGCAATTATTTGCCAGTGCCTTCTGATGTTTTTTCCTCAAACAGCTAAGCAGGATTGGATTGAAATGGGAGACCACTGGAAATACACGAGTGTAGACTAGACTAAGAAAGCAACAGTCATCCTGGAAGAAGCCAGTGATAAGCCACTTCCAAAGTGCTGTGCCGAAAAGTGCACAGATGTGTCCATGAACGTACCAAGAGTGATCTCCTTTGAGGCTTGGCAAGCACCACTCAGCTTGCCTTGAAATCAGTTCTTCAGCTTGGAAAGTTGTGTGGCTCACTTAGTGTTAGCGCTTTCCAATTCACAGTTCATCTCAAGCTGTCCACATCTGGAGTGTTGGTCAGGAAATCCACAAACCCACTTCATATTGCCTAGGCCTGGGAAAACTTCATAAGTGGCTACCTTATTTTTTTGTAGCAGAATGGGATACAATCTCATCAGAATGAGGAAGATTTTTATGGGATACTTGGAAGGGGGGAGAAGACAAGTTAGAGGGACTTTTCATGGCCTCTCATAGGTTTGGAAGAGCCTCAATCCATTGTCCATTAAGGCACGGGTGCACAGCCTTAGAGAATACCCAAGACAATAATCACAAGAATAGAATTCTTATGATTATTCTAGATCAGACCAAGGCCCATCTTAGTTTTTAAGCCCATCTTAGTTTCTCACAAGTGCAAACCAGATGCTTCTGAGATGCCTACAACCAAGAGGTGGAAGCATATTCCTCTTCCACAATTCTTCTCTTACTACTGGGATTTGGAGACATGCTGCACCCAGTCCAGATATATAATGGAGCCTTCACCACTAATAGCCTTCATAACATCTCCATGAATGCCCCAATCCTCTCTTAAAGCCATCCCAAGTAACAGCTACCACCAGAATGAATTCCACAGGTTATGTTTGTGCTGGCACTTGCCACTTCCTACTTCGAGCTTTCCTTCTAGTCCCTTTGCTATAGGAATGACCAAATGGATAGATAACCTTTCTGGAAAGATGTGCTAGAATTAAAATCCTGCTGGACAAATAAACCTGCAGCAGGTCACGACCACGTACTCCATTTAAAAGCACAATGGAGGATCTAATTACATTTTGCATTTTTAATAGGCCATCTTAAACACAATAATGCATTTGGCTAATAGAACATTAACAGGAGGAAGAAAATGTTTAGTGCATTATACATCTATATTTGTTAATACATAGATCTTTACTCTAGTAGCATTTTCGATCGCTATGTAAAATGTCAGCTCGGGTGCCAAGAAGGAAGTGTTGAGTAGGTTCAGAAGCCAAAAACTGCCCAAGACTTGTGTATATGTCATTGGGTTTTGGAGTGGGCTTTACAAAGTTTGAGATGTATCCCCTACTGAAATTTCATTACCTTTTGACTCATACCTACTAATCCTCAACCTGTTGTACACAAGGATAAAAATGAGAGTTAGCTAATTATAAACATCTATATCTCGGGTGCCACAGATGCAAATTCATTCTAGAGCACCTTTCAGCCTTCCTGTTCTACTTGCCTTTTCTTCTTTCCAACCTAACAGAATGTTGGAAAGAAATGATATAAAGGGACTTAGGACTTTCTCAGGATAACTCGCTGAGAACAGATCTCAGTTTGGTGTGGGGGGAAAAGCCAGCATCATGGCTTCTTCTGCTATCGCTACAGGCTCATTTTCAGGGCCTTTCTATCAAGGGTGGGCAGAGAAATACCCTGGCATTTTAACCCCAGGTCTCAGTCAAGGAAATGGATGAGAGAGAAATGGCTGTTGTCCTTTTAATGTGATCTGTGCCATCATCTGCCCGCCATGCCCCCTTTGGATTCTACGTAGGACGAACAGGGCAAACGTGGTGCAAAAGATGTAATGAATACAAGTTTGGCATCAGGACTCAGAACAAGAACAGAGTAACATCACAGCATTTTAACCTCCCAGGACATTCCACTACAAATCTCAAAGCAGGCATTTTAGAAAAAAGAAGTTTCACAAGCACAATTGAGCGAGACTGCTGAATGGATATACATCAAAAGGTTTCGGGCTATCTCAGAAGGTCTTAATCAACACAAAGGCTTTTTAATATATTACAATTGTTAATTGATAAGGTACTTGTCATCTGCCTCACAGGTAACCTGCATCTACAGAAACATCTTATTTTCCCCTCCCTTTGTCCCTGCCTCATCCCAGTTTAAATCCGATATCAATGTAGCTACTCCACACATCTGATGAAGTGAGCTGTATCTATTAAAAGTTGATGTCTTTTAATAAAATTTGTTAGTCTGAAAAGATGCTACCAGATTCCAGATTTTCAAAGTAGAAAGATTCAGAACTTCTTCCAGATGTCGAATGGTCCAGCTTTAATTCTTATGAGTTCATGCTTACTGCCTGTTTATCTGCATACCACCTAGGGTGATATATGTATTCAGAGCGATGCGAGTTAAACTGACATTTTGATTCAGATTTCCAAACTGAATTGTTGAGTTAGGTTTGACCTCAAAGGCTGATCGTGTTCAGAAATCAGTGAGTGGTGCTAGAACACGCTAAGCATCCTTTCTCTCACAGTGGGCAGTGAAAATCCAAACAGTTCCCTGGGAACTGATATTCAGAGGTAGACTTCCCCTAAATATGGATGTTTCTATTTAGTCAGCAGAGCCAGTTGGGTGCTAACAGCCATCTCCATGATGGTTTCACTGGAAAGCCATCTAAGTTATTGATCATCACGCTCCCTTGAGATTGGATTCCACAGATAAATGATGCATTATGTGAAGCTAATTTTGGGTTTATAACCCATCAGCCTCAAAAAGTGACCTTGAATTTGGGTGTTACAGAGAAGTTGAAGATTTCCTAAATGCACCCAAATTTGCATATAAGTTGGGGATGTGTGCATGTATGTTGTCTTAGAAAAAGAAGTTGCTCAATGAAGTAACCATGAGAGGTAACCAACTTAATATGGAGAAACTGAGAACCTCAAATGGATTATTCATCTTCCTCTTAGTAAACAAAACCTCCATTATTCTCATAAACTGACTTTTTAGCTATCCCTATTTGCAGAATTTTTTGAAACCCTCCCCTCCCACATGACAGCACTAATAAATATCATTTCTCCAAAAAGAAGTGCGATTTGTGTTAGGAAAGGGGGCCAAAATTCAACTCCCCCTCAACAGACAAATAGCAGGTTTTGGACTGAACTTTCATTAAGACCATGATGGGGGAGAGGGAATCCTTCCTTCCTTCCTTCCTTCCTTCCTTCCTTCCTTCCTTCCTTCCTTCCTTCCTTCCTTCCTTCCTTCCTTCCTTCCTTCCTCCCTCCCTCCCTCCCTCCCTCCCTTCCTTCTTCCCTCCTCTTTGAATTTTGGAAAGCTCTCTATAGGAACCCTAAATATCTTTCTCTTCTCCCTCCCTCCGTTGCGTTTCCTCGAGTTTTTTGTACAGGTTCTGAGCTGTGCTATGTTTTGCCTTTCATTTCTCTTGCTGGGAGGAAGACAAATCCACCAACACCACTCCTTGATCCCCTCCCTAATTTTTAGTGGCTTCTCCTGGGATTAAGACTTCATGACGGTTATGAATTCCTTACAGCTCTAAGCAAAAACACATGTGCAGAAAACATCCAGGACACCAGAATTAAGAAAACAGGTTGTCTCCCCATGCAGTATCTCTAAAGATGGGTAAATTACTCCTACATCTTTAGAAGGAATCTACTGCACTGTTGCTGAGAGATCAGATTCTCAGAGGAAGTCAGGATTTGGGAATAATGTGACCTTCTACTGTCCAGAAGAGGCCCTGTGCAATGAGATGCAGGACTGCATCTAAACAGTTCACACTGTGCTTTTTTCCAAGATGCATGCAGCTTGTCAGCTATCATATTTCATTAATCTATTTGCAGAAGTGTAAATGTTCATTGCGGCTGATACCTTTCTTTCGGGCACTGAATTCCAGAATGCTTGGAGGGAATTTTATCACCTTGGATGGATCATTGTAGTGTGAGCCATTCCCATATATGGTGTATATCAGGGCTTCGACTGGACTGTTGTTGTCACCATCTTGACTTTTCTGACCATACCTTGCAGGCACCCCTGGTATATATATAATGCCTGCCATCTCCTGAAGCTGTACGATTGCCTGTTAATAGCGCAGAGTTGACATTGTTTCAAAGCAGAAAGCCTTTACCATTTTCAAGTTTGGCCTGCTTTGGTGCATACATCAGAGAAGGAAGAGAAGGGCATGCAGAATTCAGTGTCTCCTGTAATTGGACCTAAGATTAGTTTTCTAGGTGATAGTTTTAAGGTCAATTTGAATAGCCACCTGCAGGTGATATTCAGAAACTCTGAACCCTTCAGACACCCAGATAAAGGACAGCTGAAGATGTGGGAGAGGCAGGAATGTATCTCCCATGTGCATCTGCTTAGCATCAGAGACCTGTTTCAAGTCTGTGACAAGCAGATCTGGAAGCTGAATGTCAAAATAGTGGCTTGGCTGAAGCCTCATTAAAATTAACAAGGCTGCAAGCAGTAGAAGTGTCTGAGGATCACAGTTTCCTAAGTTTGTGAGAAACAAAAGAAGTCAGAGAAGCTGGTAAAGAGAAAAAGTCCAGTTTTTGCTTTCAGTAACTATGGCCAAGTTTCCTACCGATATGAATTGGATTTGAGATCCAGACCACCATGAAATTCTACCCTTGTTAACACTACAGAAGACACCCAGTCACTCCAAAGCCTTGAGTGGGTCTCTAGGATTGGACAGGGACAGACAGCGAAGTCTTTTTAGCTGGCTGAGCATTGCTAACTAAGCCATATTTAAACTGGAAGGCAGAGACAGAGGCCGATATTCTAACCTCACAGCTACCAACAAAGGAATTCCATCCTTTAATGGAAAATGTGAATCAAAGATTTAAGACCTGCAAAAAGCATGAAGACCCAGCTTGAAACCATCATGGAATTTGGTCACCTGAAATATCAAAGCCGTTTCCTTTTTCATCATAGCATAAAGAGATTCTGTTTCCAAGGACATGCAAGATTTATTAGCAAAGGGTTGCAGTGACAGATCTAGGAATGTTAGCACATTTGTAAATTGAAGGAAAGCCATAGCAACTATGATATCTCACCACAAAAGCTCTATCTCCATCCAAATGCTGAGATCATCTTCTGATCTTGGAATAAAAATAGAGCTCCTATTATTTGCATCCTGATATTATACCAGATCCCACATTTTTCCAGGTTTGCACTGGAACTGAATTTGTATAATGGTATGTGGCAATGACCTTGGGAGACAGGAAGAGCCGCTGACTAGACCACTGTCAGACAAGTGGCAGCTGAGTCTGCAGAAGGAATGGGGACATGGCAAACATCTCAAAAGGGACCCTCCCTAGTTTCTTGGACTGTAAAGGTAAGGGTCATTTTCCTGGGATAGATAGTCTCTGAGATACCTAAGACCTAAGTTATACAGAATTGTATAGGTGATAACAACTTGAACTGCACTCAGAAACAAAGCGATAACCATTGCAACTCTCAATCAGCAGTTTAGCATACAAGCAGCTGCATTTTGCACTAGCAGAAGTTTCCAGATGGTCTTCAAGGGGAGCCCATATAGAATGAATTGTAGTAATCATATCTGAGGGGATAAAGGCATAAGTAACCATTTTCAGCAGGTCCTGTTCTAGATACTCTCACACCAGCCTAAGCTGGCAAAGGTCTCCTGTCTACAATCTCCAGCTGCTTGTCCAGAAGGAGATGTGAATCCAGGAGGATTCCCACATTGTGAGCCTGTTGTTTTGGAAGTGGGATACTCATCAAGAGCTAAATTTGGTTTCACCCCAGAATCCATTGGCTTCTGAAGCAATCGGTACTCTGTCTTGCTTGGATTGAATCTAAGCCTGTTTCTCTCTACCCATGCCTTGACAGGCCTGTGTCAGGACTTCCACTACTTCTACCATTCAGCCTGGGACAGAGATGCATAGTTTAGTGGGGTATCTGGAATAGCTCAAATGAGATATCTTGCCCCATATCAATGGATAAGTTCTCCCAGCAGCTTCATATAGATGTTAAACAAACTGAGGGAGAAGTTTAGTCCTGGAGCACCCTTGGTCACACTGATGCCCTGCAGTACATGGAATCATATTCATAAATTCATAACATTGTAGAGTTGGAAGGGACCTCAGAAGTAATCTAATTCAACCTTCTGATTAGTACAGAGTTTGCTAAAACATTACAGACAGATTGCTGTCCGGCCACTTTTGAAGAACATGGGTGAAAGAGAACTTGTCACTTCATGAGGCAGCCTCCTCCCCTGGTTGACAGCTCATACAGTCAGGGAGTTCCTCCTGATGTCTACCTTGAACCTCCATCTTTGCAGTTTTAACCCATTGGTTACCTGCCAAGGGAACAGAGAAGAAGTCCATCCCCTCCACGACGTGACAATCCTTTAGTTATCTGAAGACTGCTACCACATTTTCCCTCATTCTTCTCTTCTGCAAGCTAAACATATCCAGTTCTTTTCACTGTTATAGGTCTTGGTCTCCACAGCTCCCCCCATCTTTCCTTCAACTACAGTGCGGCACTCTAGGCCTCATGCTTCTCCCCAATTCTTCAAGTTCTGCTCTCTGGTTACAGCATTCTGCTTCTGTGTCTCCCATCCACCCATATCCCACCAATTTTCAGCCCATGCTTCCAGCACATAACAATGTATGCCAAAAACATTAGCCCCTTTCCTTGAAATGTAGAAATGTCAATGCGGTTATTAGCGGTTCCTAATGATATTTGCATAGATTAACAGACTTCAATGTAATCATGAATGCGACAATCCTGGGGAAAAATAATGAAGAAATCCATTACCAAGTAGTAATGTAACTAAGTCAATACAGTAATAATTTTATCCCATATTAGTAATAATTTCATCTCCTGCTGCAAGCCAATTTTCCTGCACATACCATTTCTGGACAGTTTTATAAATATCACCTTTGTTTGATATAATTAATTAGCAAAATCAAAAAATATATATTGCTGGTATTTTAGATGATAAATTCGTCATTAGGTTTAAACTGGCAGGCTGTAATAAGATTTATTAAGATAAATGGGCTAAGGTGTTAAACTGTTTACAAGAGCTGCCTCCCTCACTTTACAGCACTCCTGGTGCAAAGCTTTATTGCTGTTGGGTGGTCTGTATGTATATTAAAAGCAAATAATGTTTAGATCTCAGTCAACTTCATGGTGAGAGATGCTTCTGTTAGTCTCTTGCTGCTAAATAGACAATCCCAAGCTAAAAAGTAAGAGATCAAGGCATTTATTTTCTCACCATATATACAGGACCCATACGATAATTGCTACTTCAAAGGCCTTATAATATAATTGAAACATGCCTTGTGCTAACTATGGATAAGCTATTTAACCATTGGTCCAGTGCCAGATGACAACAAATTGTCAGCTCTGTTTTGCTGGTTAACGGTTATTTTGGCTGGTTTCCCAGTCATCTTTGCAATAGCTGGCAGGGTGACTTTTTAAAATTCTTTGACTTTTTTACAGTTTTCTTAAATTAAAAAAAAATGAAAATGGTTGCTTGATCAGAGTTCAAACCACCACAGACGGGATGGGGAGAAGCTGAACCTTCTCCATCTCTTCTGTTTCTGTTTTGCAGCCCCCCACATCTGTGGAGGGATGGAAAAAATGGAAGCAGAAGAGAAGGCTGAAGAAGGGTTAACCCCATCTAAGTTCAGATGACCCAAGGATCCAAGATGAAGATAAATGGACAAACCTTGGATCTGCACTATATTTAAGCTGCTAAATTGGTTTAGCATATTATGGGCCTGGGTAAGTGTAGTTGAAGGAGGAAATAACAAAGGGAACAATTAGTAAATGTGGAAAAGATACTCATGTTATATGGGTTTGGGGAATGTGGATCAGGTGTTAGCTCGCTCAAGTAAAATTTCAGGAGATTATCTTAATCTTGGAAATTTAGCCAACATCCTGGGGTGCTGTATCTTGAATAAAAATGCCAGTGCATGGTCAGAGCATGTGTTCAGCCTGATCTTGTTCAGAATCTAGCAGGAATGCATCTCTCTGTCTCTACCAGTGTTTCTCAACCTTAGCAACTTTCAGACGTGTGGACTTCGACTCCCAGAATTCCTCAGCTGGGGAATTCTGGGAGTTGAAGTCCACACGTCTGAAAGTTGCTAAGGTTGAGAAACACTGGTCTATACCTATGAAGATCAGAACTGTGCAAGCAAGGGTTCTCCCTGTGACTCTCTATGGAAGCAAACGTTGGAAGAAGATGGATAGAAAGAGGATTGCCACTTTTGAAAGCTGGTGGTGGAGATGTCACGCTGAGCCTCAGGGCCTAAAATGCCATGTTAGAGCTGACCTTTCTACTTTGCATGGCTGTTCCAGCTTCGCTTTACTTTGAGGCGAGTCACTTCTTGTCAGTCCTATGTGGTAGACCAGACTTAGAAGCCAACGTCATGTAGGTTGGGACTACTCTTATTGTAACAGAATCTTGCAAGTCTGAATGTGCTTCCTTTTCTCTCTCTTTATTTTCATGTGAACTAGTGAGGGGCTCATCTGAGACGTTTTCTCAAGTTACTTTCTTGGCCCAGGCTCGGGGCCTTGTTATCTGACCATTGCCTCGGTAGTGGCTGTTCCTCCTGCCTTCAAGACCATTCCCTTTTCCCTCTACACGTGCAGAAGATCACTGAAGTTCCAGAGTGAAGCAGCAGAGATGTTCTGACTAGCTAGGTAAAAACATCACTTTGCAGATCTGTTTAAGTACTTAGACGGGATCACCTTCAGATCAAATCAAATCAAATCACCCCTCCAAAGCTTTGCACCATCCTAATAAACAAGGCCGAGTTTCTCCCCTTGCTATCTCCTTGTCTTCACCTCTGGCTGTAACAAGAAGGCAGGCTGTGAATGTACCGAACAATAACAACAGAAAAACAGAAACCCACCACCATAATTTACTATACAATTCTGTACACATTTCCATAGAGGGACACATGATTGAATTAAACAGGACCGTTTCTATATAATTATGTATGTAAAACATAATCTCATTACCAGCCAGATTTGCAAAAAATAGTTGCAATCATGCGTCTTGCTTCTTGTGGGCTTCAGACAGTCTGCTGTGTGCCCATTTCTTACTTTTCAAAAAGGACCAGGATTTGGATCACATGGTCTCAGCTGCCACCTTGACCCAAGGGGGTCCCTCTGTCTGCTGATAAACATTCACCCATAGGTGATTCTGATGGTTCAACTGTTCATTTTTTAATATATTTTGCAAAGCCTGATATCACCCTGATGGGAGATTACAAATTCCCTTATAAATGGGATGTTCATTATGACAAACTTACAAAATCACATTTCTTTTACAAAAGAACAATATTGTTGCTATTCTTGTGTTGAAAATCTTACTACTTCTGTTGTTAGCTGAACTATTTCCTACTGTTCTAGCTTAACCATTACCCTAAATTACCTATGTTTTTCTATGGTGTAATATTCTACAATTGAACGTTCTATAGTCTTAGATTTCGAGATCTTTATTTGGTTTTCCATCTCGTTTGTTTCTCCTGGTAGAACTTAGGTTCTAGCTTTGAATTTAGTAGTAGTTTTCCCTTTTAAATGGAATTTTATTGGTCTACGTTTTCAAGCATGGCTTCCTGGGTGCTGGGAGGGTTTTGGCTGTTCCCCCCACTTCTAGCTGGACTCCAGTTACACAGATTCACTTCCTGCATTTCTGCTGATGAGGATGTCTGGGACCCTGGGCCACTCCATGGTTGCCCTCATTTAGACCACTGGCCATTCCATATGCCAGAGCCTGGGCTTCAAGTTTCCCACATCTGAGATCTGATGTGGTCTTCTAGGCACTTGTTCCAGCAAACATCTGTCCTACTTCCATCACACTAAGTCTTGGCAACTCTGCTCTGATCTTTAGACCTCCCTGCCTCCTTGCCTCCCTCCCTTCTTCCTTTCTTTCTCATCAAAATCAACCTTCCTTCCTTCCTTCCTTCCTTCCTTCCTTCCTTCCTTCCTTCCTTCCTTCCTTCCTTCCTTCCTTCCTTCCTTCCTCCCTCCCTCCCTCCCTCCCTCCCTCCCTCCCTTCTTTCCTTCTTTCCTTCTTTCCTTCCCTTTTTAAAGGTCTGCCTTGGTTAAATACTTAAAGGTGGGGCTGTTACAGACAGCCTGAGGAAGGAGGGCTGGGTGTTCCAGTCACTAGGTGTCCATTTCATACTATGCATTAGTGTAAGATTGCATGATGGCAATGTGTTCCGCAAAGACCAAGCATGGCTAGCTGGGGAATTCTGGGAGTTGAAGTACACCCATCTGAAAGTTGCTGGGGTTGAGAAACACTGGCCTAGGCTATTGTTTTGCCCTTTAGCATGTGCAGGATGCTTCCTGTGGTTTACCTCGTTGTAGTTTTTGCAGCCTCAAATCAGGCTTCTTTATGCATCGTTCCCATGTGGACATATCTACGTCCAGTCGGCTCCTCTATAATGCAATAAATAAGACCTCTGCCATGCCATGCAGCACAAAAGGAATGAGATCTGCTGCAGAGATCTGGCTGATTTTTATGCCTCTGTCTCTTCTTTTGCCAGCTGGAAGGGGAAAGGAAAGTGTAACTATTTTCCAAGCATTGTTTCAGACCCGCTAAGCATTGTGCGGTGTGGGCAACTGGCAAAAAGACATCTTCACGATCATTCCCCTTGTCAATATGGTGACCTTTCCGAGGCGGAAGATCCTCTTTATTACCAAGCGTGCTGGGGTAAACCAGACCCTGCTGTGTTATCTGCCCAATTTATCAACCGTGTATTTGTGGCTGGTCTATTCCAGTGTCTGGCTTAACGGTGCGCCCAGAGACTCAGCACAGAGAGAGGCGAAGAGGAGAGAAATGTCAATTCTAACCTAAGTCCCCTAAAGTGAAATAAAAGGAAGAAAGTAAATAAGGAACAGAGAACAAACTGCTTTGCCAAGGTGTCTGCATTTATCTACATCAGGATGGTGCAGAAAGAGGACCAGAATAAATGTTGCCTTAGTGGTGTTAAATGGGATGTGGGGTACTTGCACCTCTTCCTTTTAGGGTTTAAACTGAATAGCTGGAGAAGATGGTGGGGCCAGGGCTGCCAACCCGAACTCCTAGTAGCTCGACCCTTTGGAAAGGAAGCATCAAACATTCATAGATTTAGCTTCAGGACGTGAAATGGGGTCTTCTATGAATAGTCGTCCAGACGCACCCAATAGAAGAGAATATATGAAGCTCAGGGTTGAACTGTGGAGTCCCTGGTGCTCTCTGAGCTTGGTTGTTTGCTTGCAGACGTTTCATTACCCCACTAGGTAACATCATCAGATGCACTGAAACCTGGGCACAGTAGCAAATGCTACTTTTTAAACCTGCTTTTTCCAAATTACATAGGAGTTGCTTCAGACCTTTCTGCTGAATGTAGGAAGGTCTGTGATGGAGCCATTGGTAGGTCATCTTTTTAATGGTCATCAGACATTCTCAGATCAAAATCTACCTGATGTCTTATCCCAGGTTGATTTTCCAATATCTGAGTCTTAGGTCAAATAGGTACTGAAGGAATCCTATGGAAGACACCAATCCAGACCATCTATTGACTGTTCAGATTGATTTGCCCTCCCTGAAAGCTCTTCCCACTGCCCTAGATATCCCATCATTTATCTGCTTGGTCTTCCAGAAGCTGGTGGAGAGTAGGGGTCAGACCCTGTTCCAGAGTCCCAGGGTCTCTGGAGTGTGGATTCTACCATATGTCTAAACTGAAGTATTGTCAGCCTTACCGGGTAGACCAGGCAGGAAACAACCAGATAAGCTAATTTTACTTTGTTGTAAAGCTACATTAACAGAATCTTGCAAGTCTGATTATACAAATCTCCTGCCATTTCCTTTACAGCCCGAGAAGCTAGGGAGGGTCCCTTCTGAGCCTCTTGCCCCACCTACTATCCAGCTGCAGGCGATGCCCTCTCTTATCTGACCGTTCCCTATGCAGCATCTCTTTGCCCCATCTCCCAAGGTCTTTCCCACATACCATTACAAGTATGATCTATGTATTGCCAGATTCACTCCAGTTTATGTAGTTTATTCTGTGACTCCACATTTGACGGAGTTGTCACCTTCACTTGACAACTTCCTACCCTTCAGCAGACACATCGACCAGGCATGTTTGGAATTCTACAAAATTGTGGCAGTGTCACCAAACCTCTCCCCAAGCCACTTCAGAGGTAGTGGAGGTGAATTTTTTAGGACAAACCTAACTCAGCTTTTCTTCCTTCTCAGAAGACCAGATGACAGGTTCCTAAAAGAATCCTGGAGCCCTTATTAAGAAAATTAATTCTAACAGAAGATCTGGAGACTGAGAGAATATCAAAACCATGGGGTGGGGGATACCTTTCTCTCTCCTACCCCTCAGCAACACCTGTAAAATTCAACTCAGATCTGAGGAAAAGAAACAATTTTGTTTGAAGATGGCATTTGTGGCCAACTCACTGCAATTCCTTGCATTCATCCATCTTCTCTAACATCACTAGCAATGTAGGACTTGGGGTGAAATTATTAAGGTCAGCTTCCTTTTGGAGGGATGACAAGATCTAATCTCAGAAAGGGAGAACACCAACTGATGAACTCCTTCCTTCCCTCCTCCTTGCCTGCCAGTTGCCTCACCCTGCCATCATATCTGGGGAGAACCCTTTCTCTGATTCCTGCTTCTTAGTCCAAATGCTTCTTTCTCAATCATAATTATCTGCCACATAAATCCTTTGGCTGCAGAGATAGGATTTGATGGCCCACCTCTTGTGATCGGACTCTTGGCATGAGAACTGGGGGACCCTCCTGTTCCTTAGCATCACTTTTTGTTAAAAGAACTGAAAAGCAAAACTTGAGACAGTCTTTCTGGGGAAAAAAAATTAGTCTAGACAACTCAGACAAAATGATCCACAGCAGATTCAGAATGAAAAATGATTGATGAAGTCAACAGAAACAAGTCTATGTGTATTGCTCTTCTCTGTTTGGTCACAACATAGGTATCTTTGTGAGTGATTGAAGCTTTGGGGCTTGTCAGATCTATCACACAGTTTTATCAGTTTTTCTAGAAACAATTCACTTTTGCATCAATAACTGTAAAGATACAAGTTGTAAATCTTTTAAACCAGGTATATAAAACATGTGGTTAAGCATAACATGTAGTTCATCCGCATTCCTTCTGTGGTCCTCAAAACTCTCTTAGAATGGGTTGGATCAAATATTTTGATTATTATTATTATTTTTGCATGGGAGAGGGCAAACTGGGGTTTTAACCCTTGCAGCCTTTTAAGATGCCCATTTTACTTCTTCTTCCACCCAAAATAGAACCTGGTCCTACCCACTTTTGAAATGCAACACTCAACATACCACAGCAAGACTCCTGTGGCCTCCAGTGTGCCCTGCTTTGAACTATTTAGGGCATAGAGAGCTGGAACATACAACTGCTGAAAATTAGAGAGTGCATTAAACCAGAATTCTAAGGAGGACATTATTTAGTTTAAGGAACAAAGGTTGGTCTTTTCTGACTAATCTGGGAAGGCAACATGGGTAGATGGAGTTTATTCATCTATATTTTAAAATACAAAAGCTTTTGGGGGGAAAATCCTTCAACTTATTTCTCTCTGTGTATCAATACTTTCACTGTCCTCTTTGAAAAAAGGGAAAGGAAGAAGAGGGAAGAAAAGGAAAGAAGGAAGGAAGGAAGGAAGGAAGGAAGGAAGGAAGGAAGGAAGGAAGGAAGGAAGGAGACTAGAATACATCTTCTCCAACAACCAACACCTAGATAATGAGGGATTAACACCAGACAAAATCAAGCAGAAAACAATACCCAAATCAAGGAACTACTAAGGAGACAATCAGGGAGACAAACAATCAAGCAGAAAACAATACCCTCATCAAGAAACTACCAAGGAGAAAATCACACCCCCACCAACACTGGCAGAGCAGGCTACTGCATATAAACAGGGAGAAAACCCCACACTCACTAGCCCTGATGATGTTACCTAGTCGGGTAATGAAACGTCTGCAAGCAAACAGCCAAGCTCAGAGACCTCTAAGGACTCCACAGGAAAGGAAGAACCTCTGAAAAGATCACAACCTACACATTGCTTGTTTTGGTGACCTGATAGTTTGCTATCCACCACAAATATTTATAGTACTCCTTAGTCTTTCGCTTTTAGTTTACAACTTCCTAGTAGCTCTTGTACTCTGTATCTCTCCTTTCCTACCCCTTCCTTCCCTTTTTAGACAGTGGCTGTCTCAGAAAATATGCATATACATAGATTGGTGGATTGGCCTTCTCATTATAAAAATTATTCTGTCCCTAGCCATGTCCAATGGAAATTTATTTACTTAAAGCTGTTCAGAAAAACTACTAACTAATTTGGAACTGGCTGCGGCAAGATGGAGGCTTCTAGCTCAATAACTTAAAAAAAAAAGAGATTAAGCACACCTCTTTTGTTTCCCTCCCCATTATGCAATGAGCATTCTTGTTTCAATGTTTTACTGCATTTCTTTTCAAAATGAATGTTTTCAGCATTTTATTTAGCTGTGTTATTTTTTTTTTTTCTGTTTCGTTCAGGCACGAAGCGCACTTTATGCTCTTTAATTTCCATCCTATTCACGCAGAGGCCTAATTAATACTTGCATCTTTGCTTGGGTTTTTAACAGCCTCCTCAAAATATTCATGTTATTTTCTACCCTGCAACCAGATGCTGGACACGAACAGCAAGCTTATGAGAAGCTATGGGGGAAAAAAAATTCCAAAAGTTTAGGGAAAAGAGAGAAAGAGAGAGAGAGAGAGAATTCCAGCATCATACACTTCCTGTTTTTATTTCTGGCTAAGAATTTAAAGTGATTTTCTACCTAAACGTCCAGTGACTTCAATGGGTATGTGCCATTGTCTTATCTCGCCTCAATTCTAATTCTGAAATTTTGTCAGGTCTTCACCTTGCCTGTACTGAGAGCCACTTTGATATAGTGGTTAAGACCTCTGGCTGGAAGCTGGGAGTCTGTGAGTTCTAGTCCTGCCTTAGGCACAAAGTCAGCTGGGCAACCTTGGGCCAGTCCCTCTCTGTATGAAGAAATAGGCAAGGGCAAACCACTTCTGAAACATCTTGGCAAGAAAATGGCAGGGACTAGTCCAGGCAGTGGCCAGGAGTCAAGATTGACTTGAAGGCAATGAGAGCCAGTTTGGTGTGGTGATGATGGTGCTGGACTAGAAGCCAGGAGACCATGAGTTCTTCTCCTGCCTTAGGCACAAAGCCAGCTGGGTGACCTCGAGCCAGTCATTCTCTCTCTGCCCTAGAAAGAAGAAGGTAATGGCAAACCACTTCCAAAATCTGCAGGGACTTGTCCAGGCAGTTGCCAGGAGACAACACTGACTCAAAGGTGCACACACACACACACACACACACACACACACTTCACCTTGGCTAGATTGGATGCACTATCCTCCACAGCCTTGTGGGGGTGGTATAGAAACATTTAGGCTCATGTGGGGATGGCTCTGTGGAATCCCTAAGCCACACGCTCCTTTGTTGCTCTACAGGAAACCTTGGAAGACCAATATGTATCCCATTTTAAAGAACAACCCTGGCAGAGAGCACAATGGTTACCTGTCACTTCTCTCCCACCAGGACCCTGACATTTTATTGATCAATTGATTGATTGATCAAATGTATACACCACCCATCTCACTGTATAAGTGACTCTAGGAGGCTTCGTTTCTATTTGCGCCATCCGTCCTACCTATGACAAGGTTAGTACAAATGTTGGTGATTGCCGCTGTGATCTGTATAATTGTTACTTTATTAATTTACTTTATGTACTTCCATTTTATTTTAGGTCTACTTTTTAGTTGTGTTAATTAAAGGTTTATGTACTTTTATTTATTTTATTGTGGAGTTCTCTGGCCTAAAGGCTGTAATAAAGTTTAAAAAAAAATTCCAAGGGAAAGGAATGAAGCAGGTAGGTCATGTTATTTGTCTGCAATAGGATGGGCATGCCTGTTAATCAATGGGTATGTATGCCAAATTGACCTTCCTTCCTGGCAATGTTTGTAGTACAGTCATAATCGCTGTGCAAGAGAAAGATTCTACAGTTAAAAGTGACTGAGGGATCTCTGTGTTTATCTCTGTTCTTTGCCCATAAAAAAATGGGCGGAGCTTCCATTGCATTGTTGTGGCCGCCATCTTGACTTTTTGACCATACCCTGTTTCTGTGGAAGGAGAGCCTTGCAGTAGTCAGCTCCAGCCCTTCCTTGCCTTTTTCTCTTCCCCTACTCTTTAAGTAGGGACTTTAAGTAGCATGAATAGCTGGAGCACACCCCTGCTCCAACTTTAAGAGGGCATCTTTGGGACTTGGGGGTGCTTGTGTAACTCAAGAGGAGACACTGCAGTTGTGGAAGAGCAGGAGAAGAGAAGGCTGCAGGTGAGCAAGGAGGAAATGCCAGGACTAAGTCAGCTTGGTGCAGTGGGTGACTGACAGTGTGGGAAAAGTGGGTGCCAAACTCAGATGTGCCAGCAACTTAAAAATGAGTGGTGTGTCAGACACGCCAACTCTTCTGTAAATGCCTACAGCCAACAGCCAGCCAGCCAGCCAGCCAGCCAGCCACTCATAACCAATGTTTCCCCTCCTAGCTGAAGACTAGAAGACTGTGAGATGTTCAGAACAGCAGCAACTGCTTCTTGGCTGAAACCACTAAAACACCAGCCAGCAACAAAACTGGCTAAGCCTACAGTGGCTAACTGGGGCTATAACTCTGGCTGAGAAGTTTTCCCCGCAATGCACAGGTGAGAGCCAAGCTAAGACTTTATTCCAGTCATAGACCCAACAGGTATAGGCAGTTCAAGCCTGCCTACCAAGGCTAAGGGGGAAAAGAGAGAAAGGAATTTATGAAAAGTCATAGAAAATGTCAAGAAGAATCCCTTGGAAGACACCCAGCACATACAGAAATAGGCCCGTGGGTAACTCGTTAGAGGTGTAGTGAGAAGTGATAAGTAGGTGACATAAACTGTGTTGGTGAATTTTGTATAATAAAACCTTCCTTGTAACAAAGGGATGATGGACCTATGCTCTGTATCTGTGGTCTGTACCATGCTCCCCAGAGGCCCCATCACAATATCCACAAAGTTCAGGATGCTTGTTCTTTTGAAATAATGCCCCATTGAGGAAGGCCAAGACCTGTTCTCTGTCATCCAAGAGTGCAGGACGTGGAATAATGTCTTCTGGAGTGAGTGGCCATTATTATTATTAATAATATTGGATATATGTTCCAAAAAGGAAGGTTCTGATGGCATATTAGGAAAAAATCCTTAATTGTAAGGGCGGTTGGACAGTGGAATCAAGGACCCAGAGAAGTGATGGATTCCCCTACACTGGACATGTTCAAGTGGAGGCTAAACAGCCAGGTTTCTGGGATGATTTAATTTGGATTCTTGCCCTGAGCAGGGGGTTGGACTTGATGGCCTCAGGGATCCCTTCCAATTCTAGACTTCTACCTGACAGGAAATTGGAGATGGAACCCAGTTCTGGTAGAAGGGAGAACTAGCTCATGAAGGCTTGAGAACCTGGTGCAATATGACTCTTGTGAATTTGTCTCTTGAATTTAATGATAGAGAACCTGGGGTGCTACTGTGTAATAGAGATAAGAGGACCAGTTTATCTAACTGCTTTGGGGAGTTTTTCTCATAGGTTTTTTAATCTTAAAACAAGCTGGAAGAGACATTCGCTTGAACAGAATCTGGACAATCAAGAGACATTGGATTTGTTTTCTAAAATATGCAAGATGGCTGATCTTTTCCATTTTTCTTGGCCCTCTGACCACAGTGTGTGTGACTAAGTGATCAGTTTCCAATCACTATAACCTCTTTCTTATCCTGGAGGACTACAAAAAGGACTCTTGGTTAGTTACAAACCTACAGGATGGGTTGAATATATAGTATCTCACTCAAGAACAAACTGAGATATTGTAGATCTCTGGATTTTAGGAAATAAAGTTTCTTAATGTAAAGTGATATCTTGGATGGATCCCTCCCTCCCTCCCTCCCTCCCTCCCTCCCTCCCTCCCTCCCTCCCTCCCTCCTCCCGTCCTTCCTCCCTCCCTCCCTTCCTTCCTTCCTTCCTTCCTTCCTTCCTTCCTTCCTTCCTTCCTTCCTTCCTTCCTTCCTTCCTTCCTTCCTTCCTCAGAGGCCCATGCATTTCCCTCCACCTTTCCTCCTTCAGTTTTGTGTAAGCTGGACAGAAGATGTAGAAGAAAAAGATCACCATAATAGATAAGGCAGTTCAGCTTCCCATGGGTTAACACAGCCACCCCACAGGGAAGAGAGATCCTGCTAAGTTAGCAGGAAGGCAAAACACACAGGTTACTAAAGGTCTCTCTAGTCAAGTGGCAAGAGCATGTTTGCAAACACTAGTTGGTTGTCACTCAAAACAGGTGTGGGGGTGTGTGGAGGGGGGGACTCCACAGCTCAAACAATGTCATGTCAGCTTGATGGCTCCTAACAGGCACAGCGGCCTGGACTTTTCTTGCTAACTTGGTCTTTCTGACAGCGGAAAATCCAGGCACTGGTTTAAAATAGAGAAGAAACTGTTTCTCCAAACTTAGAAGGCAGCAGACTCTTATCCCAGTTTGTTTTCCTGGGTCAGAATAAGGGAGTATGGCATCTCATGCTCAAAAGGGACAGGGCTTCTGCTGAGATCGATGTTGCTAAATTTCTCACATTAGCCAGGGTTAAAAAAACCCAAAAAACAAACCTTGAATATCCCCACACCTATTTCTGCACACCTTCCCTAGTTTGTGCACCTTCTGCAAGCTGTTCTCCCCTAGGAAAAGGCATTTGGGGGATTCGGCATTTTTATTTTCTAGCTAATTTTAGTCTGCATTTTGATATGGTATTTTTACATTTGGTTAGCCGCTCAAAGGGCTTGCAAGAACCAAGAGTTGGGGTATAAATCAAAGAGAGGAATAAATAGGACTTGAGAATATTTTTAGGGAATTATAGATTATAGGGTAGGGTTGCCAATTAAATATCCTGAGACTGTTTATCCTCTGCCTGAACACAATCCTTGAAGGGGGAGCCCGTCAGGGGCATCTGGGGAGGGGTGGAAGGGGGCGGAGTCAAAAAGGCCCCTTTTTTCCTACCTGTTCCCTTTGTGGCCAGCAGAAATTAAAATCAGGGAGAAGCAAACCTCCCTCTGCCTTGACTTCAGTGGAGTGGTTCTGATGTTGGCATATTTGAGGATGCAGAATCCTCACATTCAGAATTACCCGCTTCTGACGTTTGGCTTGCTTTTCTGTACTCCTCAGAGCTACACCTTGGCATTCAGAAGTGAGAGAAACACCCCAGATTGCTAAATTCCAATCTGAAGCCTAACCCAAGAGATGCCAGTCAAGCCAGTTCACCTGAGAATTCTCGAAGATCGCATTTTTCAAGCACCTCCTTTAATAATATCACCCCAGCGTCTTGCGGCCACGCTGAATAGTTTGCAATTAAAGAATGAAAGTGGGTGCGCATCTAAGTGTGTGGGAGGACCGAATCCAAGCTGACTTTTCAGCCGACTGAAATTTTGCCATTCTTCAGAGCCATCTCAGGTCCAAGACTCTTGTGGTGTCACTTCATGCTTGCAGTTAAGTATTTACCGTTCTGTTGCCAAGGCAACCAATTCTTCAAAGTTACTTTTACAATTCTATTTTCTCAAACACCCATCTTTGGCTGATTGCATGGGGAACTCTGGAAGACCGCCAGAGCTGAATCATGCCTTGTTTCCCCATTAAGGAGAGGTCCTTTCTAATCATGTTCGGTTATTTTCTTGATGGTTTTCTCTTGAGTTGAAAATGTATTGGGGGGCTGTTTTCTATTTTGGGGAAAGGGGAGGGGGGGAGAAAGAAGTGGGATGCATAATCAAGGGAGGAGGAAGATTATTAGGCTCCTGGGAGCTTTGCAAGCTTTAGTGGTAGAAATTAGGGATGGGAAATAACTTTGCCAGGGGTATGCCTCCCCACTCCTGCACCTCTTACATGGATGGGAAGATTGAATCTTTAATGGTAGAAGATAAACACTGAGAGCCTTGGAGTTGTTATGACTGGATGAGGCTGGACTTAATCCTCTCAGTTTTTTCATGAGCATCTTCCCCCCTCACCTTATGTTGACGATCACTTAGGAGTGCTTCTTCTGCCAACCTGTTGGGAATTCTGGATGGGGTGGGACTGAGAGTCCCAGAGGTCCCAGCCTGTATGGGTTCTGTAATTCCAAGACATTTGAAGTGTGCAAGCTGTTTGATCCTTTTGGCTGTCCCCGCTTGCTGGTGGCCATGAATTCAAAGGGTACGTTACATGTAAAGCGATCCTACTCTTTGTTGGATCCCTGATTAATCGGGATCACTTCCATTCATAGTTCCTGAGGGAGGAAACTACAGAGAGGGGAAACAGTGGCCTTGAGGACAGAACTGGAAAAACTCAGCATATAATATGACTGGTGGGTTTGGTGTACCAAAGCTGATAAATCAAAATGTGATTATTGCATGCTAAAGGGGAAATCCCAAACATCTGGGGGAAGGAAAAAAAAACCCAACACCACCAACAGGAACAACAAAAGACCCACCACTCACTCAGCCCAAGATCTTGGGGGAAGACCAAAGTTTTCAAGGCTCTTTTAAACCCAGTCAAGGTGCAGGCCCGAAGAATTTCAGGGGCTGCAAGAGAGAAGATAATAAATACAAAAGCCTCTTCTGCCAATCACAATGATTTTTCTAAGAGTCTCTTCTCCTAGGAAGAATTTCTAAAGCAAATTTGTCATCAGCTTGAATGAGAACTGGTCCAGAGAAGACACAGGAGAAATTTTCACCCCACTAGAAACCTTTTTCATTTTTCTGCCATAGTCCTTTTCAAAGAAGACATTCATCTTCTGGTGGAAGCCACAAAGATCAGGCAATCAAACAGAGAGAGAACAAAGGACAAGCATATTGCAAAAATGTAAATGCAATTTTAGCCTGTATCCACAGAAGCCTAAGTTCCCACTTTGAGTCTTGTGAGTCCTGTGTCCCATTCTAGGCAGCACACTTGAAGAAGGATTCAGAGAAAGTCAAACAGGTTCAGAGTAAGTCAGTGATCAACAACTAGAAACTAAGCTGTAGGAGGAAAGGAGATGGACATGTTTAGTCTTGAGAAAAGATGACCAAAGGGCAATAAGAGCTCTACTATGTGGTCCCAGCAGGCAAGACATGGAAAAGTGGGATGAGGTTACAGGAAGATGGATAATGATGGAATATTAAGGAAAATTTCCTCAAGTGTTAGGCGAGCTGGAAGTTGAAGCATCTCTCTCTCTCTCTCTTCCTGAGAGTGAAATTCTGACCTGAAGATAATTGAATGATAATTGATAATTGAAGAAGGCATGACAATATAATTGAAAAGGGGTTTATTTACAGGAAATATATTATAGGGATAGACAAAGTCAAGCACCCAGCTAACTGCATTCCCCCGAGAGAAGAGTCAGAGAGCATGTACTCTCTGTGCAGGTGCCTGGGAACAAAGGTAGAAGGAAGTGATCTCAGATTAGCAATCTTTTAGACAAATAGTAGGCAGCATGAGAGGCAAAATAAATCCTTAACTCTCTAAGACCTTACTGACCCTTGGTAGTAGGTCATGAGGTGCTGAAGAGTCGGTGCCACTCCACAAATGAGCAGTTTGACAGTCCCAGAGATGTTGTGGGTTCCTCTTCATTTGATACGTTCAACAGCCATCTTCTAGAATTGTTTAATTTGGATTCTGATACTGGATGGGGAGGGTGTGAGCTAAATGACTTGAATGCTTCTTCCAATTCTCTGATCTTATCCTTCTCGATGTACAGTGGGAAGTTTTAGTTTGGGGTTACTTCTCACTTCTCTATCTCCCTTCATCAGTTCATTATATATTTTACAAGGCTGAAGTTTCACATGGAAGGAGAGTAATAGGAACAAGAGCTTCTTCATTCTTTCTCCTTCTGCTTCTTTCTCCATAGAAATTTCCCCCTCCCCAAGAGGGAAAGAGTATAAAGGCTCCAGTCACATTGGCTTAGAGCAATGTTTCTCAGCCTTGGCAACTTGAAGATGTGAGGACTTCAATTCCCAGCATCCCCCTGGCTGGGGATTCTGGGAATTGAAGTCCACACATCTTCAAGTTGCCAAGGTTGAGAAATACTGACAGAGTAGAAGCAGATGTACCTTTTCTGAATGAGGATAAAGCAATGTCCTAGGTGTGAGGATAGGAGAAAACTTTTTAAAAGCTATGTAAATAATTGTTGAAAAGAGTTAATTAGCTCCTACTTCATCTGCCACCATCCTTTTTTGTCATAGTCCTCTCTCCTCTGTTTCAAACCCGTGGCTACTACACCTATATATTTCACCATATGAGACAAGCAATTACTCCAGAGGATCCCAAACTAGAATAATTTGTGAGGGAAAGCATCACAGTTCCCCACTTTGGTGGCAAAGTCTGATCCAAACTGGGTCATCAACAGCTTCATTTAGTGTTTCCAAACATGCAGGTGATGGTGGATCTCTTCTAGCTTCCTGAGTTTGCCAGGTCAATCCCTGGCTCTGGAAACTAGTTAAGCTGTTCCTATTCCTTCTTTGCTGAAATGCTTCATTATCTCCAGAGAAGATGATTTTGTTTTGCTGTATATAGAAGATGCTAATCAAAATAGCAGGAGTGCTATAGCAAAATCTATGACTCATCTTTCTGGACAAACCCATAGCTTCAAATATATCATTGCATTAGAGTGTAAGAGCAATGGACTGAGTGCAAGTGGGAAGAGGAGGTGGTTCCTACTGCATTTACTGAAAGAGGGTTTGAGCTGAACACATTGGAAAAGCTTGTCAACTCCACTCATTATGTGAGGGGAAGGCTGCAGTAGGTCATTGTCTTCTGAAGCTGCTGGAGGAAAAGTCTTATGCAACCTCAAAGAGGTTGTCTTAGAACTGGATTTGGATCTGAGCATGGTCCCTAAGTGGTCTGAAGCCTACTATGAAACAATTTGAAGCTAAGCTTGGGTCAATGCCTGAGTAAAAGGCAGCTTAGGAATTATCACTGTGACACCTTGGATTCCATCTTGGAAAAGGGGCACATTATTTATTGGACTTCAAACAACAGCAGCAACAAAAGACCCACCATTCACTCAGCCCAAGGTTTGACCTTCAAAAGGAAACTTTACTTTGCTGAAGGTTCACGTAAAACATTCTTTGAAGTGGCTTTGTAGAGCCATACAAAGTCTCACTTCTAAACAGCAAAGCAACATTGCTTTCCTTCACTGCCTCTTCTGGCACCTCCAAAACCTGGAAAAAACTTCTAGGCATATACTGTTTATGCATAGAACCCTCTTCTGACTCCTCATCCCACATCTGGAATGCCAAACAAGGCCTCAGAAGAATATAAAACACATTATATCATTGCTGGACCTCAGTGAGTGAAATAGCATCCCATTCATGGGGGAAAGGATCAGATAACATTTCTGCAGAAGATTCCAGGAAAATGCCATCACTGATCTGTAGAACAACTATCTTTACTTCAATCTTAATCTTCTTCTATATTCTGGGTTAACAGCATGACTATGCATAGTCCCAGCCAATAACAGAGAGATTTATTTCTGGAAGGAGTTATCTCATTGGAGCCTTTTTGCTTTGGATTTCCAGAGCTCAGCCCATACCAATGAAATCATTCTAGCTGTGCAAGGTGGGGTGGGGGACCCTGGATTAGTGGTTTAGCAGATGCTTTGCATCAGATGGATCACGCTCATTCCATTCCACCCTCATTCTCCAACATCTTTTCTTCTGCAGTTGGCAGATTCCTACATAGAGGAGAGGATTGCATTTCCTAATTCCTAAAATCCATGCCTCTAAAATTCTATAATTCATTGATTATTAAATCAATGCTTTGGATGTCAGGTTAGCCTTGCCTGCTTCAATCTCTGTGGTTCAAGCAGTGAGAGATGGTCAATCTCTTGAGCTGGATTGTACTTACATTTTCATTTGCCAAACTTCTCTCTTCCTCTAATTTTTGCCTCATTCTGTAAAGTTTTTGTTAACGTAAGAATTTTCTCATGTGTTTATCCTAACAAGAATTGTGTTTGCTTGGACTTTTCCTCATATATACATTGAGTCTAACTTTTTGCTCAGTGGAGGAACTAAATTAAAGCAAACCTAACAAACACTGAGATGGCCTCTGCTTGGTATCCAAGAAAGGACACCCATCACCTCCCCAGGATCTGGTCCCACTATCAAACTGCTTTTGTTCTTATGAACTTTTGTTCTAATGTTCCATCAGAAACTGGCTTTCTGCAACTTCAGGCCATTGTTCTATATCCTGTCCTCCAGCATAATAGAGAATTAGTGTTGGTCTACTGTCTGACATCAGGTATTTCCAAAATCCCACTCTAGCTGCCTTTTCTCAGACAGTTTCCTCACTCTCTCCTCATTAGGACCTTTCTTTACTTATATTTAACCATGAGACAAAGACATCTAAGGAATTTCTTTTCTTCTCCAGTGTCCTCACAGCATTATCTTCATCTGGTTCTCAGCTCACACCCGATACAGGCCTAAACTTTCTTAGCTATTCTGGTGTTAAGGTGGTGTTTTCTCTTCTGTCCCCACCCTTTTTTGTGTGGGTGGGGGTTGTGGATACAATCTTGACCTGCTCCACCACCTGTTAAAGGACTTCTAAGAGGTGGGATCAGCTCACTTCCTCTTGGCCATTGTAGAATGGTGTCCCTGGGCACTGTCCTCCAGAGCCAGCCTCCCCCACCCATATCTCTGCTTGGTTACCTGGTTTTGATGGAAGGATTGGCCTGAAAAAGCAGATTATAGGCACTGGGCTATGTGCATTGTGTAGTGGAAGTGAGATTCAGAAGAGTTCACTCTTATTTCACTGCACAGCACCCTCAGCAATTGTCAGCTATTTTCTGGGCTTTGCTGACAGAAACTGGTAGGCTGCATGGTCATCCCTGTTCTGGAGATGAGGCAGATAAAGAGGGAAAAGCTAGCTCTACTTGCAAGCAATCTAATTCTATGGATCAGCTGATCTATGGGATCAGAGACTTGGGGACTTTGATGGTGCTGGCTGTCCTCTTTCACCAGCCTCCTTTCCCAGCATGGTGATCAGCTGGAGAGGTGGCAGGAGAGGAGGGGAGCTGATATTTAAGACACCCAGTTTCCAGTCCAATGTGGTGTGTGAGTAAAGAGTTGGGAGATGTTTCCCATGAAACTCATGGAGAATTAGTAGATAAAAATTAACTCCCCACTTCTGCTGCCATCCCTCCCAATCCTGGTGTTTAGCTATCTGGAGCTTCTGCAAAGCTCAGAGCAAGTTTTGACAGATGGCTAAACCTGTCACCTATTAAAACCTGCCTCCTCCCCATCCTCAGCCCAGATAAGGGGAATTATGTTCTTCTGCCAGCTGGTGACATTTAGTGGGATGACAAACAAGGATGGGGGAAGGGTCCTCCAGTCTTACTCCTTAATATGCTTTGTACACCAAACCAGCATTTGGTGGCATTGTGCCTGAAACAGGATAGGGACCAGCAGTGCCGCAGCAAATTAGCCAGTTTGGCAGCTGAAAGATCGATGGATTGCACATTAACTGAGCTGGATATTAACTGAACCATTCATTTCCTGCTCCCTGATCATCTTCATTGCCTATCTATGAACCTGTTCTAGTTTCTTTGAATCTTTCTGAAAGTGTGGTGACCAAAACTGGATTTAGCTCACTAGGTGGTGGCTCTGTGTAACAATTTTGTGATTTTCTTTTCTTTGGAAACTGTATCATGCAATCAGGAAAAATTTTCTAAGTTGAGTGGAACACATTGATCAATACTGGGATCAATGTGCTCCACTCAACTTAGAACATTCAAGATTGGTAGTTTTATATGAAAATGTAAAGTGAATAAATTTCTCCTGTCATCCTTTCTGGACGTGCAGTCCTGAAGCTTTTGTGAACTCTCCAATAATTCCTGTCTGTTCATGGGCATGAAAGAGTGTGAGAATGTGATGGGGATGCACATTAGACAGCCCTTATCTTAGCCCCACAAAACCCTCAGCGTTTCCCTTACCATGTCTCCTAATCTATGTAATATTAATATCTTCATTAGTCCTATTGAGCCAAAACATTTTGAAGCCAGCAAGTGTATCAGATTCTTACACTGCAATTCGTCTCTGTCCAATCTTTCTGGAATGAAGCACGTCTGACTTCACTAATAGTCTACTGACTTCTTTGATCTTTATTATAAAAGATTTAAGTTGTTGACATTTAATTAATGGAATATAAGTGCAGGATTTATGGTAAGGATATAGAAAAATATAATCATTGCTTACTGTTATATATAAAAAGCTATTGTATTTTTTTATTATTGTACAGCAGATGGTCTGCTCCAATGCAATAATGATTTCAGAGAAGAGCAGACCATTAGGCCATATCAATAGTCCATCTGAATGAGGTCAAGGTCTATCTTACTCCAGCATTGTGGTTCTCACTGTGGGCAACTAGATGTTTTGAGGGACTTGTAAGCAAGAGAGGGCAATCTTTCCCTTTCCTACTAGTGAACCCCTGCAACTAGTATTTGGAATCAAAGCTCTTGATTAACCTGTCTTCTATGAATTTAACCAATAACCTTTAAAGCCACCCAGGTTCATGGCTAACACCCTGTCTTGTGGCAAAGTATTCCATAAATGAACAAAGAAATTATTTCTTTTACTTGTTCTAAATTCCCTTCCATCTACTTCATTGGTTGTCGGCCCTATGATGTAGGCCAGGCCATGGAACAGACAATGCAAAGACTACTGGGACTCTACTTTGTTGTTATAGGATTTAATAACAGAATTTTGAAAGCATGCCAGGGTTCCCCTCTACCCCTTCTTATACCCAGCAGAATCAAAGCAGGGTTGTTTGGGGTCTTTCTCACACCGTCTCCTTTCCCAGGACTGAGCTGTTATTTATTTTCTCTTAAGGATTCTTACATTCCTTCATCAGGGTTACCTCTGTACTACTCTGCACAGGATGGCCCCTGCTCCTAGTGTTTGCGAGAGGGAGAAAACTTCTCTGTGTCATTTTCTACATCCCATGCAATTTATTTGATGCTAACCACATTCCCTTTCTTGCAATCTTTTTCCAAGCTCAAGAGATCCAATATTCTAGACTTTTTCAATGAGGGAACCAGAAAAGAAAAGCAAGCTAGGCTTCCATAGTGCTTCCATGATCATGGATCATGTTTCATACTTATTTTATAGGACGATGTTGCCTTTAAACCATTTTTAGTAAAATCAAGAAAGTTTTGATTGGGTTATCAGGCTTTGTGGTACCCATGTCACATGCAACAATCCATATTAGTAATAAGAGCAGTATCAGTTTTGGCACCTTTTGGCCAGATTGTCACAAGCACAACCAAAGCTCAGTTGTAACTTCAGTAGACTCATGTATTCTATGAAACCTAGAATCTCTAATCTAGTGACTACCTTGCAAGCCAACTTATGGTTGTCCACAACCCCCCAGCTAGGAGTCACTTATACTGTATTGGAAGAAATTCAGGATTGACCAAGCCATGAGATAATGAGTGGGATAATGACAGAGAAATTTTATGCTGGTAGAAAGGCTGTACATGGTCTGTTGTAAATAGACAGATTTTTGACAAATGGTTGTCAAAAATCAAAATAGTTAAGAGAGTGCTTCCATCCACTTTATTATATAGAAGTAAGAGTTGGGTATGTCAGCAGAAACATAAAAGAGGTTGAATGCAAAGAGGATGTGTGATAAAGAGAGATAGGGTCAAGAATGAGTGGGAATAAACTAAATACCTAAGTGTAGGAAAGACGTATAGTGAGGTGGTTTGGTTATGTAGAGAGAATGAATAAGGATTGAACAGCAAGGCAAGAAAGAAGAGAGAATTGACAACAATTGTGCTTGGATGAGCAGATGAGGTTCTCCAAAAAGGAGTGGTAAGACATTTTAAAGAACAAAAGACAATATATGAAGTTGTGTATGGATGTGATGAAAGCAAAGATGATTTGAGGAATAGGAAGGTGTGAATGGCATTGGTTTAAACTTGTTTTAGCTATATTTTCTTTCATGCCTTTAATTTCTCTGGTTTAGGATTCCTTACTCACTTTTCCCACTTTTCATAATGAACCATGATGGTCTATGGGTATGTATGTAAAGGGCATCATTTTCATAGACACTTACAAGCTCAACTCCTCCAGCCTACAAGGATGCAGCCATGCTATTTTCTTGGCAACAGTACAAAAATAGCTTGCCATTGTTTTCTTCTGGGATATTTTTCCCCCGTGATATCATCGTAAATATCATCCATTAACATCCCACCCTAATATTTTTTAATAGATTGCTTTTGCTCCCTTTTCATTCTGTTTCAGGATTGTTGCTAAGTGCTTTGGAATTGTTGAAGGGGAGAAAGAGTGTATGGACACTTTTGATAAATAAAAAATTAGCAGTAGCATCTGTAGTGGCTTAGCTATTAAGTCATTTATGAATCACTGAATTTTCCAGGTTTACAAAACAGTTTTCTCATTCTTCTCAAGGGCATCTCTCCTACTGCTGAAGTTTGAGAATCAGTTTCTCTTTATCTAACTTGTTGGAGTCCATCATGGATGCATAGATTCATGGGTTGCTTCTTCTGGGTCAAATTGAAGGTTTGTCCCCCTAGCCTAGAGTGTATTTTTTAGCTGTGGTCAAAGAGATGCTTCTGATTTCACACATACAGGATAGGATAGAAAGATCCATCATCTGTTCTCTAGTCATAACATTCTTTTTCAGACATCAGCTGTCCCAGTATATGTACTGAGGATTTAATTTAGCTAATATGATTCATGACTGATAACTTACTATTCTGCTGAGATGTCCTGCAGCTCCTACAAGGCCAACCAAAGTTACATGAGTGTAAAGAATTAACAGCAACCAATTTAAGTCCCTTTGATTAGAAATAGGTGTAAAGACAACTAGGACTGGGTTCTTGTGCAAGCTGAGCTGTCAATGACCCCCATTCAACAAAATGATGCTTACTTCTGTGCAATCTTATTTAAGATGGCAGGATCTAGACACAGCATAGGCTATATACAGTTATCTAGTCATTTTGTTTAATGGCTATGTATGGAGGAGCTATCATCAAGTCATCAGGAAATGAAGTCTGTCTGTACTGTAAGTAGGAGAACCCAAGATCATAAGAATCAAGCTGGATCAGGTGAAGGATCCATGTATTCCACCCTTTTGTGTCACACAAAGGCAAAGTAGGTGCAGACAAGTCACAAGGAGGGACACTCTCCTGAGCAGCTTCAGCCTGTGATGCCATAGCTGACAAGACATGTAGCCAAGGGTCACCAAACCCTCCATGAATCTATCCAGTCCACTTTTCACATTATCTAAACTGGTTGCCAGCCTCACATTTGATGCAGAAAACCCCAGCTGATGCAGTATTTTCTTTTGTCAATCTGTTTCACTGACTAACCCAAGTGTGAAACCCAGGGTGGTATAATTATTGAGGTATTGGACTAGCACAGGGAGTCTGAGGTTCAGGTCTACCATCAATGTTCCCATCTAGAAAGACCTGTGCGAAATGAGAATTGTCATCCTCCTGCCAGTCAGAGAAGGAATGGCTTCTTCAAAACTTCTTTCCTCTTCCATCCCCATTCCTTATTTCTTTTATACCAAGTCTGATAGATGGTAAGAACTAATTTTAGGAGTATTTTAACTGAACCTTCACCTAGGTAATGATGCATTCCAGAATTCATTAAGAGAAACACTCTATTTATACTCTCCTTTACCTTCTCTCCCTTCCACAACTCAAGAAACCCAACCATAGAATCATAGAAGCCTAATATTGGAAGATACCTTTGAGGCTGTAAACTTCAACCTCCTGTTCAATGCAGGAATCCAAATTAAAATAGTCCAGAGAAGTGACCCTTTTGCTTCTGCTCAAATATATTCATGAAAGGGAGCTCACAACCTTTTTGGAAACCACTTGAGCTTCCCTTTTAGGAAAGAAACTTCAGCACTTAGAGAAATATCCTTTGGGAGACCCAATGAGATTTCCCACTAGAAATGCTTCTTCCTACATGATTCCATCATTTGCACCTCGTAAATCATGAATGAAATGGTTCACTTAAACTCACTCACATCTTCTGTCTTTTTGAAATTGTTCCATAACTTACATAAGGGTCTTTTCGGTCTCTCTCCTCATTTTCGTATTTTCTACAGTTTTGCTTAAAGTTAAAAAAAAAGAAAAATCCCAGTGGAGTTCTTCTAGGGGCTAAGGATGACCACTTTCCCATTATCAGATAACATGTTTCTGATGCCTTCAAAGCTGAATTTTGCATCTTAGCCACATGGCCTGAAAAGTAAACCACAGGAGAAGGGGGGAAACAAGATCGAATCTTCTGACACTTCTCATCTGGCAAGGCATTAATCCTGTGTTTTGTCTTCTCTAAATGGCTCTGCTGTTGTAACATAATTATAGGCTGAAATTGACCTTTAAGACATATTTTGAATTCAAAAAAATGTATTTAAAACCCTCGCTGGGCTCCATTTTTCAACTTCAGCATATTGCTTTTCCGCTTTGGATTGGGTCAGCCAATTGAAGGAAAGAGGCTGAGGCAAAGGAAATCAGCAGAGAATAGATTTGGTTAGCAATAAGGCAAATACAAATGTTTACATGGCTACCTTTAACCTCCAATTGAATCAGCAGGAATTCCAAAGTTTCCAGGGAGGTAAATGTAATAGTAATGGGAAGTAAATTGTTGCAATTCTGCCTTCAATGCCTTTAATGTAATTCAATCAATCTGCTTAGCTTGGGTAAAACTCAGATTTATACCTGGCGCTGACAATGGAAAAGTTCAAGTGCTGCTCAGTTTCAAAATACTGCTCCATCATTTAAATTTATTGGGACAGCCACCTCCCCAAGATTTGTACCTGTATTTGTAATGGACAAACATTGCTAGCACCCTGCAGAGCAAGAAGAACACAGCTTTGCTGGAAAAGGAGATGCCAAACATTGCCATAAGATGGAATCAACTGCTTGGTATCAACAGAACTATAAATGGCTGAACTGTTCAGGACACCTAAAAAATCTCATCCTGTAGATTGTGAAGTTGGGTTGGGCAAGAATCTGTTTAATAGGATGAGTTTAAATGGGTTCTGCCCTTTGGTGGGGCTTTAAGGAAATCGGAGAAGGCCAAGCTGACCAAAGAAGAGGGTGTGAATGGAGAGCCCAGTTTTGCAAAGAGCTCAGCTAAAGTGTTTTGTTGGCTTTGGGCAGAAAGAAAACATCACCAGTCCTGAACAGCCACATGAAGATACAGGTCATGCATTTGAGATGATGCAGTCTCCAGAAAGAAAAATGATTGGTAGTGTGTTTCAACAGGATATTTTTCAGCTTCCTCCAGGGGATTTTTTTTTGAAAGTGGGGAACTGCAAAAGAAAAAGAATCATCTCTGATCCCATATGAGCAAGGGAGCATTTGTGAATCGATTAGCTGATATTTCCCCTCTCTCCAATTTTGTCAGGGTGTAAAGTTGCAGCCTGCTTGCAGGATTTTCTGGAGTCAGAGGGCACTGGTAGCAAAAAAGCTTTGCATGCAAAAAAAAAAAAAAAAAAGAAAGAAAAAAGAAAGAAAAGAAAAGAAAAGAAAAGAAAAAAGAAAAAAATCAAGGTTGATTCTTTAATATTTCTACTTAAAGGATCAGGTTGGAAGCAAGAAGAGTGCAATAGTGAAATCCTGAGTTAGCTGAATAACTCATTAAACTGGTCATCCTAAATCAGAGTCACCTGCTAATTATTGCATTCTATTGTTTGAACGGATCTTTAGATTCTCTGCATAGGTTCCCCTGTTCTCCATGAGAGACTTAGTATTTCCATGTTTGTCCTTGGTTTGATTAAAACTGAGTGTAGAATGCCTCATCATAGAGCTTGAAGATTCAATTATAAGGTGATCAGATCTCCTGAAACACTTCTACATTATGGATAACAAACATTGCCCTGTGGTATGTATGCATGTCAGAAAGAAAGGTATTAAAACAGTTTTTACTTTGCAGAACAATCAGAAGGAAAACTAAATCCAGCATGTGATGAAATCTAATTTTGGATTACTTTCTTCCAATTTCCCCCAAATGTTCTCCTCCTACAAAAACAGACTCTTCCAGATTTTTCTGCCTCTTTCTTAGAATTTTTTCAGAATGACCCCCCCCCCTTTTTTTTTAACCAGTGGTTCTGAGCTTTCCTTGCAAGGGTGCTCTCTAGTTTGTCTATATGGTTGGATGGCCATTTGCCTGGGTTGCTTTAGGCAAATTTGCATTGGGCAGAGTCTAGCTAGATCATCTTCAAGGTTTCCTGGAACTCTGCAATGAAACAGGCCACCTCAGCAGGTGATAAACTCTCCTTTGATGAAGTCCCCCCCCCCCCCCCAACAGAACCTAGGAATTCATCTGTCAGAGACGCACTGGGCAAGGGCTGGATTAGATTATATCCAAGTTATCTTCCAACCCTTACATCTTTTGATTCTATGATTCCGACATGATACATTGCTGAACCCCAAAGAATGGAGAAGTCTAAGGATGTAAAAACAAAGGGCTGTGACATCAAGGTGTGTTAGGTGCAAAGAAGAACTCTTTAAGTGTAATCCGTCTACCAGGGTGAAGGCCTAGTTTATGGATAATCCTCTTGATCAATTCACTACTGAAAACTAACAGCTGAATCTGGATTGGGCTCTATAGGCTAAAGCATAAACCATTTCAGTTTGGAGTAGACTATTGCAGAAATAAGAGATGTGTACAAAGGGACTTTTGAACTTCTTCAATCAATTGTGGGCAGAAAAATTGGGCAAAGAATATCACTGAATTTCCTGCAAGAAAAGGAGAAAATCTCAAACGATGCTTGAAAAGAAGGACTTCTCTTTAGCAGGGACAAGAGCACCACTATTGAAAAATTCCCTGGGAGGACTTATCTCATAATATCTTCCTTTGGGATTTAATGGAAGCATGGCAAACTGAGACACCCCAATTGATGATGTGACCGTGCAATGAAAGACCAGACTTTTACACACACTGTTTGGCCCTCTTGTCACTAAATCAGGGCAAAGACAATCCACTCTACCTGGGAGAATTTCCCCAAGCTTCTCTTGGAATGAAATTTCAAACACAAATTCACTTTTATTGAGAGAGGAGTGATAGAGAAAACTGCAGACAGATTTCTCTCCCTGGCACCTCCTCACTGGGGCCCAAATCACTACTTACTTAGCTTTCCATTTTGGGATGCTGGTACCTTTTCAGTTGCCCTGGAATCTGCCTTGGAACATTTGCTGGAACTTCTGGGCTCAACCTTGGCATGTCTTTTAAGATTAACACATTATAATATACATTTATGCCATCCCATAAGCAAGGCAGAGCATATAACTTACAGTCCCCTTTTGTTTAACCCCTGCTGCCTGGCTCAGGAAAACACAGTCCTTCTGCTGGAAAGGTCTAACCTGTATCCAATTCTCCCACAGCCGCTTGCAAGCAATTTGTACAGAAAGATTAACTTAGTCCATCAGCAATGCACAGCATCCTATCAGTCACTCAATTTTCTTTCTAATTTGGCAGTTGAGATTGCAAAGATATGAGGGTTAGGGGTCTCTGGCTGTGTAGGGTTGCATCTGATCAAGAGTTTAGTCTCCAATTCTTGAGCTCGGAAGGCCCTTAATTTTGGGGTCTGCTAGCAGTGAAATGTTACAGCACTTTTCCAAGCTGCTCCATACAAAAGTATACCAAGGAGTAAAAATAGTGATTTTCTATTAGGTCAGAAGGACAGAGGATTCAAGGCCCCTTTATTCTGAATATCCAAGCATCCCCAGGCCAGAAGGGGAAATTGTTTGAGAAATGCTAGCATTCTATCCCCTTAAAGATGCTCATTAAGTGATGAGTTTGCAGGGATGCTGACTGACTCACCCCTACATCTGCTAAAAATAAAGATGAACAGAAATGTTGAAAATGTCCCATGCTTATTAGGGGTTTTGCAATTGCTTTTGCCAAGAAGGGAGAAGCCCTAATGTTCCCCTTTGTCTGCTTCCTCTTCCCAATGTAAATGACCTCTTGAAAAGAGATTGCTTCAGCTTTCCAGGAAATAGGATAGCCTCTTAGAAAACAGGCTGTAGGGACTCTTCCAACCCTAAGATGCTATGATGGCTGGAATTATAAAAAGTATTTGCATTATCTGACTAGCTTGCTCTTCTTAAAAAGCTGTGTTTCCCCAAATCCCTCATTGCCTGTAAATCTTCAAAATTATAAAATAGGTGTCCTCATTAAACTGCTTCTCCCATTTGTCAGGCAAAGCTTGTCTCAAGGGTCGGTGATGAGCACAATATGACAGGTGGTGAGTGCCTCTGTCCAAGGTACTGAATCACAATAGAATGTCTGTCATAAGCAGGTGCTGAAGTAACCCTGTTTTATCCTGCACTCTGTATCAGAAGGAAAGTTGCGTGCAAGGTATCTCTCGGTGGGCTTGCACGTGGGGGAATGCAGAGAAATGATGGGAAAGCTAAAGGAAGTCCAGAGAAAGAGCCTTATGAGGCACAATGAGTGGTGTAAATGATTAAGCTTGATTTCGGAAAAAAGAGTGCAAGCTTGGGAAATTCCTTGATGAATCAGTAAAGCTGATGGGCTCAGCCAGGAGACTCACCCACTTGAAGTCTCCATTTGTGCTGTTCATGAAAGCTGGCACAGAATCACAGGCAGAAAAAGGACATTTTTGTATGCAAAGTATCTCCTGCAACAAACTATTTTAATTCTACCCTGGGGCATCAGTTTTTTTTAAGGTTGTTTTAGTGGAAAACCACTTTTATACATTTTAACAATGTAATTGTGAATTTTGGGAGTGTAATTCCATGTTCTTTAGCCCGATCAACTTCATTCTTGTCTTCCTTACGCTTTCAAATGACTCACATCAGCCATCCACATCCTAGTGCTTTCCAAAAGTGTTGGATTATGACCCCCATTAGCCACAACCACAGTCATTGGTCATGCTGTCTAAGGATAAGTTGATGTCCAATGAATCAGGATCTAGACAGTGTCACTCCTGTGTTTTCAAAACTGCCCCATACATGAAGATTTGGTTTAGCATCTTGATATTCTAAAGTATTAGAATAGCAGTTCATAACTTCTTCTTTAATGTGGATACTACCTTATCACTGGAAACTTTTGAAGGCCATGATGTAAGACAGGCACTGTAGCACTGGTGTGCATCTTGCCATATATATGTCTTCTCCCAAATGGTATCCACAAGACCCCAAAATGAAATAGAATTTTAAGAATGGCTGAAATGTCTTAGGATTGCCAAATCCCACACAATTTTGATGTTCTCACCTGAAAGCTTGGGATATTTTGAGAGCAGTGGAAAACTCGTGGGAGATATGATGACCTGGGGCTTTTTCCTGGGCAATTGCTGGTTCCTGGATAATAGATTGGGATCCATTTCCTTAGTATACGTAACTGTATTTATTACATAACCATTTCCTTGTATTCTTACTCCTTCTATTCCTTTTAACAAATTTTACATTAGGAGGTTTCTGGGTATCTGTATTTATTCTGCAGAGTGTCATTTTTAATAATTATAGAAGGAGGAGGTGGAGGAGGAGGAGGAGATGGCAACATTGATGATTAACATTGATGGTTAGGTATAGAGACTGCTCACAGTATTTATTTTATAATATGCC
Source organism: Liasis olivaceus (assembly GCA_030867105.1). Taxonomy (NCBI): domain Eukaryota; kingdom Metazoa; phylum Chordata; class Lepidosauria; order Squamata; family Pythonidae; genus Liasis; species Liasis olivaceus. The sequence continues at coordinate 257,295,689 of CM061348.1, read as the reverse complement.
TACATTTTCAGATTATTATTACAGTTTGTTATCAAATGCACTTATTCTCTGTCTTAACTCATTCTTTGTATTTTCCATTATATCTAATTTTTTTTCTATGCCTGACAACTGAGGAATCTAATGGACTCTTATTCATGAAAAATTATGGCATAGTTAGTCTTTAAGGTGTCACTCATAGCAATCTAACTGCAACAATTATTCATTATTATTAATGATTGTAGAACTTCCCCTTGGGGGAGAGGGGGAAGAGCCAAGTTTCTAGACCTTAAGATTTTGGTGATATCATTTAAAAAATGATAGTAATTTCAGTCTGCTGTTTTCCCCCTCCTTTTCTTGGGTCTGATGGATCTCATGAAGCTGGCTGTAGCCAGAAAAACGTATGCTATTGCTACAGATGTGTTCTCAAAGTGCCACGAGATGCTTGCTGCTACATTAAAAGAGGATGAACCAACGTCTTAAAGAGAATTCCCAGTGTTATTAGTGCAGGATATTTTTTTTTCTGCAAGCACTTATTTATTAGGAAGAATCCCCATCTTCATTCTAAGGCCTATTATGATTTTTTTTTTTAATGTTCACCTTTTGGGGACCCAAGAAGGAAATTTAACGAATATCACTGTTTTTGGTCTCAGCTGAATGGGCAGAATAGCAACGTGCAAAATTGTAGGGTTTATTTTGGTCTCTAGCAGATGTACATTAAGCTCTTTTTTAATTAAAACACATAGTACTTAGAAATAAGCTTTTGTGCCACTGAGAGATAGACCTTCATTAGAGCCCCTTTACTTGAAACACACCATTCATCACCCAGGGATAATTTCCTGTAAATATATTGTTCTCTCCCCCCAGCAATGCTAGGAATAATCTTTAAAATTCTCTGCTCACATCTCCTTATGATGTAATTGATAACAACACGCTCATTTCTTTTCATTCCTTAGTCTCCCCTTTGCCTTCCCCTTCCCTTTTTTTCTCGGAGGCGACCTCTCAGAGTAATCAATAGCAGTTTTCAAAGGGAATTGCAATAAATAAATCTGGCTACAATGAGCAATACCATTCTTATTATAATAAATTTACCATAAATAAAACAAACTGTGAAGTAAACATTTTTTACTAATGTCTCTGAGCCTTAGTTAGTTGGCTAGGGGAGGAGAGAAATCAAAGACTTTTTTTTTTAATTCTTTCAAAATTGTAAACTTAATAAGCAACCTGGACTTGGATCTGCTTGGTTTATTTTAGTTAGTTTAAGGAAAGTAATGGATCTAGGGAGAGAAATAACCAAGGCTTAGAAAATGATGAAAGTTCAGTGAATCTTTTTATTAGAGTGGGATTTTTTTTAATTTTTTTTTTAGTAGAAGAAAGTGAATCAAGACCAAGGAGGATCTCATTTTTCAATTCTATCAGAGGAGCCTCACCTGCACCATGTTAAATCATCTCTGGCTTTGCTAATTTCAGAACTTACCAGTTTCTCGCTTTTTCTGTATCCCACGTATAAAAAACCCACAGTGTTTCTCCCAAGGATAGCTCTACTTCAGAGAAAGACCTGGGTGTGATCACTGGCTAGCTGAACATGAGCCATCAATCTGAGAGAATTGCTAGAAGACCTGTATAGTTTTGACTGTGTTGGAAGAAGCAGGTTATCAAAGAAACTTGAAGTCATCATTCCTCTCTATTCTGTACTGGTGAACCTACACCTGGAGTCCTGCGTATGAATCAGGCCACCACATTTTCAAAAGGATGTTGACAGACCAGAACAGGCTACAAGGGGGTGAAGAGGGTGACAAAGGTGATATTATATAAGATTATATAAATGTGAAGATAGATAGATAGATAGATAGATAGATAGATAGATAGATAGATGATAGATAGATAGATAGATGATAGATAGATAGATAGATAGATAGATAGATAGATAGATAGATAGATAGATGTGGGGACTTGAGGACATGCTCTATGAGGAGAGAGAGAAAGAATTTGGGATGTTCTTTTTCGGGCTGAAAAATTTTCTTCAAAGATAACTGAAGGGGGTCTTGATAGACATGTCCAGGTAGATAAATGGAATATGGGGATAAACTGCAGCCACCTAGATTTTATTTAAATATAATAAATATGTTCCTGACAATAACCCTTGTACAACAGTGGAATAGTCTTCCTGCAGAAGTTTTGGGTCTTCTTAAAAATCTCCATCTCTGGAGGCTTTTAAGAAGAGGCTGCAAGGTCAGTCTGATGTTAGGTTGGTTTAATAAAAATCATAGCCCATTTTTACATTTTTCTTATGCCAAAGATGGCTTTCTTTCTTTTTAACAATTCTCAGTGACACCAGCTTCCTGCATTGAAGAAATAAGGTTTAAATGAGCATTCTTTAGAAAGGAAGGGTGAACTTTCCTGTTCTTAAGATACTTGCTGCATGCTGGGTTGAACAAGGGTTCCGTGTATGCTGACCCACTTGAAAATATTCCTTCTCCAAGTGATATGAAAGGTATCAAATTCCACACTGGAGAGTTTGGGGCTAGAAGCATGGGGTAAGAAAAGACGCTCCATGTTACTTTCCCTTCCCTATCTCTTCCCTGGCCTTTGGATGGAAGGATAATGTTGGCTTGTTTTTTTCAAAAGTTACACATTCTAGGGAAAAGCATTGCAAGCCTTTGATCAGGGTACCTGCAAAGATCTGAAGGCTAGTCCTTCAAATGTTAGTTGAAGAGAATAAGAACAGCCATCAGACCAACAGCCCATTTAGTTCATCATTCTTCATCCAACCAAATGCTAACTCCTTGCTCCTGTTACCCAACAATTAGGATCCAGAAAAACTGGAGGTAACTAGGAGAAAGTTGGAGATGACTTGGGTTGGCATCCTCCAGTTCATTTTTTGGAGGCAGGGGCTATATTTAGCAAAGATGGTCAGTGTTAGCAGTCCTAAGCCCATTAAGAGTATTTAGAGCCAGATGAAATCCCAAAGGAATCTGAAGAAAGATTCACACATCTCTGAGTTTTCCATTCTCAAGGTGGGGGAGAGAAGGATGAGGAAGGCCTCTATTTTTCCCATAGAAAGCTAGATGAAGGGGAAGGTCTAAGAGTCATCCAGTCAGGGTAAAGGAAAGGAGAGAGCAAGAGAAGGAGAGAGTTCTTTGGCTGCTATCTCAACCCCTAATCCCTCAATGGTCAATAACAAGCAAACAGACAGTGCTACCAGAGTGAGATCTCTAACTATATTATACTTTCTCGGCTCACTTACTAATTCCAATGTATGACTTGCCTTTTATCTGCCAGACCCTCAAAGCAGCTAAAAGTATAAAGCAAAACATAGATAAAACCAAGTAAATGAAACCCAGCACAACAATTAGCAGCACAAAACAAAAGGCATCTTTGCCGGTCTTTCAAAAGTTCTTGAAGACCGAGCTGTTTCAAAGAGCCTTCCCCTGTTTCGAGTTGATGTTGCTTTCTTTCCATATTCTTTTCTGACTTTGTGCTGTTGTGCTATTGTTGAGTTTTTATTTTTTTTGCACTGGATAGGTTTCATATTGGCTTTCTTTCTGTGTGAGCTGGTGAGAGTCACTTTGATTGCAGTGGTACTGAAATATGTTTGATAAAGAAATAAATATAAATTGAAAGGGTGGGCTGATCGGGAAGGCCTGATCTCCTTTCTTGAAAGCTCGGTGAGTGGAGGAGAAATGCAGCTCCTGAGGAATGCTTACAGAGCTTAGGATTGTGATGGAGCAGGGGAACCAGCGTCAATGGCTGGCTGATGGAAGAATGGACATCTTTCAGACATCTTCTCCTTCCACCTGGAATACTTGGAAAGCTCATCCCAACAAAGAAGGTTCCTCAGATAGTGACTAGTAACCATAGGTAAACTCATCCTGCCTATATCCGTGAGTCCTGAAAATTCCCTGCATTTGTGATCGTGCAAAGAACAGCTAGTGCTCTGCAGTGGAGATGGGAAGCCTTGGTTGTGGGAGCCAATTGTAGGGAATGGCCCCTATCAAACACCACATTTCCCCATGGTTGCCTTAACAGGCATCTCCCTATGACCTCTCCTGCTGATTCCTATGGGATTCTTAATTGTCCTGGTACCAATTTCATGTGCCTGACCACCCAGCAGGTCAACATGGACTACCAGTTCTCAGCTGTTGGCAGCTGGGCCAAGAAACAGCAGATCCTTCTCCAGATATCTTTCTGACTGATGTCAGTGTGTCCCTCTTTGTCCAGACACTGAGCACTGTGGGCATCTTCACTGCCTTCATAGAAATATATTCTGTTCAGATTTCAGCTTGCAGACCCACTGCTCTCATACTACCCCTCCATCTTCTTAATGTTCCTCTCTGCTCTGGTCCTGGCCCTTTTGAGATTGAAACTTCAGACTCCTTTTCTTTCCCTTCCCCTTCCATTTAGGCCAAGTTTAAGCCCAATCAGCAATCAGAACTAGTTTGTATCTTCCAACAAGAGCTGCAAGAAGAAGGTGGTGGACTTTGGTTCAGAGGGATCGTACTGAAAGAAGTTTGGCTTATTTCTCTGCAGTGATGCTGTCTGATAAACAGGACATTAGATCACCACAAAGATGGCTTGCATCATTAACTAGCAGGGTTGATGCTGGAGAGGAAGTTCATAAAAAATTGTCTCTGGTGCAGAATTAAAAAAAAACTGCTGCCGGATGGAAGAAGATGTTTCTGCAGCCCAGGACGCACCTTTGTATGGCTAATAATAGCAGAACACTCAAGGGACCTCTTAGAGTGGGGAGCTGTGCTATTTTTCTTTTTGATATAGAGGTTATTAATGGCTTTTTCTCCCCAACTTCCCCTATTGCTCTCCTTTTCTTTCATTCTAGCCATGCCAAGAACCACGAGAAAACAAAAAACCCATTTGGCAGAAGTTGGGGAAAAGAAAGAAAGAAAGAAAGAAAGAAAGAAAGAAAGAAAGAAAGAAAGAAAGAAAGAAAGAAAGAAAGAAAGAAAGAAAGGAAGGACATGGATGGAAGCCGAGGGAAAGAAAAGACGACCACAAGAAGGGGCTCCAGAAACTGTCATGCCAACAGCTTGCTCCAGTCCTCTGATTAAAAGAAAGAATATTCAAACATTCTGCACATTAATAAAGGCGCCCCTGCCAAATATTGATAATTTATTCAAATTATAGGTCTGGCTTTGCGAGAGCAGATGTTCCTCAGGCAGGGCCTGTCACCAAATGATTTCCAGAGCAACAAAATTACTCTTGGTGCAGTCATTAAAGAGGAGCAGGCTCCCCTTTGGGGCTTAGGCACATTTGGTGCTTCTGTTGCTTTGGGGTCCGTTTCCCACTTTAGAGGACCTTTCTGAAGTTCTTCTGCATCTGAGAGCCCAACATGCCTTCTCTCAACGTCAGATGAAGCCTAGAGTTGCCAGGTTGATTCACACACCTTTCCTACATTGCAGGCACAACCTCAGTACACAACATGTTTGTGTGCACAAATAACAATAATTGCAGGGCTGATACTCATGATGTTGAGATGGGTGGCCACATAAATGGAAATTAAATCATCATCTTCGAGCTATAAACTGAGCAGGAGAAAATATTTCCAACATTCTTTTTCTTTTCTTTTGATTCCATCTAAATTTATACTGCACATTATTTATGGTCTTCTGGAGGTGTTCCTCTGCATATGCGTGATAGGATGCAACCTGGAGATGTTCTCATGAATTTATTTTCAGGATGAAAGTAGCTGGGAGGGCAGGAAACTAAATCTGGGAAAAGGTATTGATTGTGTGAATAATATCTTCATTTGTTAATTGGGGTTTTATCCTTGTTGCTCTGATTTAGCCCCCCCCCCCAGCTATTTTCATGGGGGCTAGATTAGTCATGCGAATGATCTCAGACAATCAGGGTTGAAATAGAGACTTGAATGATAGTCTAGCACTATCTAGGTCAGTGTTTCTCAAGCTTGGCCACTTGAAGATGTGTGGACTTCAACTCCCAGAATTCCCCAGCCAGCATGGCTGGCTGGGGAATTCTGGGAGTTGAAGTCCACACATCTTCAAGTGGCCAAGCTTGAGAAACAATTATCTAGGTTAACAGGCTTGGTTTTATGAAGATGCCACAGAAGACAAGCCAAGACAATGAGCACAGGAAATAATCCAAGGAGTTGAACACGGGTGTATGTGTTGCTGGAACAGTTTAGAAACTCTTTTCAAACTGGTAGTGATACTTTTTTTTTAAAATTCCATCCTCCTGTCAGTATTCCTGAAAGTTGTTTGGCTTCTCCTCCATAATTAAACATCAATTTGAATGTCTAAACACCCAATCGGTTTGGACATTTACTCGAAATCTTACACTCTGCCTTCCTTCCTTCATTTCAGGCCATGAAAACAGCGATCCCTCGGATAACCATAGGAGGAAAGCTGGGTTAGCTTATAATGAAATTGGTTAGTCTTCAAAGGTCTGCCTGACTCTTTCTGGTTTGGGAATAACCATAGTAACCGAATAGATATTTCCTCCCTCCTTCAGGTTAGAGAGATTCTTCATGCAGAAAGGCTGCTTTTGCGCCTTGCATTCAGCCACTTTCAGCTTCCGATCCAGCCGAGGAAATCAGGGGGCATTCTCCTCCTTCCGTGATGAATGAAGACTCTGTCACTCAGAGAAAATGAATATTTCTTTGCAATAATGACCAGATGGTAACAAGTCTCAGATCTAAATTAAAACATGCATGATAAATGCCAAGAAAACATGGAAAGACAAAAACTCAACCTGGAGTGAAAGACTCTATAAATCTTCTCTCCCCTAAAAGTGCACACTCCTAATGGGAATTAAATTATTAAGAAACACTGCAAGGGGAATACAAATAACACTCCCCCCTCCCCATTTCTCCTATACAACTTTTTATAAAATGTGCATTCCAGGACAGCCCGTTTATTCACTGGGCATACAAACAGCTGCAGCTACTCGGGGGACTCATACCCATGTTCAGGGGGGTCTGCAGGAGGGTCAAAAAAGTCAAGATGGTGGCCACACCATGCAATTGAAGTCTACCCCGATGCATGTAAAAAGGGGGCAGAGCTTCAATTCCTTGGTTGAGATTGCCATCCTGACTCTTTTGACCCCCTTACAGACATCCCTGGCATGTTCAAAGCATTTCCAGCCCCAGAGGCTTGCAGTTATCCCAGCAATCTTGTTAGGTCAGTAGTATGCCTGATTTCAGCTAGTACGCATGGGGTAGAAAGTGGAGGTCACGCTTCTAGTGCTATGAAGATCATTTCCATATGTATACCCTCACTGCAGGCACAGAAATGATTTTTGCACAAAATTCCCACACTGAATCTGAGGTCTCTGGAGATAGAATGCTACCAGAACGCTAACTTAGTTACCTCCTCTTCTCCTTGAAATATAACAAGTTGGAAAGGCATTTATTTTGGGGAAAGCTTAAAAGAGAAAAAGACCTTTTTCCCTGGGTAAAAATCAGAAGAAGTTTGGTAGCTCCTTTTCTGATGAACATCAGGAAAGGGATAAACTTTCAAGACTTTTTCCTGGCCGTTGGAGCCCTGTTGGATGTGACAATAATTTATTTATAAAAATAGCTAGTTAATGGCCTTCATTCTCAAAACACTCAGGGCAATGTGCAATCAATTACGTCTAAAGAAAGTGGTAGAAAATCATTGTCTTCAACACTGTGTTTCGGCTTCATGTTTTCATGGAGAAGAATGGGAAGTCAATATGTTTTTGAAGCTGGAGTAACTGACTTAAGAACATTATTTATCCATCCATCCATCCATCCATCCATCCATCCATCCATCCATCCATCCATAAATTCAAAAGACTTTGGCAGTACACAATGCACTTCAGCCTAAAACTTCCATGGTAAACAACATTGTAAGTTGGTTAGTGTTCATTTTCCTTCCTTCCTTCCTTCCTTCCTTCCTTCCTTCCTTCCTTCCTTCCTTCCTTCCTTCCTTCCTTCCTTCCTCCCTCCCTCCCTCCCTCCCTCCCTCCCTCCCTCTTTCTTTCTTTCTTTCTTTCTTTCTTTCTTTCTTTCTTTCTTTCTTTCTTTCTTTCTTTCTCTTGGTTTATCATGCTATGTGAATCCAGCTGTGCTTAGTTCATTTAAGGCTTAATGTATTGTGCAAATGCAGGAAATAAGGGATTTCAGTAACCAGGAGGAAAATGTGTTGTGCCAAAACAGGCATTTTGTGCTTTTCTTAAGTGCTGAACTAACTACACCTACAGCATTGATAATAATTCTAGCAACCTTGTAAGAATGACTTTCTTTTATTATCCCCATGGTGCAGATGTGGGAGAGTGGATTCTTGCTTTGTTTTTATAATGACTGCCAGTAAAATGGTTTCAGATTAGTTGCCATCTATACCTTACTTAAGTATGAAGTAAACCCAAAGTACAGATGGCAAATAAATTTAAACCATGAGAAGCCACATGCCTCATGACATCATCATACATATGACACCAGTTATGTCATTTACATCATCCTCTACCCCCTTTAGACACCCATGATTTCATAACTGTTGTGTGTGCTCACTTGTGTGCATGTATTCAGTGCGGTGGGCAAACCCCCAAATGGGCCAATTCAATAGCAAGAGTAGGAGTGTTGGCTGAAAGAGCTAAGAAGAACCTTGATGGTTCACCTCATATACCCACCTAATCTACTATACTGGGATATTAGATGATAGATAGATAGATAGATAGATAGATAGATAGATAGATAGATACATACATACATACATACATACATACATACATAGATTATGTTCCATCAAGTCATTGTTGGCTCTTAGTGACCACATAAATAGATTTCCCCAGGAGGATCTCTCCCTAACCCGGTCTTTCAGGTCTTCCAATGGTGTACTCGTAGCCACTGTAAATAAGGCCCTCCACCTTGCTGCTAGTCTTCCTCTTCTTCTCTTTCCTTCCACCTTTCCCAGAATTATGGCCTTCTCCAGAGAGCTAGATCTGTGCATAATATGTCCAAAGTAAGATAGGGATGATATATATCTAATAATAATTAGTGGAGGTGGTCTATAGCAATCACAACTGATAGCTATCCACAGCTGGCCTGGAATTTGCAATCATAGGAGAATGAACATCTATGCGGGTGTGAAATATACTTGTGGACATATATACCTGCACATGTATCACATGTACTGTATATCTCTATGCCCGTTACGTAGGGAAGAAATAATATTTAGCAGAACAAGCCTGAATGGAACAAATTCTTGGTGAAAGGGGGCTTGGGAGGGCAATGAATTTGAGCTCTTTTCCAACAGAGCATGAAGAGCATTTGGTTCTCCAAACTCTTTGTGTTTTTCTAATGGAGGATTCTTTGCAATTTTCCAGCCAGACTCTTGGCTGAGCCCCTCTGGGCTACTGCTTTGTTAAAAGCCAAGAAAATCAACTATCTCCGAGAACTTGGTCTAGCAATGCTCCCCTGCCCTGCCTCTCCCCCCAAGACAAAGGGACAGCATCTGGACCAGAGCCTGCCGCTGTCACAAAAATGAAGCCGCTGCCCTTCGATTGCTGGGTAAGGCTGAGCAGGGGCTACCTTTGACAGAAAGCTATCGCGGCTTGTTTAGAAATAGAATGATGCTCGGAGGAGAAGTTCAGAAACTTAATAGGACTTTAAAAACAACAGGAGCCGGAGGGACTGCAGATGGTACGAAGGCCAGAGGACTAAGTAAACAATGGCTTGACGGGGACAGAAAAGCGCCTACGGACAGAGTCTCTGAAGAGCTGTTCACACATATTGTGTCCAATAGCATTAGCCGGCCCAGTGGAAGTGAGTGTTTGGCAGTTAAAGGCGTTTGGAAAAGGGGAGTGGGTGGGTGGGTGTTTGAAGATGCTGCGAAAGGGAGGGGAGGAAAAGCCAGAAGACTCACTAAAGATCTGTCTCCAGGACCAGTAATGGGAACGTAACGGACCTCTGTCTTTTGTAGATTTTTCAAATGATGAGGAGGTGAGAGAAGAAGAGCTGATGATGATGATGGTAATAACAATGATAATAATAGGATTAACGAGTAAGGGTTAGTAAATAGGGGCTCAGCATCTCTCTTTCTCTTTCCCCAAGGTTTCATTGAAGCTTGGCATATTCCAGCCAAAAGATAAAAGAGACAATGTTATATTCACTGATCGAAAAAGCAAATATTGTGAACAGCTTTCGGATGGACTCCAAGACTGTGATTTCAGAAATAAGAGCCTTGGAATCCAGAGTGCCATTTTCCACACAAGGCTGCTAAACCATTCTGTGCTAAATAATTTACATTTATAAAGCTTTCAGTCATGGGTCTATCGCTGCACCCCTCTCTCTCCTTCCTTCATTCAGTGACCAGCGCATGGCTCCGTAGTCGCAGTTGGCTGACAGGTTTCTGCAACATTACCTGTCTAGTCAGCCCCAAATATGGCCTGAAGTGAAATTTGTGGCAAGTAAGTGAGAACAATAGCTTCTGCTTGGGGAAATCTCTCTCAAGATTTTGAGGGACATGGAAAGGATGGTAGAATTTAGCAAGGAGCAGTAGGTGTTGCATAGCCTAAGGTGGGCTGAATTCTGCCTAAAGCAAGACAGAAGGATGTTCAGAATACAGGCAAAACATCTGTAGCTATTTGAGATGGGGAAGAATAATTCTGAAGAGTGAAGTCCCATTTCCCCTCCAGAGGTGGTTGGAGTAATACTCTGAAGCTCTGATCTCTAGAATGTTTTAATGGTCAAAGCTTAGAAATCAATGTATATATCAATGAATGTAGACATTCAGGCAAAGTGGTGTCCACTGGGTCACAAAAAGTCAGAAGTCACTGAATAGCCATAACCCCTATAGTGTTGATGGACCAAATCAGCAAATCAACCCTGATTCCCAGGACAGGTCCCGAAAGTTTTCTTGGCAACATTTTCAGAAGTGTCTTGCTAGTACCTTCTTCCTAAAGTTGAGAGAGAAGGACTGGCCCAAAGTGATTCAGCTGGTTTCTATGCCTAAGGCAGGACTGAAACGCATGGTCTCCCAACTTTTAATCCAGCACCTTAAGCACTGGACCAAACTAGCTAACAATTAAAGTATCATGGCTGGTGTGGGTCTTCCAGGCTGTGTGGCCGTGTTCTGGAAGTTTTGTTTCCTAATGTTTCGCCAGCATCTGTGACCGGCATCTTCAGAGGGCAGGAGCACAGACAGGAGCAGTTTTCTGTGTGTCCAGGATGATGCGAAATGTTAGGAAACAAAACTTCCACAACACGGCCACACAGCCCGGAAGACCCACACCAGCCATCGTATTCCGGCTGTGAAAGCCTTCAGCTATTAAAGTATCTATTCACAACATTTCGGACCAGCCTTCATTAAACCCATCCCAGTGCTGTTCCAGGCAAATATAATACCAATATAAAGCCCCAATAAAGGAACTTATTTAATAAATCAAAGAATATAATAAGCATAATGCTGTCAATAAAAAGTCCTAATGAAATAGCATGAAGAAGAATGTCACTGGGGCAGGAGAAAGGCAGCATGAACTTCAGTCACACAGGTAAATTATAGAATGTATCAATAGACGTGATCTTAAATGTAACTTAGTTCAGTGCTCCTCAACCTCAGCTACTTTAAGATGTGTGGACTTCAACTCCCAGAATTCCCTAGCCAGCATTCTGGGAGTTGAAGTCCACACATCTTAAAGTTGCTGAGGTTGAGGAACACTGACCTAGTTCATCTCTCTCATCAGCCCATACAAGGAATCCACAGAAGACCCATCTCAACTTCAGGCTTTTGCTGAACCAAGAGAGGTTCATCGGGAAGACCTCAGAAGCAGGAATGTACCCATCTCTCCTGGAAGAATTAACTGGTTTTCCTGCACATTTCAGTTGATCCTCACAGTCTCTTCTAACTCTACAATTCTATGATTCTATAAGCCCAGTATTTCCCCTTCCCTTCTCCTTCTCCTTTTTCCTCTTCTCTGTTTCTCTTTTCCTTTTCCTTCTCTTTCTTCTTTTATCCAATGCACTTTTCTACAATGTCAGCCTATAGATATTGCACACAAAGGGGCCTGGATAGATTGAGTACACCTAGGTCTAGGCGGGGTGTAATTTGATCACCTCATAACAAAGTTTGATATCCATGGATGGAAGATGCTGTAAGCATATAAACCCAATTACTCTGTCCCAGATTAATGTACAACATCTGTTGGACGCAATTTTCCGAATGCAGGCTTACCGTCTACAGGCTGGTCAGAGGCGGGTTCCCTGTTCCAATCTGGCAAGGAGATGATTTAGAGTAGAATAAAGTAATCTGTGTTGTTCCTCTGGCCATCCTCTCTCAGCCCCATAATATCTTCATTTTGGATTCACACACACACACACACACACACACACACACAGCCTTGCACAGAGCATTATAGCAACTTTAGCCAAGGCTGTAGCATCACAATACTTATAAGCTCTTCAAAGCTCACTCTGAAACTAATGAATTAAATTAATGACATCCGGCATACAAGAAAGAAATGTTAATATATGAACATTGCATGTCCAATCTTGTATTGCTAAAATCCTTAGTCTAGTGTTCAGCCTCTGTCATAGGAAACTGACTTTCCCTGAGTTTTGCAGAAATCAGAAGCTAAGTCTGAATGCACGAACAAGCTGACAGTAATGTCAAAATGTCCTTTGAGAACAGAGTCCAAGGACCAGCCCGTCTCCTAGCTGGAGCTAGGATTAGAGTTAGAAACAACTTAGTCCATGTATCTGACTTAGTCCATGTAGCTGAACATGCCAAAGCCTGAAATCTGGAACATCCTGTGCAAAACGCATGCACTCTGCAACTGTATTTACTCCTACTTTTACAGAGTATTGCAACAACACAGCTAAGAGTAGTATGTATAAACGTGAGTGTGGATATTGTTGTTGTTGTGGTTGTTGGTCACACAGTCAGCCAGATGTTTAGACTGGATTTGGCATTTTTGTTCACCTGTTGAGTCCTTCCCAAGGACCTGGGATAGGCAGATGTTGTTGGATGATGTTGAAGGTATTGTCCCAGGATATGTTATTCTTATTATTAGTAGTAGTATTTTAAAAAAAGATACAACATATATCTAAAATTGGTGCAGTGAAAGTATGGGATGTATTATTTTTTAACTATAACTTTTTTTGCTCACATTTATTGTTGAAGAAGCTCAGAAGAATTGGAAGAGTCTAATAAACTTCTACCTTGTTTTGTATTTTCTTTCTCCAAGCCTAGTTGCTGGTATTTTCTCCCCTTGTGAGGAGCTCCTGCTGTTACAGCTGTTCTTGACATTTAAAAAGTCTTCCCCACCAACGGATCCCAACCAATTAGGGGTCATTAAATTGATGGGAAGATGTCCTGGCACCAGGTAGCCAATCAACTCTAGTGATGCCATCCCTTCTTCCTTCTTTGGTCTAAATAAGCAATGAGTGGAAACGCATCTCCATTATCAGGTTATCAAGCTGGTGCTCCTTGTCTTGTCATAGTCATATTGATAGTTTCTTTGTGGGTCTTGAGCAGGCAGCTTTGGGCTGTAATTCAGATCTAGCTGAGCACCACTGTACACAGATACATGCATTGATGCATTCCTAGGAGGGGAAATTCAGTGTGGATGTAAAAATAGCCACATTCTACAAAGTTCCTATCTTTGTGTCTTTTCCCCAGACATCAAAAGCACTCACAATTTCACACCTTTCATAAATGAATGCCCCAAATCACCTAAAGCCACTTTTAATCCATGGGTGAATGGAAGCTTCTCCTATTTCAGCTGAGTGTATCTTAACAGTATCTAATCTTGGAGAGAATTCTAAATATCAGTTGCCTTGTCAAAATGCAAGATAGATATTTCCAACCTTTCTCTCTTATTCTTCATTTGACTAGAAACCCATTTCTAAACCATGTCTGTATCTCACCATTCCACAATCTCAGGATATTGGCATGATCTTTGCAAGTAAAATGCTTCTTTAGAACAAATGGATTTCTCTCCCCCTCCAAATAAATAAATAAATAGCCCGTTTACTTTATTCTTCTGAAAACCTTGGAGCTCAAAGTTCCATGGTATACAGCTCTGGCTGGAAAAGAAAAAAGACCGAAAAGAGAGGGGGAAAAAATGACAACTAATAACATTTGAGAAAACTGTAGGAATGACCTAAATAGCTTTTCCATACATAATAATCTTGCAATTTTAAGGTCCAATAACTCAAAGACCTCTGGGGTTAGAAGCAAATGCTATATTCTCCCTTGAGATGTCTAGAAATGTCCTTTGCTTGCTGGTGCTACAAACCCCACTGTTCTAAACTCTTCAAGGGCTTGGTGTTAGCCCTTGGATCACTTCAGACCTTGATTCAGAGCTTTCCAATCTGCTTTTTGGAGCTGAGGTGTAATTGGGTAGCTGTGAGAGCGTAAAGGAACTGCAGGAGATGGTAAAGGTTCCTGCTTCCACAAACTGGAAAAATGTATTTATTCTGCAGTTCTGGCTTGACTTAGGTGGAGATATTCAGTCTAAAGTAGATTTTTCATTGTCTTTTGGCTATCAAGTTCCCCATCCACCATCCATACAGCTGAGATAATGAATGACAGAATCAGACTAAATCTGGCACAATAAATATCTATTAGTATTAGTATGAATATTGATGAAAAGTGGGATGACGATGATGAAGATTGTAATAAATATTCACCTTTATACTATTAACATATCCATTGGTCTTGAAATCTTTTTCAGCCATACTTCCACAGGAAGCTTTCAAAACTCTTGAGAAATGTGCAAGTTGGGAAATTGATTGATTGATTGATTGATTGATTGATTGATTATGTGCCATCTAGCCAGTGTTGCTCTTTGGTTACCACATAGATAGATTTTATCTATGGTCATGTGTCCTGGTCCTTCAGGATTTCCAAAATCACCCATCACCACTGGGAAATTACCAAGTTTTAATCCAACCTGCACCTTAATCTGGGAGAGTAGATTGGATCTATTTCCATCATAATTTGTGAAATTTTCAAGTAGTGTCACAGAATGCTCAGAAAACCTCTCACTGGTCTGGAAAGCCTTGGAATGTGTGGGAAAGACTTCTATTCTGCATAGGAAGGCAAGGAGGCATGTAGGACAATCCACAAATGTGACCTGTATATTATATACTCAAAACTATCCCCATAAAGTAAAGATAATATCTTTTTCAAGTCAAGCTTGATTTCTTCCAACTTCATGAACATCTTCCATGTAGTTCCTTGACAGGATAATCATAGAATCCTATATTGATAAGAAGAGAAAGACTGTCTTGTGAAAATCTCACATGGGCTGAAGTATAAGGACATTTGCGTTTGGTAGATTCAAAGACATGGAACGGTAGGAAGCAGAGAAGCTAAAGAAGAATGGGTGTGTTTGCCTGAGAAGGAGGGGAAGTCAACTGATTGAAATTAGCCCATCACATCTTTATTTCCAATATTTGAAATATGGAAATATTTGAACTGTTTTCCATGTAACAGGAAGGAGTTTGCAGTTAAAATAAATCTGTAGCCTGTAGGAGGTGAACAAGAAGGCACTGAATGATTCCAGATCACTCATCTGCCAATTGCCTTTTGTGTTCACCAAGGTTATGGATTTTAATTCCCAGACCCATCTTGTAAAGACCTCACACAACTTTCTTATTGAATCCAGGCTGGATTCAGCCTCCCATGCAGATTAAAAATAAAATGTATAATTTTAAAGACTAGGGAGGTTGCAAAATTGCTGTGAGTGGAATGACAGCTTCAGACAAGCCTTATGATTTGTAGACATTAATCTGCTCTGTTGCGCCTTTTAAATAATTTTCCATGAACGGTGGAATTGGAAGGAGGGATATGGCAGAGAGGAACAGAAGGCACCACAGCACTCTGTAAATTCTGACAATCTTGAAAGCTCCATCCTCTGCATGTGCAAACAGTCCCTCCTTCCTCTATCTCATTTTTTAAAGCATTTGCCAGTTTAGAGCAGTGTTTCTCAACCTCAGCAACTTTAAGATGTGTGGACTTGTTGCTGAGGTTGAGAAACACTGGTTTAGAGTAAAACATGGTGACAGATTATTTGCTGTCGAATTTGGCACATGGAATCAAATGCAGCGGTGCTCCTGTGATTGTGCTAATCCTGGAAAGGATTAGAGGAACATTGAATCAAAGGAATGGGGTCCAAGAAAAACCTCCTGAATGACCCAGAGGAAATCAGTACTGAATCCAAGTCAGGGACCTGGCTTCCTTTTTTCCTGAGACAGGCTAGCTAATGTCTCAGGTCTATATGTGAAGACTTAGCTCTCTGGAGAAGGCTCTAATGCTGGGAAAGAGAAGGGAAGGATGACCATCAGGAAGGGGGTTTAACAGAAGGGGACTCAGTTACGGTGGAGATGGGTGCATCAATGGAAGAACTGAAGGAGTAGGTTGGGATAGATCATAATGGAGAAAATCTATCTATGGGGTCACTAAGAGTTGACACCAACCTGATATCACATTCTATCTATCTATCTATCTATCTATCTATCTATCTATCTATCTATCATCATCCATCCAACATGAATAGAGAAGGTTTATGGGGAATAGCAAGGCTTATTCAATAACAATGATAATGTAATGGTATACGGGAATGACCTTGGGAGAAAGCGGGAAGAGCCACAGCCAGGGGAAGGGTTGGATAAGAGACAGCTTAGCCCACAGGAGGAATGTGGATGTGGGAAACATCTCAGAAGGGACCCTCCCTAGTTCCTTGGGCTGTAAAAATGAGGAGGAGAAATGTACTTTCATACTTCCAAGATTCTGTTAATGTAACATTACAATAAAGTAGAATAAGATCATCTGGGCGTGCATGCTTCCTGTCTGGACTACCTTGCTAGGTTGACAGAGAGTGATGAGGATTCTATATGTTCCTCCTTGTCTTCTCATGTAGTACTTCTAGATAGAAATAGAAATTTGAATTGGGTGATATACAGAATTCTTCTGCCTTTAAGTCAGTATGTTATAGTGGTGAAGGTGTTGGACTAGATGTGAGAGATCCAGGTTCAAGTCCCCCTTCAGTTATGAAGGCTCAGTGGGTGACTTTTGTTCAGTCACTTGTTCTCAGCCTGGTGTTGTGGAAAAACTTGGAGGGGAAATAGTTCTTGAACTCTTAGAGGAGAAGCAGAACATAAATCCAACAAACACATTTGACTCCCTCTACCACAGGAATGTGAAAGGAGAAAGGGATTATCTTTTTCATTGCTAGTACCATCCCAATTCAAGGATAGATGGGCACAATTGTCATGGCCTCAGTCTATTGTTGGCCTTCCCATTAGGACTGCCTAGGTTGTTGAGAAGCTTCGTTGAGGTCTACCATTTAGCTTTACAATTTGTGTCCAGGCTTCTGCACCTGGTCCAAAGCAGAAGTGTTCATGGGAAGGGTCAAAAGGTCAAGAGGGTATGCTCAAAGTCCTGTCCCTTTTGCATACCCTTGGATCAGAGGTTGAGAATAATATTGATAAACTATGAACTTGCTTTCTATTTTAATCTCTTTGGAAGGGATTAGATTGCACAGTACTTTTCTTGAACTGGCACATGAGTGGTATACCAAAAGCTGCCCCCAAACTGTAGCTAGGGCCAAGACAAAAAAGTGTTAATGTGGATTTAATTTGATTTACCTACAAGTGTGATTCAAATTCAGTGCAATGCACACACTATTAATATCCATATATTTAACCTATTTTGCTTTTCATAAAATGACAGATAGATGCTATTTCGAGGAAAATCTCTGGGCCCCATATCCTTCCTTCCTCCCTCCCTCTCTCTCTCCCTTCTACAGATAGGCACTTTGATGGGTCAACATTTGGATAAAACCAACATATTGACTTATAGAAGAGAAATCTTTATAATGTTCTTCCTGCTTAGTTCCATATCTGCATCTTGCACTCAGAAGGCCCATGAAATCCACAGGATCCTCTGGTGCTTGAGGTAGATTTGGGATTAAGGAGCTGAAATGTATTTTTCATTCACTATTTCTTTGTTCCAATTTTCCCTTCTACTATTGCTCCCATGTTCTTGGAGGCTTTCCCTTCCAACTCAATTCCATGTCTTTTATCATGCAGTGGAGAGAGAGAGAGAGAGAGAGAGGGAGGGAGGGACGGAGGGAGGGAGAGAGAGAGAGAGAGAGAGAGAGAGAGAGAGAGAGATGTCCATCAAAGCTGGATATGTCTGCAATCATGTCTTATGGGATAAACCAATCCACCTCCACTACTAAAGAGTCATGGTGGCTAGAGGTCTTACAGTCACCATAAAATCCAGCAAGTGGGACCCTGGAGTATGTTTTCCAGGCTTCTCCCCTTCCCCTGAAGCCTTCAGTGCTTGGGAATGTGCACCTCACTCCCAAGAAGGTGGCAGAGATACATATTCATGTGTTGTTATTTAGATGGAATAACAAGATCTGATTAAAATGAACCAACCAAATGAATACGTTGCTTGTAACCAACAACACATGGGCCATTACTTCGCCTAATTATGTGGGCACAGCATGTTGGATGTGATGAGACAATGTCATTGAGAATCAGTGGAGCTGAACAAGGAAAGGCTTGAGGTCTTAATGGCCTAGTATCACAACGATGATTTGATATGGACTTGTTTAGTCATTTTATTTGCTTATGTAAATGTATAGGCTAGCCTTATCTTGAAGGCTCGGTGCAGGACATCATAGGGTGGCGTGGGAAGAATCAGTAACAATGTGAGAAATATACTAATACTGAATACAAAATATGAACTCCTGAGTGAACATTACAGTGCAATGAATACTAAACCTCAGGTCTTCTATATGTTTAACCTAAGAGCACAAGACATTGTGAAGTACTCTGAGTATATATCCTGGAAATTTGCAATCAAATGGCAGAAGAAGTGAATGGAATTTTAAAGCCCCAGTTTGCTTTCTGGATCTACCACTTTAGGTGGCTGAAAAAAAGTCTCGATCTTCTGTTTTACAGACCTGGACTAACTAAGCAATTGCCACAGATACTAAGGAGTAAATGGGATTTTATATGTCTCTAGAATCTCAGTTAGCTCAGCTTCTAGAACAATGTACCTATCTCTACAGTAAGGGCTGAGGCAGTAATTAATTAGGGGTGAAGGTGCCATTACATCTGTGATAGCCACAGCCTTCCCAAGATACTGGCTGGGTATATCCCTCATGCTAACTTATGCTTGACTGAGCCATCAAGATAAGACATAGAACATGGCTTATTGCAAGGTTTAGTTTACCCATCTCACTAGGCACAAAACAAAGCACATTATGGCTCAGTGTAATGCATAAAGTCAGCCACTCTGTGAGTGAAGAAGATGAAAAGTGCCATCTTGGATGAGAAACAAACCTAGTGATTTTAGCATTCTGTGAGATGGAAGTCAACCAGGTTCCTAGGAAAATTTCTGGGCCAGGCCTAAATGTCTAAGACAGTGTTTCTCAACCTTAGCCACTTTAAGATGTGTGACAAACTCCCAGAATTCCCTGGGTGGGGAATTCTGGAAGTTGAAGTCCACACATCTTAAAGTGGCCAAGGTTGAGAAACACTGATCTAAGAACTTCACACTTGTGTTTTCAAGCCATTAGGATTTGAAGGCATCTTGTCTCTCCAACATTGGTAGCTAGTCTTCAAGCAGCTCCCCAATCCATTTTTAAATCCATCACTTGTGGCCATCACTACAGCTTGTGGCTGGCCCAGAGGTATCTGGGGGTGGAGGGAATCAAAAAGTCAAGATGGAAGCTGCAACCACATGATTGAACCCTCCATCTTGACTTTTCATGCCTCCAAGGTCCCCCACCCCCAGACACTGGTGGGTTGCCCCTTCCCTAGCTTCAAGTTACACATGACGTTGTGCCCACTTTAATCTGTCTTGAATTTTGCAGTTCAGCTTCACTGGATTGGATTTGAGTTCTAATGTGATAAATCTAATGTTTTATCTCCATCTTTGTTTCTCTCTCTATTCTCCTTTCCTGTCTAAACTACCAAGCCCCAAATACTGTATTCTTTCTTTTATTGGGAATATGTTTGAAGACCTTGATCTTTTCCCTCCTTCTCTACACCTTCCCAGGTCTACATCTGCTTCTTTATAACATTAGTCCACTACATTGCAGCTGTAGCTACTCCAGATTTCTATATGGGTATACAATATTCATAGTTTTACACCTGCTTCGTTCATCCTCAATACGGATTTTTTAAAAAAGCTTTTCATTGCACTGCCCATCCCTTTTCCAGCCAGTCATTGCTAGCTCATACCACATAATTCGAAGTTATTTATCCATTTAGCTACTTTTTCCACTTAAATACCAGAATACCAGTATCAACCATATAAAATACACATAGCCTAATACAGCACTGGGGGCCTGGGAAGGTTTGTTTGACACTTGTCCACTTCAAGAGTTTTCCATTTACTTCTATTCTTTGCTTCTTGTCCTTTTAAAACTAGTTTCCTTACCAGTCCATAAGATCACAAGCTTCCGTTTTGGAAAATAAAATGTGAAAGAATTTTTTTTTCCCCCAGCTGAATTGAAGGAGGACAATAGCAAAATGATGCAAAGCAAACTGCTAACCCTGCATGAGTTCAGTCAATTAAAATTTCCCTGCTTCCTACTTGGAAATCCCAATTGGATCATGCCATCCTCTGCAGGTACAGTAGCAGATGGCAGCACCAAACTGACTTAGGTGATCTCAAAAAACCAAGGAGGGAATTGGATGGGAGACCACCAGGATATCAATTGGCTAAGAAGCAAAACAAAGAAAGCAATAATTCATCCAGAAGTAGGCAATGGCAAACCTCTATAATGCTGCCTGGAAATCTTCATGGATATGTCTCTATAGTCCTCAGAAGTCACATTAGAGTCAAGGATATGCTTACTCCTTTTCTTGTCTCTCTAGCATCAAACATCCCAACTCTCCCATTTTGGCTCAGGCACTTCTAGCTTTTGCCTAGAAATTCATAGAATCCAGCTCCCGTTGTCCCAAGCAGGTGGGTTGACCCTTGTCAATCCAATGGCCTTCTTCAACGGGCATCTTCTGAGAAGCAGGAGCTGAGTCTGACTTAAGAAGGGCTTCATTTAACTCACCCAGGAGAGGTCATTCCTCTGATGTCTACTGTAGGAGGGTGGGTTTGGAACAGGAAGAGTTAACAGCCTACTTCTCCCATTTGCAAAGGCTTGCACTCCAGAGCACATTTGGGTTGACAATGATGACCCCCAGAAAGAGCTTACAAGCATCACCCAGCCGTCAGCTGAACAGGGCCCTGAAAGGACGCCGGCACTGAATCATCTCCAGCTTGAGATCCTATCACCCTCTGGCTGTCATCTTTCCAAATATAGACACCGGGATTCGCTGACAGCCTCAAAGTCTTATCTGCCCAGCTGACCTTTCCCACATTATAGAAGAGAACTTGATGGATCGATTGAGGGATGAGCAAAAAGGTTTACTCTGCCCAGCCGTCTCTCCCCTATCCCAACCTTTTTCAGGTTTAACTTTCCCTTTATTTTCTTTAATTTTCTTCTCCCAACTCCAGAATGGGTATTAGAAAGTCAATACAAAACCAATTCTGGCCTTTTATTCCAGAACAACAGCGCTAAGCTTGTTTATTTACAGTAAGATGTGGGGGCATTTGCAACAGCTTTGTCAATATTTCAATGACAGGGTGCTAATTTTAAAAGGAGTCTAGGCTTTCCGATACACTACAGGCATGTGAAGGTGTTAATCAGCAGCTTGGAAACAGGCCTGATTCACATTCTCGGTGCATTTGATACATGGCCCTAGTGACAATTCCAGTGGAAGCCTAAATTGATCACTCACTTCCCCAAACTGCACCCTGAGACAGAATTGGGTCGTAAGAGGAGAAATCTGGCACGTGGAAACAGTAGGTTTGCCCTGTCTGTGAGTCTTAATGGAACACAGACCAAACCTTGAGTGTTTCTGATATAATGTATGTTTTCTGGACGTGCGTGATATTTTTGTGGAGGGGAGGTTAGTGTTATAAACAAACAAACAAACAAACAAACAAACAAATAAATGAATAAATAAGTAAGTAAGTAAGTAAGTAAGTAAGTAAGTAAATAAATAAATAAATAAAAGCTGCCTAGAGTCATTTGGAGTCAGGCAACCTCTAAATTTAATGAACCAAACAAATAAATAAATAAACAGAAGCCAGGAATGTGATATGGCCTCAGCTGTGTAGACAGAATCGTGACCTACATGTCAAACTAAGTATTCGTTCCTAACTGTTCTACGACAGTCTGCGTCTAGATTCTGCATTCAGTTCTGGACATCACATTTTAAAGCTACTTTGCAGAAATTTTAGGCAAACAGATTTTAGAGTGGAAGCCAGTTCACGATGGAACAGGACTTTGATGGAGATATTTAAGCAGAGGCTGGTCTGGTCTTTTTGTCCTGAAAACCCTACATTGATCAGGCAGTTGCCCTGTTTGATGTCCAAGTTCCCTTCTGGGATTCTATGACTCATAACCAAAGATCATTTGGGGTGTCCCAGCACAAAGTTCTGCTAGCCTACTTTAACATTTAATCATTTTACAAATGGGCCCATTCTTGAGTCAGGTTCCATGGTGACCATGGTGGATCATGGCCTGTTTTCAATAATACTATGATAGATGCCCAATGGAGAAGAACAAATCAAGAGTTGGTGTGATGCTGTGACTCATGGCCTGCATCTGGACCAAAGGCACCCAGATTTGAATTCTTCATCCTAAAATTCACCAGGAAACATCACAAAGGAATTACCTGAATATCTTTATGAGCTACCTAGAACAATGTTTCTCAACCTTGGCCATTTTAAGATGGGTGGACTTCTTCATGCTGGCTGGGGACTTCTGGGAGTTGAAGTCCATGCATCCTAAAGTGGCCAAGGTTGAGAAATACTGCTGTAGAGTAAGGATGAATTATAGGTATCATGAATTGCAAAAAGTTCTTGATTTTAGCTGTACCTTAGAAGGAGAAACCTTTTTACCATTATATGAAGCCACACACACAGAAACATAACAAAAAGAAACTCTGGATGCATGCAAGGTGCTTTATGATAAATAAATGAGTTAGCTGCCATACATCTTGGCATTATTGAGGTTATTTTCAAGACATTTCATTTTTTTTTTTTTTAGAAATATTTCCAGCATGTTTTTTAGAAAATTAATAGGATCATCAGAGTTTCAGGTTGCTCATAACTTACTGAAGTTTTGGTCCCAGAGATCCTTTCTATTTTTAGTTACACAACCATCTCCCCCCCACTCCCCAAGGGTGGAGAGGGGAGAGAAAGCCAACCTGTAACGAAATGGGCAGGAAAGGAAAGGTGGCTGGTGTCACTCTGTGGGATTCTGCTCCGCGAAATGCAATCTCCCTCAATTTCCAAAACCAATTTTCTCCCATCATCTTATAAAAGTAGAGGTCACTCCGCACAACGTGCCATCTCCCCGGCTTTTCATAAAGGAGGGTGCCTTCCCCAGAAAGAAGGGAGGGTTCATTAAATCATACAGTTGATCGGATTGCTGAAGACACAGTTGGCTGGCAGCAAAAGCTAAGGAATCCATAGGGAGCAGAGCAAGTGGTTCCATTAGAATAAAATGCTCTTATACCCAGCATGGAGACAGGGCAGGAGATTCACCTTTGGTGAAGATGGGAGTGCAAAGCCCAGATGAGGCCATAAAGATGTTAGAGAGAAGGCAGGAACCCATCAAGCCAGTTCTGACTTTTCTACAGAGATGTTTTTCACACTTTCCATAGAAGACTAGGTGAGCCAAGTGGGAACTGGATGGGCCAACATCCCAGAGCCACAGCGTTGCCCTGTTACTACCTTCTATCAACAGAATTAAGACTAGGGACAGGTTGAACGTTCTGCATTTGTTGGTTATGGTCAGCAAGAACCCTGACTGGGTTGACAATCTATTCCTGCAAAGTATCTAAATAACGTTTTCCCCACAGCTGCTGCGCCATCCTTCTTGTCCCCTTTTCCCCAAATATTAGGTTAGTCATTCAGATGACCCCCATCCAATCAGGGATCCCATAATAAATAAAATGGTGCTCATTATTATGCTACGTAACCAATCCAATTTGAGGATTAATGCCATTGAGGCCAAGCAGAAATAATAGAAGAGAGTTAATGGTAAGGAAGAAGAATTCAAATGAATACATCTCTCCCATTGTTTCTGTTTGTCCTACTAGATTTGACAGAGTGGGCATACTCAAGGTCTCCTCTGTGAGGTAATGGGACCCTGGAGACATGTCTTCTCTGTTACGGTGCCTACCCCATAGAACAATGTTTCTCTTGAGATCTGGAGGGCTCCAACCCTGTTGGCCTTCTGCAAAGCCTTAAAGACCTATCTATTTCCCTCAAGCCGTGGGCCAGGACGCTCAGTTGGCACAAAGATTTGTAAGTTTTGGGATTGGTTGAGTCAGACCTCGGCAGCACGGCATTGTATTCCCTGTGATTATTTTATTTATTTGCATTAGGGTTGCTGTTTTAAACTGTTATTAGCCACCCAGAATCATGCAATGAAATGGGCAGACCTGTGAGTATTATAAACAAACAAACAAACAAATAAAAAAATTAATGGACTTGGAGCATTAAAAGGAAGACATAATTCTGTCTGCAGGCAAATGACTGTAGGGAAGACTAGTACGTATTTGCCTTCTTCTCATGAAGATGTCCAACAAAATAAACAGTAGGTTGATCATTTCAGGGTTGGGAACTGCTGTAATAACAGTTTGTTTCCCACATAGGCATAGAAAAGTGTGATAAATGTTATCAGTGGTTGCCTTGTAGGTTATGAATCCCAGATCTCTTTGAGACTGTGGAGAATCTTGGCTTAAGCCACTGACTAAAGTCTGTCTTTGTTTAGGATGGCTATAATGGTTAAGGTGAAGTCAGTTTTTTATGGACCACTTTGGAATTAGAGAAGAGGCAGGTCACAATCAGGTGGGTAAGCAAAATAAAACTTGATCCACACTGTTCCATTTAAACTGAACAAATGTGTGGCTGCTTTGAAGTTTCACTCATGTCCTGAAAGATATCATTTAAAATAAAGTTCTGGGTTGCTTATGCAATAGAACTTTCTCTTGAATGGTATTGGCTAGTTAGCATCTGACTTCTTCTTCTTGATGTTTTTCCCCCCAATTTGGTCTTTGTTTAAAGCATGGTACTCAGTTTTCAGTTCCTGTCCTTTTCATTCCTTGCAAAGGGGTGAGCACATCTGCTGGGATGTTGTAGTAGGAGAGTCCTGCATGGGGCTGGGGGTCGGAGTAGATGTTCTCTTCCAACCCTTATTTGTTTCTATTCTTCTAAATCATTGTTCCACTCTAGTGCATGTGTATCCTTGACCACAGTGGAAACAGGAATCCAGATGTGGTTGTTCCATCTGGATTCCTTTTGTGTTTTGGTTGAAATAAGGAATGTAGCTGCCTGATGAATAATATACCTGTGGGAAAAAGAATCAGTTTTGTGGCAAATGTGTAGCACTTAGCATTTCAGTCTTATGGTATCTTAATGACTAACTCAGTTTATTGTCACAGATGGTTTTATGGATCACACTTCACTTCATCAGATGTATTTGATGACTGCAAACATTTGCAACATAAAAGTACAAGACGGAAAAGGAAGATGGAGAAGGTACATATACCACTAACCCATACACACACAGACACCCAGCAGTAACAGACTGGAATTAAAGGAAATGTCATTGTTCTGGAATGATGGATTCTTCCTTAGAGACAAAGAAAGACCAACAGTCTGCTTAGCTTAAACTCTGTTGGCAGAAGCTGTGTGCCAGATGTCCTAGGACTGCAGTGACCCCCTCCTCAAGTCCTTTAGATGTGGGTCTCAAAGAACTCCAGAAGTTTCCTTTGAGCTGGAATTGTTAATATAATACAAGGGAGAATGATTAAATTCATGGCATTATAGCTATCTGTCTATCTCCTTCCTTCCTGCCTGCCTGCCTGCTTGCTTGCCTGCCTGCCTGCCTGCCTGCCTTTTCTCTCTTTAATCTCCTTAATTCAATGCAAATGAAACAAAATCAGATTTATTAGCCCTGTGAACTACTTTCTGAAATGCAGCCCCCAGCATATCACCAAAAAGCCAAGCATTGCTTGTGGCCTGGAAAGTTTTGTACCCCAAATTCTTCAGGTTGTACCCCTGATCTCTGAGTAATGGCCTAATTGGGAAGTGAATTTTGAATTTATCCAAAAGAATGATCCATTGTGCTCTCCCAATTGATTGGCATGCCTGTTTCCCTTTGAACCTTTGATTTCTCATGTGGTCAGCCAAAGAGAGAAGTCCTTGGAGAGATTTCTGCCCCTGTAATGCCAAAACAGAGTCACAAAGATTTCTGATACTGCTGGAGATGTTCAGGGATGAGAAGCAATTGCCAGAAAAAATAAAATAAAATCCAGTATAGGTGACTAGGAGGAATCATTGGCAGTTGTGATAATAGGTTGGTATAGCAGTGTCCACAGGAGGTGTCAAAAAGGTCATGATGGCAGCCAGAACCATGCAACTGAAGGCCAAACTATTTTTTATGTGCATCACCATTCATGTAAAAAAAGGTGGGGCTTCAATTGCATGATTCTGGCTGCCATCTTGACTTCTTTGACTCCCACTTGGACACCCCTGGGTGAGCAGGTAGGTAGGTAGGTAGGTGTGCCTGAATGTAGGAGGGAGGGAGGGAGGGAGGGAGGGAGGGAGGGAGGGAGGGAGGAAGGAAGGAAGGAAGGAAGGAAGGAAGGAAGGAAGGAAGGAAGGAAGGAAGGAAGGAGTTAATCCTGCTTTAGCTTAGTCTCTTTTAGAATTGCCAGCACAGAGGGATTGTTGAATCCTTCTCCCTCTGCTTTTTATTTATTATTTTTGGGGTGCAAATCAGGGTTTTAATTGTAAATTGCCTCTGAGGAGTCAATGGGATTTATTGCTTCTGCCACCTCAGGTGTGAAATGTTTGCTGTTATGACACAATGGATTACTTTTTAATAAGCTCAGCCTCCGACGTCTTACTCCCCTTTGTGATGGGAACAGAATGCTTTGCTCTGTCTCTCCCCATCCTCTGATTGTGATGCATTTGCACCGGGAAGCAGATTGTTAACCGTTTCATTTAGGGAGGTTGAGAGGTGCTGCTGTTAACCATTCAGGCACAAGGACTGGGGAATGGGTGGGAGAGCCACTTTGATGAGCAGATCAGCTGGAGATCAGGAGGGATGATCTGGTGGCCTTGGGACACCAAATGTTGGAGAAGGTGAGCTCAGAGCTGCCAGTGATCAGAAGCAGGAAAACCCTGGGAATGAGTCATCTACCCAGTGTTTCTTCTGAACACCTGAAAAACTAATCTCTTTCTTAAATTCTTAAAAGGGTTCTTCCCCCTCTATTTTTCTACCTTGTTCTTGCTCTGATTGAGAATTGAGTTTGGATTTCTCTTCACCATCTTTTTGAGCTGGCTTTGTTGGAGACGGCAGAAAGTGGGCCTCCAGATCCCAGGTGCAGGGGAACAATCTTTCAAGTGCCTCAAGGGCATTTGATTGGGCATTGGGAAAAACAAAATGTTGGACTAAGATGGGCCTTGACCGGATCCAGCAGGGCTGTTCCTATATCCTTATTTTATTTTTGTATTTATTGAATTTATATAGCCACCCATCTCACTTGCATGTGACTCTGGACTATTCTTAGATGGGTATTGATGACAATTGCTTTTGGTTGCCTATTTTCTCCATCAGCCTGAAGCCTTGTGGCTTCCCAATCTGAGAAAGTCCACAGAAGGGGCTCCTTCTGTTATCTTCCCTTGGAATTCAGTTGAAGTGTGGGAAGCCAGGGAGGCTGCAAATTTAATTGAAGAAGACTCTAAACTTTAATAGAAGAGATTCCCACTTGGCCACTCAGAAACCCATGCTTCTCCCTAACAATTTCTCTGAGACTCTTTTCTCAACCGAAATAAATTTAGAAAGCAGGAAAGGAGAATTTTTTCCAACTAATTGTGGGCATGGAATGGATAATATAACTGAATATTATCCAAGGGAAGGAGAAATTGGTGGGGTCTCTTTTGGAACACGAAATTCTTCAATGTTTTTTCAAGGGCAGGACTTCCCTTTGTGTTAATTCAAAAGCCCCACAAGCAGATATCCTATATGAAATCAGACTTTGGGATTAAATGGAAACATAAGAGGCCAAGGGACTGGAGGCCACCTTAAAGAGGTGATTGTGTGGTGAAAGGCAAGACATTCACACACAATCCTCACATTAAATAAATGCTCCACTCCAACCATGTGCTGGAAATTCTCTTTTCATTTAAAAGGGATGTCAAAAATACCTGGTCTTTCACTTGACTGAATTAAAACTAGTAGGAAGGAATGCAGGAAAACATTTTTGCTTGGTATTATGGAGAACTTTACAATGGTCCTGATTGGATGTACAATGTTGCACAGCAGGACAGTTTGTACTCAGGATTCTGGGGTGGGGTGGATAAAAGATTTTAAGATTTAATGGACATCTTGTCACCTTCCCCTCTTCTGACACTCTAAGGGGAGATGAAATCAAGTCAGAAAGGCTCAGGTCAATCTGTGTCCACCTTCTACTGATGCCAGGGTTGTCTGCATGTTTAATCACTAAATTGGACATGCCCATGATTTCATAGAAAAAGAGATTTCTGGGCTGTAATCATTGATATCCCTTAAAAAAAAAAAAGATTCTGAGCACTGTTCTGATGAAAATTGGACTAGCTTATCTGCAACAGCGGGAAAGCTATTTCAGCATTACATTCTCCAATATAAGAGTCTTCTGCTCTCCTTTGTTGTTGACCATTTATCCACCAGATGGCTCTGTGTGCTGTAGAAGACTCTGTAAGAAAGAAATGTTGGTGAAGGAGGGAGCTGGCCACCCCATGCAAATGTTCCTTTCAATCAGAAATGGACATTCACGAAGGGAGAACCCATACCCATTCACGGTCCTGTTGGGATTCCCTTACCTGACATTTGTGTGTGTTTCTTCCTAAGAATTCCATTTTGGTTTGGGCACATGTCCACAAAGCTTCTCAAATTATCATGATTTTGTTGTTTTCCATTTTGTATTTTCAAGCCACATTTCCCCTTCATGACTAGGATGTTAAGAAGACCCCTGGGTGATGTCCAGGGAGGTCATCTAGTCTGGCTAGATGGTTTGGGATTTGTGAGGGAGTCCTGAATAACTGGCATGGCTGAGAAATGGAGGTTTGCTTGCAAACAGAAGGAACATGCTGTTGGTGGGCAATTCATAGTGATGCGGGTGGGTGAGTTGATTTATGTTTAAAAAGGTTGTAATTGGTCGTATCGGTTGCAACATTCCACATCTGACATATTTTAATGAATTTCTGAATGCAAGCCTGAATTCAGGCTGGCCTGGCCTCTGTCAACTATCATCTTTAAATCTCTGTAACTTCTACAAAGAAGTTTGAAGGAGGATAAGATTTCCTCCCTGATATTTTAGTGCTCAATACAAAGATCCTTTTTTCTTTAATCTACAGGGGAGTTCACATATGGAGTCAGGCAAACCGGTCCCCAGTGCTTTAGTGCCTTACCGGTTCTACCTCCATCTCCATGAAGAAGACAATTTTTGCTAACTGTGGCAAAGCAGCAAATAATACCTCAGCCCCCCATCAAAATGCATAGTACCTATGATTAAATCAAGATAACAACTACCCCTTTTCTCTCAATAAAGCTGGAGCTAATCCCTTACTGCTCATTCATGACACCCCAAAACAGCTAGTTAAGACATACCACATTTTATCTGTTACGGCCAGCTCCTTTTCTCTCTTAGCTTATCTATCATTTGCTTCCTCAGTTAGTTTCCATGTCATCAGGGTGGAATAATGGTTTCACCCCAAACCTTGGACAAGGAGATGTTTCTCAGCTCATAATCTTGCTTCTAGTTTGGTGGGTATCTAATAGATTTGCCTTGGCTCTCCTTCCAGGCTTCAAGTAGCTGTGCTTCCACCCATGATGGGACTCATCCTTCTGTTCTCTATATGCTCAGCTTTTTTTTGCCTTCCAGTCAGTGTTGACTCTTGGTGACTGCCTGGACTAATCCCTACAGCTTTCTTGGCAACATTTTGGGAGTGGTTGCCATTGCCTTCTTCCTGGGGTTGACAGTGACTAGTCCAAGGTCACCCAGCTGGTTTTGTGCCTAAGCTGGGACTAGAACTCATGGTCTTCTGGTTTCTAGCCTGGGGCCTTCACCACAACACCAAACTGCTCAGCTATTTGCATATTAATGTAGGACACTAAAGAATCAAGACTGAGAAAGAATAAATCTGCCTGCCTTGATTTTGCTGATTTTCCAACCTTCAGTTCATTCTGTCCACTTCTGTATAACTTTTCCTCTGATATGCATATTTCTGTATTTGGATAATACCGATTTTATGGAATGCAATCTTGCATGCACTTCTCCATATCAGTGTACGTGCGTGGGCAATTCCTTTTTTTAACATCAGGGAATGGCAGTGCAAAATTTGGAAAACACAGATATCCGTGTATAACTCTATTCCAGTTCCCCCATCTCTAATAAGGACAGGATCTGGTACATATTATAGCAGTATATTTGGGCAGGAAAATGGAACGCAGAGCTATCAGAAAGAGAAAATGGCTCTACACTCATCATCTCCCACCCTTGTTCTTTCTTAATGCCAGGAAAAATTTTTAGGAAAGTTTCAAAATCATTCTCACATTGATAATGGTTGCTTCCTACTCAGAGCCTTGAAGGAGATCATCCTTAAATCCTGCAGAATTACAGTAATCAGAAGGAAAGATTCAAAGGAGTTAATTTTATTCTTGGTTCCCTTTGGAATGAAGATGTGCTTGAAATTTTATATGTATTTAGTTAGGAGCCAGCTCCTCCTGAAATTCCCTGCAGTGACCTGTATTTTAAAAAGCTGACAAGAATTGTTCAAAGAGAGTTCACCAATATAATGCTTGTGTGTGTGTGTGTACGCATGTGTACACACACACACGCACGCACACACACATACATACACAAACACAAACGATTTTAACTGGTATTTTATTAATAAAAACCTATTATTCCAATTTGCAGATTTTGCAGAAGTCTTCTCAGGGATACTGACCCCATTAAGAAGATGGTTTCTTCTGTAACTTCCTTCACATGGAAATCAGACCTTGAGAATAAGCATATCCAATTCAATAGAAATGA
Organism: Liasis olivaceus; assembly: GCA_030867105.1. NCBI lineage: Eukaryota > Metazoa > Chordata > Lepidosauria > Squamata > Pythonidae > Liasis > Liasis olivaceus. Next base: position 257,264,593 of record CM061348.1, on the reverse strand, counting down.
CAGGTGAGGCTGGGATTTTACATTCAGATGCAAAATAAAGCACTTCTTTAAAATATATTCAAAACCAAAAACCAGGCAGGAAAGCTATAGGGCTTTCAGATGACAAAGGAGTGAAAGGGGCCCTGGAGATGCAAAGAATCTGAATGAATTCTCAGATATCTGTCCTATTTCATTACTATAGATGATATAGGACAGGTATCTAAGACTGTATTGATCTGGAACACCTAAAGCAAATTGAGGTAATGCATGAAGATATTCTAGGACATCTTGAGAGAGTATCCTACAAAATACGGGCCACCCGTTTTTTAAAAAAAGGATTCAGGGGAAATTGGGGAAATTTTAGGCCAATCAGCTTAGTGTCTGTTCTGGGCAATGTGATAAAACAGTAATCACAGGGTGAAAAAAATCCCTAGGCCTGTTGAAGATATTTTGTTCAAGAGAAATCATCATGGATGTTGCAAAGGAACATCCTAACTCACCTACATTTTAGAGGCTTGTGAAAGAGTGTCAACAGGCACATGGATGGAGGTGACACTGCTGAGACAGTACACTTGGGCTTTCCAAAGTTTTTAGAGGCTGTTGAGGAAATTTAGTGGCTGTGGAGAAGAAGACCTTCCCCTTTATGGACTGCTAATTGGTTTAAAAAAAACAAACATCCATCAACAGTTAGAAGAAATTGATCTTTTTTTCCCCCCTGCAAAGGAAGAAGTGGAGTCCCTAAAGGATCTGTGTTTGGACCAGTGCTTTTTAAACTTGTTGATAAATGATCTTGACTTAGAGGTACGCAGTGAGCTTGCCAAGTCTGGAGATGATTGGAAACCATTCAGCAGGTTAAAACCCAAGTGATTTGGAAAATCTCCAGAAGGATCTTTTTCAACCGGATGAGTGGTCATCCAAAAGGCCAATGCAACCCAATTTAAATAAGTATCACACCATGCATGATGGGGCAAGCACCACAAGTAACAAATAAGCAACCAACACAGACACAAAAAGGGTCTAAGCTGACTATTGAGAAGAAGAAATGTGTGCTTCTGGGTCAGTTTTCACTCCTGAAAACTGCCTGAAGAAGTCCCTGCAGTTTTCTTGGCAACACTTTGCAGAAGTGTCTTGCCAGTCCTGTTGTCCTAAGGATGAGAGAGAGTCTGATCCAAGGTCACCCAGCTGGTTTTGTGCAAAAGGCAGGATTAGACTTCACAATCTCTTGGTTTCTAGTCTGGTGCCTTTAACCCCTATGCCCAACTAGCTGTTTATCCTACCTGGGAAAAGATCTTTGGATTCTGGTGGTTAGCCCAATTAGGCCTAATGTATTTCGAGTACTTGTAGCATTAGACAGAAAGAGTTTTCTGCATCTTTGCTACCATTTGATGATTAACTAGTTTTTTGTAAGCAATGTATGGTAGCTCTGACTGAATTAGCATGTTAAGTCATTGAGTTAGGGGCAATTAAAAAAAAGACAAGTTTCAAGCTAGGGTTTGCTGGAACAGTGTTTGCGTGAAGACACTTGCTTTACATGCAGCTACAAATGTAAAAAAAGAACAGATCGTCATGTACTTTGTCCTCCTGGGTACTGAAAAGCCACTAAGGTAGAGAATAGTGCAGGATCTGGCAGATGTCACCTGTCAACAAAGGTGTCAACGCTGTTGTGCTAATGTAGCACAACAGTGGAAAGAAGGAACTTATTTTTTAGTTATGATCAGTTCAGATTCAATAATATATGCATGGGTTTAATGCCATGAATTTGTGGTGTTGTGTGTGTGGGGGAAATCTGTTATTTGGTTGCATTTCCTGAGAGTATGGAACCAATGGCTTGAGTTTTTCTTGTTGAATTTGTATTACCTGTGCTACTAACTTCAGTGGGGGAGGAGGAAGAGGGATAACACTGAAAAGAGTAGAAATAGAGTTGAAGAAGAGATCGAACCATCAGCCAACTCCTGATCTCATGTGGATCAAAGCCATTCATCAGTGGGTTTCTCCTAAACCCACCACAGTGGCCTGAATGGAGGCATCTGATGGCCCCAGCACAAACTCTGCTCCTTTGCAGGGGGTGTCATGACCCATGTACAAAAGGGGTGGAGCTCGCATATCAGCAATATGTTGCTTTCACCATTTGCCCTCTCCCTCCCTTAAAGCCCTCCTTGCGATCCAAAAATTGAATGCCTAGTCAGCAGGTCCAGTCCTTGGAGCAAGCAAAAAAAAAAAAGACTAGAACCAGTCTGAGCCTAGGATGGAGGAATCTCTGGAATACTGACTGGATTTTCAAAGAAAGATTCCATTTTTTTTGCAAGGGAGGAAGGAATCCAAACCATGATGCATCTCCCTGCAGATTGTCCTCCTCCCGCAACACATTCCAGTTTCTACTAACTTCAACACCTCTCATCCAGATGGATACTTCTGCTTACGCTGCTGAGAAAACAATGTCATTGACTGGATATCTCAGGGCAATTTGAGCTGGAAGCGAGGAGTGAGCTAAGGGGGTAAATGTAATGTGACTTGGAATCACAACTTGTGTAAGAGCTACTGATGACTTCCTATTGACCTTGGAGGTTGGTGTGTCTACTGGAACACATGGATCCTAATATAGGTAGAGTTGGTCATTAGGAAAAGGTTGAACATAAACATGCCAACCTTGTAATGCCATCCTACAAAGTTATGATACTTTCATTCAGGGAATACAATGTACAGTCCTGTTTACCACATTGGAAATCAGGGACAATAGAGTTGATAACAGTGCATAAGAAGACCATCAGAATGATTAAGGGGTCAAACACCTTCCTGTTTAAAAAAGAAGACACTAGAATATTTAGGTCTCTTCAGAGGAAAAATTGATTGAGGATAGACATGACTGAGATCATAAAATTAGGCAGGGCATCTATACTAACTTTTTAAAGGTACAGCAGAAAGGAGAGAGCTTGTCAGCTGACTTTCAGAAGTCTCCTCCCTCCAGGGGGTCTTTGTGCTGTTGACAACTCCTCACTTTGCCTCTTGATCAGGGAATTTATTATTTATTTTTTTAAAACAAGTTCCATGGCCTGAAAAAGTTTGAAACCTCTTCTTGATAGTTGCCTTGTCCTTATATCTCAGCCTGTGATCTGCTGAATAGAGCCAAAGGTGATGCATGTTCTATGCAGGTTACAGGTTTTCCATAGGACACTTCACCAATGGATGTGCTTCCAGATGTTTTGGTATCTTCCACCATCCCCAGGGCTGCCTAGGGAGGGTGAAAGTAAGTGTCCAGGGTTGATAGTCTCTGTCCCTGGAGGAGTCACTGGGTATTTTCATGAACCTAAATTCCTCTTTTCCTCCAATGTCCATGGAAAACATTTCACAGGAAGGAGGGGAGGTGGAGAGTGACAGAAAATGACAGGAGGAAAGAGAAAGAAAGAGAGAGAAAGGGAAAAAGGAAATAGAAAGCAGAAGAGAAAAGAAGGAAGGAAGGAAGGAAGGAAGGAAGGAAGGAAGGAAGGAAGGAAGGAAGGAAGGAAGGAAGGAAGGAAGGAAGGAAGGAGAAGGAGAAAGGGAAAGGGAGAGAAAGGGAAAAAGAAAGGGAAAGCAGAAAAGGAAGGCAGGAAGGCAGGAAGGCAGGAAGGCAGGAAGGCAGGAAGGCAGGTCATAAAACAAAGTGGGTAAAACTTTGTAAGAACAATTAAAAATGGCAAACCAAAGTACCTGTATTTCTAGTGAACATGCCATTTGAAAAACCCACAAAACAAGCTATGCCAGGTATTTGATGAAAATAAATCTCCTACCTATCTCTGTATAAATAGATCTCCATGAATTAGGGCAACGGATGTTCCCTCTGAAGAAAGGAATAAACCCAACACTTACTCTGAGCCCATCCTATTGAAATTCCAAGCGGCAGCCACACATCTTTTTGTTTAAGGAAAGAAAAGAAAAACGTGATCAAAAGAAGGAGAGACGGAGAGAGATACACTTTCTGATATCCCTGAGAAGCAGTAATGCTTGCATGACCTTGCTTTCAGCTAGCCACTCTGAGATTCCTGCGGAAGGAGTTCAGAGGCCAGTGGGTAGGCAGCCTTCGGTTGTCATCACGCCATCCTTGAAAGAATAGGACTTCGCCCGCACCCCAATTCCATTGATTCCCCCAGGTTGGTAGCCAAGGTATGTTGAGTCTACATCAAAGAGCTCTGACAGGAAGCTTCACCCATCAGCTCGCTGCAGTATATTAAACTATATCCAGCCTCGGCCCCTACACACGCTGTTATGCTAGCCTAATGCGGCCAGATTTTCAGAAGGAGGCCGAGAAAGCCTTCCATGCGTTTTAACTGTAATTGGATCCACTCCCAAATTGACTGGAAGCAAAATTTTGCCACAAAGGTGGAAGCTCCTGTTGGAGAAACGCGCCAGGAAAATCTGAAGGGAAACAGAAAGGGTTTGGACTGGAGCTGCAACATTTCTTGGAGGGACTCACCCCTTTGTCCCCACTTGGGATCCAGAGGAGAACTAAGGGGGTTTCACTGAGCAAAAGCTAAGTTACTTGGGTGATTTTAGCCTGATCAGAAATGCAGTCCTGATTTTAATTTTCTTGTTTTTGTACATTCCTCTCTTTCTCTTTCTTTCTCTTTCTCTCTTTTCTTTCTCTTTTCTTTCCCTCCTTCCCTCCTTCCCTCCTTCCCTCCTTCCCTCCTTCCTTCCTTCCTTCCTTCCTTCCTTCCTTCCTTCCTTCCTTCCTTCCTTCCTTCCTTCCTTCCTTCCTTCCTTCCTCCCCATAGAACTAGTTCTCTGGCTCCAGATGTTCTTCCCCAGGAAGAATGCTTGATGAACTAAGCCTTTGCAAATTTCTGTTCAATACACTGAACTTAACCACAGGCCACAACATGCAACAGTGACATATATCAGAGTTATTTCCATTTGGCTGCTCCCCAGCTAGGAGACTAAGATGTTTCTGGTGAAAAAGCAGACTTCTGCCTAACCCTGTAGAAGAGCAATATCTGTTTCAAGAGCCAACGTTACCTTGATTCACTAATTGTATTGTGCAAAAATCATCGCTCCTTACTCTGAAGGAAAGGCATTGGCGTCTCGGCCTTCAAGACTAATGAGACACTGTGCGCTAAAGACAGAGTGTTTTCAGGAGCGGTTCCATATTTGGAAACATCTCTCCCAGGATGTCTACAGCTGACCCATTCAGATTTTTAAATTGTCTTTGGATTCTTATCTATTGCAGCTGAATTAATTAAGATGGTGCATTAGCATGCCACTCGCCGCTTGGTTCATTTTGCTGAACTTCACAATACCAATTTCGGATCAGAAATGATAGCAGCAACAACATCTATGCACATTTATTTATTTAAACTATTTCTAGGTTGCCTTTAAGGGCAAAATCCCTTCCAGAATGTCTGTGTTTGGGTGCGTGGATGCATGCAGCCCAGAATGATATGGAAATGGAACATCTACAGAAGCATTTGAAACTGACATGAATGGGAAATGGATCAGAGGAAGTTGGGATCCTAGATTTGGAAGGCGTCCTTGAGATCACCAAGTCCAACCCCCTGCTCCATACAGGATCCTAATTCAAGCATCCCAAACAAATGTCTTTCTGGCCTCTGCTTGAAGCAAGCAGAGCCTTTGCATGACCAGAGGCTCATCCTGTTTGCAATAATGGTTTACTGTCCATCCATAGAAGCTCCCAACTGGGCTTTGAAAGAATCAACTTTCCTTCATGCTATTTGCCCCTAGCACGTGCTATTCTGAGGTGGGCAGCTCCTGTAAACGGAGGATCTAATCAACGTAAATAGTAAAATGCCAGCCCAAAATGCAAAGGCACTGCCTTAAGGAAGCCGAACGAACACGTATCCCATCACGGCAAGCTTTTGAGTTTCGTGAAGCCCTCCTACAGGAGATGGGCTGACCAAAAAAAGAGGAAATCAGTTAGATGAAGTGACGGAGATCTTTCAGATGTGCCCATCGGGACCGTATCAAATTGGGCAGAAATAGAGGATGAATAATAATAACATTTATAACGACGGTGTGGCCAAAGCTTACTCAGCAAGCCAATATTTACATATTTTCCGTTTTTGGAAATAGAAATAGAAATAACAGCTATTGTCCAAAGTATTTAAATCCTCTAGCTGCCTCCTAAACAGGAAGCTCTTATTGCAGTGTTTCTCAACCTTGGCAGCTTTCAGATGTGTGGACTTCAACTCCCAGAATTCCCTAGCCAGCAAGGCTGTCTGGGGAATTCTGGGAGTTGTAGTCCACACATCTGAAAGCTGCCAAGGTCGAGAAGTCCACACATCTGAAAGCTGCCAAGGTTGAGAAACACTGTCCCATTGCATCCTATGGCAGTAACTGCCAGGGCTGTGCAACATGGGTTATCTAGTTGGCCTCCTGCCTAACTGATCTCCATACCGCTAGCGCCTCCTTTTTTTTGGAGAGCAGGTACAGAGTTGTCCTAAGTGGGTGACTTCACTTTGGCTCCAAAATGGTCCTTACCTGTTTTTCTCTCTTTCTGGAGGGCAGAGGAGCAATGGGCTGACATTTCAGCTTTCGGAAGGCAACGCTCTTTGCGTAAAGAGACAGAGCAAATATCAAGTCAGGGGCTTCAAAGGAGCTTTAAATACCTCCAACTTGGTGTTTGTTTGCAGGATTTAAGTGGGGCTGAGCTGATGTTGATCCTTTTGTGACCAGACAGCCGGGCGTGCTTTCGTGCTCGGCGCTCCGGCTGCATTGAAGAGATAGTCTAGCTGACAGGATGGCTCTGACATGTTCCCATTACATCAGGTAATGTGGGGAGGTCAGGCTTAGGAGTGGCACCTGCCTGACGTTCCATTACATTGCTCGTGCTCTCGCCACAAAGTGCTCGAGGCGTCCTGTCAACACGCTGATGAGCTGCTCAGAAGTGTCAGCCAGAAATGACATCCGGGACACATTTTGGAATAGGGCTGATCCAGATCCCAGAGCCCAACAGGTCTTTCTTTCATGGTCCTCTTCTGTTGACCAGACTGCCAAAAATGACCGTCGGCAATGGATACAATCCTCTTTTCCAACCCACCTTTATCATGAGCGTTGTCATCATACAACTTTGGAGCCCTTGGTGCTCTCCGAGCTTGGGTGCTTGCTTCCAGACATTTCATTACCCTACATCATCAGTCACTCACACTGATGATGTGACCTAGTTGGGTAATGGAACATCTGCAAGCAAACAGCCAAGCTCGGAGAGCACCAAGGACTCCACAATTCAACCCAGAGCTACAGAGATTCTCTTCTATTGGGCTCATACAACTTTGCTGGCCATACTCACTGGCATAAGAATGAAGCTGTTCCATTGCCTACGTGGACCTTACTGGCTAGGACCACCCTCCAGATTCACCCAGCAAGCCCTGATCTTTATTCAATTTGTAATTATTTTACTGCTTCCTCCAGATAATTTGGATTGTCTATGTAACAACAAGCCTAAAACTCTTGGACTTTAGCACCTGTTCTTAGATTACCTGTTACCAGTTTATGCAGAGAAGTATGGCCAGCAAAGTGGTTTGAAGACCATGCTCATGGTACAGCCACTCTTCTTCAGTTCCTTGCTTGGTTGTGAACCCTGCAAGCTCCATATTAGTCCTCCTGAGATGGATCATAGTCAATATGTCACATTTGCCCTTAATCTAGGGTTCTGAAAGCATTCTAGATAGAAGAGACTCTATGAGAACCATGCGAGAGATTGTAATACCCATATGTACTCCCATATACAGTGGATTTTGGAATGATAGCGGATGTACTAGAATGTTCTGACTTTTTTGAAATGATAAATAAATGCAGTTGGTGAAGGTTGGCAACAATATAGGATTGATTTGTTATTGCTTTTTTCTGCTTTTTTAATTTCCCAGCCTAGTGAAGAACTCTTGGTGGTCTCCCATCTGAATGAAATCCAACTGTGGTTGCCAAGCTCAGCCTAGGTCAGCTAGATGTTGCCTCCCAGCTGTACCCTCAGCAGGTTGCTTTCTGCAAAATGTTTCCTGATTTTGTGTGTGTGTATGTATGTATATATGTATGTATGTATTATAATATATAATCCCATCTCACCCCCATGGGTGGTATGTGTCTTCCTCAGTCTTGGGTCCTCTACCAGAGGCCTGGGAGTTTGAGGGTTCAGCGCAGGATCTTAGCTGTTCCTCGCCCTGCACTCTTCTGGGCAGAGAGCTCTGATGTTGTTCCTGGGATCTGTGGGAGCCCCTCTCCCAGCTTAGGAGTTATGGCCCCGAGTGCTCCTACCACCACTGGGACCACTTCGGCCTTGACTTCCCACATCTTCTCTAATTCCTCCTTCAGGCCTTGGTACTTCTCCAGCTTCTCATACTCCCTCTTCCTGATGTTGCTGTCACTTGGTACTGATACATTTATAACCACTATTGTCTTCTAGCCCTTGTCTACTACCACAATGTCTGGTTGATTGGTTAATATCTGCCTGTCTGTCTGGATCTGGAAGTCTCACAGGATCTTAGCCCTATTATTTTCCATGACCTTCTGTGGAGGGTTATATGTATGTATATTCCTCCTTTAGATGAACAGTGTGGTTGTCTATTTTGGCAATTGTTATGTCCTGAATGTCCATACTTGCCTTGAAAATTGCTGCTGTCCCATTCTGTAATACTACCTGCTTTCCATTAGGATACATCAACTTCTTGGGTGATTATGAATATTAAAATAATGTACAGCAGGGAATATTCCCCATTGACTGTCTACAAACAATTTATCTACTTGCTCATCATGTGATCACAGGCCCTTAGATCTTAGCTGTTCCTCGCCCTGCACTCTTCTGGGCAGAGAGCTCTGATGTTGTTCCTGGGATCTGTTAGAGCCCCTCTCCAAGCTTAGGAGTCAGGGCCTCAATTGCTCCTACCACCACTGGGACCACTTGGCCTTGACTTCTCACATCCTCTCTATTTCCTCCTTCAGGCCCTGGTACTTCTCCAGCTTCTCATGCTCCTTCTTCCTGATGGTGCTGTCACTTGGCACTGCTACATCTATCACTACCGCTGTCTTCTGATCCTTGTCTACTACCCCGACGTCTGGTTGATTGGCCAGTACCTGCCTGTCCATCTGGATCTGGAAGTCCCACAGGATCTTAGTCTGGTTATTTTCCATGACCTTCTGTGGAATCTCCCATCTGGACTTGCAGGAGGCATCTAACCCATGCACTGTTCAGAAGTTTAATTATCAGGTTCTCTTGTCATGTCACACACACACACACACACACACACACACACGCACGCATGCATGCCACAGCCATCATTTTATGAGCGGGCCCATGATCAGTTTTCAAAATTCCCCGTTTGCTTTTTAGCCCTACCCCTCATTTAGATCACAAAGCTGGAAAACGGCCTGGGGATGCTACTTCTGCTAGTCTGGATGCAAGCGAACAACCAGAGCCTTCTGTCCTGTAGGTTCTTGATGGGCCATGAGAAATCGCAGGATTCTCTGGCCTTGGTATAAACATCATGATCTTACCCAAGGAGCTGGGAAATAGAGGGGTTCATTTGGCTTCAGGTATTTTAGTGTCAGCTGCTGAGCTCCATGCCCCTAAGTGAAGAACCCAACTTTCCCATGATAGGGGTTTAGTTCTTAGAGAACTTACCAAATGGGGAATATTTGCCTTACACGGATGGATTTTATTCTAGTGCAGCCAGACAATTCGTCTTTCCAAACTCTCTACCTCCTTTTTTAAAAGCAGGACATCTCTAGCAACTGTGGCTGCCTTCTAGCCTCAGAAGCCCATAATAACAGTAGTTATAATAATATCAATAGCAATCATAATAAATAAAACACTGGCGCTTGCAACTGTTTGGGAAATCCTCACCTTGCATGCTTAACTCATCCGTATGGGTTACACCAATTCTGCCATATTAGATAAAATGCACATCACTTCCAATAAAGGGAGCACATTTGCTGTTGATGTGCCATAAAGCACAATATGGGGAGGGGGTTATGGCAGCCCTGGGTAATAACAGGTCTGTTCAAAAGAGACGCCACAGCCTTGCCGTAAAGGAGCCATTATCCTAATGCACTCCAACAGTGGAGTTCAGTCGATGCTTTTCCAAATTAATTGTGGAGTGGGACTATAAATATATTATTAATGCACATGGTAATCCATCGACAAGCAACTTATGCGTGCCTGTGTATGCCTATCCTGTAACTTATAGAGAAGGTATTTTGTTGAGCTATAAGCAAGTTTCTCTGTAGGTAAATTGGGCTGGTGATGACCCAGAGGACCAATCTGGGATGTTTCTCCACTTTAGTCCTGACCCTGATTTTAAGGACCTCTGCATATGATTGGCGGCACCGTCTGGAAGTGGATTAACCTCTAAGCTTCAACCATCTGAAAGTGCTCCTAATCAACTGCCCCACTTCTATCTACTGGCTCCAAACTGCTTTGAATTTCACTTAATGCTCAGCTAGCTCCTTAAGTGGCATGGCAGGTCAACCTCCTGCTTGGTCAGAGGGATACTCCATCAGAATGCTGCTGTTCTGGGGGCAAAACTTGGAGGGAACAATGGTCACATCTTTCCTTCTTCCCAACAGTCCAATCCATTGTGTTTAATGCAGGCTGCAAATGTTGTGCTTTGCCCTTGACAGCAACATGGTGGAAGGCAGAAAAGTCTTCCACCTAACCCCCTGTGTGCAACTCTTTTATCAAACCTAGTATCTTCCCTAAATTCATTAAAGAGAAGAGTTGAGTCTCCATCAAGTAGACCTAAGCTCTTGGCGATCTTGTGGACATCTACTTGTCATGGCCTTTGCCATTGTCTTCTTCTGGGATAATTTTTCAGCTCCCCCTGTCTAGAATAAGCTCTGGTATGTTCCTTGGTGGTTGTCCAGTCAAGAATTAACCAAGCCTTAGCTTCGAAGCCCAGATAAGTTTGGTTAGATAGTACCACTTGGTGAGTCTATGAATGGAAACGTCAATGTCTGGAGGCCATCTCATGCCTGTGACCTAGCATGCAAAGACCAACACTTCCCACAGCAGCCAATAAGGATGGGGAGATTTGGGGAGTCTTTCATGCAGAAAAGACAAAGATGTGACACAGCAACACAGCAACATGGGACAGCCCAGAATCTCTGAAAAGCACACCCACCCTTACTGAAGAGCATAAGCCACACTTTAACTCCAAATAACTTTGGGACATTTTTCCTTCCCTCTTCATACATGCCAAGGCCATCGCTTCCTGTTTTGCTAAGGCCCTTGCAAGTATGTCTGCATGCACACATGCACACATGCACACACATGCACCTAGACATGAGCAAAACATGACATTAAATAATGGGTGTCAAAAATGGGTTTCCTGTTGTGCAAAGAGCCTCTCTGTTCTTTCTGCTATAATGATATTTAGCATTATGATGGGTTCAAAAGGGGGCTCAAGAACTGTGCAAGGCCATAGGCATGTGGGGGTGAGGGTGGAGAAAGTGCTACCATGTGGATCATGATGTCCTTGGGCTAAGGTGTCATTCTGCAGGGACATTACGATGCACATGACATCATCATGGTTTGTTCTGGAGTCCTATGTGCAATGTCAGTCAACCCATGCTGGTCTCTGGCTGAAAAATTTAAAAGACAGTCAATCTTGCAACACTTGAACTGATTTTCCTAGTTACAACCCGCAAACCTGGTTGTTCCTGGACTGAATGCAACAGTTCTATCTCCAAAATCTTGATGGAGATGAAAGGAAATAAAATACAGGTTGCTTTTAGCTACCAAAGGAGTTCCTTGCATTACTGAGCGTTGAATTGGGACTTTATGATTAGCAGCTCAGCCATGATCGTTACTATCGGGTTTACCCTGGTTTGCACGTGAGGGTCTTCCCCCTTTTCCAAGAAATGCAGAGTTTGCTTTTCACTCTTCCTTATGTTTATCCTCACCAGGGCCTGTGAAGTATATCTGATTGAAAAGGAAGATATGCTGAAGAGAAAGTTTTATGGTTGTGCATCAGGCCTGCTTCCTTGCGCATCTGGGCTGATGGGGGTGGGATGACGTCATGCTTGTGACACGAATGACATAATTTGCATCAGTGGTGGGATGATGTCATCACAAGCAGGATCTCATGATGGCTTGTACCAGGTGACCTTCTCCCTTCACCCAGCCTGGAAAACCAGCTGTCTTGGTCCAGGCCTCCTCATTCTAAATCAGTGTTTCTCAAACTTGGCCACTTTAAGCTGGGTGGACCAACTCCCAGAATTCCCCAGCTTAAAGTGGGGGAGTTGAAGTCCACCCAGCTTAAAGTGGCCAAGGTTGAGAAACACTGCTCTAAATTGTACTATCCAAGGCTAGTCTTTCCCCAAACCCCTAACTCCTCATTTCTCTCACTGCCTGAAGTGATTCCCAAATAGTGATTTTTAGTGAATTCATAAATACCTGATGAAGGAGGAACCTGCATGGCGTTTGAATTAAAGGCAAATCAAAGAAAATCAAATTTAGATTTTGTCCTATTCCTTCCCATTTCTCAGGGGTGTGCCCAGAGTATACTAAAAAAATTCAGCGGGGATGCTGTAAGGGCATAGCCGCTTGTTTTTAATGTGGGTTGCATATGGGTTACATATTAAAAAAATAGGTGGAATTAGATCACACAGTTGTGGAGGCCATCTTGACTTTTTTGACCACCACCCTGTGGACACCCCACTATTAATTTTAGGAAACTGGCCTGTAGTTTACCACCCCAAGACTGAGGGTCTGGAAAGGATTGTGCAACCATGTTCCTGTCATATTTTTCCCAAAAAATCTGATAATGCTTCCGCTAGCTTGTAACTTCTGGGGATATACAGTCCTGATAAATATTGACTAAGAGAAAAAATAGAAATGCTCTGATGGAGCGCATGAAATACATTCCATCTACTTCTCCTGTTACAAATGTTTAATTTTAGACAGCTCATGGCCATATTTTCTTTTCATTCTTGGAACATACAAATCATATATTTAAATATATATATATATATATCTACAAGTTTGTAAAAACACCTTCCAATACCCTGCTTATGGTCAGATTTTTAAAAAAGTAAAATTAGAAAAATGTTAACAGCTCCATTATTAATTTGGATATCTTTGTATTTAATTCCCTTCTCTGAGAAACCTAAGCAAAAGGATCTAAGTTTTCTCCATAGCTCTCCTCCATTAAACTTAGATTCTACGTTCATTAAAGCAGAGACTTGTCTCGTTATACTATTTATACTATTCCATAAAACGGTATCTATACTAATGATATACACCCACAAAAGACAAATGCATGTTAAAAGTGCTATTAACGTTAATTCAGTTGGAAAAGGCTGGTTAGATTCCCTTTTTTAACAGTGAAAAGAGGGGAAGTCAGTATCAATTGTTCTACAGGAGCAGGTCCTGCAGGTAGGAACAATAGGAAGGAAGGAAGGAAGGAAGGAGGGAGGGAGGGAGGGAGGGAGGAAGGGAGGAAGGAAGGAAGGAAGGAAATTGCTGGGGTTTTAAAAAAATTAGTTTAGCCTCGTGTGGCTTGCAAACAGAAGAGATTTTCTTGGCTGAGACAATGAATGAAGATGCTTTAGCCATGAAATCAGCAAATTACTCAATTCTGAAAGAGATCACGTGGCACCAAAATCTGTCCTATTTTCCAGAGCTACACCACCACGTGCAAGGGGAACATTGTGAACTTTAAGACAGACATCCTTGGCACACCCAGCAGATCAACATTTTCCGACCCTCCCAGCTGCCAGCCGAGCAGAATGCGAATGCAATGTACCAGCTGAATTGTCTAGACGGTGATGGGTGTTCAACTGGACACTTGAGCTGGAAACAGATCTTGGTCTCCTGAAGGAAAGGTGTGAACATTTTGATGCAACAAGCACATTTCAGGCAAGAGACAGCAAAGGCATTGAAAATCAAACTGTCCTTCTCACAGTACCTTTGTATAAATTCATTGTGGATAGATCTGCATACAACAGAATACTGTAGAGTTGGAAAAATATAGGAAACAGCCATCCAAATAGTCAATACGTTGCAGGAATTTCAGAACTAAGCCAGTGTTGGCAAGCAGGCAGAAACTGGCTTCTGAAGTTCTTTCTACCCTCTTCACCAGCAGTTGCCCTAGGAAAGATCTATATTTTCTTCTCCTAACAATGTAACATGGTGTGTGTGTGTGTGCGTGCACACACTGGGACCCACAGGGTGGGATGCTTATGTTCCATTCTGGATCATGTGACCAGGAGGGAAAAGGCCTAAAATGGCCACTTGGCATTATTTTATGCTGCTGCCCCATTGCTCCTCCCTCAAGATGCATGGGGGTGGGTGGGTTCTGGATTTGTTCCTCTATCCCCAAACCCCTCTTCCTCCTGGAAGGTCCTAGAATGGAAATAATTTCTATCCTCACATATAAACCATCCAGAAACTCTGCAAAATGCTCCAAAATTACCCGGCCAAAATTCAGCTGTTTTAGTATCAAAATATAGTGGCATAATTTGGGGCCCTTTAAGGAGTTTTAAGGGTCTCAAGGGAAACAGAGGCCTCCTGATCTCATTTCCACCTTTGCAAGCCATCAAAGCTTCAAAACCCAAGCTCAAAATGAGCATTGCCTCTTCCAGAGACATCATCACACCATTAGATGGCCTCCGAGGTTCCTCAAAAAGGTCAGATTCAGAAGAAAAAGTGGCTAATTCAACTCCTCAGGTGTTGGGGGAAAAAGTGGATAGAGGAATGTGTTCTCGCTCTCTCCTAGGATCAGAATCTGAGCATAACCACTGAAGATTCAGGAGACTCTACCACAATAGAAAGTGGAAACAATTATTTGGATAGTTCTGGGAATTTGCTACTAGAAAATGTGATAATATGCATAACCACAGCCCATGGGAAAGGGGTTGGACAAATCCATGGAGGCATCTTGGTGACTTATCTTTTTGTTGAAGACAGCTTCATGATTATCTCAGAGCCTTAACCTGTAGTGGTTCAGAAGTTGGGCTTGGAATGGAGAGGCCCAGGATCTAGACCACCAACAGCTGTAGAAGCTCACTGGGTGACCTGGGGTCAGTCACTCTCAGTGCAGCTTGTCTCAGAGGGTTGTGGTGGTTGTGGGGAAAAATATGAGGAGGGCGTAGCACTATGACACCTTCTGAGGTTCTGAATGAAAGGTGGGTCCCAGGAGGCGGGCCTTCTCTGCCGTGGCTCCCTCCTTGTGGAACATTCTCCCCCCTGAAGTGAGGCTCACCCCTTCCCTGTTGTCATTTAGGAAGTGCCTCAAGACCTGGTTGTGTCATCAAGGCTGGGGGTCTTTGGGAACCAGAGACATTCTTAGATGGCTCCACTATGATTGACATTCTGCTCCGTGGGGTTTGTATATTTTAAAATTTAAAAATTTTAAACTTTTTGATGATGTATTTTAATGATCACTTTTTAAATCTTTTATAATGATTGTTTTTATCTATTTGTTATTTTATTTGAATGTTGTACACCGCCCAGAGTCGCTTTGTGTCAGATGGGCGGTCATGCAACTGTGATATATAAATAAATAAATATAAATCAAATACATTAATTCTCATTAACAGTACCAATCATTTTATGCAAGAATAAGCTACAGGGTTGCTGGTTGGGAATCCTGGGATTTGTAGTGCCGATCTTCTAAAGAGTATTCGGACTGGGGATATGGATGCTCTGTATTGAAGTAAAGGCCAAGAGATGCATGTGTCCTGCAGAACTCTCATGCTCAATTTGAATTTCTCCCTTGCCTTTTCCCTTCTTCCGTAAAATTAAAATACAGATTATAAATGCTCTAACCGTAAAATGCTGCATTTTCTTTGTATTAACCTACAAACTACAATGCTTCTTGACACCACTCTATCACCACACAGAGTCATCATCTCTTTGGGAGAACATCATGGGCCACATTCAAGGTAGGTGTTCTTTCAATGGAACGGGGAACATGCAATTCCATCTCCTTCCGTTCCTCTCTGGAGGGTCCCTTGTGGTCTCCACATCTACCATCTTTTTATTTGCTTGGTTGTTGTGAATACACAAGGGGAGAAAAGTGAGTTGGGGGTTACAACGGCTATCACCCTTCAAGCAAACCTTGGGTCTCCATCTCACTTTCCTCTCTGGTTGCTCTTCCTAGTAGAAGTTAAGAGTTGTCATGACTCACCATGCAATTTTTAGGGGCTCCAAGGAGAGACCATCTCTTCCCATAAATATTCTCCAGGTGTTTAATTATGTCCCTCGACTTCAGCATTGTAAATTACAATCTGGCTGCAATTTCAGGGAGGGCTCTAGAACAAGAACTTGATATGGTTCCATGAGAGATTAAGGGGTGGGGGGAAGTTCATTGGGACACAAGCTGTTTTGATCCACCTCTTGATCAGGGATTCCAGCCTGAAAAAGTCTGAAAACCCCTACTCTACAGCCTCAGCCAAGGTTTTCAGGGGCCTGCATACAGGCCAAGGGGCTTCAATTGTTTTCCCTCATTCTAGCCAACTTCCTGGCCTTGCAAGCAAGGTAGAAATTAAGCCAAACAAGCATTAGGACTCAGCTTCTAGCTCCCAATTTCCAATCTTGTCAGGCATCCTGGACTCTCTTTTTGGCTGCTTCTCCTAATTAGCATCGAGCATGCTTTCCTGACATTAACTATAGCACTTGCACCCTGCCAAGGTTTCATGCATCCCTCTACTCCATCCACAATGAGAACAACCAGGCCTTGGATTGGAAGAAACACTGAGAGGTGCAACCAGCAACGGGGAGGGGGGAATGAGGACAAGATAATCGGCTAAAATACTAAGACAGGAGCTACCAGGTAAATGGGACAGGAATATAAGATGCCCAGGTTCCCACCCTTCCAAAGCATCTTCCTCAAGGCTCAGGAACTTGTAGCACAATGAGAATTTTCAACAATGCAGCTGGAGTGAGTACCTTTCTGAAAGGCTATGCACAGACTCTATGCTTATTAGCCCTCTTAGTAAAGTGGCATGGTTCATGGTCAATACACCCTCAAGAAGCACTCAGCAAATTGGTTGGAATAATTACTATTTTGGGGACATCTCATTCAACAGACAGCCCAACCCCATCCCTATTAACTTCTGCTTTCTTTTCCTTCTCACCTTTGCTGTATTGCAATCACTTTGGCTGATCCCATCTAGGGAGTACAGACTCCATAGTCTTGTTTCCACCACATGCTTAACCTGGTCAGCCATCAACCCAACCAAATCTTACTGGTGGTTCTGGGCAGCACCCAATTGCACTCAATGGATCAAAAATCACAATAGGGAGGGATACTATATCCTATGCCCCCCTTCCAGGAAGAGCCTGGTGTCCCACCAGCACCTGGGTCAGGCTTCATGACATCACCATCCCCTTCCACATTAGGCAGGGATAGATGTGACTTGATCACCTCACCTAGCACTGTTTGGGGATTGTGTTCTGTCATGTGAGGGTGGACAGTGAGTTCTATAATGGAGAACCTTGCTCTTTTTTTGTCCAGTCTTTCTCTCCAACTCTTTTTCCTGGAGGACCAGGTAGGCAAAACAAGTTCATTAACCCAGTTTAGGTGTTCCCACAACACAACTAGAGTTAGTGTAACCTTATGCATGACTTTGGTTTTGATAAAATTTAACCTTTGGGGGAAAATTGATGGGTCAATTGACTCGTTTTTGGGGTCCCCACAATGCATTAATACACACACACCCACACACATACACACTGACTGAGGTCACTGTGTTGTGAGAACAGGCCTTTTGTTTGTTCCCATCTCATCCCAAACTTTCTCTCTTCCCTTTCATTACCAGTCAGGTCAATACACTTTGTCAGCTGTGTTAGTGATGATCAGAAGGTAGGAGAAAATATTTCCAGCATTAAAAAAGGCAACATGGAAACTACATAACAGCTTACATCAGTGTTGTCCAATGCTGGCTGGGGAATTCTGGGAGTTGAAGTCCACTCATCTTAAAGTGGCCAAGTTTGGACAACACTGGCTTACATAGTCAGACTAAGGGGAGCAATACAGGTGATGATGAAGACATATTTGCTAGAGTTTCAGCTCTCAAATCTCCAAACTGAACTGACATTCCAAATTGGATCAGCCTTTTGAATTGAATTGTCTAGCCGAGCTGCATTTTTTTTTTTTTTTTAAATGGAGCAGTCAGACTTTCTGGATTGAATCCATCTTATTCAGTGCTTTGATTCAATTGACTGATTCAATTTTTTTCCAAACCAAATGATTGGTTCAGATTGGATCAGAGCTAATTCATACGTCTCTAACTTTTGCCCACCTTGGTTGGGGAAGGGGGTGAGCAATCCTTAATCCATTCAGGATGAAATCAGCATTGTACATATATTCTCCAAAATTGCAAAAGTTCAACACACATTTTCCTTAAACCCCATTTGGGAATCTGTCAGGGGCATCTGCAGGGTGGGTCAAAAGAGTCAAGATGTTGGCCACATTGTGCGATCAAAGCCGATCGTCTCAAATTTTTTTTACTCTCCCTGTGGACACACTGACATCTGTGCTGCATCCTAGTAAACTCCAGTCCTAACATGGAAGATAACACATCCAGGTTTTGAACAAGCTGGGATCATACAGAATATCTGTAAGGTTAGTGAAACAACAAATCTGATCCATCAAGATGTTCGGTGCCCGTTTTCCCCAGATAGCTATTCCAAGCCAGAAATGTGTTTGGCCATATAAACCATCTCTCACCCCACAACTCTCAGTAATAAAATGGATGCCATTTTGCAATAAGAACATTGCTGTTCTGGTGGGTCGAGATGCTGTGCTCAGAATGCAAACAACCAACATAAATTTGTTGTGCGACGTATGATTGGGTTCACGCGTTTCCTTTTCTTTACAAGTGGAAATATAGTCAATGCTTTAACACACCTTGATTAAGACATGGTAGGGCCGACAAAGGCAATATAAAATTGTTACAGGCCTTCAGTGGCCCATTCTGGGCTAAATCAAATCTTGCTTTCTTCCCCCCTTAGCCACAAAATGAAGGAACGAGGACTGAACAAACTATCATCGTGGCCACCGAAAAGACCCCAGCAGTTCAGCCTTAGAAACATAGGCAGCCTGCAAAAAAATCGATGTGGCCGTTGTAAAACCTTTACTAAGTCAACACCGAAGGGCTTCCTTCTTAACAAGACTCTTATTGGCTTCCTAAGCAATCATTGGCACCTTTCGAAATCAAATAATAATTGAATATGAGCAACAGCAAGGCAAAGTGAAGGTGATTTAATGAAGAACATTTTTGCTGCCCGGAGAATTTGATGTTGAGATTGATTGTGTTACTAACGGATCTTCACGTTGCCTGAAAGGACCCACAAACAACAATTCCACCACTGTGCTGGGGGCTATAAAGAAAGAACACAGCTACCTCCTCGGCTCTCGCTGTCCGCTGGTTTCACCTGGATCGGCCTGTTCATCTGTGAGGGAAGAGAAAAGAAGCAGCATTAGCAGGGGATTCCTAGGGCCACCTTCTTCATCTCTGAGTTTAGAATGAATCTGCCACGAATTTGTATCCATGTGATTTCTATAGCTGTCTTCAGGAAGTTTGGCCTTCTTTCCCCCCCAAATGTTCAGTCTAGCTTACAGATTTGGGGTTTCCTAGCGGCCTCCCATCCTGCAGACCCAACTCTACTTAGCTTCTGAGCAGAGACACGATTGAGCAGATGTTGCTGGGGCTTGCTCCTTAGGTAAGTCCATGCAAAGAGACACAACTGGGCCTTCAGGAAATTCTGTTATTGGTGATTGCATCCCAAATCATTGGGACTTGGTAATGTTTCATCATGAACATTTCTGAGAAAATGCCTTGTATTTCAAAAGTAGATTCTAGGTCCTTTAGTTCTGAGAACTAACTTGAAACTCAAGGCCGTGCATGGGAGAAATCTTGGATCTTAAGAAGAAACGGTACAGCAGGCCCTCCTGTGGTTGACACAGTGGGGCTACATGGTCCCAAAAATTTCTATTTCCTCTCACCCTTTTGCCAAAAATGGTTCACCTGCCCTTGCCCAGGATAATGCTACACATAAATGTGCACTGCACATTAATTATTCTCCCTTCTGCACAAGAGACTTCCACTTTGTATCCTGAAGCACGGGAGTGCTTGAGAAAGTTCTTCAAACTTCACTGTGCTTTTGAGCTTGTTTTTCTGGTTGGAAGGGGTAAAAGGGGTGCAATCTTTCCATTGCTTGGAGGTCTCCTGGTTTCTTAGTCCCCCAATGGGAGGAGTTTTTTTTAGGACCATTTTCCTAAACTGTAATTGAAGACTGTACAATGAAAGAGAGAGCACATGTTTGCGTCATGGCATCATGACACACGTGATGTCATTGTGACTTATACCGGATTCCCACAGTCTAGCCATTCACTCAAGAACATCGATCCTTCTGTCAACATGTCATAGAAGCACTAGAACTGTGGAGTTGAAAGGGACTACAAAGATAATCTAATCAAACCCTCTGCAATATGTAGGAAAACTAATTAAACCATCATTATCCAGCCTTCTCTTAAACACCTCCAGAAATAGAAAACCCAAAACTTCCATGGACAGACTCTTCCACTGTTGGACACATCTTACCATCAGGAAATTTCAACAAACTCTAGATAGCTGCAACTCATACCCCTACTTCTGGTCCTAGTTTCTGTGGTTGTAGAAAATAGTTATTGTCCATTTTCCTTGCAGCCTTGCTTACCTGAACATGGCTATCATGCTTCCCCTACGCCTTCTTTTCTTCAGACCAAGTAGTGTAGACAACAGCATTGGCATTTCCCCATTTTTTAAAGACTGCCTGAAATTGGAAGCTCTAGATGAAACCATCCTGAACTGTGAGTTAAGCCTCTTGCCATGTTTAATGCAAATGTGATTAGAGCTACCGTCACATTACATCTAAGCACGTTTTCCCTCTTGAGACACACAGACGGTGAGAACTGCTCAGCTCTCCATCACGTTAACCTACTTGCCCGCCACTTTGATCGCTTCTAAATGCTAAATATGTTTGCGGAGCAATTAGAATAAATCTTGATAGTGGTTATGAAATGCTTTCGAAGACACTGCTACCACTAAGGATAATAAAAAGAAAGGAAAGAAGGAACTACCTCTGGCAGAGACCAATAAGGATTCGGGAGAATGCCCTGTGATGGGGAAGCCTTGAGGTTCAAGGTTTCTGCTGCTTGAAAATGTGAACTGGCAGCTCTGTAAGGAACTTGTCTCTTGATGGCATCATTAGGGCTGGCCTCATTGTTCTGGGAGGGAGCAGCAATGTGTTAGAAGAGACACAAAGCTGGATGCTACACAACCAGTCCAGGAGAACTTGTTATCTCATCAACAGCTACCAAAGGTTTAGTTGATGGTCTAGGCTGGGTTGTACCTGGGTTCATCATTCCTGAAGTATCTCTGAATCTCCCACCTTAAAATGTATAGTGGGACCAATCAGGATTCATGGATTTCTGAACCTGCCTGTGTTTGGAAGAGATGTGGTGGAAACCTTCAGCATATATGTCCAGCTGGGATCCAAGAAAAATGGAAAGAGAAAGGAATCTGCTCTGATCAACCAGAGCAGGGTGGCCATGCCTACTTGCAGAGGGGGGTGCCCAATATGACTCCCCCCAGGGGTCATTTCATAATGAACTTTTATCAGACTCATTGGATACAGTTTACAGTGGATCTGACAAAGATCATGATAGATTAGGAAGGAAGGAAGGAAGGAAGGAAGGAAGGAAGGAAGGAAGGAAGGAAGGAAGGAAGGAAGGAGGGAAGACCAGAGCCAAAGAGTGGCATTTAGAAAATAGCCTCCCTCAGTTATCTTACACCAAGTCAGCTATATTGTTTCCTGCTCCAACCACCACATTACCATGATGTTGCTTAAATATCAGGTATTCCAAAAGTAGCTGCCTAAAACCTGTTGAAGTCCTTCTGTCAACACGAGTTAGACTTTGGTGTTTTCATTTATTTAGATAGCCCATCAAGAGGAATGGAGAAGTGGATCTTAGCATGCAACTCTCCCCAAGAAAAAGTACTGTGGTGGCATCAAGTCCTGATTCTTGTGGTGATGTGTCACTGGACTAGATTTGAAGGGACTGAAACCTCTGCTTATCCACAAGCACCTTGAATCCTGGGCCAGCTGCTACCCTACTTTGCAGGGCTGATGTGAAGACAAAGTAGATGTGAGAGGAGAATTATGGAGATTCTTCTGATCTTCTTGGAAGAAGAAGAAAAAAAAGGAAACAAAACTTTATCTCTACGCTCACTTGCAAAATTGTGAGTATGTACATGTGTGAAAGAAAATGATGTATGAGTTAGCAGGTGAATTTCCACATACCAGCTACCACCTGGATGAGAAAAGAGCTGCATAGAAAGTATACCATCTAGTGAAGCATGGTTGCTTCAATGAAGACCTCCTCTTGTGGAGGTCAGCTCCTGGGGAATACACACCTATGCAGTTTTCTTGGCAATGTCATAAAAGTAGTTTGCTAGCACCATTTTATAGGATGTTTTGGGGATTTCCCATTCTAGGAGTTCATGGTAGTCTCCCATCCTGGTAGTAATTAGGTCTTTTCCTCTTTAGTTGTGCGTTTGTGTGTATGACCAGAGCTGGGCAACTAAACCAACAGACCATACACTAAAGTAAATTACTTAATGCTCTGGAAGTGTATCAAAAACTTGCTCATAAGGGGCTGTCCTCAAGCCCTACCAACTGCTTTCTACTGATCTTTACCTTCTTCCCTTGTGGCCTTTGTCTCCTATTGCCTTCAGCTTTGAAAGAATCAGCTTTGACCTGATTCCAAAAACAAAAAAACAAAAAACCCTTGGCCAGAGATGGTGTGACTCTCTATCCTATCTACTAAACTTGCAAAAATCTTTCTTCCAAGAAAAGTTTGCATGGAAGGAGGAAGGTAGTAGGATCAAATGTTGGAGAACGAGACATTTCTCAATGGAAGGAAAAGATTGGGGAGGGAATAACCCGCTGAAATGACTAAGTAGACGTAGAGGGTAATTTAATGTACAACATGATTTCTGCACTTGACAATGGTTTCATAGTGCAAGGATACACATACCCCCATAATGCAAATTGAGATCAGCTTGACATGAGAGACACCAATTATGGGGAGAAACACTGAGAGGGAAATAATTAAGTTTCTTTTCTCTGGAGATGGGATTTCACTCCACCCATCCTGCTAGTCAAGCAAATGAAATGGAGGAGCAGAGAAAAGAAGGTGCTGAACAGGAGAGAATCTCATTCTGAGTTGGCCCAAGGTGATTTAGAGCGGAATTAAAATTTTGCACACCCACCCCCCGTCTTTTCATTTCTGGAGTGACTTGATTGGAACCTTTGAAACTTAGCCTGAAGTTTCTTTTCAGGTTTGGCACTTTTTGGAAAGGCAGAAACTGTATTTCTCAGCAGTTTAAATACTTTCAAATCCACATTGAAATATGCGCTTTGAGGAGGGAATCAAAGTACACAGGATATAATTTCAAAATAAGAAGATATGATTTGAAAGAAAATACGCATTTTAAATTTGCTTATCCCAATGCATTTCTCAGTGTGTTTTTAAAGGTCTGTTTTTAATGAGAGGAACTGGCTGGATTTATTATTAGACAGGCAAACCTGGAACAGACTGAGTTCACACAACATGCAGATACTATTGATTAACTGTGCTCTGTAGAATAAGCCACAATTGCCTGGATTCATGCAACAGGGTAGCCAAGGGGCACACAACTTTTCCCAAGCCACCCTTGGTTTTAAACAGTGCTATGGAGCTAAACTCCCCAAACCAGTGGCTGGGGTAGGACAGAAACTAAATTTGCTTCTATTTCATTTAAAAATACATTTAATTAAAATTATATGGTGCTAACATAGAAGTAGTTTTTCACTACCTTGTTTTAGGATATTGTTTTTACTTCCTACAGTTGCGAGATTCCAAGCACAATTCTTCCTTTTCTTATTCGGTCACGTAAATATTACAGTAATGGGCAAGGTCTCCAGTTACGTAAAGTGTTGAGCAAACTCACTGTGCAACTCCTTGACCAGGTGTACTGTCCTGTGAAGACCATTCAGAGTTTTGCACATGGAAAGGAACTGGTTGAAAGCCTCCAAAGATGATCGGCCAGATGGGGAGAGAACCAGCATGATGCAAAGCAGAGCAAAGCAAGGTGGAAGCCTCACTTCTTCATGAAGCTGCTTCATGAAACAACTTCAGAGAAGAACTTGCCTCAAAGCACAATTGAAGCAAAGGTGTACCATCTCCTGCAGTCTCAAAGCTTGAAAGTTGCACTGCGGGATTAAAACATGGATGCTTAAAACGATGCAGACCGGCCCTATGTTTGTGAACCTGTACACTCCAAAGCACCTTTTAGAGAGGGAAGCCAAAGTACTACATTGGCCTCCTGATTTGTCCATAGCATGCCTGGAAACTGCTGTTCTTTTCGTTGATGAGCGCCCTCATTTCATTGCACCCATAATTTGCCCAGGACAACTCTGCAAAACAGCTTGACTGACAAACTCACAAGGGGATACCTCTGCTGCTCATTATGATTTGTTTTTCCCCCTTAGGTAAATTCAGATGGTGACAGGATCAAAGGACAACATTCCCAAGGAGCTCTTCAGGCAAAGAGGTCCTCCATGAAGAATGTTTTTTCCATCATCAGCATCATCAGTTTTATGAATAAACTTTGTGAGGAGAGCAAGTTCTATCTTTTTTAAGGATGGGACAGCCAAGGTGAACTGGGACACACCCCTCTATCTCTAACCTGAAACTATTTTTAAGAATGAAGTCAAACCACAGGCTGACATAGCCAACAAACGGAGTTATCTATTAGGCTGCACATGCTATTCTTTTCTGGCAAGAAACATGCAAATTCCTATCTGGTTTAGAGTTGGTTAATACTTGAAGATCATCAGAAAAGTTCATCTCCAAGGAAGGCAGTAAAAAGACACTTCCGTACTGCTGCCAGAATCCCCCTACATGTCCACATTGATGGGCCCATGCAGTCACCAGAAGTCAAGACTAACCTAAAGAGCCTTTGTCTTTACCTTAAGAAAGGGGGGGGGGGGATCTCACCAGCATTCCATTTAATGGAAAAGGTTTTGTTGCAAAATTCCTTTCAAAGGGTAAGAGAATTTTGGAGAAATTCACACAGTGGAGTGGGGTGTCTTTGCACGGGTTTCCTAATAAAGGGGGCAAGGAGTGTGCGTTTGTTATTACAGTGCTGTCCTGTGCCACTCTACGGAAGTGAAAGTTGGATTTTGAAGAAGAAGGCTAGGAAGAGTATTGATGCTTTTGAACTTCGGTGTTGGAGAAGACTCCTAAGAATCCATAGACAGCCAAGAACACAAACCAATCGATCATCAAACACATCAGTGCAGACTTCTCACTCGAGGCACAAATGACCAGGCTCAAATTATCCTACTTTGGATGCATTATGCAAAGACTTAGCTCTCTGGAGAAGGCTGTAATGCTGGGAAAGGTAGAAGGAAAGAGAAGAAGAGGGTGGCCAGCAGCAAGGTGGATGGACCCAGTTACGGTGGTGATGGGGTCACCACTGGAAGACCTGGAAGGCCAGGTTAGGGAGAGGTTGTCATGAAAAAAGTCTATCTATGTGGTCACTAGAAGTAAAAAAATGACCTGATGGTACATAATCAATCAATCAATCAATCAATCAATCAATCAATCATTGTATAAAGATTTACCTAGAAGTCTACAGACTACCTGGCTTCTCATGGTTTAATTAAATAATGAGGGAAGAGAGCAAAAGGGAAAGTTCAGATAGGGAAGTAAAGAAGCTAAGGAAGGTCTGTAGCAGGAAACAAGAGCACTGGCTGTATTCCACATTTTGCAACCTCGGGCAGGCTCAAAAACACCACCAAGAGAAATGAGGAAGAATTTCTCAAGCATCTCAAGAAGAAAGATGAGAAACAGAAGCCTGTTTTGAGCTAAAGAGGAAAAGAAAAGAACACTGAGAAATTACCATCCAAAATTTGGCCCACCAGTTCAGATCCAATTAAAGAAATCTGGAGAAGATGAGCTCCGATTGTCCTCTTGGCTGTCATGTCTGAAGCCAACGTCCCCACTTTAAAGTACAGCACACATACCCACCCACATGTTGGCACACAAGGCTCTCCCCCTGCCTCCTTCTGCCCATGTCCTCCCCAAGCTCAGATCACAAACACGACATCATTTTTCATGTCCAATTACAGCCGCGGTGGTGCCACTGTTAAAAGACAGTGCAGGTATTCCTGTCAGAATGGGTTTGAGTTACAAGAAGCGATGAATTACAGCAAACCCTTTTTCAATTCTCTGCAGAATGAAATGTCAGAGTCCGTCGTTCTATATTTCTGAGCACCATCAGCTACAGGCTAGCAAAGAAATTAGACAAGGGACAGATGCTTCACTGAATTGTGATTTTGTGGATGTGAACAGTTCTCTTCTCTTCTCTTCTCTTCTCTTCTCTTCTCTTCTCTTCTCTTCTCTTCTCTTCTCTTCTCTTCTCTTCTCTTCTCTTCTCTTCTCTTCTCTCCTCTCCTCTCCTCTCCTCTCCTCTCCTCTCCTCTCCTCTCCTCTCCTCTCCACTCCACTCCACTCCACTCCACTCCACTCCACTCCACTCCACTCCTCCTTTCCTTTCCTTTCCTTTCCTTTCCTTTCCTTTCCTTTCCTTTCCTTTCCTTTCCTTTCCTTTCCTTTCCTTTCCTTTCCTTTCCTTTCCTTTCCTTTCCTTTCCTTTCCTTTCCTTTCCTTTCCTTTCCTTTCCTTTCCTTTCCTTTCCTTTCCCTTCCCTTCCCTTCCCTTCCCCTCCCCTCCCCTCCCCTCCCCTCCCCTCCCCTCCCCTCCCCCAGGGCTTTGACTGAATCATTTATGAAGCTTCAAGAAGAATCAGAACCAGTCTAGAAACCCTTTGGATTCTTTATGCTTTGGGGCTGAGATCTCTTGACAGCAGGATCAAACTGGGTTAGTACAGCAAATCCCAGAGCTCTTAGCTAGACAGGTCATTGGGAAAGGCTGATTGGAAAAAGGCAAACAATTTTTGAACTGTTGCTAAAAAAAAAAGGCAATTTGTGTCCATGTAGAGCTTGACTTGGACACTCGTGACCAAGGTGCGAGTGAAATTATACTAACAAAAATGAGTCTGGAATCACAGCAGTTTTCTTTATGTTTTACAGATCCACTCAATACTAGTTTAGCATTTGGTTCTTGGCTAGAATCTTTGGCAGGGGTGAATTGGGAAGATGACTCTGTGTGTGTGTGTATCTATGCAGGTGTATTGGAGTATGTGTGCATTTCTGGTTGCAGAATAATAAAAGATGCAAACCCTTTTCTTAAAAAAAAACAACAGGATCTATTTATGGAAGGAAAACAAAATGGCACCACCTGGTTTCAATCCTACCTGGGGTGTGTGTGAATGCATGCATACATGAGACTTTGGCACCAGGTGGGAGAAATGGTGCCAGCCTCTTCCAAATGCAGGAAAACAACATTGACGGAGCACCAAGAGCTCTTTAATTGGTACCTAGTGGACTGCAGTCCTGCCAATGAGCACCCTCAGTAAAAACACATCCCAATGAGCTTTGATCCATCATAATGAGATGGCGTTTGCTGCATTATTGGTATGCATCCCCCCAGAATTCCCTGGATACTGTGCAGCTCCTGAGGTTGCTTAAAGAAAGGGGGGAAGAACCTGATAAAAAATAGGTAGGAAAATGCTTTCCCTCCCTATTTTATTAATTCATTAAAAAAGCCCTTGAAATAGTTACCATGACAGTGAAGAAGCTTTGTATTGCCTCCATGGTGGCAAGGCAAATATTAGAAACTGTTGTTCAGAAACTTGCCAAAAGACAAAAAGGGTTTCTTTTTAATTAGCTTTTCTGCTTCTTCAGGAATTGGCAATCAAGTCGGCATAGTCAGTAATAAAGCGGTTTGGATATTATGGGGTTGAGGTCTGATTAGAGAATTGAGAGACGTCTTAGAAGCCATCTAGTTCAATCTCCTACTAAGTGCAGGATCTACTAGAGCATCTCTGCCCCTCCAGTCTCTGGAGGAAGACCACTACCAGCGGAGAACCCACCATTTCGTGTGGCAGCCTGTTCCACTGGCTCTCAGAAATACAGCCAGGATGTTCTTCCTGATGTCTAATCTGAGCCCCTTTCCTTGTGGTTATAACCCATTGTCTTTGGTCCTGCTCTCTGGGGCAACAGAGAGTAAGTCCAGCACTTCTTCTAGGTGACCATCAATGTAGGGGACCTTAGGTTGAAGAAGGGGGTTACCTTTCAGGAATGTGGAAATCCCACCAGGAGGAGCTGCCTCCATAATGCAAAGAATGGCCACTTCAGACAAGATGTGTACAGGACACTGACCCATAAACTAACCATCTTTGCCTAGTGTGGTGTGAACCCAACACAAATGACTTGATCAATTGGACTAAGGGAATAAGCAAGGGGTGCAAAGCACATGTCCGTGCAAGGCTGTATTGAGTTTGGGCTCCGTTCCATAACTATATGGGGGACCCAGGTCTTTATGGGAGGGGGATTTAGGAGTTTTGATGGGGCCTGGGTGCCCCATTTTTCCTGGGCTGCCCCAAAGGTCAGAAAGAGCACATCTGGAGTCCCATCCATTTGGGATGGAACTCAGAGGTCCCAAAGGGATGCAGCTGGACTCCATGTTTTGCAACCGAGGCAAGCAAATCACTCACCCTCTGCATCTGCCTGTGGATCTTTTTAGAGGTTTGTTCCTCCCCCCCCCCCGCCCCCCAAATCCCTCAAATTCTGCTGGTTTTGATGCAAGTCATCCTAGGGCAGGGGAAGCAAAACTATCAAGACGGGTCCATGATTGTGCAACTGAAACCCTGCTCCACTCTTTATTAACTCATATCAACTGTCTTCCTGTTATCTGACAGTCATAATTTGGGTGGGCAGGGAGAGGGGATCGGTTTATTCATAAGCAATGTTCACCCCTTTGCTTAAGAAACTTCCCCAGGATTCTTTGTGGAGAAGCCAATAAAATGGTGCATTCAGATACAATGGACTTTCCTTCATTCTCCTGCCTGGCTTACAAGTCCCACAACACAGTAAAATTACAATGCCATTGTATGTTGGGTTGAACCTACCATTGCCTGGATCCCAAACAAAATATGGATCAATAATAAAAAGGACAGGTAAGATTTTTCATGGGACGTAGACATGATGATGGAACTAATGCAGGAAAAACTAGGATTCCCAAAAGGTTTGGGGTTGGGTGGGTTAGATAAGATGTATTAAGTGAAAACAGTCTCCCTCCTTCCCTCCCTCCCTCCCCCTCCCTCCCTTCCTTCTATAAAAGATATCCAAGATGAAGGCTATCATTTTAAAACAAGAAGGAAACAAAGCAGATTATTCTCCATGTTCCATTAGGTTTATAATTTTCAGTAGCAGGAGGTTTCAGTGCCTGAGGTAGATGTGAGTTTATACTAATTGGAAATGAGCATTTTCTGCTCCGGGCAGGGAAGAAAGATCTTTTCCCCCACATTGTAGGACTAGACATCAGTTTGAAGTGAGAGTTGCAGTTTTTGTCCATTTCAAAGCTACACACTATTAAAAGATATTGATAAGAATCATCATTGTCGTCGTCATCATCATCAACCCATTTTATAGTCTTGGCCCGTTCAAAATTATTAAAAGTCGTGACACCAAAGAGACTCCTGAGGTCTAGCTCCTTTATCGTGGGATTCCTCTGTTGTTACTGTTGGGAGATTTATTCATTTATTTATCAAATGTATATGCCACTGCAGTCACCATCATGACTCTCGGTAGCTGACAAGGTATAAAACTACAATAAATGTCAGGAATATTGTGGGGCAGAGAAATTATTTCATGTTTGTTCTAGTAGTCCTCATTCACTTTGATGAAAGAAAATTTGCTTTTGAAGTTCTGTCTAAGGATGAGAGAGTGTTGGTAAAAAATTGTCAGGAGTGGAATGGGGTATTCTTACCCTTATTGACTGAAATGGCCGTGGAGTGTGTTGAAAATCTTGTCCTACTTGGGTAGCGTATCTTGGCTGCAAAAACATATTCGGCCACTGGATGGCAGCACAGAAATCAGAACATTATAATTGAATGTTGCCCTCTAGCGGACATGTAGAGAGCCAGTTTGGTATCGTGGTTAAAGCATTAGCCTAGAAACTGGGAGACCCTGAGTTCTAGTTCCCCCTAGGCACGAAGCCAGCTGGTTGACCTTGGGCCAGTCCCTCCCTCTCAGCCCTAGGAAGCAGGCAATGGCAAAACCATCTGAAAAACCTTGCCAAGAAAACTTCAGGGACTTGTCTGGGCAGTTGCCAGGAGTCAACACTGACTCAAAGGCACCAAAAATAAAAAACAGTGAACCTATGGGGTATTGCAGCCCAGATATGCTAGCCCTATTCTTTATTCTGCCCCCTCTCTCTCTGTGGGCCGGCAGCCTGCTTGGTTCCTTACTGTTGAGTTCTTCCCAATGGAAGACTTCAGATGGGAACTTCTCCAATGGAGCTTTTTCAATAAAGTCTCAACTGAGAGAAGTTCTGCCTTTGAGAAATTGTTGGAGATTTTCTCCTCTGCTGCAAATTTGGTGGTGATCTTGTGCTTCAGGGGCTAAGTCCCATCTTCTCTGAAGACTGAACTTGGCTCACAATTATCTCTACTTCCTGGAAGTTTGTTTTAGGCTTTCAAGGGGTGCAAAGCAACCAAGTTGAATGCTGGTAGCATGTTTCAGGGGAGAACGGAAGATTGAGTGGTCAGCCATAGTGGTACAAGGAAGAAGGAGAAGATCTCATCTTGGAGCTCCCATTTATAGGATTCCAACTGCAAACCCACCAGCATAGCTGCCTAGTCTGTGACTTGTGGTTATTAAGTACCATCCTGATTTCCATGCAATGTTCTGGAGTGATGCTGTTTTGACCACCTTGAGAGCACCGTGGGTTACTTGACTGGCTAAGCAGTAGCTGGAGGACAGAACAGAAAAGAAGAGCCCATCACCAACCTTTCTGCACAGATCCAACCATCAAGAGCTGCTGGAGTCCAAGGGTTCTTTCTGGAGCTGGTGGTGGGGAGTTCAGCTGGCCTGTCTCTTTGTGACTTAGCTGTTCTTCTGCATGGAAATTGTTGTTTTGAAATGCATACCGTAAACTGAATCTGTCTGTAAATTTCCGAGACCCTGAGGGTTCATCCATATACAGAAGTCAGCTGGGAAGAAAGATGGATTGATTTTGGGAAGGCGGCGATGCAAATGCAGGCTCAGAAGAGAAGCAAGCACACTTTCCTTGTGTGCAAATGGCCTGCAGCAATCACTCTCAGTAGAACCGGTGGTGCACTGCCTGATTCGTAAAGGTCAGAGCCTTCAAGATACATTTTTTCATTTCTCATATAATCCTGGTTTGGATCTTCTTATCTGTTTGTGCAAGGCTTCCCTGAAATATATCATTTTGGACCAAGCAGGGTGGGAATAGGAGGGTGGATAGAAAGACTCTGGCAATCTCTTGAGCAAACTGTGACCTTGGAAATGATTAATCTCCTTCTTTTATTGCACAGGTCCTTCTTTGTCTTTTCCCCCAGTTGGTGCTACTTACTTTTAGCACAAACACCTGATAAAACTGGCCAGCAAAGTTTTTTGGTGTTGCCTGCAAGGAAATTCTTCATAGCATCCTTTCCCACTTAGGAATATCCAGACATACTGGGACAATTAGTTCCAACTGGTGCAGAGGATGGGAACTGTAGTGTTCAATGAGTGGAAAAGCCTATATTTTGCATTTTCTAAGTATTTGCTTGCTTGTTGATTATTCTCTTATTATTTTTACCATACCTAAACCATTCCTTCACCTACAGGAGGTCCCAGGACAATGCTTCATGAATTCTAAAAACAGTCAGGATATAAAGAAAGAGTCATGATAAGAAATGGGAAATATTCAAGGAGTGAACCCATTATCTAAAGCCAAAGTTAACTGAATGTTTAATTTAAGGGGCTGGGACAAAGAGGCACATTAACTTGACATAAGAAAAATAACCATAAAAATTGCATTTCTTTTGGGAGCTCAGACAAAATTTTGGATTCAAGAAAATGCTTCCTGTTGTAAATCTATAATAGAACCCTCCTGATGATGCTCTCCTCTTCCCCCAAGATCTTAGTTAATGTTTTCATTTGTTGATTTAGAAAAGCATCTGTTAAAACGAATAAGCTTCAATCATGGAATATTTTGCATTAATACAGAGGTTGGTTTCTAAATGTGGTAAGAATGAGACCGAATGGGATATAATGAGAGGGAAGAAGTGGAATGCTTTGACATTGAGCAGGAAGCCAGACAACATTGTTCAATGTCCCCTTGGTTATTCAGTGTTCAATGTAGTTGTGGGTAAATTTGTAGACTCGATTTATATAGCCACCTCTTTCACATACGTGACTCTAGCCAACTTAGAATAAAATAGATAAAATACAGAATATAAAATAAAACACATAGCAGGGCATTATCCAACAGCTATCAACACAACCAAGAGTTGGGCTGTGTCCCACACCCGGGGCCCCAGGCTCAGGCACAAAACCAAGTTTTCAAGGCCTTTCAGAAGGCCAGCAGGGGTGGGGCCAATCTAATCTTAGGGAGGAGGAGGTTCCATAGCGTGGGTGCCACGGCAGCAGAAAAGATGGAAGTGGAAGGACTCCTGCTGGCATTGGTGTTTTGCTCCAATGTTTCTTCCATTGGGATTTAATTGAGGCATGAAGATTAGGAAGGCTAGTAAAGAAGAGATCACTTCTTTTCTAAATAAGTAGCCAGACTGCTATGCTTCACACATCGCAGTGAAATTCTCTTCTGCTTTGAAAAAAATAAAAAGCAAATGCAATGAGAAATTGTAAGGGAGAAGAAAAGAGAAATGTAAGGGGAAAAAAAATGCAGGAAAGTCTTTCTGCAGGGCAGTAATTTTGGTGCACCAACAAGTTGATTTGGTGGTTTATGCTCACAAAAATCAGAGAGTAACAAGTTATGCTGAATTATGAAACTTTGTCTGCTTTTAGGAGGCAGATGTTACAGTATGATCCTGAATGAGCCACTTATTTTCTCATTGGAGGAGAATGGAGAAGATTTTTCAATCCAATCAAGCTTGTTTTCATGGGTTCTTTAAACCCACCCTTCCTTCCTTCCTTCCTTCCTTCCTTCCTTCCTTCCTTCCTTCCTTCCTTCCTTCCTTCCTTCCTTCCTTCCTTCCTCCCTCCCTCCCTCCCTCCCTCCCTCCCTCCCTCCCTCCTTCCTTCCTTCCTTCCTTCCTTCCTTACCATGTCCCAATGCATTAAGCAAGACGTTCCATTAATTTCTTCATCATCATAACTTAAGCCTGGGACATACCCTTTAAATATTCATTCAGCTATGAAAACTGGGCATTAAATTTTTAATAATGTCAAACTCATTTGAACTGAGCTCCTGGGGGACTATTACAATATAATTAGAATAAATATGATGATTGATTTGGTGGAAAGGTTCACCTGTCCATGTCAGCTAATGGTCAGACTTCTTTGCAGACCTGCCAAGTGTCGAGTTATTTACTTCTAACCTGCTTCGGCTTTGCACTCGGTCTTCAGTTTTAGCCACTAGCATTTTCTTGGGTGTCTGTGCCCTCCAATATTACCAAGGTTGGTGAAGCAGCTTGATTGGAAGTGGAAGAGACAACTTCCTGGCATTGTGTCCCTCCCCCCTTTCTGTGGCATTTAATTAAACAGGGTGTGCTGATTAAAGACACCAAAACTTCAGCCATAAACTTTCCACCAGCATCAGACATTAACCTTTTTACAGAGTGTTTCTGAATTAAGAAGGTGTGAACTTTCAGTCAACATACTCCAGAAATAACTCTAGTGGTGGCCATGGAGAAATTTCAGCCAGTGAAAGATTGGGACAGGCAAAAAAGAGAGAGCAAGGCTTGTATTATTAACTTTCAAAACAGATTTGGAAATTCTCACTGGGGCCAAATGCAAGAATCGGTGTCTTGATTCAATTAGATTCATTCATTCGTTCATTCATTCATTCATTCATTCATTCATTCATTCTCTTGGTTGTCTGAGTGACTTTAGGCAACCTAAAACATATTCAAACAATAGAACAAGTATGAAACAACAATAAGCAAACAACAGTATCTGTTGTTATATCAGGGAAGGAAACACCAAGTATTAAAGAATAAAATCCTAATATCAGAGCAAAGTGACAAATCACCCTGTCCTGGGACCTTCTTATCAACAGTTGCTCATCAAGAATAAGATGAAAATTAAGATGTTCATGAGTCCAATTTGACTCTTGGTAACTGAATCAGCATGTCCACATTGTTTTCTTGGCAACAATATGGAGATGGCTTGCCATGGCCATCTTCTGCTCTCTCTTTTTTTTTTTACTTTCACTTTCTAGTCTATCCAACAGACCAGTCTCTTGCTGGTCTCCCATGCCAGTAGCAAACAGATCTTACTCTGCTCAGTATTTTAGGTCTTTATGTATGCACATATTCTCATCCTCTCCAAGAAATAACCAGGCTTCACCCTGCTAGTTCTTGGCTGGAAATGCTGCTCTGTAGCCAGATCATCAAGAGGAACCACTGCCACAGAACATCAAACTCCAAAATATCAGTTATTTCATGCAATTTTGCAGCTTTATCCTGGCAATCAAAACATTGAAAGGAAAGCTCTGTTTGCAGCAGTGGGAGAGTGAAGGGTGAGGAACACCCCCCCCCCCCCAATTTTCAGTATGTGACTGAATACCTTAAATATTGTGACAATCAGATGACTGAATTATTTCTCACAAAGTTCTTAGGATACCTTTACTGATTAGTTGATTGATTCATTTATTTCAGCAATTGGTAGATGTTAGGATCACTCTTCCAAAATCATGAAAATATAGTTTGATATGTAAAGATTGCTTCTCTTCTGACAGTCCTCCACTTCTGATAATTACTGAGAACCTTCCAAGTGAAAAGATCTTATTTCACCACTTTCTTAAATAATAGAATGGTCAGGGTCTCCCAACCTTGGAAAGCAAGTTAATTCAAGGTGAGAGGCTGCTACTGAGAAGGCCATCTCCGTGACTCCAGCATCCTGGACCCCACAGGTGATGGAAGCCCAAGTGCCTCCTCCTGGCTAGACTATCTTGGGTGGGAAAATTCCACCTGGAGCAGTCAAATGAAAAATATTCAACCCATAAGAGGCTTTATGGCAACTGCCAGCATCTTGAATTGGGCCTGGTTGTTATTGGCAACCAATGTAGCTCCCACAAAACCAGTACTATTTTACCAGTTAGAACCAGTTAACAGATGGATAGCTGCATTCTGTGCCACCTGCAGCTTCTGGATCATCCTCAAGGGCAGTCCCATATACAACAAACAGCAGTAATCTAGAAAAGATTTGAGCAGGGCACAAGTCCATGTCTTCAGGACTTCCCAGTCCAGGAAAGGTTACAACTATCAGACCGCTAAAAGCTGGTTGTCAGCCATTCACGATAGATCAGACAAGGACACCAAAGTTATGAATGCTAATACTACTTTTATTATAGGGTTATAGTAACAGAATCTTGCAAGTCTGAAGGTGCCTCCCCACTCCCTGCCTTTATCCTAAATAGAACTAGGGAGGTGAAGTCTGAGACATTTTCTCAAGTAATATTCCTGCTTTGGACTCAGATTTCTCTTATGTGATCATTGTCTTGGCTACAGCTGTTCCTCCTGTTCCTCAAGGTTTTTCTTATAGTTCATTACACTGGTCAAAAGCTTTCCTGATCAAATCCTTCACCTGCTACTAGAGCAGAAGCCATAAGTCCAAGAGATCCCCAGACTGTGGACCTATTCTTTCAAGGGAAGCACTACCCTTTGAAGGGCAAGGGATTAAATAAGATAGCCTCTGTGTCAACAGCAACTCCATCTCATTGGTATTCAGTCTGAGTCTCTTCCATCCCATCTAGCCCCTCACTGTTTCCATATATCAGGTTAAGACTTCCACCATATCTACTAATTGGTCTGAGGTAGAGAGGTAAAGTTGGGTCTTTTACATATATGGATGATACGCAACCCAAAACGATGGACAGCCCCCCCCCCCCCGCAGTTTCATGTAGAAGTTAAATAGAAAGGGGGAAAGGGCCAAGCCCTGGGTGTGAAGGAATGTATCTACAAAGGGGGAAGTGGTGTGATGGAATGCAGTAGAGGCCCAAGTTCTCAAGAAGGAGGGAGACCATTCCAGGAAGGGAAAGGGGGAGGCAAGAGGCAGCACAGTCCAGAGCAGGAGCATGGGAAGAAGAGACTTAAGATAGCCACTCCCTAGATTCTCCCAGAATATATCTATTAGGTCAGCATAGTACAGATTGAGTGTGGCAAGATTCTGTCTATATGGGGTAAGCAATAAAGAACTGGACTTGGCTGGATTGTTTCCCTGTTGTTCTTGGACTGGGCCTGACACTAGAGTAGTTCTGTAGGCTGGAAATCGGTCAATAATTACTTAGGACAGTTAGGTCAAGTGGCAGTTTCTTGTGGATGGAACATACTACTGCCCCCTTAAAGGATGGTGGCATCATTCTCTCTCTCAAGGGACACATTCACCACCTCCTGTACCCATGAGTGTACCAGCCAGCAGGGGTAACAATCCAATTTGTGGATAGTTGAACTCATTCCACGGAGAACCCTAGGCAAGGCTCAAAAAAATCTCAGATGATCTCACAAGACTTTACTTTTGTCATGTCATGAGATCCCATCCATCCTGTTTCCTGCTCAGTGTGACTGTGAGCAATTTTGTCCAAATGTCTCTGGGAAATGGTGTACAAAAGTCAGTGGGAAGCTCTCCAGTTCCCAAAAGAGAGTGAATTGTACTAAACACCACAGGCCGACATTCCACAGACACAGTAAGTGCAGAGAAGTATCATGCTCCACCAACCTTCCCAGCAGGGTGTAACTTTGAACTTGAACCTGTACTCATGTATAGTCATCCTCCCTCCTTGCCTGCCACTAGTATTGTTCCAGGAGACTCCTCAAGTAATTCATTTCCACAGCTCCTCAGTAAAGTCAAGAGCACCTATGGATCATCACCCCGGCAGAAGAACCCTGTCAATTGCCTTCATTGTCTCAATGTTCTGGAAGTCAACTGGAAATTTCCCAAGGACCCACTGGAAACCAATTGCATCTATAAGGCTCCTGGGGCAGACTAAGCTAATGGCTCTGTCCCCTCCACATAAATCAGTAGTGGCTGTGTAATGGTACATGGGAATAACCTTGGGAGAAAGGAGGGAGAGCTGCAGACAGTACAACCGGTGTGTAAAAGTTATCTCAGCCTACAGAAGGAGAGAGAGCATGGGAAATGTTTCAGAAGGAAACTTCCCTAGTTTTCTGGAGAGTAAAAGGAGAGGAGGGGAGGAGTACTTTTGGCCTTGCAAGATTCTGTTAAAGTTACCTTGCAATAAAGATAGAGCCAGTATTCCTTGTTGTTCTTCTTATCTGGGCTACCTCACAGAACTAACAGACTGTGACCCTCAAGGTAAGCAGATATGACCATGACAAAGGACTGAAGTTAATATCCTCCATCCCCAGATCACATACAGATTGGAAGTTTTGGATCCCCATCCTAACAATATTGTTAATAAACAGGTTGGCCATCTTAAAATGCACATAGATCAACAGATGCCATCAGCTTCCCAGGACATAAGGGCAGGTTTTGTGATGGGGTCTCAGCTTACCAAATGCACCAGGCTGCTGTGATGTTCTGGGATGATGGTTCTACTGCATCCTGAAATTATTGGAGAAAGGCTAGGTGATGTAACAAGAATTTGTCCCAGTAATGATCATTAGGACATAAACATTGCACAGAGACTTTTCCTACTGTTACTATACTTGTGAAAGTACAAGGAAGATCCGAGTCTCTTTTTCCTCCCTCTTTTTTTTTTTTTCCCTTTTAACAATATTTATTCACTGCCAAAGGTTCAATGGCCCTTTATTCCCCAAGGCAGCAAACAAGTGTGTGTACCCAAAGGGTTGCTAATGGTTACTCTAATTTGATAGAGACAGATAAGTGTATGGTTCAGCTTTGCAACACTGCATTCCACAAGATTCCTTCTCTCCCCACCCCCTGGTTCATTTTAAGTAATATACCATTAATAATAATCCTTGACTTTTTCAAGTATTTGCTCATTAATTCCCATATGTCTGGGGCTAAGATGCATTTATCATAGCTTTGACAAACCAGAAAAATTAATGTGGATGGAAGAGAATCATTCGGGGCCAGTTTTGAAAACAGGTGGCCCAGCATGTGTTTTTCTTCCCCCATAAACAAGAACTAGAAAGGTCTCAAACAGATTTGCAATCCAACTGTGATTAAGTGAGAACAGTGGGGTACAGGAACATATAGTATGAGGGACTCAGATATTTGTGGTTTGTGGAAAATACTATTTCAGGACCAGTATTAACTGGTATTGTATTAACAGTGCCCTAGGTTGGAAAGAGAGATGATCATGTCTTGCATAAGCCAGCTTTTAGAAAGGTAACAGTTCATATATTTCCTGGGGAAATAAAGCATGATTAAGAGAAAGCGATGTCTATAGAAGAAGAAAAAAATCTTACAGAAAAAGATTCAGCATGGGGAGACCTATCCAGCTCTCCTTTGAGGTGAATTAAGAGTGTCAGCATAGATGTAGTCATAAGAAATTCAGGAGAACCATGATAGACCAGTCCAAATTCCACTTTAGTTCAGTGTTCTATTACTATATAGTCAAAACCCACATGCCATTCGTCACTCTGTGCCCCAACAGCTAGTATTGAGAATCATAAGCTCTAGTCCCATAACAAACTTTTTTTTTTGGTGCCTTCAAATCAGTGTTGACTCCTGGCAACTGCCTGGACAACTCTTTGCAGGTTCTTGGCAAGATTGCAGAAGTGGTTTGCCCTTGCCTACTTCTTGAGAGAGACTGACCAGCCCAAGGTCACCCAGTTGGCTTCATGCCTAAGGCAGGACTAGAACCCACAGTCTCCTGGTTTCTAGCCTGGTGCCTTAACCACTACACCAAACTCAGTCACTCATGCCCTTGTCATCTCCTGTATAGACTATTGCAATGTGTTCTACATGGGGCTACACTTGAAGAGCATCTGGAAGTTACAGCAGGTGCAAAATGTAGTCCTGCAGACAATTTTGGGTGCCCCAAGGATGGCACATGTAACACCTTTGCTGCAGGAGCTGCATTGGGTGCCAGTCTGCTTCCAGGTCCAATTCAAGGTGTTGGCTATTACCTTTAAAGTCCTACACGGCATGGGTCCAGGCTACCCGAGGGACTGTTTCATCCCCATTATGTCAACCCATTCCACCCGGTCAGGCAGAGAGGGTATATTGCAGACCCCATCTATGAAGGAATGTTGACTGGTGGGGCCCAGGAAGACAGCCTTCTCTGCTGTTGCCCGCACCCTGTGGTACACTCTTCCCCCAGAGGTGAGGTGGGCCCCCACTCTCCCAGCCTTCCAGAAAGGGATGAAGACTTGGCTGTGCTGACTCGTGTGGGGCAAGAAGGGATATAACCAACCCTGGAGGTGGCTGACGCCTGGAAGATGCTTGCCTTGAAGATGCTCCCTGAGTCTAATAACTCCTAGTTAACATCAGCCTTTTGGAAGATATTTATTATTCATATAGGAACCTTTTGTAATGTATTTTTAATTAACATTTATTCTATTTTAATTAATATTTATTCTTTTTACTGTAAACCACCCAGAGCTGCTCTGCAGTCTGCAGTGAGATGGGCAGCGACAAATTTGAAAAATAAACAAACAAACAGAGAAACAAACTGGCTCTTTTAACAAGCTTCACCAGGTCAGTTAAAGACCAGCAGGTACACTCAAAAACTGGCTTGTTGTTGTTGCTGGTTGCTTAACATATTGCATGGATCCAGCTTCTTTAGGTAACTGATAGTTCAGTACAGGGTGAACCCAGAAAGTGGATTAATTTAGTTACCAACTTAAGCTATGGTCTAATCCAAGAGGCTTTTCTTAGGTATTAGAGCAGTATTGCTAGCTGGAGCTCAGCTGAGCCTTGAAAGCTGTTTTGGATAGGTTTGATTTTTTTTTTTAAAGGAAGTCATTGAGCATGTTGGAGTTTGTAAGTGATCTTCCTTCCATCACTGAAGATTTCTTTTGCTTACCAAGACTCTCTACGTTTTCCATCCCTGCCCCACTGTGAGCCTCCCAAGGAACATTGAAGCAAATTCTCTGCCTGAGATCCTAAGATCTGATGGTGGTGCATTGTCTGAAGGATCCCTCGGACTGCTCTTGGCCTCATATGCTGTGGTTTTGGGAAACACCTCCCTTGTTTGAACTCCAAGAGGTCATTTGCATTAGAAGCCATGACTCTCTGGTGCAGGATTTAGAACAAAGGTGCCATGTGGGCCTCCAAAGCCTTGAGCGCAGGTCACAAGACCCTGCCAAATGGTGCTGTTGAATTAATCTAGGGGGGAACATTATTGAATATATGGGAACAATTAGCTGTTAAATACACTTACTTTAGATTAAATGTATGTTCTTTTTCATTGTAGACATGCCCACTTCTTGCTGGAAGGTGGCTCCTGCAAGTCACTCAAGTCCCTGATTGTCCTTTGTGTTATTGCCAGCAATAAAAAGGTAAAGTGAGGTCAACGTGGGGTGATTTCATGGACTTTCCCCATAGCTTTCTTAGCAGCAATGCAGATATGGTTCATCACTGCCTTGTTTGTGAGATTTTTCTCAATTTCCCAAATTAGCCCAGCATGTTTTATTACTGTAATTTATGTGTTTTTATATTTCTTTTTACTGCATTTAAATGCACTTTTTAAAAATTTTGTACACTGCTCAGAGATGCATTGCCTGACAGGTGGTATATAAATATTTTAAATATGAATAAGAATAGAATAAGAAAATCTTAAACACGAGGTTTAGTAAGCTGGGTGTGTTCAGTGTGGAATTCAATTGAAGAGACACATAATAAATCTAAGATGTCAAGTTGCAGAATTAATGTTTATTTGCAAAAAGGGAAAGAAAAGGAGGTTATGGTTTCTTTGTTCAAGGGTTCCTTAACCCCCCATAATCTGGAAGTACAACAGACACTCATTCACTTTACAGCCAAGTGGTTTTAGAAACAATGGACGCTAGACATCTGAAACTGTACTACAAAGCACATTTAATTTTTAGTGTGTACTGCTTTCTTTCTCTTCTTAGTTTGTTAATTACAAGGAAGCAAGAGGAACAACACCTAAGGAAAGTTTCCATAAGATGTACCTGGACAAAATGAGATCCAGATGTTTATGGCCCTGCCCAGTTGCCAAGGAGTTCTGGAACGTGTAGACCCTGCTTTTTTGCACTGATGCACTTTTATTTCAAAAGAAAACATGTGCAAGAGCTGATGTGACTCGGAGCTCATTGAGAATTCTGGATTCATTCACGTGCACACAGAGAACCTCCATTTCCCCCTCTTCCTACAGACTTTTTGCACTGCGGTGAAGGTGCTATGGAATAATACCCCCTACAGATGTTCTTTAAGATACATTATGGACCACAGGGAGAAAATGGAAGAAAGAAGATACAGCTGGTTTTTGAATAACAATAGGAATGGCTTCCTTTAATTGCATATTCCACACAGAAAATACAGAGGTATAAAGTTAATCACT
The DNA here is from genome assembly GCA_030867105.1 of Liasis olivaceus. NCBI lineage: Eukaryota > Metazoa > Chordata > Lepidosauria > Squamata > Pythonidae > Liasis > Liasis olivaceus. Next base: position 257,223,050 of record CM061348.1, on the reverse strand, counting down.
AGCCAGGCCACCCGTATTTCTGGAAAAAGAACTTTAATACCATCTTTATCCAATGAAGTACCATTGTTATACCTGCATATTATGAAGAGTTTATTAAACCAGTGATAATCTATTCAAGATAAAGCTATCTGTATGGCCAACTGAACGCAGATCAGACAGAATGATGGGAGGTTATTGTTAAAGTATGCAAATCCACATCCTATTGAAATGCAAACCCTCCAGATAAGATTTTTTTTCCCCAAAAAAATAAATCCAGTCTTTTTTCACAGCATGAAGATAACCTAATGTTTATTGACTTCAAGACCATATAATGGAACCTAATATCTATTAGTCAGATCCTTGGCTCTATTTTGATTACAAAAGGTACATGTCTACGAATCTATCAGGAAGTGGGGAAATGAATAAGGTTGGGCTTGTACAAAATCAAGATGTGTTTTCATGTAAATCTCCCCAACCGTAAGTCTCAAGCAAGGAAATTGTAGGTTTTGCCAACTACCAGAAAGGTCTCTCACACCATATAAATAGCTGTGGAATGTAAAGTGACAGTCGTTCCACATGAGTTTCCTTTCAAGACAATCTGCTTAAAACAGGTATCTGCAATTAGATGCTCTCCAGATGCTTTAAAGCAAAACTCCAATGTCTAACTATTGCTTGCTGTTGTCCATGTTGACCGGAGATGATGGAAATTGGTCCAAAACATCTGAAAGACACCCGAATGACCTACTCTAGATTAAAAGATAGTGCTGATTAACAACAGTTGAAGAATCCTCTCTTATACATTGCAATAAGTTGCCCCATCAGAGCAGGAATAATGATGGTTCACGTTTGAACACAGACAAATCCCTTGATTTATTTTCTGTATTTGACAGAGGGCAGCTAAGAGTCAAGCAAAACATGACAAATCAGCCATATGTTGAATTCGGAATGATCACAATATCCATGCGGTAGAGAGTGGATGATCTCAGATTCGGCTCAGAAAGAAGGAGGGAACATAATGTTTGCACTATGGATAACCCTCCCCTGTTCACCTTCAGGAGTGATCTCCTAAAAGGGGATGATTTGGAGCATGGCTATCAGCAGAAATTTGGTCCAGAGTTAATTATTTGCAGGGCAGAATCCATGGTTTAACTCAGAAGCAAAAGGCAGTAGCAATGCTTGTCTGTGGCAGCTTTTCTCCCATTTACATCAGCATGGGAGATCCTTACCAGCATCTCTTTTATCAAATGGCCCTTTCAACTGGAAACTGCCTTCAGAACATACTCTACTTTACTACCTTTTTCTGACAGAGATACTGGCATCATATTCCCCATAGATTTCACATTCTGATTAAGAGAAAATCTGTTATATAACTGCTCCTCAGAAATATGACTTGAAAGAGAGAAATGATGAAAAGGAAGGGTTGAGGGACTAAGAGAAAGAGAGGAGAGGGAGGGAAGGAGGGAGGGAGGAAGGAAGGAAGGAGAAAGAGAGAGGATGGAAGGAAAGAAAGAAAGAAATGAGGGAGGGGGAAGGGAGGGAGGAGAGGGAGGGAGGGAGGGAGAAAAGAGAGAGAGAGACAGGGTGACAGAGAAAGAGAAAGGGAGGGAGGGAGGGAAAAGAGGGAGGAGGGAGGGAGAAAGGAGAGAGAGAGAGAGAGGAAGGAATGAGAGTGAGTGAGGGAGGGAGGGAGGGAGGGGGGAAGGGGGGGAAGGAGGGAGAGAAAAGGAAGGAAGGAAGGTTCACCAACTTTATCAAACATGACCTATCCTTTGAAAACTACAGGTATAGTAGGAAAAGCGATAAAGCAAAGTCATAGGACTTCAGTTAGAGGGCAGGGCAAGGAAATTTGGGGGTTACCTGCAGCCCTGGAGGTAACCCCCTCCAGATAAGGCAGCTCTTATCTACCTGCTTAGATAATGGGGAAAGGTGACCCAGGTTTTATATAGACAAATTGTAAAGGAAATTGGTACAATGTTATATTTTTCAATGACCTGTCTGTATGAAGATACAACCTCATGTGGATGTAAACCCTGTTTATGGCCTAAGCTGTCATATGGAAAGGACATTTTGGTTGGGTGAGAGTCTGGGAGCTTTGTCCATCCCTGCTTCTTGTATTCCCACTTAGGGTCTTCATTCATGCCTTTGCTATGCACCAAAAGGTGCTAGAGTAACAGTTCTGATTTTTGACACCCAACCACAAGCCAAGTAAACCAGACATAACTTTCTGCTAATACATCCCAAGCTATGCTTGCTGGATTATTGACTTATTGCCTGTCTCAATGATCTGTGGCTGTCTATCAACCCCAAATCATCTCTTTTTCCCTGTTTCAGGCACTCTGTTCCCAACTATGACCTCTTTGTGATTCTTTTCATCCCCCTTCCCCTCCTCCTGTTTTCCATCCTTTTTGCTCCATCCAGGTCCTTTCTCTCACTTTCTCTAAGCTATTATATCTGTTATGGTTCTGAAACTTCACTGGGGTCAAGTTATGCTCTTCCATGTCTTTGAACAATGGCATACATCTTGAGTCAACTGGCATAGTCTAAGAAAAAACCTCCAAAATGTATATAAGTGAGCATACCCAACTGTGATTTTTCACTTCGAATGTTGGAGGGCTAGAAAAAAAATCAAGGAAAAATCTGCTAAGCCAGAGGTGCATCTAGGAGAGCATCCAATTTTCAGCAGTGTCAATGAGATGCTTCTGAAAGTCACAGCCTTCCTCTCCCATCATGCACTTAGAGTTTACATTTCCAGATCATCCTGTTTGTTTCAATTAGCATGTACTAAATTAACATGGTAGCCATACAACCTTTTCCCCTTATGTCCCAGTGTTTGTTTTTCTGTGTCCATGGTGACAAAGGTCTGACTGGCATCAAACTCCAGTTTTATTGTGAAGTTCAAGAGATGAACACCAAGATACCTTGCAGTGCTCTTGAGAGGGAAACTTTATATTATTCTTGGATCACCTGGACAAAAGCAGATGTCACTGGACGGGTGGAACATTTGCCATATCAAGTCAGCTTAGGAGTCAGGGAGAAGACCTGTAGAATTAATTACCATAAGACAGGGTGGTGACCATTATGTGGATGGCTTTAAAATATGAGTGGACAAACTCATGGAGGACTGATCTATTGAGGGCTACTGGTATTGAAGACTCAATGTTACCTACAGGTTGTGGGTAGTGGGCTTCTAAATCCCAGTGGCAGAAGAACCATGGTGGAGAGAGGTATGTCTTTGCCTCCTGTCTCCTGGATGGCCCTTGGACTAAGACGGGTCTTGGCCTGATCTCGTTGGGCTATTTTTATGTTCTTTGGTCTGCTTTTGCAGGAAATGGACAATCTGCTCACAGCCATCTCTCCCACAAGGCTGGTTGGTGCAAACCCTGCCCTATACTTAGAGAAGCAAATCCAATCTTCTCTCCCTCCTTTCTTTCTTGCTCCTCATTCACAAGAGCTTTTCACACATTAATTAAAAATAGCTATAGCTGGAAAGAGAAGAAAGGAAAGGAGGGGGAAAGCTAAAAGGGGAAGATTGCAGCAGGCCTAATTAATGGAATTACCATCCACTGAAAGCTTTTCTGATGAGCTCTCCTGTTGCCCCTGCATAAAAACACACATATGCACACACCCCACATAAATCTGTTGCTTAGCAGCCAGCAATGACCTTTTTATTTGCAAGAAAGCACAAACCGGGGTGGGGAGTAAAAAACGAGTTACCTTCTATCAATGTGAAGCCCAGTGTTTCTTTCCTTTCAGAAGCTATAACAGATATTTCTGAGTGTAGGCTCTTCTAAAAATCTTAACTCAGTTATAAGCCATCATGAGACTAATGACCTGGCGTAGCCCAGAAGCAGAGACTCTGATACCCACTTGATGTTCAGGATGTCAACGTCCATCAGTGTCAGCCCATGCAGCCATTTTGTGAAGGACTATAGAAATTGGGCTCAAAATTATCTAGAGGGTTGTCACTCCCACACCCAGAGAAGTTAAATAAAGAGATGGTCCACTTTCAAAAGATTGCTTGGGAGTTCCAATGAAAAGCCCTTCCATATTCACCTTTTCTTCTATGCTCTCATAAATCCTCTTTTCCAAGTGGAAATGGAGGAGGAGGAGGAGAAGGTCAGCCCTACCAGATAGACCAGACCAAGAATCAATTCTATAGGAAAGCTGAAACTATGTTAATTGAGATAGTCTATAATAACAGAATCTTGCAAGTCTGATTGTGCTGGAACTTCTCCCCTTCTTATGTGAATTTAGGAAGTCGTCTGAACTTTTTCCAAATATTTTTGGCTTTTTGTGGACTTAAGATATGTTTCCCCCTCATCGCTTTGGTAACTGATCTTGCCTATCTCCATCAAGATCATCTTACTTACTCTCTACAGAGGAGAAGGAGGGGGAGGAAATGTAGCAGCACTGATGGACATTCTTGTAGATCAGAGACAACGAATCCTTCCATATCTAGGAATTGCAATGATTATATTTCTCTTTTTCTGTCATTAATCCTCTGAGTTCTCAGACATGATTAGAATTAAGGTTAGCTGTCACTAGATGGAGAATTATTTCATCATATCTGGGGGTGTTTATTTATTTATTTTTGAGAACCGGGATTGTTTAAAATACAAAATATTCACACAAAAACTATCAACGGCTTAACTCACCTACTTTCATTGTTCAAAGAAAAAAAAAAAGACAAGACAGTTTTGCCACTGGAATTCAATATATTTTGTTGCTGAATTTCAGGGAAGGAAGTGGGGGTGCTCACAGATGAATCAGCAGATGCAACCAAGGGAGGTTTTTGAAGATGGTTGAGTCTGTCTTGATTTTGTTGGGAAAGGCTATTCAAAGAGGAAGGTTTGAACAAGGGACAGTCCTGTTCTGAATTCTCTTCACTCCTCAAAGTTCCAGGTGGGACCTTCTCAGGTTGCTACTCTATGTATTCAGGGCCAAGATGATTATTCAAGGCATCTGACACATTATGCTTGCAGTTGCTAAAGTTTGCATGGGCTACTAGTGGTGCTAATTAGTGACAAAATGGGAGACCAGCTGAGAAGTATTGATGTTCTTTCTATCTTATTCTCCACTACACACAGACACACACACACACACAAAGTAGGGAAGAGCAGATTGGATGATACCCAATTCAGAACATAGATTTGATTCACATCAACATATCAACCTTGATCTGAGTCTCACAATCAACTGAACTGGAACTCCGATTGAATTGTCTAGTCAAATCCACCCAATTCAGAAAGTTGATCTGATTCAAAATGGAAGCTGCTTTTCACACATGCAAAATGTCTGTGAATGGTCAGATTGGGTTGTGAACACTGTATGTTCAGTAGATCAGTCCAAAGTGACAATCTGATTCTGATTGTTTCAGTCAAATTGCCTTCGAATCCCTTTTCCAAGCCCTCTTTCTCTTCCTGCTTCCATCTTTCTTCCATTCTTTTCTTCTTTTTTTTGAAGTGTCTAAAATAATGAGGAAATTTAGTTCTTTGTACTTTATTTATTTATCCTGCTACCTCTATGCCACTTCAGTCAAGTGAATTTCACTGCCTTACTGGTCCCACAACACAGCAAAATTACAATGAGGATATTGGCTTGACCCACCATTGCCTGCATCCCAAACAAAATATGGATCAGTAATAAAAAGGACAGGTAAGATTTTTCATGGGATGGAGACATGATGATGTCACCAACTCAGGAAAAACTAGGATTTCCAAAATGTTTCGGGTTGTGTGGGTTAGATAAGATGTATTAAATATTAAGTGAAAACAAAGTCTTTCCCTCCCTCCCTCCATAAGAAATTCCATTTTCGTACTGACTGCAGTTTCTTAGCAGTTTAGCACCCAGTTATTGGGGTGATTCTTGGAGGTTGAAAAGCAGGCATGGAGAGCCTCATAACACCCAAGGTGTCAACGTTTGCTCTACAAACTCTCAGTGCCGCTCACAGGAGCACTATATAAAGCTTATCTCTCAAAGAATCACCATATCTGAAAACGTTGCAATATTATAATTCTCAGCTTGGTATGGGTTTAGGAGCTCTGGCAGGAAGAGGCCCCTTTTGCAAGCAACCTGTCCCTGTTGCCAATGCCATTGCTCTCAGCTAGACTTTACACATATCAGTAGCAGTTCCTTAAATATTCTAGGTGTTGTTTAAAATTCGATTATACTCAAAATGTTCGCCAGATATTGCTGGCATCGCTCCCTTCTCCTGACAAAGTATGAGTCTAAATTTAACATTTCAATCAACTGAACAGAGCTAATTGGGTAACCATCTGTTCCCAAATATGCTTAAAAGGCCACACTACAATAAATGACACAGTCATCAGGGCTAATAAGAAAACCTTCTCTTTTGATGTGGAGGGACGGATGTAGCAAGCAATTTATTTTGTTCAGTACAACCAAGAGTTCCCTTGATGTTTTCTCACTGGTGGACTCAGATCTTAGGACAGCTACCTGCAAGTATTTCATCCTATGAATTCCTTTGCAGTCCATTTCAGCATTGGGGGGGGGGGGGGGGTCATGGATGAGTGTGTTTATAGTGTGAGTTGAGAGCAGTTCATTCCAAAGTGGAGAATTGGATGATGGTCATGGTAGGTACAACTCTGCTTGGTATTGTAATGAGTGAGAGATGAAGATGGAGTCACAAAAGATGCACTTTGTGATTGAACTGATTCCAGCAGTGGCACGGGGTAAGCCAGAGAGCAAGAGACAAAGGCTATGGTCCTGTTCAGAAACCCACCTTCTGCACATGATTAGGAAGATAGGTCTCCCTTTTGCTTGAATCCAGGCTGCCATTCCATGACCTTTCATGTTTGGGCCACTGAAAAATCTGCAGTGGAGAGATGACTTCATTTATGAGATCCACCCATGAGATTTAAAACTCTCCCAAACAGGGTTCTGCGTCATGCAGGTACCCAATGTAAATATCTCAGCAGTACCTTGGATAAGCTCAGAAGCCTACTAGGGTTGCCCCCAGAGAGAATTTGGATGGGGGAACCATCTGCAAATTCTAGGGGTGATAATTATCCTGGAAAATTGAAAACAAAACAAAACAACAACCAAACAAAAAAACCCTGGAATCTGTGGTGTTGCAATCTTGTCAAGAAAACTGTAAGGATGTAGTCATCAGGTATCAAGATGGACTTGAAGGCATCTTCCATAATTTCCAGCCAGCACAGACATTGCTCAGAGATTATGGAATATAGCATCTGAAATATCACAGATATGTCAAATTGATGAGCTGTCAGCCTTGGGAGGTAGGCCAGGTCAGGACATAGACTTCACAAGAAATCCTGGATCTCTACTTTATTGATATAAGGTATGGTAACAGAATGTTCTCTTTCTGCCACAGGCTTAAATAAGGTTTTGCTAACTGTTGTCATACTACTTCTCTGTGGTTTTCTACAGTAGCTCTTCTATTTGCCACCAAAGATTTTGCACGATGTATTGTAGTAATTCTGGACACATCTCCTGATGCAACTTGCCAGTTTTTACCCAGCCGTGCAGCAATGCCCTCTAACATTAGCAAAACTGCTGTAGCAAAACTTGTGCAGCCAATGTCCCTAACTTGATCAATTTGCTTTTATTAAATGCTGCTAAAGATGTTGCTAGAAATAAAGATTGGCTCCCAAACATTTCAGGGAGTTTTCATGTCTGATTCCCTCTGCCCTAACCAACATTAATGGGGCTCAGAATACAGGCTGAGAAATATTTGCTGCTCCCTTCTAAAAAAGAAATGTAAATCTTTAGGTGACCAAAGGACCACGTGGTTATCATCTTCATTAATGGGGACTCTCCTCCACCATCCTTTACGGATCACAGTGGCTAAATCCAGTGGCAATATGGCTTGTCATCATGCATGCATGTAACTGCAGGGGTGCACCATTAATTCTGAATCAGCTTGAGATTTCCAAGGCGATAAGCGTGCTAGCCGTTTTGTAAATAGAAAAGTGGGTCATAAATATCTTCAACAAACAAACCGCCAAAATTAGCAGGCACAAATTGTTTTTAATCTGAGCCTTGAAATAGCTGTCCTGATTAGGTGATAATTTTAGACAGGACGCAATGCTTCATCCCATTCAAAACAGAATCTTGGCTGGTTTGTATTTTATTTTTTTAATGGACATTTTTGCCTGATGATGTTATGATTTAACCCTCGGTAGGTTTTCAAGACAAGTTCCAAGATCTGTGGTCCTGAGTAGCATCCCAAGTGATCAAGGGTCTAGGAAACAGCGTTTTTCCTTTTTTTGTGGGGAGAGGAAAAAATAGCTCACGTGTAGCATGGCGATGAGAGAAATTGTGTAGAAAGGACTGAGGCTCAACAATCTTGTGGATCAGTTTAATTCTGATCAGAACCAATGTTACAGGAGTTTCTGCATTGCTCCTTAACCTTACTTTTTCAGTTGTGCTTAAATATTAGAAAACCAACTCCTGTCCCATCCAACGTTCTCTGATATTTGTAGCTTTGTATAACATTTTCCCTAATGTACATAGCACTGGACACAACTGGGTGCATTAGGGTAAAAGCTGCCCAGAGTTGCTTTTCTGTGAGATGGGCGGCTATACAAATTTGATTAATAAATAAATAAATAAATAGGGAAACCTCACCTAGTTCTTCTAATGTTGGAGAAGAACAATTCTGAAGACTCCCCCAACATGGCTGTGTAGTAAATCAGCAACATCTGACGTCCATCTTGCCCCTTAGGTAGGCAGCTCTGTGTGCAACTCTGCTTAAAGAATGTCTTTAAAATGCACACACAAACTGCCCTTCCTTTTTGTTGATGTCCAGGGGTGTCCACAGGGGCATCAACAAGTCAAAAACGTCAATATGGCAGCTACAACTATGTGATTGTAGCTTCAATCACACCACCGTGGACTGCCATTTTGACGTTTTTGACCATTCCCTGCAAGCACCCTTTTGCGTGCCTATTTATCCATGGAGCAAAATCTTGCCCCGCTGAAACCCGACACTAATTATGTTTCTTTAGGACTGAAATGATGTTCACTGAGAATATTAAAAAAGCAGAAAGGAAGGTTTAGCCAGATAAATAGGGAGATGAAGCAGAGAGCGAGAGATAAATTGGCAGGGGAAAAGGTGACAAAAGAGAGTAAGAAGAAAGAAGAAATAAATAGGATAATTTCCCACTGTTTTTACCCATCATTCCCTTTCATTTTCCACATTTGTTTGAGATTTGATTTTTAACTTTTTTTAATCAATGCCCTGTCAAAACACAGCTTTAAATACATATTTTCATACCTAAGTGCAAGCAAATAGCGATGCGCTGCTGAGTGAGATAAGCTGTCCAAAACTGCACAACAGAACTGAAGATGCAAGAAATCCAGAGGGTGTCTGAATTTCAATTTGTGTATTCAGGCAACTGGGTCATTGGGTAGAGGAATTCTCCAATCTTCAGACACCTTGGGAGGGCCCAGAGGGAGAAGAATTGCATTCTCTTTGCAGAAAAGTGCAGGGGTGGGGGGTGGGGGGAAATCTGGGGCAGAATTGTAGGGAATCAAGGGGTCAGGTTTTTCAGTGGCAAGCTAAAATATTAAAAACACTAAAATGGAGTCAGCTTCTCAAGTATTACTATTTTTGCTCTAATTCCTCAAACTCCCACTTATGCACTGAGCAAAACTGTCTATGGATGTAGGGAGGAAAAAGGTCTGCAAAAGCCTTTCTTCCCAGAACTGGGTGCTGTTAAACATTTGTTTCGTCTCTAGTCTGGCCAGTAAACCCCCCCCCCCATCCCCCCAATGTTATGGAAAGTACTATATGGAGTCATCCAGCTTGATGGATGGAAGGAGATGAAGCTGTCTATGTAACCATTCCTGAAATTTCAGAAAATATGACACTTTTGTTCTGATGATAGCTTGGGGAAATGGGCAATCTTGATTCTGGAAAGGGAGGTGAGGCTATCCGTGACTACTATATGATGACTGTTGACTACTTCCTGAACCTTAGGCAGAATACCCTTAAATATGGGCTGGTGGGAAGCAACAGTGGAAGGAGGGTCTGGTTTCCAGAAGCATTCAATTGTCCACAGTGGGGCACAGAATGATGGTCCAAATGGGCCTGAGGCCTGATCCAGCATGATTCTTCTTCTGTAGGGAAGTATTCCAGATTCCCTCTCCCTCCTTTAGAGGCTTCAGCCAATAATCATGCAAACTCTCCAGAAGATGCTTTCTCACAAACCTACATTTCACACTATGAAGATTCTGAGATGCCCCAAGATGGTAGTGGTGGGATCTGTGTTTACTGTGCCTTGGAAAGTGGCTCTAAGAAGCACCTACTTTCCCAGGATGTGAAGGTGGGGGGTCATACTTCATAAGACTTTCTTGTGCAACCCCCCTTCATTTCCATGGGATTGGAAACTACAAGATTGTGCATGCTTTGAAAAATGGTATATCCACCTGTCTTCTCCTTGTACATTCCAGGTGTTTCCTTCCTTCCTTCCTTCCTTCCTTCCTTCCTTCCTTCCTTCCTTCCTTCCTTCCTTCCTTCCTTCCTTCCTTCCTCCCTCCCTCCCTCCCTCCCTCCCTCCCTCCCGCCCAGCCTGCTTAAACTTTCAGCTGATTAAATCAGACAGAATAGTAAAAATATTACAAAAAGCTCAAGCAAATTTTTATTTCATTAGCAGTGCAAAGTGAGTCATCTTGAGGATGACACCAAATCAGGCTTTTTTCCTCCCATTCTTTCCTTTTTCTTTCCATTTCTCTCCCTATTTCCATATACACACTTTGCCCTTGTATTTTATCATAATTCCTCTTTTTCTCACCACTGCAGAGCATAATGATCCAACTTTTGTTCTTTATGCTATTAATTAACACTGCTCTGTAGCCCCAATCATACTTTAGTGATGAATAAGGTTAAATTCCAGACAACATTCTGTAGGTTGCCATCAATTAACATTTTTTTCCAAGTTAATGCTTCATTAATATACATCAATCAGTGGAACTCAACAATGGAAAGCTTCAGGAAGAGAGCGGTGATTTTTTAAAAAAAAAATGTTGTGTGTGCGCGTGTGTCAGTGCAAACACATGTGAAAATCAATGCGATATCTTAGGAAGCTCATGAGCGGATCATCTTCTTAAAGGTTAATTAAGAATTCGAGAAAGAATGAAGGGGCTGTAGCTAAGGTGACGGACATCCGCGCCTCTTCAGATCATTAAGTACTAATTAGGTTTGGAAAAGTCTATTGGTTTCATCAAGCCGAGTGAAGGTCCCTGGGTACCTTCACACAAAATGTCACTAGTTTTTTATCTCCTTTTTTTATGAACAAAAGGTGGTTTATTCTCAGGTGTACCCAGCAGTGTGCACGCCATGCTTAGCATGTTAGATTCAATACATTCTGTACAAAGAAATTTGTATACAAAAGCTTTCTTTCGAAGCTAAGTGCTAGAAAGTTGATGGGAATTCACTCATGGGAAAGAGGGTTTTGGGGGGCAGTGAATGGAGGGACAGACATGACCAGAATTGCTATAGGGGCTGCAGAGGAAAGAAACTCAGCTAGGAATAACCGTAACTGCAAAGCTTGTTTTCCTAATGGACATCATTGGTCTGCCTCTATTGGAAAAATGCTGAGAAGGTCTTACAAAACTGTGCATGCTGTTTTAATTTTGTTTTCATCAATATGTGTGACACTTTATTGAAAGGAAACAAAAAAATTCAATCCTTCCATTCAGGGAATCTGCATTCTAAAATTCGAAAGAGAGGCAGTGGTGGAAAAATATGGAAACTGGGAAAGAACAGTGACTCGTTGGTAGAGTTGAACAAATCTTTGGGGGGGGGGGGGCTTTACTTTCATGAAGGCTTCAGGAATGCATCTTCTCGAATCTGCTTTACAAACTCACACGGCCTCCTTCACATTGCTTCAGGGCAACCTCCGCAGATCTCAGTTTCTTCTGCCATTTCTGACAGCTGAAGACCTTCCTGTGCATGTCCAACCGCCTCTTCCAGCAATGCAAGTCTCAGAAGGGGGTGCAAAGCCATCCAGAGTGCCTTGTAAAGAGAAACCTTTAACTCTTCATCTCAACAAGGTACATCAAGACTCCTGGGTGCAAAGGGCCACCTCTGCAGAACGTTCATGAACAGGACTGTTTTAGGGGCATTAACACATCTTTATGGCTTGCTCTTCTGCTGAAAAGAGAATGGCAGAGAGTTTTTCTGCCATCAGTCAGAAGTTGGCCACCAAATGTTGACAGAGTAGCTTCTGAAAAGCACTTGCCAATTAACATCCATTTCTGGAACAGCTTTATTTACTATTTATTCAGGACGATTTTATATTGTATTTTTCACTGGTCTTATCCTCTCTGTAAACCGCCCAGAGTAGTTTTTTAATGAGATGGGTGGTGACAAATTTGATGTATTAAACAAACAAACAAATAAATAAATAAGGCAGGACTCTGCTACCACCAGTCAACATTAAGTGCAATTTTTATTGTAAATCATACTGAGATTTTTCTTTTTTTAATGGGAAGAGGCATGCCGATGTTTTAATTACATAAATAAGATGCCCTTCAGATCTGAAATTCACCTGTATGTAGATGGCAATTCTCAGCTGAAAACATGTAGATATTATTATGGGGGGTAGGTGGAGGGGTTAAGTTTATTATGCCCATGTTCTCTAATTCTCTTTCTCAAAGGCAAAGAGAACAGAACTTCTTGGGGAAGGGCGGATTCATCTAAAACAGGTGCACTACATTTCTATAGTTTAACAAAAAGTTGCTTTTTGTTGTGTTGAAAATTGCCAGAAAGTAACAACAATAGGTGGCTTGCTTTGGCAGTTTGCCAGTGGCATAATCTTCAGGGCCTCTGGTTACAGAAGAATAGAGTTTGGGGGAGGAAGATGCCTTGAAATGCAGCTCAAGTTGCATAGGGGAGGTTGTGTAAAACATTTATTCCTTGAATTGATGTAATGTTTACCCCGTCTTTCTAGGTTTAAGGCATTCGAGACTTCTGCTACAGAAAGCTGAATTGGAAATAAAAAAGCACATCCTGCAGGTTTTTGCTGAAATCTTAGAATGATGCAGAGGTCCAGTAGATCATATTACACTTGACCAGCTTGAAAATGGCATCTCTTGAATGATCTACAAGGTCCAAGCATGCCTTCTATGTCATGGTGTTGGAGCAGCCTCCCTCCTGAGATAAACACAGACTTGACCCTGCTGGCCTTCCAGAAGGCTGTGAAGACCTGTCTCTTTTCCTGGGCACTGGGGCCAAGATGGTAATTGGCATTGGTATGTATGATATGTTAACGATGAGATTTTTTTCGAGCCCTTGACTTACTATTTTTCTTTAATTGATTGGTGATTTTGTCTGATGTTTTTATCTCTGTTTGCCATCTTCTAGGAGATGGGGGGCTACATATATTTGTTTAATAAAAATAAACTGACCTGGCTGTAGTTCTTCCTAACGCAGCAGACCCTTGAGAGACCAAATAGGAACCGGCTGTGCTTTTTCTTTGCTTCAACAAGAGCCAAAGAGAGAGTTATAACTTAGGTGGCTACAAAATGTAGAGTCATCATAGTCTACAGAAAGTCTACAGGCCAGACCCCACCACTCATGTACTTGCACACATAAAACTAACCAATATGAAAACTAACCAAAGTTAGAATGTTGTATGACAGCAGCCAATACATCATTAGCTGAACTGGCTAATGTGTCATGTGAACACACCAGTGAAGTTGTCCTCTTGATTCTTTATGTAGAAGCCATTTTTATATTCATTTCTCAGGTGACACTATCTTTTTGGAAAGAATTTTAGTTATTTATTTATCATATATGTATAGCCGCCCATCTCACCAAAAAGTAACTCTGCCTATCTGTTCATCTTGAGGGTAAGAGGATGCATGAACCACACATCTAATGAAATTGTCCAACACATTACAAAACCAGAAATGCAACATTTCAAAGACAATAATATTTTTCAGATTTCTGAAGCTGTACAGTGAACAACCAGCCCAATGCATATTTCAGATAAAGGCCTTTCCATGTGATGATGTCATGGTATAGCCCTCACCTGAGGACCCTACCATAGAATAATCCATTCTAAATCAGAGCAAAATGGGCCCACCGACTCAGATTTTAAAATGTGAGTTTACATGTTTCAAAGAGGGGGAAAAATGTGTAGGTTTTTTCCTTCCCCAGACTCAGAGAACCAGCTTGAAAGTCAGTTTTACTTGGTGCATATTTTGCCAAAGGCTGAGAGCAGGTAACAAAAGATATAAAAATAGCAAAGCAGCCCATTAAAACTCAATTAAAATCCAATTAAACAGCTAAGAACCTTACAAATGTGAAAAGCCTCTGCTCTTTGCTAGCTGACATGCCCCACAAATGCCTAAATAAGGAGACCTTAGAATTGTAGCCGTGTGTGTTACACAGTAAAGAAGAAAGTTACAAAGGCATCTATATTAGGAGGAAAACATACTTGGATGTGAAGCCCAGGAGAAAAGCTTGGAACATCAACTTTGCTCTACAGTGTATCTTCTGACTATGGCAGTTCTATTTTCTAGAATGACTCACAGTCATTTACATGGTTGTTCTCTATGAAACTGAACTTCAGATAGTGACCATCAATTGTAACCAGCAGCTGGAAGTTAAGTGTTAGCATTTGGAGGCACAGCCAGAGACAGCCAGAGACAAGGGAGTGGGTGTGTGTGTGTGGGCCATCTATGTCCACTTTATCCCATGCATAATTCTGAAATCCTTTATGATGCACCCTACTTTTCTTCTGAATTTAAAAGAGAAAGAATTTGTTTTCCCAACAGCTTGCACTTCAGTCCCAAAATGTTTTGGGTGACCGAATCATAAAACTGCCAGATGCTAAACTAGATCAGAGTTTCGAATTCAAGTGTTCTTGATGATCTATGATCAGTTGTAGTCAACATTTGGGTTCCCAAGTTCTCAGACAGGGATATTTTCAATAATTCATTCATGTGCTGGAAATGCCAAGCATGGATGCTCTCTAACATTTGCAGGCATCTGTAAGAAATACTCAGTAGAGACAGGCACAATTGGCCCTTCCAAATTCTCCACCAAATTTATGGGCAGAAAAATTAGGAAGGACAATTTCTCTTGAGTTATCCAGCAGAAGGAGAAATTCTCTAGCCATTTTTTACAGATGGAACTTAATGGTGACAGTAACACCACAACTAAATAAGCCTCATGGGAGTTATCTCTGCATGATATCTTTCCTTAGTAGTTAATGGAAGTCTAGAAACAGAAAACTGTAGACGACCGGAGAAGGGAGAATAAAAAAAAAAACAGAACATTCTCACACACCCCTAGTCAACTCACAATGAAGTAAGTTCAAGGACACTCTTCCACCCCTGATAATCTCACTGAAGTTCTCTTCTCTGAAAAACTTCAATTTGACTTTCATCAACACAACTTGATAGAGGAACATGCAGAAAGGTGTCTCTGCCCAACACTGTTTCTGAACCTGCAGTTGCCATTTCTTAGGTGCTTCTGGAAAAGATGGAAAAACCTGACCACCTGTCTCCTGAAAATTTAAGTTGTTGAACCTTCTCCACTCCTCTTTGTAAAATCCCAGCAGGCTTTGCTTAGACACATTAATATTATAAATGAATTGTGTTCTAGTTCTCCATCTAGCTATATTGCTCTCTTGCAAAGGGAGAAGACTCTATTTTTTCACTCCCCATGAATTACATTTAATCAAAGGCTTCTACCATGGTTTTCACACACTGACTAGCTAGGAAGAGGGGCAATGCCTTTAAGTGTACAAAAACACATTCTTTGGACTATTAAGATGTCTTTCATGAAATTCAAAGAGGAGGAGGAGGAGGAGGAGGAGGAGGAGGAGGAGGAGGAGGAGGAAGAGGAGGAGGAGGAGGAGGAGGAGGAGGAGGAGGAGGAGGAGGAGGAGAAGAAGAAGAAGAAGAAGAAGAAGAAGAAGAAGAAGAAGAAGAAGAAGAAGAAGAAGAAGAAGAAGAAGAAGAAGAAGAAAGGAGGAGGAGGAGGAGGAGGAGGAAATGTCACTTAGATGAAAAGCATGTAATCTAATCAATGTAAGAACATCCTGTCCTGTGTAAGGTACCACATATTCTTTTTAGTGGTGGGAAGCAGTTAAGTGATACCTTAGTCAACTTGATACCATCCTTTAGAAAGTGTGATGACTTGGAGGTCATGTTGACACCTATAGTGTCTATAGTGTCTGTGAGAGAGTGGTTGAGTCAAAATTCACTCAATGTCTTCTCATTCTCAAATAAGGATTTCTCCTCTATTCTCATGTCTTAATCACTACATCTCATCATCTCTTAGCCTGAAAGTTAGAAACCTGCCATTCTTTTTCAAAATATGTTTAGAATAACAGTTCTGCTCAAGTCCCATTCAGTCAGTCACCAACTAGTTGTTCACAGTCAGACAGCATCAACTCAAAATCACAGAAGAAAATAGCTGTCATTTCTCCAAAGGATGCTCAGACATGGCCTTCAGAGTATCTCTATGCTGTAAAAGACAACCTGTTATTTCAGATGTGTGCCCTTTCTTCCTTTTGCATTATCTAGCTAAAAGATCTTTCTATTACACACATGTCAAGGAATTCATAGACAATATTCCATATTTAGCCAAACAATTTGTTTCCAACCTTTCCAGGCTCCGCCAGAGGAATCTTTCCAAGCAAATGTTGATACCTTTCCCCTGAAAACTCGAGCTTACATGCAGACCATCTTCTTCCTGTCAGGAGATGCAAGGGCTCAGACTGGAAACTTTGGGCCTTGGGAAGGAGTTACATCCCCATTTAACTATTTAGAGTCCTCTGACCCCAAATTAATGGTGGACATCCAGGTTGGTTTGGGGGTCAATTTCTAAAGAAAGCTATTCATGAGTTTCTACTCCACTAGGAGAGTAATCCAACTTCTTCCTCTAACTCTGCTGGTATCCTATCCCTTCTCACTTGAAACTGAGAAGAAACAAACCAGGTGGAGGGCTTAATAGAGCACACACAGAGTGCTCCAATGAGACTCTATGTGAGGCTACCTTTATGCTGTAAAGCATTTTATTTAAAAGTTGTCACGCCTCCTGATAACAGGCTGAATCATAACTCAAGTTTTATTTATGAAACAATATTCTTTTAGCAGGCTAGTACAACAGGGAGTGAATGAGCATGCATGAAAATACCAACACAATCCAAAGAAAAATTACAAAATTACTATGAACAAAACGGTTACAAATTAGTAACAGGTGAAGCAGCTCATCCCTGATAAAGAGAGGGAAGTCAGGCATCTCTGAGTCCAACCAGTCCTTTTATAATCTCCCTACTGTTTAAAACCTTTCAAGCATATTCCAGACGTTGCTTCATCCCACAGGAATATCCCATTTCTTGGCTCAGCCCTATAGAAATGCAAACGGAACTTTTGCCCAGCAAGAAACAGCAATACAGTATCTGTTATTACAGAACTAGTTTAAAACCATCCGTGCATTCCGAAAAGTAACCATGGTTCTCTGGATTAATTCTTTCTAAGACTCAGTGAACAGGGAAGGAAAGTCTGTAAGAGTGTAGCCCTGGGTCTGTATCTTTCTCATTTGACTCTTGATTTAGGGTTCTCTCCCATCTCCTGGTTTCACCCCAGAGTTCTTGGCTCCCAGCTCATGACTCAACTCTTATTTTCCTGAGCCAGGAATGTGGCCTCTGGCTATAATTTTAGGTGGCCATCAGCCTAATTTCAAAAGCCATTTGGAAGCCGGCAATTTGTCCATCAGTAAGAGGGGGATGTCTCTTGTCCAGCATCCTAGGATGAGGGGGAAGAAGATTGCAAACAGGCAGGGAGTGAAAGACATAGAAAATAGGTTGCCAAATAAAGGAAAAAGGATAGATCAAAAGAAATGATTAATATCCCCACCCAGTTTTGCTCCTGGATGGACCGTTGATGGTGCAGCCCCTTCCATCTGCATTCAATGTGGCCTCCAGTGGATAATTCTGGAAAGAAGATGACTCGAACTGAACACAGGGTGTGGTCTCTTGTACCAAACCCTCCATGGAACAAAACTTTTGCCTAACTCCTTAGTCTTTCTTGTTCTTCTCTAAAAGGACTCAGTATGTACCTATGACTGCCTTTGTTCAGAAGCTCTGCTCCCTTCTCTCTAATCATTTTCTCCTTTCTTCTCCCAAAGTCCTCAGAGATAGACTGCAAACTCCTTGAACGATTCCCCTGCTCCAAAAATGCCTTTATTTATTTGCTTGCTTTATTCAGACGCAGAATCCTCTTTTTCCGGGAGATGACTTGATGCAGTGAATAATGTTTGAATAAACATAATAAAGCAACTGAAGCCAGAATACAAAACAAGGGTCTAAAACCAAATCAGCAGGTCAGCTGACCTAACAGAGAGCGTGAGGACTTCAGAAAGCAGCATCCTGGTTTTTCTTCTTCCATTTTCTTTTTTTAAACCTGGGAAGGGGCAGGGATGCAATAATGAAGCATTCATGTTTTCACACTATATGCAACAGATTGGCCCAGAGAAAACCAGACAATTAGATAAAAACTTGGACCCTGGAAAAGGTACTTTCCCTTTTTTTTAGATGTGGTTTCTAATTTACTCAGGCAGTTTCAGTCATCCCTTTTTGTACGGTTGTTTGCGTTTTCCTTAAAAAAGGAAAGGGTGCATTTCATCTGGCTGCAGATAGTTTATTAAAACCCAATTTCTTTTGCCAGTTGAATCTACACAGTCAGAAGAAGCTTCCCTAAGAAGAGTTATTTACTTAGAATTTCTTTAAACAGTCTGGATTTTCCAACGGTAAAATTAAGTAGGTACAGTACTACCACCAGAACAATAATTGGAGAAGTCTCTGAAAAGGCTTCTAATCTATATGCAATCATTCTCTCACTAGACATCAAAATGCTTTTGTTAAGCCTCTCCTCTTGATCTGTCAACCATGCTGGAATTCCATTCCAATTTGGAATTTATTTATTCAAAATCTACTCCCTCACTTCTGGCATCCCCGATAGGCAGCGAAAACACCCATAAAAGCCACTGTATGAATCAATGCTTCTTCTATAAGTGCAGACGTGGCAGCCTTAAGCTTCTCTGGCACACCTCATCTTTGATTAAGGTTGATAGGGCAGACATTTATGGCTGACATAGCTGTTTGGGCCAGCTTGCTTTTAGCATTTTTAACCTCCCAAGGATGCTGTAAAACCATTGCAATAGATGACCGGGGACTAAAACAGTAAGGATATGAATGAGGAAGAAAGAAGGAACTGTGTCTTCTTGTAAGATACCTCCCAGCATCAAATCTGACCAATCACTCATACTTATGGCAACAAGCTCACAAGGATGGATGGATGGATGGATGGATGGATGGATGGATGGATGGAAGTGTGGGTAAGGGGAAGGTGCAGATAAGGACATGGTACACATTCTGTTCTGGAACATCAAGGAGTCAAAGATCTCTGTAGAATTTCATCTGCAGGCAACAGCTCTCTGCAGCATGGAGGGAACTGCCACCAATTACACTGCATTCTCTTTCCTTAACAGAAATCACCACAAGTCCTGATTTTCTGGCTGTATTGATGAAAGCCACTGCATTTAAACTGGCACAGATTATAGCTTATGGATAATGTCTTAAATTTGGAGTTTTGGAATATGAGCATATGGGTGTGGGCATACATAGGCATCATCACAGACTAATTCAACAACCCTAGTTACTCCCTTTTCTATTGTTTCTTAGTACACAAAACAACCCTGGCTGGGCTTCCATTTTCTCTTCTGCGAGAAGAAATATCTTATGTGAAAGATTAGATGAGGTCATTGCTTTCAGAGATTGACACAACCAATGGAACTTGAAGCTTAGAATTCCTTCTCCTTCTCCTTCTCCTTCTCCTTCTCCTTCTCCTTCTCCTTCTCCTTCTCCTTCTCCTTCTCCTTCTCCTTCTCCTTCTCCTTCTCCTTCTCCTTCTCCTCTTTACGTCATTTCTTACTGTTTATGCAGCCCTCAAGAATATCTGCTTACTGTTCACATGTATAACAGGAATCCCACATGCATAACACTGGGGGTGGTTTCATTTCTAAGGATATATATGGAATACATGAATCCTTCACTGCAAAAAAAACAAAGATGGGGCAGACAGAAACCCATCTAAGTTAGAAAACAAGCCTGTAATATTTTAATTTTAAGTCAAAAGTCAATCAACTGAAGCTTGGGAATAACATTAGAATTTTGTTAATTTCCAATTGTAGTTTTTAAACATACACATTTATTTTAGTAATGAGAGAAAAAGGACTCTAGTTAAGAATTGCAATGATATGCTGATGTTTTGTTTGGAAAACAGTGTTTGCCTTTGTAAATTGTGTGTGTGTGTGCAGGTTGCAGGACTTCTGTGTTTTAACTTTGGCTGAGGAACCATATAAAGTCCCTTTAGTTCTTGTTTCTAAGTTCTAGGCAGAGAGATTGGAGAGTGGGATGCTGGGTTAGGTGGAAAAAAGGTGTAACGTCAATGCATTTGTACTGGGTTAACGAAACCCATACACTGGATTCCTGAAGAACTTTTCTCACTGTCTCTCTCACTCCCTCCAAATAAAGAATAAACAAATGTTAATCAGCAACCTTGCTGATGAGAGGATACAGAGGAACGGGAGTGCAATTTTATACTTGTCTGTTCAAAAGTTAACTGATTACAGTGGGTTTTCTTCCAGGAAACACCAGGGCCACACGAGGCTTCCTAAAATGGCAGGGGATTGCGTTCCCTACAGTTTTCTTCCATTATCCTGCTGAATTTCAGTGACATGATTCCTGGGAAATACGTAAGTATTGTAGCACACTGTAGGCCTAGAATAAACTTCATACAATCATACTAACCACAATAAAAAAAATTCCAATAAACTTCTCCAAAGCAGGGAAGAAAGAAAAACCCTGGCTTTGTGCCCACATCTCCATTCACTTTGCCTTCTTCTCACACTCACTGTGACTCTTGTTCTTCCAAAACAACGGGCTCCTGACTACTGAAAGATTGCCCACATGTGGAAATGGCCATGGCGGGCCGGATCATCAACCCATGGGGAGTTCTGATGTCCCCATCAGGCTTCACTGAGGCCAGTCTTTGATTTTCAAGGCTATTTCTTCCACCACAAAGGATAGAAACTTATATATATATATAAAATGTTTTTAATAAAATCAATCACAAGATGGTCAGGTTAATTTCAATGAACCATATATCAATTTACATGATGTATGATCTCCAGGATGTGAAATAGGAATCACCATGGTTACCCCTTCTCCCTGTTTTGATGGGGTTTGGAGCTGAGATGACAATTTGCCTTGAATATTGTCAAGTACCATGGGGACAGCCCACTTTTTACAAGCCTAAACTATAATGATTGCATTGATTTCCATCATAAATCATATTTCCCATCCTCCACCTGTCTCTTTTACTCTCCCTGAACTGCCTCAAATAAGCCCATAGTGTTCTCTTTAGCTGTTGCCAGAGTTGAAGCTTGAGATGATATTAGGGTAATGATGATAAATTTTACCCTCAAGCCAAACCATTTCCACATTATAGATAATATCCCCACCACACAAATAAGTTCTGTTATTGGAATCCGAGACCAGTCACATCTGCCGGCTGGGAGCCTGCATGAGGAGACGGCTCTCCTCTGTAATGGGTTTATAGATTTGGAAATTTGCTGTAAACAAATAAATGAGGAGATGGGAGGGAAAGGTAGGAGAAGGTGGGGTTGAGAAATGAGAGAGGGAAGGTAGGAGATGAAACTCATTCCACAGGCTTCTGGCCATGGTGATGTCCTTTGCAGGGAGCAGACAAGGGCTTAAAGGCATCTGAGGACAACTGACCACAGGCTGTACGTGCTCAGCTGAAGCGAGCATCAAGAGGCACTCAGAGCTTGGACTCTGATGACTGCAATTGTCCTGGGGGATTCTTTGGAATCATTCGATCTCCCTTCTTAGCATGCCTACAATGTGCTGCAAGGTGTTGTTTTCAGCACCTCGGACAGAGACACAAAAAACCACTTGGTAGCCGGCTGATGGTATGAGATGAGTCCCCAAATCATATTAAAGCTTCTTAGGGTCTTAAAGCAATTTAATGGGAATTATGCCCCATGTTAATCACAGTCCTTCAAACAGAGGTGTAGAGGTTTGAACTCAGGGTTGTCTGCCTATAAAAACTGCTCTTCATCAAGACAATGTAACTTGCTTTTCTTTTTCAGACCATGGCTATGTTTTGTAGACTAAGGAGTGCTAGAACAAAAACATTACTGTTGGTTAAATATGAATATCTTCTTAATGAAGCCTTGGGGTGAGTTGGAAGAAGGACCCAGCATTCCTCATAAGATTACTCAAATGTAATTTTGAAGGAGTGCCCATGCACAATACACTGAATTGATCTGTAATTGATCCAGTTTCTGGGTTCACCCAGCACATGGAATCCAAAAGTAACCATGCAGGATGAACAAACAAGCAAATAAACAAGGAACTGAATGAGGATTAATACTAACCAGGTTTAGTATAGTCTGCAAAAACAAACCCAAAATATTGAACTAACACATTTAAACACATTGTGCAAACAGAATCATTGTGTTTGTGTCTGTCTGTCTGTGTGTGTGTGTGTGTGCATGTGTGTGTGAGGTGTGAATGGGAGTATCTGAAATAAACTATTGGTGTAAAAACAATAACCTTGAATAGACCAGGGTATCTGACTGCAGCTGCATTCATACAGGACAAACCTAGTTACTGAATTAACCTGTTTTCTGCGTTCTCACATTCCACTGAACAATAAAGTAGCCACAGTACGTTAAGCCATAAAAAAGCAAACCGAGTCTGATGTTAACTGACTTTCTCATATTATGCCCTAAAGCTATGGAAAGGAATTGACTTCACAAGCAGACATTACTGAGCTTTTCTATCTCTATGCTTAATAACACCTCAGATAGTCATGTGTATCTCCATCGCCTATGGTTCAATCAAGCAGGCAGTTGCTAAACCTCATTCAGCCGGTTAAATGGGTTGTGTGAACACAGTTTGGATGTGGAATTGGTCTCAAGATGTGCTCCACAAGAAACAGGACTGGCTTCTTCAGCTGTCTGTGTTACAGATCTCCTAGAAGCCCATGACAACTTGCTTTAATCTTCTGTAAGGAAGAATAGAGTAGCTGGCATGGCTGGTGGTAAAGGACTGGGCAAAGCCAGGGAAAGTCCATCATCCAGAGAAACTGGGTGACTTTGGGTCAGTGGGTCTCTTTCATCCCAAGAGCCAGTGGGATGGAGTGGTTAAGATGTTGAACTAGATCTGGGGAGATCCACATTCAAATCCATGTTCTGCCATGGTTACCCTGGGGGACTATGGACCAACCAGTCTCAGCCCAGAACAGCACCCTCACAGGGTCCCTGTTGTGGAGATAAAAATAAAGGAAATCTCTATGGAAGCTCCATTTTGCTGCTGGAGGACAAGCAGGAGATATACCTAATAAATAAAATAAATAGATGCCTGAGAAAGAGTTCCACCACCTTCCTTTTCAGTTGGGTGACTACATTGTCAACAGACATAAAAACAGATAATGGATCTTTTCATAGCAATCCAAAAGTAAAACTGGGAGGGGGAGTAAATAACAGTACTGCTGCCTGAAGAAATGTGAAGTATTGGTTCTACTCAGAAATGGCTAGCTGGCACCTTCTTCCAATGCAGGTTCTCTGCCTTTTGGACTTCTGTGGCCATCCTTATACCACTTAGGAATCCCACTCTTTTTCCTTTGGGTCCCTAACACTGTAGTTTGTCTCTAAATTTCAAACTTTCAGCTCCCCACAAACACCCTTCACTGAACTTTAGGCAGCAGGAAAAAAAAGTCCCAGGGCATGAAGCACAATGATGTAAATCTGGAATTTATTTCTCATACAGATTTATTAAAATACAGGTCCTAACATAACCTGTACAAATATCTTATTCAGATTTATTTTTGCACCTTTCTATTTTGTTTTATTGAATGGCTTGATCCTTAAAACCCAATCTTATGCTTCTGATATTCCTAACTGAGATTCAAAATTAAGGATTTGCAAAGCTTATCAAAATGTGAGGAAGTCCTTTCACAACATTCTTTATGACTTTATAACTCCTCAGGGAAAAAGACTTGAACAGATTTTTTTCCCCCCTTTTTGGATCATGTTTGATGGCACCTCTACTGAGGTGGTAAAATCATATAAATTTATATAATATAAATTTATATATTTATATAAATATAAATCGGCTGCAGGAGTTGGGGCTGGGTAGCACAGTTCTGTGCTGGTTCATCTCCTTTCTCCAAGGCCGAAACCAGTCAGTGTTGATAGGGAGTGTGAGGTCTAACCCATGGCCCCTACTTTGTGGGTTGCCTCAGGGTTCTGTGCTCTCAACCCTCCTATTTAACATCTACATGAAACCGTTCTGTGAGATCATCTGGCACCATGGGATGAGGTATCATCAGTATGCTGATGATACTCAATTATTTATCTCCATCCTGGGTGACCTAAGTGATGCCGTGACCACCCTTTTTCAGTGCCTGGAGGCTGTAGGGGTCTCGATGGGGGACAACAGGCTTCAACTGAACCCTGGTAAAATGGAGTGGCTGTGGGTATGGGGAGCCTCAAGATCTAGGAGTTTATCATCTTTGGTTCTTGACGGGGTCGCACTACCCCAGACAGACCCGGTGCATAATCTGGGGGTCTTCCTGGACTCACGACTCCTGTTTGAAGAGCAGGTGGCAGTTGTGGCTAGGAGGGCCTTTGAGCAACTTCCTGTTGTGCATCAGTTACACCCCTTCCTTGATCAGGAGGCCCTCCACATGGTCACTCATGCCCTGGTCACCTCCCAGTTGGATTACTGCAATGTGCTGTATATGGGGCTACACTTGAAGAGTATCTGGAAGCTACAGCTGGCGCAGAATGCAGCGATGCGGGCAGTTCTGAATGCCCCCAGGGGGGCACATATAACACCACTGTTATGCAAGCTGCATTAGTTGCCAGTTTGCTTCCGGGTCCAATTCAAGGTGTTGACTATCACCTTTAAAGCTCTTCATAGCACAGGACCAGGTTACCTGAGGAGCCATCTCATCCCTGTTATATCAGCCCACCCCACTTGGTCCGGCAGGAGGGCACATTGCAGACTCCACCAGTCAAGGAATTTCGACTGGTGGGATCTAGGAAGACGGCCTTTTCTGCCATGGCCCCCGCTCTGTGGAACAACCTACCACCTGAGGTGAGGTGTGCCCCCACTCTCATGGCCTTCAGGAAGAGTGTGAAATCTTGGCTATGCCGGATGGCCTGGGGACCACCTGGGGGCTCACACAAGTGGAAGTGGCTTGTGGAGTAATTGATTTTACTCCCCCGTCATCTTGAATGTTTTTAGTTTTTTATGTATAAGGCTTGTTTTTGCAGTTCGACTTATTAATTAATTAATTAATTATAATGAATTTATGGGGGTATTTATTTTTTTAACTGTTTGTGGGTTTTACTTTCATTGTGAGCTGCCCAGAGTCACCCACTGGGGGAAATGGGCGGCATACAAATTCAATGAATGAATGAATGAATGAATGAATGAATGAATGAATGAATTTTGGGAATGTACTATGCAGCTCAGGGTCATTCATGATGGGGGGTGGGTGGGGGAGCTATAAGGAGAGATAGGTAGGTAGGTAGGTAGGTAGGTAGGTAGGTAGAATTAGTTACCCATTTGGGATGTAAAATGAAGAATGAAGTCAGAATCAAAATTGGTAGGGTTTATTCTGACTTCATGCCATCTTCCTTAGAGTAATAAGGTAGTAGGAGAAGTAGTAAGGTATTGGTAAGATTCAAGCAGTAAGATTCAACTGTGCAGTAAATAGTGAGATTGGCATTCCCACTGTGCAGATCTCAGGTCTTCTACATATGACTTTGTTTCTCAGACTGACGTTGTGCCTTTCCTCCAGGAGTTCAAGGCAGTGACATTTACTCCCTCAATAGTGGGCTGGGCTGGAAGGAAGGAAGTGAGTGAGGAGAGCCACTCAGTGACCTTCTGTGGCTGAAGAGGGCTTTGAACCTGAGTCTTGCTGGTCCTAATCCAACACCTTCCTCCACACCTGGGCTAGCAAGAAGAAGAAAAGAAGCATAGCAGCAGCACAATCCCAGAGGGATCTTTAATCCTAGAGGCAAGGATTAAAATTTCAAAGTTTCAGCTTTGAGTGTGCCTCCTTCTCAACCTATGGATTTTCACCTGAGGAAGTACAGAATATCCCTCCAGTAAATCAGTAGCCTCATTTGCAGCTTGCAGGATAAGGAAAACATACTGTTCCCTTCCCCAAAATAATTTTTCTCCTTTCTTTTGGAGCATCAGGATTAGGAGATTCTGCAAATGAAGTGTGAATGCCAAGTGCTGGGAGGAATGTTGTCCTCAGATCAGAATGAATTCTACAGAAGCGAGGAAGGAAGATTTATTTTATAATTTATAATTATATTTATTTAGCTGAGCTTAAACGTCTGCAGGTCTGGGCTGTGAAACAAAATTGCTCTGGATTGATCTGGTTTAGAGTCTGCTGAGTTCTAGGCTTATCCATGATTAACTGAACCAAAGTTTACTCAATCAACCCCATTTTTGGGGATCACATAATCCACTGAACATAATCACATAGGCTAAGGTTTGCATATCGTCCTGGTCTAAAATAGGATGGGTTCAGTGCAATGTGTGACAACTTTCATTTGGTTTTTGGTGTCTAGAACCTGAAGGCCCAGCTCATCTTTCAGCCAGGCTGTTCACTGGATGTAAGTGTGTGCCAGCAGTGTGTACGTGCAAATATATGCATGCAGGCTCTTGATTATTCAGTCTACATCCCATTTTTCTCCCAAATGCCAACCTTGGGAGTCTCCTGTTTAACTTTACAACAAGGAAGGATAGAATAACAATGTGTTTGGTTTACATTTGAATGCAAATGGGACACAATTCATGCTTTCCAGAAGGATACCTCAAGGGACATACAACTGTTGTACCATTATTTGCATTTTCTAGGAGGGCATTTCCATGTGCTAAACCCTTTCACATTTATTTATTTAATTCTTTCTTTGTTTAGGACTCTGGCTTGGATGCCATTTTAATCTGGGCAACTCTGCTGCTTATAAAAGTCAAAATACAACCAACTACATAGAAATAATAATAATAATAACAACAATAACCACCATTTGAAGACCATCAGCATTGACAAAATCACCATCAGTCAAAAGGCAGCTTTACTTGGAACAGCTTATATCCTGCAACGATGCCTTTAACGCCATCAAACAACATGTGCTTATCCCAGATCTGAGGACTCGATAGGTGGATAAAATGCCAAATCCAGTCTAAACATCTGGTTGACTGAACCACAAGATAACTTTGTACAGTACTAACTCCATACTCATTAAGCTTATAGGGCCCTCCATTACACTAAGGAAACAATTTGAACTCAGAATGGCTTCTGGTCTCCAAAGGTTCTTTGAAACAGCCAGGACTATCATCAGGGAAGGTCAAACTGGTCTCCAGGAAAGCAATTCTAGGGGAGGGGGGAGTCCTTCCAGAAACTACTAAATTCTGAAGCCCCTCCTGCTGGATCTTCCAGTAGGCATGTTGCTTAACATGCCTCCTTTTCTTGCATGTTCTGGGTGGCCAGATTCTACCTGGATTAGGGGATGTAGAACATAGTCAGGTCTCAAACCACATTCTGTACGGCTTTCTAACTAGCCCTTTGCACTGCATCCAGAAACATACTGGCAAGCAAAACCACAGTCATAAAAGTGGTGCAAGAACATCTGACCTAATGGCCAACTATCTTCTGCATCAGTTAACTTTTCTTCAAGGGAAGCCCCATGTAGATGAGTTGCAGTAGTCCAAACGTTACTTACATGCACAGATGGCTATTGCTGATGTCTAAAGGATAGGGCATGAATGAAGAGACTGCTGTCTTTTAAAGATTTAAAAACTACATAAAAACTAGCAAATGACAGTACTGCAGGGCAGATGCTGTGGAGGGCCTGCTGATGATAGCAACGATGCTATTTACGTGCCACTTCTATTTAAACACTTCTTGAAGTGTTTTATGCTAGAAATGTGAAATCTAAACCAGTGTTTCTCAAACTTGGCAACCTTGAGATGGGTAAACTTCAGTTCCCAGAATCCTCCAGCCAGCATGAAGTCCACCCATGATCTAAACCAATATTGAAACAAACAAACAAACAAACAAACAAACAAACAAACAAACAAACCACTGTCATTAAAAAGCACATACGGAAAGGAGAAAACCATCACCGATGACAAAACCCAGAACCATTAACCCAGGATTCATGGAATAAAGGCTGAGTGAAGAGATGTGTGTACCACAGAATCTAAAAGAGGGAATCGCACAACCCTCACTTATTTTGGGGATACAGACAAGCATTCAGGGTTTATACCCTTGCCACAAGGAAGGCCTGGCACAACTTGGCATATCCTCAAAGTCCCTGGGAAGCCCTTCATGAGCCAAGAAAAAGGCTCCTAAGAGGACGAGGGGTCTCACAGCCAAGCTCTAAGAGGTACAGTTAAAGGATCGGGGTATGTTTAGTCTGCAGAAGAGATGACCGAAGAGAGATACCATAACTCTCTTCATATGTCGGAAGGGGTGTCATGCAAAAGAAGGTGTGGATTTGTTCTTTGTCACCATAGAGGAGCACAGGGATGACCCTGCAAAAGGCATGCAAAGACTGTTTGCGAAACAAGAGCTCAGCCTGGGAAAACGAGGCAGTGTGAGAAAGAAAGTCAAGGATGCCCCATCTTGACTCTCTTTGGTATGAGGAGGAGGGAAGGAGAAACACTGTCAGGCTTTCAAGATTCTATTGCTATACCCTAAATCAGTAAAGTAGAGTTCTGGTATTTCTTGTGGTGTCTGTTGTGGTATCTGACCTGGCCTACCTCGAAGGGCTGACAATACCCCTGAAAGGCAGGACCAGAATCAATGCCTCGAGACTACAAGGTAGGAGATTCTGCTAAAATATGAGAAAGACTTTCCTGACAGTAAGGGCTGCCAACTAGCAGAATAGGCTGCTGCAGAAAGTAGTAGGTTCTCCTTTACTGGAGGGTCTCGAAGCAGAGGCTCATCCTCCACTGAGTAGTGGGTGGACTAAATCAACTTTGAGGTCACTTCCAGCTCTACAGTTCTCTGTGGCCTGAAAAATGAAATATCTGAATGGATGCCTTCAAGAACTTTAGACAAGCCCTGTTGGATCTGACCAGAGGCCAGCATTCTGTGTAACCTGGTGAACCTGTATCTTTCACAAACTTTGCAAGCTTGAAGGCAATAGCTCTTTTCTCTTGGGATGTGGGAGGAGGGGGGAGTTGTCAGAGAAGTCAAGATGGTGGACACCACTCCATGATCAAAACCCTTCTTCATTGTTAAGTCACGATGAACTTGGGTATATACTCTTAATTACTTTCTTCTTGATGAACATCCTGAGGACATTCAACACAGAGCAAATCTCTTTCTGGAGGATGGGTGCTGTCTGCCTCCTGGTGAAGACCAGGGTGGTCATTCTCCAAAATGACAAAATGGGTCTTTATTTTCTGCTACCACAACAGGGTGGCTACAAAGGCAGGATGTGTCAGTAGAAATTCTCCCCATCAGCAGCAATGGTGCCTTCCAACTGCATTTAGGACTAACGAAACCCCAACTCGGTCCACTGAGTGGCATTTAGGGCAGACTGATGCAAAAAGACAGAAGAGAAAGGCTTGGTTTAGTTTGCCCTTTTTATTTCCAAGCTGTCTGTAAATTCTACGTGGTGCTCAAAACTTTTCGGCAGCTGCTACTACTGATCATACAGTCTGCTGAATTTTGCCACGATATAACATCAGAACGTCCCAGATGAGAGACCACGATGGCGAGCAGTGCCCTATAAATGATTTTGTCCTTGATGTTTGCTCTCCCTGGAAAGATGCCAGAGGTCCTGCAATGCGTTTAGGTGCAAGGCGTGAGAGGCATTGCATGAGAGGCGAGCTGAAGTTTTATTAATACAGATGAATGGAAAGAATGAGAAATCACCCTGAATGATCTGTGAGGAGCTCTGGACAGTAGACAGAAAGTTACCAGCGCATGGGAGAAAGAAAGGGTGTCTTCTCTGTCATGGTCCTTGCCCTCTGGAACAGGATGGCAACCTCTCTCCTGGGGTGCCAAACAGCACTTAAGACCTGGGTTTGATCTCAAGCCTGGGGTGGTTGTGTAGTTTATTATTGTTATGATTGTTGCAGTCTGGGGTGCCCATAGTGTTGTTTGTTTTAAATGTTTTTATGGTTCCTTATTTGTAAGTTACCCAGGGTCTACTGGAGTGGATGGCTATAATAAATTTAAATTAATTATTGCTTTTGTTATTAGGGTTGGTTGCCCAGACAGCCAGATGTTTAGACTGGTTTTGGCATTTTTGTCCACCTATTGAGTCCTTCCCAAGGACCTGGGATAGGCAGATGTTGTTGTTGGATGGTGTTAAAGGTATCCTTATTGTTGTTATTATTTGGCAAGTGGGATATAGATATAATATGTATTTTTTAAAAGCTAGAAAATCCAAGGAGAAATTTGGAGCCTCTGAATTTTGGAAACGTGCTCAGTGGGAGCTATTTGTATTCTATGGGCAATGGGGGAATCAACATTGCAAACGAAGTGGTCAAAGGAAGACACCCCTGTTTTATCTGGATATTAATGTAAAATTAAAATCTGTCAGGACAAAGATGAATGAATGAATATATTGAGTTCCAGGACCCTCTTAAAAAAACCCCAACTGACCAACTAACCTTTCATTTAATTTCAAGTTGTTTATACATCACTTTTTTTGAAGTAAGCTTAAACATTTATATGCAATTTATGCACATTTATCCTGATAAGCCTATGTAATCCATTTATGATTTTCACCAGCATTTACCTTTTCTAAGCACCTGTCTTATTCATATATAGATCTGTGTAAGCCTTTTTACTTCCCCCAACTGCATTGTCAACCCCATAAAACTAAGTATGTTGAATGTATCAGTGTTGAAAATGGAAATCTATGAAGTTTACCTTCCCATGAGATTCAGATGAATTTCTCACCCTCTAATGACACACACATACTATGCAATACGCTGCTTAAGAGACACACAGCTCCAGAAGTTGCATGTGCTGTGTTTGATTTTCTGATTGCTAAAAGTCTGACAATAATTCTTGTCATTTTTTTTTAATAAAATAAGTGTGCGTGATAATTAGACAGTCCTTCCTATATTGGGTCAACGAACATGTGGCTCCATAGGAAAAGATAATGAAAATGATGCATTCCAAGCTAGGCTGAAATTAAACCATGCTTCCCAGTTGGGGATTCAAATAACCAAATGCTGCTTAACCGGGGAAATGTTTGGAATGCTGAACAAAAGAGAATTTTCCATGATTGAAAAAGCCACAAGATGGCACCACAGAGCAAAAATTAAAAAAAAAATGCTTTCTTTAACTTCGTTGAAGAGGCTGGACGTGAAAGGCATTAGGCGTTCCTTGTTACTAAGTTTGGGATACATAAGCTGTCTCCCATCAGCTAATGCTGCACTTGGATAACTGTTAGGTTGTTAGGCTTTCAGATGTGTGATCTAGATGGCATCTCAGTTCTCTCTCTGTTTGCGGCTGATCTCTCTGCTGTTGTTCTGCCACTGTTTCTCTGCGTGTCTTGCATGCATTCTCACCAAAGCCTGACACTGTTGTGAAGGGCACTCCTTTAAAATAATCAATGGCTTTTGTTTGTATTTATTCTATCTATCTATCTATCTATCTATCTATCTATCTATCTATCTATCTACTTACCCATCTATCTTTCTTTCATCTGTCTGCCCATCCATCCATCCATCCATCCATCCATCCATCCATCCATCCATCCACTCAATTTAGACCTTTCAGTTCTGTGAAGCATCCAAGGCAGCTAATGAAATGCAAACATGGAAACTGAATACATGAAGTCATCTAGCAAAAGCCTGATGAATAGGACACCTCTTTATATATTTTTCCAACATTGAGAGCATAGCAGAAAACTGAAACCGTTGCTCACTCATCTTACAGACCATGATCAGACACCAGTTGGGGAAGATCATCTGCCCAATACTACCTTAAATGCCATTTTAGGTCATGGTTGGTTGAGGTAATGTTCCCTCATTGGCTATGCTGGCTAAAACAATAGAAGTTGTTCTGGAGGGACCCACTTTGGGATTTCTTGCATGAAATAATGGTCGTTGTCTTCTTTGGGTTCATCAAAGTCTAGGTTGGAAGGTTCTTAAGGTAGCCACTTCTCCTGGGCTTGTACAAATATCTCTCTCTCTCTTATCTATCTATCTATCTATCTATCTATCTATCTATCTATCTATCATCTAACTATCATCTATTTATCCCAATTCCATACTACCAAATCAGCTATGGACTCATGGCAGTTTCTAATTACAACCAATAATAAAACAAAGTGTGGAACAGAAACATTTTTTTTAGTTCAACAATAAGGTCTAACATAAAATTAGAAATAACTGGCCTACTAATCAAATTACAAAGCACTCACGAGATCATTATAATAATACTCCTGATCAGGGTGATGAAACAAAGTAAATGAAATATAATAAATTCAAGTAAAATAAAAATAAGGATGGTGACAACAACCGTCCACCAAATGTTCCAAAATGTTCCATCTTAAGTAACTTTCAGAGGGGTAAGAGACACAGGTCTGAGATGGGCGGCTATATAAAATGAATGAATGAATGAATGAATGAATGAATGAATGAATGAATGAATAAATAAGAAATAACGATGGGACTTACAGTAATGGGGGAACTATTGCACAAAGCCACAACTGCGATGAGAAATCCATGCCTCCGTTTACTGACTCATAGGTAATGAAACTCGTGGTGGTTCTCTCATTTAAGGGGAAAGTCTTCTTCCCTTCTTTTAACAGAATGCACACTAAAGATTCTGGTATTGTTTCAACATTAATTTTCCTGCTGGCAGGGAAGGTGAAAGTGGGGTCAGCAGCTCAGGTCTGTTCACAGCTTGGACACCATTCTTAACTTCAAATTTATCGTGATTTGAGCTCAGGGGAGGGCAATGGAGGTCGGAGAAGATACGCAGGGGGTAAGGGTTCTTCTGGAAACACTCTGGAAAGATTTGGGGCCAAAGAGAGCAGAGCTGTATGGCAGCCAAAGTTGCCAACAACAGCCACAAAATAAATGGTGGGGGGGGGGGGGAACCTCCCATTGCTAACACAACATAATGGGATGGTCCTCAATTCTTTCCCCCTCTGAGCCTAACTGCATGGATAAAGTTGGACCATTCATCTCCCACCTTTAAATTGGGCTTGATAGGTTTATATTAGATGGGTAGTTAATTTAACTTAGTAAAAGGCAGGCTTTTATGTACTTAAATTTTGCTGATCACTTTCAGGTATCATTCTACCTCAGATACAGCCAAACTGGTAACTTTCACATGTTTTGTACTACAACTTCCAGAACCCACAACCAAGGAACTTCCATTGGGAACTGCAGGCCAAAAGATCTGGGGGTCTACATGTGCTCCAGATTGCATGGTGTGGAGTAGGGCTGTATCACAGGGTCCTGGGATCCTCTGCTTCTCCCAATTCTATGCTGTCCTTAAGGAAGATCCGCAGAGGAAAAGGCCACTGAAGAAATTTAATATCATCCTGCAAGCTCCAAAAATACACAGCTAAAGATGCAGATCCCAGAAAAGATCTCCAGGCTTTCAGCAGATTTTTTTCTTCAGTTATTCCTGAAACTTCTAGAGAATATGGAAGAATAGGGCAGCAGGAGAAGGAATCCATGGGAGCTTGTGAGGGGCTGAGAAAGAAACAGGAGAAACTCTCGACATAAACAAGCAACAGATTGGAGAAGAGCTTGTTAGGAGCTTATCTCAAAAATGGCAATTCATTTCAGCTTGCAAAAAGCCAGGAAGAAAAGTTTTGAAACATTCAAAGGGATTGTGCTTTAATAAACACCCTAATAAAGAGAGGGAGGGAATTTCCTAGATCAGTTTCCAAAGATTCTGAACTCTACCTTTACTTCTCTCATGAAAGCTCCTTACTGAACTCAGCTATTCTTGCTTTCTTGACTGTGCCCTGTGATACTGGACTTGACCGAGCCTCAGATGTGGGTTCAGGAGGCATGGCCTCTCTCTTGTATGGACACTGGTCCTTGAAAGGTGGGCTGGTGGCTGGAAACCAAAGCTCTATCAGCACAGACCCTGCAAAGTATGCTGAGAAACTTACTAAAATAAATCTTACTAAATCAATCTCCCCAAACCTGTGTTCCCCAGCTCTATCGTTCTACAATGCTCCTCATGTCCAGCTGGGGTAGTCAAAAAAGTCCAGACAGCAGCCAGAACCACGGGATTGATGTCTACCTTTTGTTTTTTTGGGGGGTGGGTCATGATGCATGTAAAAAAAGGGGCCTGACTTTGATCATGGGGTTGGGTCTGCCATCTTGACTCTTTTGACCCCCCTCTGGATGCCCCTGATGTCTAGCCAGAATAGAAGATAACAATGACCATTTTAGTTCAACATGTCTGAACAGCACCAGATTGGAGAAGGCCTCGTTAAAGACATAGATCAAAGTTAAGTATTCTTAGATCTCAGTGCTTCCAGTGAGAAACAGTTGACCCAATTCTTGATCGTCCCACAACAGCTTCCAACCAGTTTACAATTTTATGGCTATAGTTTCACTCTCTTGCTCTCCTTCCTCCTCCCCACCCCCATCCCAGCTCCAAGATATTTGTCCAGCTTTTCAGAAAGTTTCCAACTTTCTGCATTTATCCTTCATTTCTTTCAAAATGCAAATTAAAGACAGGGAATAAACAGCTGTTTTTCTTCATAGAAGCTTGCACTAACAAAGTGGGGGGAATCTTTGGCATCAACTTTTGCTTTTCCACAATTACCTTTTTTTTTTTTCCAAGGGAGGAAAGCAGAGAATGCTGGGACAGCTGGAATGAAAAACCACACATTATGTTGATGTTGTCATGGCAACTAATGGGTTTAAGTGTTTGTAAGGATGAGGCGGGGGAAAAAGGAAAAGCTCACACATCCCCTCCACGCACACACAGACACAAGTTGAGAGTCCCTTGAGAAAATCAAGAAAAAAGTAATGTATGCTACAGAGCAGTGCAGAAGTTTGGATTTGAAAGCAAAACAGTAGGACAGAGAATGCAAGAATACTCACATAATATTTACCTTCAGCTGCTTAAAGCAGCTGCATCTTTCCCCAGAATTGGATGCAGCTGCTTTAAGGAGTTAAGGGACAGGCGCTACATTACTGACTTTATGTACTCCAAAGTATTTTGCTTTCAAGCCATAATAACATCTGGCATGCTTTCTTCCCCTTTTCCACTTGGGTGCTAAACATGGTTGTGAATTCCAGAAAATACATTTGACTTCTATCTTAGCAGGCTGCCCAAATAACTATAAAATTAAAACCAGAACAATGGAGGAATGATGAACTAATGCACAGGTAATCTTGCTTCTCTCAACAGATGGTCTCACCATTCTTCATCTTCAGCAAGATCAGAAAAATGGGTCTGGTTTACTGCCATTGACCAAGGAAAATTTAAAAAAAAAATGTGCAGAGGTGCTTAATGAGATATTTCCTGATAGGAACCTGACAGACATAGTTTCTTTATGGAAAGGTTGATAAGAGCTTATTTCTTCTGTAAAGCAAGATCAAGCTAGGGTCACAACAATGTTTCTTTGTGTGTTGGAGGGTGGGTCCAGACCCCTCTAAATGTTATGGCCACGGTTGTTGGTGTCAAGCCCCCTGCAAACAAGACATGGTCTTCGAAGCAAGAATCACAGAAAGAAGGGGTTTTAGGGCAAGAATTAGGGATACAGAATCTTGCAGGTGTCTGCAGAGGGATTAAAAAAAGTCAAGTTATGTTACAATGCATGTAATAAATGACAGGGCTCTGAATGCATGGCTGAGGCTGCCATCTTGACATTTTTGAGCCCCTCACTGTGGACAGCCCCTGAATCTTGGAAAGTAGGGTAGGAGCCTCAAGTACTCCTTTATTAGGGAGTTTATGAAAGTAATGGACTTTGAAGAAGGATAGGAAGAGTATTGACACTTTTGAACTTTGGTGTTGGAGAAGACTCCTGAGAAAACTGTGGATAGCCAAGAAAACAATCAAATAGATCACTGAACAAATCAACCCAGAGTTCTCACTCAAGGCACAGATGACCAGGATAATTTTGGACACATTACATGAAGACCTAGCTCTCTACAGATGGGTCCAATGCTGGGAAAGGTGGAAGGAAAGAGAAGAAGAGGACAACCAGCAGGAAAGTGGATGGACTCAGTTACAGGGCTGATGAGTGCAGCATTGGAGGACCTGAAAGACCAGGTTAGGGAGAGATCGTCATGGAGAAAATCTATCTATGTGGTCCCTAAGAGTTGACAATGACTTGATGGCACATATTCAATCAATCGATTATAAAGGTGGAGCCTCTTTGAACATATTGAATCTTTTCCTCTTTTTGTAGCCTGGATGGAGCTGCTGTTTATGAGATAATCTACAAACTCCTCTCTTATCTCATGACTGTTTATCTCTTGACTGTTATGTCTGACATTCCTCCTGTTACTTCCTGGATTCTGCACGATCTGTCAGAATTGGATGTGGTCTTGGTATGCATTCTGATATCCCCTAAATGTTAGCCTTAGGCCAACAGCAGGAATGCCTGCATTAGTCTCAAGAGCTCCAACATTTCTGAACAAACCATGAGATTCACGGACTAGAAGTCAGCCAACCCAGAGATTTTCATTCACGATCCATGCAAGAACTCAAAGGTGAAAGAACTCAAGGGGAACCTTGACTTGCATTCATCACATCATACCTTGCGTCCGGTCAAATCAAAGAGGTTTCTCCTTCTGCACTGATAGAAACCTTTAGGCAAATAATAAACTTGCACTTTTGCAGCTGATTCTTTCAAACTAAGTACATTGGCCTGATTCATCTTCACCCTGCCAATATATTTAGGGCAAAATAGAATTATTATTCTGATGCTGCCTTACTCTGAATTTTAAAACGCAGTTGTGAGCTCAAAAATATACCCCAAACACATGTCAAATGCTGAGAAATAATAATGAAATAGTAATTTCCATGACAAAATTTAAATGGCAAATTAAGGGTGAGATTTATGAATTAACATATCTGAAAATGGAAAGACTGGGAAATCCGAACATAGCAGGATCAAACCATCCAAGTGATTTCTGTGGGAAAACAAAGAATAGCTGGCCTGATCCCTGAAACAGGAAAGAGGGAACAAACTAGAAGTGATAACTCTTTCAGTGTGAAGGCAGGCAGCGCACCTCAGCTCCCTCTCGTCTCAGTGGGAAAAGCAGGAAGGGTGACAGTGTGGCCTCCCATCTAAACATTAGCACACATTTTGTGAAGCCTCAAGATGCAGCATAGGAAAAGGTAAGAAGACATAAGAAGAGAGGATGGAATAAAGAAAGGAAGGAGAGGAGGGAGGGAGGGAGGGAGGGAGGGAGGAAGGAAGGAAGGAAGGAAGGAAGGAAGGAAGGAAGGAAGGAAGGAAGGAAGGAAGGAAGGAAGGAAGGAAGGAAGAGCAGAGTTCTCATTATTTATCCAAGCAAGGCATACTCGAGGCATCTTGACAAAGCTTTAGGGTAAAAAACAAACAGACAAAGTAGACAGGCAGTTCCCCTCTGCACACTTTGCATCTGTCAGGATAAAGAGATACAGCAAGGGAACAGATTTGCTGCTAATCTTGAAATCTTTTCTCAGCAGGTGGCAGCAGCTGGCCAGCCTGTCTGGGCTTGGAAGCTAAGCAGTATCAAGCCTGATAGTACTTGGATGGGAGACCACTCAGAAACACCAGAGGTAGTAGCTCAGACTGGGAATAAAATAAATAAAATAAAATAAAATAGTTCCTGGAAGGTGGCAATAGTAACAATGCATTTGTGTTGTTACCAAAGAGAATTGCATGGACTCTGTCCATGAAGACACTGGGAGCTGAGATCAACTCAGAGGAGACCTTATGTTCTTCTCGAAAGTCCTCCCTTCTCCTGGCAAAGCAATTCAGGCTGGTACTCCTCAGTATGGAGAGTGGGGAGAAAAGACCTCAAGTCTGTTTAGGACCAAACAGGCCCCCGAGACAGCCTGGCAGCAGATTCCAAGATGGAGCGAAGCTTAATCCAAAAAGCAAATGTTTACCAGGATAAAGCCACCCCAAAGGTTGTTATTCTGTAAAATGTATTAATCTGGGTAAATATTGCATCAGAAATACTAACTGCTTTGTTTGGGCTGAATTCCCTTTTCTCCCAGGCACCGACAAGTCTGGGTTAATGTGCGCTAACAATCCGTCACCCTGGTGGAAAGAGGGAAATTGCAGCAAGCCTATCTGGGAAAAAAAAGGTCATGCTGGAATAATTTATATGGCATTAGAATAGCTGAGAGGAAGCATGGAAGG
The DNA here is from genome assembly GCA_030867105.1 of Liasis olivaceus. Classification (NCBI taxonomy): domain Eukaryota; kingdom Metazoa; phylum Chordata; class Lepidosauria; order Squamata; family Pythonidae; genus Liasis; species Liasis olivaceus. The sequence goes on along the minus strand of CM061348.1, from coordinate 257,184,631 downwards.
AAATTAGGGGCTCACCTGGAGGCTTGATGCATAGGAGCAGCTACTGATGTTCTCACTGTTCTGTTACTACTGTGCATTTCCTAAACAGCTTGCCTCTTCGGCGGCGGGCATCCGTTTCAGCCAGTTTGGGACAATGTGATCATTTAGAGCCAAAAGAGATCTGGGATGGAACCCTGTCTGCATCTGGGGGGTGGTTCCATGATAAGCCATGGCTGTTTTCACTGCAGAACTCACAAAGTGCTTTCCATTAAACAAACAACGGCTTGGCTCTTTGGCAGGAAAAATGATTTCTTGGCCAGAAGCAACAGTTAGAACCAGTCATGGAACAACCAATTGGTTCAAAATAGGGAAAGGAGTATGACAAGGCTGTATACTGTCACCCTGCTTATTTAACTTATATGCAGAGTACATCATGAGAAATGCCAGGCTGGAAGAATCACAAGCTGGAATTAAGATTGCAGGGAGAAATATCAACAGATATGCAGATGATACCACCCTAATGGCAGAAAGTGATGAAGAACTAAAGAGACCCTTGATGAGGGTGAAAGAGGAGAGTGCGAAAGCTGGCTTGAAACTCAACATTAAAAAAACTAAGATCATGGCATCTTGACCCATCAATTCCTGGCAAATAGAAGGGGTAGAAATGGAACCAGTAACAGACTTCATTTATTTGGGCTCCAAGGTCACCGCAGATGGAGACTGCAGCCATGAAATTAAAAGACGCTTGCTCCTTGGGAGGAAAGCTATGGCAAACCTAGACAGCATATTAAAATGCAGAGACATCACCTTGCTGACAAAAATCCTCATAATCAAAGTTTTGGTTTTTCCAGTAGCAATGTATGGCTGTGAGAGCTGGACCATAAAGAAGGCTGAGCGCCGAAGAATTGATGCCTTTGAACTGTGGTGCTGGAGAAGACTCTTAAGAGTCCCCTGGACTGCTAGGAGGTCAAACCAGTCAATCTTAAAGGAAATCAACTCTGATTGCTCATTGGAAGGATTGATAATGAAGCTCAAGCTCAGATACTTTGGTCACCTAATGCGAAGAGAGGACTCTTTGGAAAAGACCCTGATGCTGGGAAAGATGGAAGGCAAAAGGAGAAGAGGACGGCAGAGGATGAGATGGCTAGATAGCATCACTGAAGCAATGAGCATGAAACTGAGCAAACTCAGGGAGGCAGTGAAGGACAGGAAGGCCTGGAGCGATATGGTTTGTGGGGTCACGAAGAGTTGGACACGACTTAACGACTGAATAACAACATGATTTCTTGCCTCCACTAGCCTTTTCCAGCCTATTAGCCTCTGGATATTTTAGACTGTAATACCCATTGGCCTTGGTCATTGGCCTTGCTGGGGGAAGCTGATGGGTATTGTAGTCCAACACACCCAAAGTGCACCAGTCTGGAGCAACCTGGCAAACCAGCTTCCATAAAGCCCAGGACCCAACCCCTTCTTTGAATGCTAGACTCTTTTGTTTAACCGAGGGCTGGGAAAATAAAGCAGGAGACCCATTAAAAAAACCAAAACTAAAACATGATTAGAAATGTTACAAAACATTTTGCATTGCAAGGGGTGTGCAAGGAAGTCCAATAAATGCTTACTCATAATTCCTTCAAGTTCATTTGACCTGCACTAAACTGGAAACTGAAAGTAGGGAAGATGTGGAAATAATGTCTGTTTGGATGTGCATCATTTTGGATGCTCTGTTCATAATTCTACACAATTCCATGTCCAATTTGATATGTAGAAAATCTGATGAAACGAAGCTGATATAAAAGGACACATTTAAGGCTGCACTGTTCCTGTTCCTATTCCTTGACCCAACAGCCTCACTGAATACAGTGACACTTACTTTTGAGTAAACCTGCCCCAATTTTGCCTATAATATGTGGAAGGGAGGGAGGGAGGGAGGAAGGAAGGTTGGTTTCCAGAATCCTACTATCCATACGCAGCAAAATAAACAAACTTCTGTGAACTAAGCACACACAAAACAGTGCCAAAACTGAAGGAGGACTTTGGTTGCACACTAATTTAATTCTCTAATCCCCCTACTCTTGTTGCTGTTTACCCACTGATAAAATGTGCGAGACGGACACATCTGTGCAACCTGACTGCCCATCTTCAAGGCTATTTACTGAAAGCACATGAATATTAAAACAGGCTTCCAAACGGGGGCTGGTCTTGAAGGAATAGATTAGCCAGGGGTTTCTAGTTGACAGTCTTCCATGCTTCCCCCATTCCGCATCTCTGCTGGCCTTGTGCAAACACTTCAGAGGTGGAATCCTGCTTGAAGAGCTGACTGTTTTTGGAAACCCTCCTCTCGTGCTACGAGAATGGACTGAGAGAGAGAAGGTGGGGGAGAGGCTGGTCCCCCCCCCCCCGCTCCCATGAATTGTTCTCTCCTTCCCAGGAGTCTGTACTCAGAATAAATTATGCAAATGATGTGCTTCCATCTCAAGAGGCTCTACTTTTACATGAATCAAATTAACTAAGAATAAGCTGGCTGGGAATTCTGGGAGTTGAAGTCCACCCATCTTAAAATTGCTGAGGTTAAGGAACACTGGGTTATAGTATAAATGCACTCAGGCTGATGAGCAATATTGGAAGAGAAAGGAACTGTGTTGGTGTGCTGTCCATCTCATCTACTGTATTCTAACTCTGTCCCAAAGAAAGAAGATGAGCACATTTAATGCTTTCATCTTCAATATTTGGGCTTTGGGTAATGAGTTTTCTGGGTTACATGGCCAGATTAACCTTGTCTATGGACAAGGAAGAGGAAACTAGAGCATGGAATTATCCCAAGGGGTGCAGGACTACCCAAATAAAATAAGGTGGGGGAGGTCCCCTTTGTGATAGATGTCCAAAACCAACCCAGTAAGGACCTGGCATAGTCATGGGACTAACCAAGCGACTCTGACTAAGTATTAGGCAAAACGTCATCATAGAAATAGCAGTTTGTTCCAGTGAATCAGTGGGGGAATTCAATGAATGTGTTCATGCAGAGGCTGGACAGCCAACTATCTGAGATGCTTTAATTGGATTCCTGCCCTGAGCAGGGGGTTGGCTGGATCACCTCAATGGTCCTCTTCCATTCTAGGATTCTCTGAGTCAATGACTGTTGTAGGAAGAAATTGGAAAACCAGATAGAAAGGAGTATTACAGAGTGGCCAGAATCTTGAACAGAAGTACTCTATGCTTGTCAGTGACACTTTTTACATATTTCCTGACATTTGTTTTCCCAGAGAGATCCTAAGAAGTATAGGTATGTTAATAGGATGCCTAGAATAGCATATGTTAGACTGGCTGCTTCTTTTTCTGGATAAAAACAGCGGTGGCAGATCCTTGGATTAGGAGTACAATCACAGAAGAATGAGCATAACCTTCTCTTGGTGCAATCCCTACATTGTGTCGCTTTGGAGACCTAACAGCAGAAGACTTGTGGGATTTCCTTCTGCCTGTCCAGGGCCAGAAATGGAGAGAGCTGAATGCAGAGGCCCTCATTTGTAAGGGATTTTCAAAAGCGAAAATATGTTTCCCTTGTTCCTGAGCATGTCTGTTGGCCATCCCTATGTGAGTAAGGAAGAGCAAGAGAGGGGAAAAAATGTATCTTCTAATATTGCCAAAAGTGGGCCCCACGTGATTTTTTGGCATGTGCAGTCCCCTTGCCTGTACCGCTTGAGCTTTCAAAAATCAGTGACCTGATTTCTTACCATTTTCAAGCAGGAAATACTCAGTGGCTGCAACGTACAACATTATCTTGGGCTTAACAGAGTTGCAAAGGGAAAAAAAAATAACAGGATTGGAAGTCCAGATGATCCTGCGTTTGTCTCCCTGACTGTCAGCCTTCCCAGGCAGACCAGACAGGAAACACGACCAGATGAGCTGATTCTACTTTACTGTAAAGCTACACTGACAAAATCTTCCAAGTCTGATAGTACAAATATCCCACCATCTCTTTTACCACCTGAGAAGTTAGGGAGGCTCCTTTCTGAGTCTCTTTCTCTGCCCGTTATACAGCTGTGGGCTGTCCCCTCTCTTATCTGATCATTCCCTAGGCAGCATCTCTCCCTCCACCTCGCCTCCCAAGGTCATTCCCACATACCATTACATCGACAGCATCAACTATTATGGTCTTTCTCCCACTACAACTCCTCCAAAAAGTTAGCCCACTTTGCTTTAGATCATTGCCATTGAAACAGCATAATTGCCTATTTCAGGGGTGTCCACAGTGCATAGCAAAAAATATCAAGATGATGGCCACAATGGTGTGATGAAAGTTCCACCTGTTTTTATTTGTTGTGACAGTGGCCACCATCTTGACATTTTTGACCACACCCTGCAGACACCCCTGCCAATCTCTGTTGAACTAACTCTTTCTTTCTGTCTATTCCAGCTTGGAAGCTCCACCAAGAAGAGCTTGATAATTAGGACACATTCTTGTTCTCTTTATGGTCACATTTGACTGGAATGTGCCAAGTTGGCAAGCATGTTAGATACATTAATGCAGAAAAGGAACCAACAAGGGATGACAGGCGTCCATTTGACTTTTGAAAGCTGCAAGAGGTTCTCAGATGTTGAGCAAAGAAAATAGGGGGACATCTCCTGGTCTGTTTCCTGCTCCCATTCCCACCATTACAGGGCTCAAAACCAGTCATTTTACTAATAGGGGGAAGTTGAGGCAGGTAGGACAGCTGCAAATCAAGTGCTGTATGATGACCTGTGGTCCACAGACTTTAGGTTCCATGCTCTTGGCTTCATAAGATCATGAAATTGGAAAGGTCCTAAGAGGTCATCAAATCCAACCCCCTGCACACTGCAGGATTCACTACAACATCCATGTTAGATGATTATTCAGCCTCTGTTTGAAAACCTTCAGTGAAGGGGAAGAAACCACTCCATGTGGCAACCCATATGGATTGATGGCTCGTACAGTCAAGAAGTTCCTCCTAATGTCTAATCTGTATCTACAGCCTTGAAGTTTCATCCCATGAGTTCTAGTCTTACCCTCTGGAGCAAGTGAGAATAAGTCCAAACACTCTACAAGACAAACACTCTTCAGTTATTTGAAGACAGCTATCATGTCTCCTCGCAACCTTCCCTTCTGCATGTTAAACATATCTAGAACTTTTCACCATTCCTTGTAGGACTTGGTGTCCAGTCCTTTCACCATCTTAATAGACCTTCTCTGGACTTGCTCCAGTTTATCAATGTCCTTTTTTAAACTGGAGTGTGCAGAACTGTACTCCAAGTGAGGCCTAACCAAGGCAGAAGAGTGCAGAATAATTGCTTCCTGTAACCTGGAGATGCAGAAAGAAAAATATATTGTTTTCTTTTTTAAGTCATTTTTTATTCAGTGTGATGTATTTGCCTCTGACGTGTCTTAAGGGAAAAGAAAATTTCAGGGAAACGTTGAATTTTTTTCCACCCGTTTTGTCTGAAGGTGGCCAAGGAATATGCACAAATGTTACACCTTTCATGGTCACATTAACTTTTCTTTTTTTTAATCTTCCATGGTAAAACTGTGCTTCCCATGTTTCAGAGCAATGGAAAGAGGAAAGACACCCAGTAGTAGCTCCCTCCACCACTTCCATCAGCTCAGAGTTTGCCTCAGAAACATCACCGAGAGGAAACCCTCAGGCATCCTGAGAGTAAGATAGAAAAATGGATTTCTGTTGTTGTTGTTGTTGTTGTTGAAAAGAAGGGGATGAACACTTCTCATTGCAACATATATTCTGGTTTAGTTTCCTTGGCCAATGCCTGAAATGTTACGAGTTGTTTCTGTATTTCACTGGTGTCCAGTGAGAAATGGACACAGCCCTTCCTGCAACAAAATAGGTCTTGCACTCTTCCTTTTTTAAAATTAAACCAAAACAGGGGAAGAGGGAAACATTCCAACAGTACAAATTATGCTCACCTTCCACCAATATGCTTTTTTAAACAAGTTGAATGATGTTTTAGTCATTCTTTCCCACTGCACTGATTATTCAGACATCTCTATGACAATATGAGTTTTCAGGGTAACAGTTGTATGAACACTGAAAACCAGCTAATGAATGGGTGAGCTGCTAATGTATTCTTCACCAGCTCTTGCTATCAGAATTTGCATACTCCAAAATAAGCTTGAGAAATAATCTGGGCACGGGGAAGCAGATTATGGCCAACCTCAACAAGCCACAACATAGATTTTTGATATTTAGGAGTTGTCAGTCTTGTGGTATCATCAGGCTGACCACTGACGTCATCAAATCCAGTTCAATGACATCATAAAGGTCCACCTCCAGAGTTGGGGCCCATGTCATGAAGAATGTGGAGAATCAACATGAACCTGGTATAGATCTCCCCCGTTTTGTGTTTTGATTTTGTTTCTAACCCAAATACACAAAGCAAGATCCCATTGGAAAATATTTTCTCATTACATTAGCTGTGGAACTTATGTTCTGACTGGTAGGTATGGCCTGACTCATTTTTACAACACTGCAACTGCAGTTGTTATACACACACATGAGCCAGCATAGTGTAATGGTGAAAGTGCTGGCCTAGGAGGTGGCCCATCCAGGTTCTAGTCTTCCCTTAGGCACAGAAGGCAACTGTGACTTTGGGGTGAGTGCCAATTGGATGGTTTTGTTGTCCTTACAAAGCCCCAGGCCTTCTCATCTAATAAAGATAATATACACTGTTTCCAGGAGTCTGAACATTACAATCCATATCTTTATTAGAGGACTTAGATCTGCTTTTCCAAATCTCATTTGGGATGAAAGCAAACTCTAGAATCCTGAAGTTACTGTTGTTTGTTCACGCACTAGTATGTGCTTTAGTTCTTCACCAAATTTTTTTATTTCCTGTCCCTTTTCCTCAAAATATCTTCCACTCTAGAGAAATATTTCTTCTTTTAATTATAGGCCCTCATTCTCCAAATTCAAATATATATTAAGATACTACAGTTAGGGGAAAACCAGAATCCTGAGCACACATTCAGCCTGAATCAATCCACTGCAGGATGAAAGAGTCTTCCTTGAGCCACAGTTACTCAGCTGGCTTCTATGCCCAAGGAAAGGCTAGAACCTAGATAGGCCAACTCCTGGTCCAGCACTTTCACCACTACACTAGGGTGGCTCATGTGCATGTGTGTGTATATAACAGCTGTAGTATATAACGGTGTGAAAATGAGTCAGGCCATACCTACAAATCTGAAGGTAATTTCCACAGCTAATGTAATGAGAAAATGTTTTCCAATGGGATTTTGCTATGTGTATTTGGGTTAAAATCAAAACACAAGCGTGCACACACACACACAAAATGGGGGAGATCTACACCAGCCTCCTATTGATTCTACACATAGCCATTCCATATGTCCATTATTTTCTTGTAAAAATGGTTAAAAATGATACTGGAGTGTTTTAGCCCTAGTTTTCCCCCAACATATTCTTTGTTTGATGCCCCTCCATTCTGAATGGAGAACCACATGCTACAAATTTGGACAAGCTTTCAGTCTGAAAGATAATTGTGCTCTTATCCATACATTCACTAGCAGCTTGAGAATTTAGCTGGTTCACTTACAAATTAAGTTACCCAAATTAAATTCTTCAAACTCTAATTTTTAACTGGTCCAAAGCCCAGAGCTGTCTCAAGGATGTCCAGAAAGTTTTCATGTGTGCTGAAGATTGATCAGAACCACTCTAGAAAAAAGTTTCTAAGTGGCTTACTCCACCAACATTAGCACAGTGTTCCAGCACAAGGCTTACATAAACTCCAAAGTATGCCTCCTTCTTTCCCCAAAATACAACTGCAGTCTGTGGATCAAAAGGCTTTCAGCTCCTTTTCCATAGTTATAATTGGCTTATCACACTTTCCTTTATTATGTACTTTCCAGCTTTCATGAGGCTAAAAATATTTGGAGTTAATCACTGGTGATATAGACTATTAAGTCTTCCTGTAAACCAACAGAAAGTGAAAAGACACTTCCTCTGCCAAGGTTTTACAGTCTGGGGAGCAGGTGGGAGAGCAGAGTTGAAGAGAGGACCACAGAGCCCCCTGATTGAGATTAAAAACTCTTGCTGAGTACTCCTGGTAGGCTGAATTTACTATCTCATTACTGGAAGACTTTAATTATATCTGGAGCTTCTATAACAAACGGTCTGTGACGAGGTAATAAACAGAAATTTCAATGTATCAGATTTCTATATGTTAAAGACCTTATTTCTCTGCTGATTTTTTTTTTTAAACCCATCCAAGAAAAAGTGCAGGAAACACTTTGGGGAGATGATGGGGATTATGACAGAATCTTTGGGCTGGAAGGGGACAATGTCCATCTCTGACCACATCCCAGAGGAATAATCAAACAGTCAGTTCAAAAACACCTCTAGTGCAGCACAGGCCACCATCTCCTAACACAATCTACTTCCCTGTTAGACAGCATCGCCTACCATTTAGCCACATTCTCCCATCTTTACAATTTCTACCAATTGGTCTTAGTTTTTCTTTCCAAAGCAACAGAAAGTAGGGCCGCTTCATCTTCTGCACTCCAGTCCTCCTCATTCGGTGTTCCAGATGCTAGGCCTCCTTTTAAATATTGCTGCAGGGCACAGAAGATGACTGGAAGGGCTGCATGAAGCCCATGGACCATCAATCTGAGACCCCTGCTTTAGCCTTTACATTTCCCCAAGCTAGATATATCCAGCTAGTCTCACAGGTCTGGGTTTTCAGATCCATCACCATACTGGTTATCTTCCTCTGCACACTTTGATTCATGTTAGACTGAAATCATATTGCACTGAGCTGGAAACAGTAGACTACATACGGTCTCTCCCTTGTACAGTAAAGGGCTGTTCCATTTTATTTTGATACTATTTTTTCAGCAGCCTGAGACTCTATTACTTTATTTAACACCCATATCAGACTACTGGTGCAGTCCATCTTGATAGCTAACTATTTTTGACATGCACTGCTACACTCATGTCTATTCTTCTTTTGAACCAAGGCAGAATTCTTAGCCACAGGTTTTACATGCTCCTAGAGTCAGCTGAAGAAATATATTCTCCATAAGCGATGCCATGTGGCTGTGCATATGATCTAAATGTGTACTGCATGGGATGTATTTTCTACCACATTCTGCTCTATTGTCTTCACTAATCATTTCATGTTACCAAGAGCTCACTGTGTGTCAAGGCTGTGGGGAGGAACCTGTGCTTTGACTAACTCTGTGTGAGGGAATGCAGAGAAAACTGAGATCCTGCACCATTCAAGGAAGGAGGGCAAGTAACACGAAGCTAGAAGTGGTTAGAGGAAACTGCAGAACCATGCTTAGAAGGGCTGGGATCTGCATATATGTGAGAATTCTTCACCACTGATTAGAGTTGATCAAGTTTTGTACTATTTTGTACAATTCTGAATACCACATTTCCAGAAGGAGATTGACAGATCAGAGAGGGGTCAGAGGAGGGCAACAAAGATGATCCAGGCACTGGAGGACATGGCCTATGAGGACAAGCTGAAAGAACTTGGGTTAACATGATAGCCATGTTAAGGTACATGAAGGAAAGCTACAGGGAAGATTGCCAAGAACTATCTTCCTTGGATACAGGTACTATGAGCAGAAATAATGGAGATAAGTTGCAACTACTAGATTGTATTTAAATATAAGGAAGAACTCCTGATGGTAACATTTGTTTGACATTGAAACCATCTACCTATGAAGGTTGTAGGTTCCCCATTTCTGGAGGTTTTTGAGAAGAAGCTGGACAGCTGCCTCTCAAGGATGGCTTGACTGGTTTTCTTACATACTGCAGAGGGTTGGACTAGATGATTCTTGTGTTGCCTTCTAACTTCACAATTGTTTATTATTCTAGCTGTGCTTGTTGATCACTAGTCAACTTGCTGTGCGATTCCTGAAAGGAGCAGCTGTAACTGAGTTCCTGAATCTCTAAGAGCTGTCAGTAAAGTTGGTTACCCAGCTGATCTGACTCTAAAGAGACTGAAAGAAGGTTTGGAAGTCATTTATTGTGGACCTGCCTTGCGTTCAATGTAGTCCATGACATGTTCAAAATTCTTAGGTCACTCACTGGACAATCTCCACTAGCTAGGACAAAAGCGAACTCAATGAACCAATGGAGTAACTTGGTCCCAGTCAATTTCTATGCATTTCTATAAAATTCTAGTTAATGGAAATCTGCTGCCCTTGCAATGGCCAATCATAGAGTGGCACAGGACAGAATAGTTCAACTCAATTCCTATCGAGCGTGAAAGTGCTCACATCTCAGCCTCACCACACCCTAACATCACCCCAACAGATTGCTTGACCATGAGACACCGAAGACTCTGCAATTTGTTAAATGCTTGTTGTTTGAAGACAAATTTTGCTGCTTTGCTCTTCCAGCAAGAGTTGGAGCAACAGCCTGAGCTGAAAGAGTAAATGCACGTAAATATTTTTCTTGGTAGTAATTAATACATGATTAATAACAGAAACCCTTGGGATAAAATATGAGGAAACATTTCCAAAGCCTGTGATAGGGATGATGGGATTAAATGATACCAAGGCACCTGAATGTTGAGAGCCATTCTCTAAGTGGTTATGAAATTGCAATATGTAAAAATATTTATCTACGTCTCCTATGGTACATGCCATGACAAGTTGTAGAGCAACTTATCAGCTAAAAAAGCAATTTCCATTAATCACTTGTTAATTATTAGTTAAGTGTCACCTTAATTTAAAGTGTGCTTCTGATGTGGCAAATGCTTCTAGATATTTGCTCCCAGAAGAAACGGCAATATCAAAGAATCAAGTTCCTCCTCACCTTTGCATGACCTTGGGCTCCTTCTTCTTGCAGAAAGTGCTGTGGCCAAGTGCCTCTGGCAGGTCCACAGGGAGTTGAGACCCTTCTTTGGTAATCACTGTATCAAGAGGAAAACCTCATCTTTCAATTTGTGAATCCCACTCCCAGGACTTGGGCACAGAGCACTCAACTGTTCCAATTCATCATTACAGTGAACCCCTAAGGAGCTCACATCTGCTAGAACCTCAAATTGGACACACTCCCAACTCATAAGGAATGGTCCTTGCTCAATATTCTCATTCTTAAACAAGGGAGCAATTAGAGATTCTTATTTACCTACCATAAAATGAGTTGTTAGCCAGTGGGAGAAATCATTGTAGGGCAATAGCGAACAAAAATGTTTCCATGACCTCTATTTCGCAGACCATGAACTATTTCAAGCAATCAGCAAAGAAGACAAAGCATAAAAGCCAGCAAGCACTCTTCTTCTGAGAAAGGGCAAAAGGCAAGTTTTTGCTGATTTTCACTGCAATGCTTTGCTCCTATCCTTTTTTGAAGCTTCTCTGCTTTTCCAAGTTTCTGTCTGTTCAGGGGTATAACAAAAGGGGGGAGGGGGGGAGAGGGGGGAGTGTGGTAGCCTCAATTTTTGATAGAACCCTTCCCCAGAAGATTGGTCACTTGCTCAGAGCACTAAGCTCTTACCTGTTGTTGAGGAACAGCTGGAATTCACCATGGGTACCAAAGCCTATTCTTGTTTAGCATTTTGTAGTCTGCAAGAAAAGTCAGGCAGTACACATGTTCTGAAGTTAACACTCCTGCTTTGTAGTCACAGTGTTGACTTGGAGCAAGAGGTGATCCTCTATTTACTTGACACCTTTAGATGTTATTCATTTCCTATCACGTCCAGCAAACAATATGATGGAACAGCACTTCTTCCTTTATAGACTTCAGCTGCCATCACAAGCTCTTCTCAATGAGCTCCTACATTTCTCTACTTGCCTTTCTCCTTTTGCACAAAAGCTCAAGGTTGATCCCGGAACCAACCCTTGAAAATGTCAGCCTGAAAATGTTACCCAGAGAGTGATTTGCATGCATTACCAAGTGACAGATGACATAAGTGAGCAACCTCACCTAATGGATGATTAATGGTTTGATGTTGACCGGTGGCGCTGACTTGTTCTCTTGCTCTTTGGGGAACTTCAAAGACAGCTGGCATTTCCTTCCAACAGGATAGTAAGTGGAATTGTTTAATGAATGCATGCCTGGCATAATTTTAAACCAGTCTTTTATAAATGCACTTGTACACAACCCAGCATATGCAGCTTCTTGCTTCAGCTGATGTGTCTATGTGTGGATTGTATTTAATTTTATTACTTGGTCAGGCCACATTTGATCAACAATCCTTCCTTCCTTCCTTCCTTCCTTCCTTCCTTCCTTCCTTCCTTCCTTCCTTCCTTCCTTCCTTCCTTCCTTCCTTCCTTCCTTCCAAAAACAGATCAAATTATACTTTTGCTTCCAAAATTCACCACTTGCTATGAAGCACCAGAGTTTCCTTTTTGCCTTAACCCAAGGCCATGCAATTACTACGGGGAATAAGGAGTCATACTGTATGAATATTTTTATGACCCTTTTCTTCAGGGAGAACAAGTGTGCATCTGTCAATTTAGGCTGAAGGAAGTAAAGGCATTCACTGCTTTCATCTCCAGAGCCCAAGGGAAGGAACTGAGTGGGTTAATGGGTACATTTGGGGAGTAAAAAGGAGATACCTCCCCAAAGGGGAGGATTTTCTTCAATCCATGCATGGAAAATAGTCTGGGGTGAGATATCATGGAAGGTTTGGAAGATGGGGAAAAGAAAGAAACTCATTTTGGTCCTTCTGTGCCCTGTCCTTCTACACTATCTTCTGGCTCTGCTAGATGTATTATTTGTCTCAATTTATTCCATTAACCTGGATGGAGAAGAATTTTCTTTCATTCTCATTTTTATTCTGGAATAGGATTCCCTGGGGACTGTCACTCAGGATCAACTCATGACTGGATTAGTGTAATGCATTTTACTTGGGGCTACTTTTGAAGACTACTCAGAATTTGCAGCTAGTTCAAAGCGCCATGACTGACTGCTGATGAGCCAGTCCCAACTGGACAGAATTATGCCCATGTAATGGAAGCTGCATTGTGGTTCAGCTTTTGGTTACAGAAAACTAGATTCTCACAAAGACTTTCATGATCTGATTTATTGAAAGAAAAAGGGATTAGGTTACAGACATCTCAACAACTAGATACTTTCACATTTAGAACCCAGTTTGAGTTGCCCAGATAAAGGTTTCTTGTTTCTCTTGCTAACCATCTCTTGATGGACAGGAGATATGAGAGACTGTATGGTATGGAGGATGAGGAAGGAGGAGAAATATCTATAGATGCCATTACAGACTTATCAAAGAAGTGGGATTCTTAGCCTGCTATGCAAATAGCCTGAGAAAAAGAGATTCTAAAGTTTCAAAGAGACCAGACTAATGCATGCATGAACTCACTAATAATGGAGGGTAGAGGGTGCCTATCCCAGTTCTCAAGCTTCTATCATTCTTGGCATCAAAACTCATGAAAGAGAATCCATGTGGATTATGCTTCCTTGATTATGCCCTGCCAGTAAGGCTCTTAACAGGAGAGCCAGCTGTCCATTTCCCTGATGATGGAGGAATCTGAGGAAGGATCAATCTTACTTTGTTTTCTAAACCACCCTCCTCTTTCACAAGTTCTGAGGAGACCATATTAATTAGGTATCAATAGTATGTTCCTGGGTACAGTTCAAAAAGTTGATCATTATCTATAAAGCCTTTTGTGACTTAAGCCCTCATTTTCCTCTTTCTGTGCATTTTATTTGGAATGTTTATGGCGGTTTGTGAATGGTTTGTGGGAGGTAGCATGGAATCTCCATGGCTGGTATAATCCTTTGGCGTTATCTTCTCCTGAAGGTGTTCCCTTCCCCTTACTTGTCTTGTAGGAACAGGGGAAGACCATCCTGTCCTCAAGACTTTGGAAGATAGGTGATCAGAATGCTGGCTAATATATTGTCTCTGGGGATCTGATTTTTATGTTTAAAGGGGATCATTCTCTGCTTTTGTGATTTGGTTTTGATGCTTTATCAATTTATGCTTAGGATGTCTTGAGCATGCTTTTACTGTTGTGATCTGCTCAGACTCTTGCCACATGGTGGCATGAAAATGTAAAACAAAAATAAATAAGTAAATAAATACGTTTTGACAAAAATGTATTAACTTGTATTAACTGCTCATGTCCGTGTTTAATTATCCTTTGATATTTCCATTGTTCCAATTTTTGCAATGCAGTTGTTTATGAAGAATAAAAAAGGTCTATATAACAAATGGGTATATTTTTGGAACTAATGTAAAAAAAAGGGGGGAGTGACGTCTTACCCAAATGTGCATATTAAGCAAAGTTGCATATAAAATGTCTGTATTTGAAAATAAAATAAAATAAACTGCTAAAAAATTGCAATCTGACAGGAATTTCAGTTCTGGATGGTATTGATATGATTATTTTATATGGGTAAGAATGATTTTTAATGAGGTTTTTGTGAAGCAGATGACATGATGGTTACAGTTCAGTTGAACTGACAGTCAGGATGGCGTTGTGTGGAATGTGCACCAGCCAAGTGGTTATACACATTACCCTAAATACAAAATCAAGATTGCAAAAAACTATCATGTTTTATCTAGTGGGAAGATGTATGACAAAATAAAGACTGCCTGGACATTGGTCTCTTAATTAATTTAATGGTTAATTAAATAACTGAGCTAAAGCAATTGACAGTTGGACTCAACATTATGCAACTGATAAGCTGAGAGTTGAGCTGGAGGAAAATCCAGATATAAGCATCAAACAAAGGTGAGGAAGAACAGAAAGTGACTGGTGACTGAGAAGGAAAAGAAAAGGAAAGCTAAGATCATAGTTGGCAATAGGAGGTCTGTGTGAAGTAACATACTCAATATTCAAATCTCATTGCCTGAGCTCATTCAATATGTTAAATTCTGAATCTGGGCTAAGAAAGCACACTTGTAACCTAATGAACCATACAATGGATTAAGATGTGGGCCTGGTTCACACAACTTGCTAAGACAAATTACCCAACCCCATTTTTATGAGTTATCTCCAGTTTAGCATCTTCTGCAAAACCAGCCAATCAGCCCCCAAGAAACATCACCCTATTCCCCATGGCTATTCTTTGTGTTCCCCTGTCTTTGCTACATACCTTGACTTGGTCATTGCCTTTCTTTCTCGTATCTCCTCTCCTGATTTCTGCCTCATCCTCTTGGCTTTCTCATTTACCACTACTCTTTTCTGTTAACAGACTAGTGGCTGATTAATGTAATCTCCTATCAACAGGCACGACTCATCAGCTGGATAGTGTTGACTCCACTCCATCTATCCTTGAAGATCAACCAACCATGAGGCTAACCATATGACCAGTAAGCAGTTGCATACTGGAAATTACTGGGCAGGACACAGGTGCCTCTTGCAAGAGAGACAATAGCACACCCCTATACTGTGTGCTTGGAACTTGATAAATATAAAACCCAGACCCTGGATTTGGTTGCGTCTTGTTCGCAGGGTGGAAATCCCATCACTGAGGTTTGCCACCAACTTGAAAATGTTGCAGCGGGGTTGCAAATGGCTTTAGCCAGTTAATGCCATCAAATAAACACAACATCATTGGGCAAGGGATATCATTGCTAATGCATGTGTATGGAAAATGGTACACCTTTAAGCCAGAAACCCATGCTTCCCAGTGGAGAATGATGTGTAGTTACAGCAGCAGCCTGTGCTTTCCAATGGGCAATGATGCTGAGTTAACCTGGGAGGTGGCGCTTTCAAGCAGGGACAATGCACAGTTCAGTTCAGAAGATGATGACAATTGACCAAAAGACTCTTTGTCTTTGAATGGAGAAGGTTGTGGAATTAAGATGGGAGCCTATGATTATGGATGGAGAACTGCAACAATTAGCACATATAACCTGTGCTTCCTGAACTGATGCCAAATGAACCAGGGACTTCATGCTCCTTAGTAGACGTGACCAGGATGAGATGATCACGAGTCCCAATGCAGCCCATTCTTCACACAACAGAACTGTGGAAGCTTCTCTAGACTGGACAAGATCTCCTTCCATCCTATGTATGTTGGGACCCACAACCATCTACCAGAATTATAACCTTCTCTCACCCACACTTTGAGATATATGCTATTTAGGAATTAAGTATTAATTTGACACCTGGATCTGCTTTGGGTCTCTTGCTTTCTCATTTCTCAGGAAGTCTGGCCAGGTGATTAGTAGCCCCCTTCCTAATAAAGAGGAGATCTAGAAAGTTGGGGCAATGGGAGCTGTTTACATATGTGGAATAATTAGCTGCCCATCAGCTCTCAGCTGTCAAAAGATCAGCACCCATTGACAGTTTACTTTAAGTGGCCCAATTAGCATAACAAATGACTTGCCAAAAGTTCTGAAGGCATCCTGTTGATTAATGCCATTCATCTTGCAAACCAGGCAGCAGACGGCAGAGCCATTCCATGCTAATGATGATTATTATATACATACATGTTTAGAGAAGGCTTGCTGTCAGAGAAATGATGTGGTTTACAAGTCACTTAGGTGCCTTTAAAAAGCATTAAAAGTAGGCTGCATTAGGCAAGACCCAGAAGGATGCTTGGGTCCCACAATAGTGATAAAGAGGACTAGAATATTTTTTTTGGGGGGGGGGGGTTGGATTCAGAAAGACAAAGAGAGGAGTTTGCTGCAAGGATATGAACTGAAATGTAAGGACTTTCTCCTGAGTAACGTTGGGGACTCTTTGCTCTGGGTAATAATGGATAAAATAAGCAGGTTCTGCAGACACTAACCAAAGACTTCAATCATCCTCACTTGTCAAATTCTCTGATTTGTTTTAAAGCTACCAAAAAAAACCCCTTGTATCTTCTTTACTGAAGATGACCAAGGAAATCCATGAAAGAAAAGGAGGACATTTGGGTTGATCTGCCCTGGGTAGGTGGACTAATTCAATCCCCTTTAAAGAAATGCTTGATCTCACTGGCACAGCACAAGGGCATTGAAAGAAATCTCAGCAGACCAACGGAGGAAAAATAGGTCTCCTTGACTAAGTATTTGGAGAGCTGCTGTCAGGATTGACCATCGACAGTAGGGTTTCTCAACCTCAGCAACTTTAATATGTGTGGCCTCCAACTCCCAGAATTCCCCAGCCAGCCATGATCTAGAAGGAAATTAATCAATAGAAACAGAATAGAAGGGAGCTTTATATGATCCTACTATGTGTAGTAGATCTAGTTAGGGACCCACCTTGGAAATTTTCCTGGACCAAACAGAGGCTCTCCAGATTGACTCAAGACTATCTATGTCCATTTCTCTCCCCAACATTTTACAGAGGAATTAACACACTACAGTCTTCTTTGAAGATACAGATTGTCCCTAGTTAAAGAACAAGTTCCCTTCCCAAGGTCTGTTTTTAAGTCAAACTTGTATATAAGCTCAACCACACCTGATGTCTCCCTTTGGATTTTGTGCATGCCCTTTCCTTGTGGGCCATAGCTAAGCAGCCAAGGGCTCTCCTAGATTATCCAGCATTCCATTTTGTTGAATTAGGGTTAGGGTTAGGGCTGTCTATGGGCCTTCCCAAAGTTATGGATGAGCCTCTTGAAAATTTGTCCAAAAATTGGAATACTAAATGTGATAGGAGGGTGAAATAATTAACTGCCTATAACATTAACTGTATTTAATTATTTTAATTTTAATTAAAGATGAAATTCCATCCAATTTAGTTGTGCTCCTGGCTTTACTCAGTTTGAGCTGGTCTTATTAGGAACTCACCAGTCAAAGGCCAGCGAGAACTCCTGGTCCTTTCAAAAACCATTGTGTACCATTGCCGCAAAAGTTCACCATTGTTTGACTTGGCATCTATACAGAGGCAATGTGCCTATTGATCTTGTTGTGGCTGCGCTCACAAGCCAACAAGGATCCAGAGTTACACTGCTTCTAGAGTTGGAAGCTCTCCCTATAGCCATCATGACTGGTACCCAGATTCCCAACACTTCTAAGATCTACTGCTAATCCTGCCCTCCATGGATTGGTCTAACCCCTGCTTAAAAGGGGTTATGATCAGTTTTACCCATCATAACACTTTGTGGATCAAGTTGAAACTCCCCTTGTTAAGTCTTTACACTCAGGTGGGCCAAAGGTCCGACTAATGGAATGAACATTCTCCACATTAGGAAGCAGAAGATCAGCATCCAGTAGTTGACAGGAAGAGTATTCAGAAAGAACCAGAAAAGTGGAAAATATTGGCATGATAAATGGTGTGGAATGTGAAGAGAAAAGGCAGAATTAGGAAGGACAAAGCTAAGCAACACTCTGTTCAGCCAAGGTGTAATTGCCTTGCATTTTGACAACAGCGGCTTCAAATTACCCTTCACTTCTGCAATGACAATTGAGTTACAGCCTTTCCTTGAACTTCAGTAGCTTTCCTTTTGGGCATAGATACATGTCTGCATAGATAATGTTCTTCCTTTCAGCCCAAGAGAAGAGGCTTCCTATTGTGCTTCTTGTAAGGTAGTCCTTGACATTAATATTAACAAGTGAGCTCTACCATAAAACATAGCAGCATGAAGGCTCTCCATCCTCCTAGTCCTTCCCACCCAATTGCCTTCCCTGGTTTCCTCTCTTCCAACAATCACTCAGTGTTTCATCTCCTTCTGGTTTCCTGCACTTTGGCCTTGCATTAGCATATGGCCATTTCAGGAAGTGCCGCAAAGGAGAGGCCACTTCCACAGAGGGCTCTCTGCGCTCTGGTGGGGTCTGCAGGCCATGTTGTCCAGTGAGAAAAGTCAAGACCCAGCTGAGAGCTTCAGCCAGCTCATACATTTTCCAAGGAAAGTGCAGTTCTCCTCTTAACAGGCCAGCAGAGTGAGCAGTAAAATAGGCTGAATTTATAGCGATCTTCACATTTGTCGTCATGTGTAGGTGGCACTATTTGACTCTCAAGTGACTTGATCGTTTACAGCGTAAGGAATAGCTGAACAAATGCTATTAGCCTTCTAACATTTCTCCACATATGCCATTGCCCCAAATATGAATGTGCAGTTCCTTCATTCCATTCTTTTTTTTTTACGGTTCCATATGTTCACGGTGCCTTGAATTCCCTTCCTCCCAAATTCTGATTTAATTTAAATCGTTTCTAGAATTTAATTTAAGGATTGGCCCAAATGCCACATTTCTTTCCATTTCACTTTGTCTCCTAGCTCGCTGTATAGGGCAGCATGCTAGAAAATGGCAAAACAGTGGTTTTAAGGGACTCGGGGAATGTCCATATGGGATCTTCGCACTCCTCCAGATTAAGCTCCTCAACTGAATGAGCCTATGCCATGCTCTTCTTCTTTTTTTCTGGCTCAGCTGTAGTGTATTTAAAACCTGCAGTAAAATTAGCCTTTGAATGCTGCAGCTCTCTGGAGCATCTCAGAGGTCCATTCCTTCATCTGTGGGATCTCTTGCCTTGCTATATCTCTTGGTTCCAGCCATCCTAGAAGATCTCTCAAGGATAAAGATGACTTGGGAATTCACCTTCAGAGAACTGTTTGTTTGTTTGTGACCTGATTAATGTACATCTTAAGTAGGAAGGATGTGCTTGTGTGTGTAAACAAATTATTAGATTTGCCTTTTGCGTGAAGAGAGGTTCGTCATTCCAGAACCTGTGGTAGCAGGGACAACTAGTTTAATGACTTGCTCTGTTCTTTGTTCTCAGCGTTTTGAGATCAGAAGAAGTAAAAAGGAGCCCAGATCATTTTTCAATGGCTTTTGAGGGATTAAGGAATGGAAGTGGTGGTGGCGTGAAAGTATCCTGTGGCTGCATGATTTTTAAATTTTTTTTTTACTACTCCTGGAGGAAAGATTGGATATAAATGTAACAAATAAAAATAAAATGTAAAGCACTACACAGAAAGCATCTGAACAGAGCACAGCAATTGCAATTAAAGGGTAATGTTTTGCCTTTTTTTTTTTTAATCAATGTATGTGTGAATAAGGTAGGGTTGGAAATCAGGGATCGAGTATATTAGGGCAGACAAAAAGTCTTCATTTCAATCCTATCATCTTTAGGTAAGGTGGAGAAATCGGGCCTATTTTAGACTCCAGAAAGACATACAGCCATTCAGTATATACTGAGATAGGCAACCTGGGATACCCCAGATGTTGTTGAACCACAGTTCTTATGTTGCATTTCTTCCAGTGGTGGAGGCTGCTGAGAATTATAGTCCAATAACATTTTGAGAGCTGTAGGTAGCCTTAGCCTGGTATAAAGCACATGAAACAAGGCGGAAAATCAGAAGGAATCTGAATTTGGAAAGGTGCCACCAGATGCCTCCTAGTTTTGGGCTATCTGGCCTAGACAAACATAGCTTTCCTCCTACAAAGTTAAACAAGGCTTAGTAACTCTGTATTGTTCAGCAAGAAATAAAGATGTGGAGAATTTCAGCAGGATTCTTAATATGTGGCAATCAACAGTGACAAATTGGTGGGCTGAATCATCAGAAAGTCATCTGCTTACATCTAATTTACAATCTGCTCATCTCTAATTTACAAATTATTCATTGCTAAGCAACTCTTGGGAATTTCTGCTCTAACAGCTCTGATCATGGAGGGGCTGAGTGTTTCTTCCTTTTTGCAATGCTTTTTTTGTTCATGTGGACAATTTCATCAAAGTACCACCAAAAAAAAAAAAAAACAGATTCAAGGGAGTGTGATGAACCTGTTGATGGCCCAACTTCAGATCCAGTTGTGAAGCTGGTAGAACTCATAGGACTTAGAATACCCAGGTTATAATAGGCTGGAGGGCAAAATGCTTGACTCTCCTGGATGTCTTATGAGGAGACATGTCTAGGGCCGCAAGCATTTTTCTGGGGCATGGGACCTCACTTGACTCCAAACATTTCCTTACATTCATTCACATAGAAAGTTTGACACAAAAGGTAAGTTTTTTGCTCTAACTTTCTTTGGCATATTAATTCAGGAATGAGCAACTTGAAACTCTCCAGATGTTGTTGAATCCAGTTCTCACTAGCCCTAACCAGAATGGTCAGTGATGGAGCCTGAAAAGAACTGATTTCCAGTAACATCTGGATGGTCATATGGTGCCTACACCAATGTTAATCATGCAAGGATTTTTTTCCTTTGCTTTGCTTTGCATGGAGAACGTTCATTCCTTAGAGGTCATATTTACAACTCTGTAGTGCTACTGCCTTGATACAGATTAAAGGAAGGATCAGAATAAATGTTATGATGTAACCACAGCTGAAGCAAGTAGAATAACCTAAGCCAACTCCAGAAATAAAACCACAGTATTTAAAATGTATGGTTGCAACACCATCTAAAACCATAAACAATAAAAACTAATCTCATTTGCTAAACCAAGTAATACAGCAGAACTAAAACAACAGTCTAGGTAGACCTCTCAGGGCAGTTAACCAATATATACTTCATTCTTACTTTGATGGATATAAGGGTGAAAGACTGAGTGAACATTTAGAGTTCCTAACCATTTTATTAGCTTTAGATATATGAAAAACCTCTGTGGTCTGAAAGCTGCAATCTTATCCAGTCTTAACTTGGGAATAGGTAGGATTGAACTCAATGGGAGTTGGTCCAGAGTAGACCTGTGTGGAATTGTATTATGAATGACTTCTGTTGGAGAGAGGGTTACCTAAAATTAGCCCCCTAGAACACTGGCACGATGCAGCATCTTTTTTGACGTCTCGTCTCTGCTCTGTCTCAACCAAAGAGTAAGGAAAGAAAATGAAGGGGGAAGAGAGAAACAGAAAAAGTATTTTGATCCCTTGTTCTGAGTCTGAGAACTACCCTAAAATACTATTGGCCCATAAGCAACACAGGAAAGACTGCCTGCTCCCCTACAGCTCTTTAGTCAAATAATTTACCCTGCAGCCGTATTCTCTGTAGGAAGTTCTAAAGCATTGTGCATTGGTAAACTGACCAGAACAGTTCCCTTGTTTAAAAATTTAAATGGTTTAATCAAATGTTTAATCTTGCAATAGATCTCTTGTACTTATTACAAGAAGGCTGCAGCACCGTTGCTTTGGACTATAACGCCTCTCCAAGTTCAGCACGGCTGGTTAGAAATAAGAGCCCCCATTTCCATTTTTCAAAGTTTACTTTCTGAGATGCTCTTTTAATTGGAGACAACATGTATTGCCCTCTACCATAAAGTATTTTTTCTCTTCCCAAGGATATGGGAGATAGGACAGGAGGATCACCCTTTGTTTTACACATGAAGAACGTATGAACACACTTTCATGAAGAGAATATCAATTCCATATCACTCTACTCATGTTAAACAAAGGTATCCTGCATGATTGGTCCCTGTCTATGGGGGCAAAACATCTCAGCTATATCTCACTTGGTCAACAACATCTGTTATAAGCTAATACTGGAAATAAAGATTTTCACAGAATTATCAAATTGGAAGGGACTGTAAACATCATCTAGTCATTCTCCTGATCAGTGCACAATCTTCTGTAGCATCTCTGATATGGTTGATACCCAGCCATTCTCTGTCTGAAGACTTCCAGCACAGGAGAACTCACCATATGATAAGGCAACCTGTTCCATTGGCTGACAGTTTGTACAGCTAGGAAGTTCCTATTGATGTCTAGCCAGAACCACCTCCTCTCAATTTATCAAGGCCACAGCAATATGTTTCCATAGTATAGCAGTGAACTGCTGTTCAAATAACCCAAATAGTAACTTCATATCTCATGATCTGATTTATTTTTGAACACAGTTACACCAGCATCTGGTTCTCTCTAGTTTGGAGTGAGATCTTTCCCATTGCCTGATTTCATTTCAGCTGGAGATGCTAGGGCTTGAACTGGGTGGAAAGTGGGACACTATGCAAGTCCTTTACTACTGAGCTATGAACATTCATACTCAGGGAGGCAGTGAAGGACAGGAAGGCCTGGCGCAATATGGTTCATGGGGTCACGAAGAGTCGGACACGACTTAACGACTGAACAACAACATGAACATTCATGTTCTCTTTATCTCCTAGCTAGTTCATTCCAAGAAATGCCCACAACAGAGAAAAAAAGACAAGGATTTTGGCTTTACTTCCCAGTGAAAAGTCAGATCATCCCAAGGTTCTCATGAACATGTTAGCTTTCTATAGGAAAGATTTAAAGATGAATTCACACATATCAGGCTCACACTCTGAGAGAGAATCCTAGATAATGAGGAGTGGAGAAATGCCATGGAGGGGTGAATTAAGTTTGGTTGGTTCACTGAATGTGAAACTTTTGGGCAACTGTAAATGCTAAGAGATTCCAACAACTTCAGATACATGCAGAAGTCAGAGAGCAAAGGAGATCACACATGCCTGAATTACGTAAGGTAGGATGTCACTGAATACCTGTCCTGGTTGTAAATTACTTTCATTTTACACACACACACACACACAGAGTCCAAACTGTAAAGAAGTAAACTGGGATATTTTGAACAAAAGCCAATGTAATCCCATTCAGCCAAAGGTATTGGGTGATCTGCTATCCTCTGCCATTTTTGTGTGTGATGAAGAATAAATCCTTCTGCTTCTAAAAGGCCTTTTTTCTTATTTTTTTTTTCCTCCTTTGGACAGAGGAAAGAAATCTATTTTTACAGGGGATATTGGAAAACTGAAGGCTGAGGGACCAGAGTACCAGATTGTAAGGGAGATACTAGGTAAAAACCACTAATTATTTCCAAGGACATCTAATGAACAATCTTTTTTTTTTTTTGGTCCCATGTGGTTTTTGTTGGGTTTCTGGACGTTGCATATGTTTTTATTTCTGGAATTTATCATGTGTTTACTGCTGGCCAATGAGTCAACCAGGGAGGGGAAGTCATGTTAAATCTTGGAAGAGTATGCTTCCGTGGATTAAAATGAAAAAGAAAGAGCACATCAGAGTTATTCCAGAGATAAGATTTTCAATGGAAAAGATGATCCAAAGAGAACTATTTATGTCAAGGAGTGTGAAAGTAGACCTCCCTGACATACTATGTTCACTAGAGCTGAACCAGGACCCAACAAATATATGCATCTCTCTGAAATGATCTATTATTTTGGCTATTCAAAGCACTCATTCACTTCTGTGAATACTACTCTAGCACCATCACTAACAGTTGCAACATTAATAATGTTAGCATTTTCATTAGTGGCTTATTTATTTATAAAAAGGTGTCCCCCCCACTCCCCTTGGAGCTTTGACACTTGAATCCCAAGGTGGGCTAAAAAACAGGATTCGGTTAACCCACCAGATTCTATAACCGACCTTGGAACTACTGTAATTAAATTTCCAAGAGGGAGCACACTTTTATTTTATTAAAGGAAAGATAACTAATGACAAGTATTAAAAAGCAAA
The DNA here is from genome assembly GCA_030867105.1 of Liasis olivaceus. Lineage (NCBI taxonomy): Eukaryota > Metazoa > Chordata > Lepidosauria > Squamata > Pythonidae > Liasis > Liasis olivaceus. The sequence continues at coordinate 257,160,383 of CM061348.1, read as the reverse complement.
TATTGCAACACAATAGCGCTTTGTGATATTGACAACCACCACTTGGTAGTTGAGTATGGCTTCTGTCACTTTGAAGTGCTTTTCGTTGTTGATTATTTCATTTAGGACAGAAACAAACTGCCTTGGCGAACATATAATACTGATACTAAGCATTTCCTGCCCTGTAATTTTTTTAATACAGCTCTTGTTCCCCTTCTGCTCCCCAGCGAGCTTCACACTCCAATCAATTCCTTCTACTTGTTTCAGCTGTCTTGTGCTTCCCCCAACCCCCCAAAAATGCGGTAGGGCTAGCATCATCAGTCAACGGTTGACAGTTACCTCTACGAAGTTATGACCCTTCATCAAAATCACAACAAGGATGTTGTGGCAATTGATTATTTATTTGTTTATTTATTCATTTATTACTTTGATTGGTCTAGTGCCCATCTCAACTATCCGACTCTGGGTGGCATACAGCAGTTACACTAGTCCCAATATGGGATATAAAACAGAACGTTGTTCTTAACCAAGTCTTCTTTCATACCCCACCTTGGCAATCCAAAAAGGAAAAGAGCCCTTGATGCTATTCTTTTTATGTTTACTACTAGTAGGAAGCATATTGACTACTAGCGGTTACTACTATGGCTATCATTTAAACATCTTTAATTGAACATTCTGAAAGTAAGTTTTTTGTCAAAAACAGCAGATACCGTTTATAAATCAGTCCTTGTATGCAATCTACTGCTTTGGTGTTACTATGTACTACCAATTGCTACTACAATTATTTATGCTCCTAATTGTGTGGTGTTTTGAACTGGTTTATTAGAAAAGCTATATTTTATGGGCCTGCGAGGCAATCTGCTGTTTTTGTTGCTACTCATTATGATGACTCTTAGTTATAATAAGCCATAAACCTGAACTTAACTCCTTTCCCTCTGTAACTTCTAAAGAGCAATATTTAAATGTACATTATTTATACCGTTTTGATTTATATGTGAAGAAATATGTAAGAATACATCCAAATTGACACCAAAAGTCTAGCCTAACAAGCATGCCCAGTGCACAGCAAAAACTAATCAACAAAAATGAGAAAAATAAGTAACTCCAAATAAATAAATAAATACATAAATAAATAAACCCCTCCCTCCCCACCAGAAAGAAGGGAGGGAGGGAGGGTAAAGAATCACATTGATTCATAGAAGAGGAGGCTAAATCTAAGGTACTGTATATTTATTTACTTATTCAATTTATATGGCCGCCCATCTCAAACAAGTGACCCTGGGCGGTGAACAATCATAAAATCAATTAAAACCAAATTACAAACACAATATAAAAGAAAATTAAATGTAAACAACACCTGAGAAAATTATAATCCATAGACGTTAATATAAACAGGAAATGGGGTTATACATTTAACACACTCGGGGCCCCAGGACCGGGCACATAACCAGGTCTTCAAGGCCTTCCAAAAGGCCAACAGGGTTGGGGCCATCCTAATCTCTGGAGGGAGGATGTTCCAGAGGGCAGGGGCTATGGCAGAAAAGGCACACCTCCTACTCCCTGCCAGCCGGCATTCCTTGGGTGATGGGATCTGGAGCATGGCCATCCTGCTGGACCAAATTGGATGGGTAGAAACAACAGAGAGAAGACTGTCCTTCAGGTAACCTGGCCCCAAGCCATGCAGGGCTTTAAAGGTGAAAAACAGCACCTTGAATTGCACCTGGAAACACACTGGCAACCAATGCAGCTCATGAAGCAGTGGTGTTACATGTGCCGAGTACCCAACACCATTGATTACCCTTGTAGCTGCATTCTGCACCAGCTGAAGCTTCCAAATGCTCTTCAAGGGCAGCCCCATGTACAGCACGTTGCAGTAATCCAGATGGGAGATCACAAGGGCATGAATGACAATGAACAGAGCCTCTTGGTCCAGGAATGGGTGCAACTGGTGCACAACCTGAAGGTGTACAAAGGCCCTCTTAGCCACAGCTACCACCTGCTCTTCCAGTAGGAGCCATGAGTCCAAAGGACCCCCAGATTGCATACCAGGTCCATCTGGGGTAGGGCCACCTTGTCCAGGACCAAAGGTGGAAAATCTTGACACCGGAAGGCCCAAGTACCGAATACCACTGCTTGGGTTGCTGGGACAGGACATCCATGGCATCATTCAGGCAGCCCAGGGTGGAGATATAAAGCTGGGTATCATCAGCATATTGATGGTACCTCACCCCAAACCACCAGATCACCTCACCCAGCACCCTCATTAAATAAGAGGGGGGAAAGGACCAAGCCCTGTGGCACACACAAAGAAGTACCCCCAATCAACAGCAACTGGAATCAACCCTGGAGGAAGAAAGAGAACCAGCACAGCACAGTGTCACACACTCACAATCCCAAAGCTGGTCCAGAAGGATACCATGATTGATGGTATTGAAGGCCGCAGAGGTCAAGAAGAGCAAGGATGGATGCACTACCCCCATCCCGCCCCTGCCAGAAGTCATCCAAGAGTGCGATCAGTGCTGTCTCAGTCCCATACTCCAGCATAAATCCTGTCTCAAAGGGGTCCAGATAATCCGCTTCATCAAGGATCCTTTGAAGCTGCTGCACAACCACTTTTTCCACAACCTTCTCTAAAAAGGGAAGTTTGGAGGCTGAATGAAAACTGTCCAGATTAGTTGGGTCAAGCAATGGCCCCTTGAGGAGGGGACACAACACTGCCTCCTTAAGAGCCAGCTGGACCATCACCTCCCTCAAGGAAGAATTAACCACTGCCCAGGCCCAATCACACGTCCTCTCCTGAACAGCCTTGACCAGCGAGAAGAGGCATGGACAAACTGGCAGTGGCCAAACTAACAGCTACAAGAACCCTGTCGACTTCCTCAGGTAGAATGGGATTGAACTTCTCCCAGATAAACATGCAAGACTTAGCCTACGTAGCCTTCACTGACCCTGCTCCAAGGCTGGAGTCCCATGTAGAGCGAATCCGAGCACCTTTATCCACTAGATGTGCAGCATATTCTGCACAGTGACCCTGTAGGTGGATCCTAGAATTACTCTCTCCAAGGAGGGTCCAGGGGACCCGAAATAGGGCTGCCGGGTGGCTATCTGCAGACACAATAAGACCGGAAAAATAGGTTTTACTGCCCTTATCGCCATGCAGCAGGTTCTAATAGCGACTCTACCTTGTGTTCGATCATCTTCACTCTTTGTCATTCGCCAGTGCTTTAGGTGCTCTAGGCACTCTATGCATCTCTTTGCCCTCTTCAACTCCTTTAGCTACTCCAAATACCATGGAGAGTTCTGGGATGCATGGGCGCACGTATATACTTGTGTATAAGCTCATCCACAGATAAACCAACTCTCAAAATTTTAACCAAAATGCCACAATAAATGTGCCACCCACAGATAAGCTGACCTGCATTTTTCATGGTATTTTGGTTAAAACTTCAAGAGTCTGCTTATCTCCGGATGGACTTATTCACGAGTAATATGGGATAGATGGGTACTTTAAAAAAAGTATTACTGTATATACTCTTGGAAAAACCCACCCATGGATAAGCCAAACCCAGTTTTTTGGGTGTTTTTTGGCACCTAAAATTTTCGGCTTATTTGCGAGTATTTACAGTACAGGTAGTCCTCATATTGCACCTGTTATGATGGTGCTGAAAAAGTAACTTTATGACCAATCCTCGCATTTACGACCTTTGCAGGTCTGTAAAGGAAAGGAAAGCTGAAATCAGATCATAAGCACAGTTGTGGTTTCACTTAGTGACCACTTTGCTTAATGACTGACTGGCTGGTCTGAATTGTGGTCGCTAAATGAGGACCATTTATATATCTATATCAGGCCATTAGGTTTGTTGGACTTCAGGAAATCTTACCCCAATATAGAGAGACTACTGGTAGGGAGACCTCTGAATTCTATCAGATCTTTGATCTTCTCCAGAGAAGTGTTTCACCTTTCCTGCAGCATTGGAGCCTCCTCTCTGGGCAAAAGAAACCCCAACAGTGCTGGGTTCACTTTAGCAGTTTTCCATGGTGTCATGATGAAGGTGTTGGAGAACTTGGTTCAAGTCTACCATTGGCCATGGAAGTTCCTTTGTTAATTTTGGGTCAGTCCATCTCTCAGCTCAACCTACTGTACCTCACAGGGTTACTGTTGTGGGAAAAATAGCAAGAGGGCACACTGTATGGCACCTTGAGCTCCTGGGGAGAAGATGAGATACAAATCTAGCAGATAAATAAATAGCATCTGAGAGCTTTCATTAGAATACAAGAAGCTGTCTTTTTTGGCCAAGTCAGAATATTTGTCCATATGACTGGTAGTGGCTCTCCATGGTCTAAAATTAAGACAACTATTTCCTTCATCTCTTACCTAATTGTTTTTTGTTTTTTTTAAAGAAATCCTTGTAAATCAAAGGAAGTAAATGTGTAGCCTTTGGCAGGCAAAGCACAAGATCTACCCTGAATGGGAGCAAAACATCATTATATTGTTGCATAGAAGTAGGTTAACCAATCATAGTTCAGTGCGTTTGGGTAGCCAAGTCAAGTTTATCATCTAGATTGTGTGAAATGATGGCCCCCAGCAGAAACTGTATCCCCAAACAGCTGAGATGGAGCTAGAAACCAGTATTATGAGACTTGGATAAAATGGTAAGGTCAGTGGAGGACCTTTTCCAGCTAACAAATGTTATTGAGGCATTAGCTTAAATGAACTACAGGTCACCTCAACAGATACACTGGAATGGTTAGATTATTGTAGGATTTAAACTGGGGTGAGGGAGAAGGGGGAAGGAAGGGGAAGACAGAAGACAAGGTGGCTACACACATGAAGGATCTTCAAACATCAGAAATGGTACCATGGGGAAGGTTGAACAATCTTGTTCTGTATTTGTCAGCCCTTTGAGGTAGACCAGACCTGAACACCAAAGCCATCAGTTCTAAACTACTTTTATTATAGGGTTACAGTAAGAGAATCTTGCAACTCTGAAAGTGCTTCCCCACTACCTGCCTTTATCCTAAAGAGATAGATCAAATCTGAGACGCTTTCTCAAATTCCATTCCTGCTTTGGACTCAGATTTCTCTTCTCTAACCATTCCCTTGGCTGCAGCTCTTCCTCCTGTTCCTCAAGGTTATTCTCACAGTCCATTACACCATTCTCCAAGTCACAGGGTTATAGAACCATGGGGTAGAATTTGCAGGAAAACTGAATTTTGGCTAAGAGTAACTCCTTAATGGTGACAGCTCTTCTCAGTGGAACAGGCAGCCCCAGAGAGTGGCTGGTCCTTTTTTTGCTGGTGATATTTAACAGATGATGTAGAGATATTGAGCGAGGATGGGACCATATGCTCTCCAACCCTGTGATTTTACAATTGTGTAGCTGACCTCCTCCAGCTTTTCAAATTTCCCACAATAGGACCCCTGTTGTCTCCTGAAATGGCCATTCCAGGGCTGTTAAAATGGAGCCTTTTGTCTTAAATGGGTTGGGACTGAAACTACAAAAAGCTTCACATAACAGAGTGAAAGCACTTCTCTGTATTCATACATAATCTATGGCTAAAGCACTGGGCGAGTGTGCAAAACACATGTTGCCTGAAGCTTAGATAAGCACCTCCCGCAGGAACGGAGCCCCTGCAGTGGTTTAAGCTTTGCATTAGCATCGAATCGCAGCACTTACGGCTGAATTTCTGAATTTAACTTTCCTCCATCGGAATTTCTTGGATCGGGGAGAAGGAAGCAGAGAAATACATACAGGCCTAGATCAGCCAAATTGTTTCTAAATGGCCCTTTATTTGAAGATCCAGCTGCAATTGCCCACAGGCTAAACGCTCCCCCTTTGAAAAAAGAATGGGTAACGGACAATTTGCATGCATTTTCTCCTTTTGTATGTGTGCATATGTTTGTTGTCCCTGCTATTTTGGGGACCAGCACAAAGGCATGGCAAAACGGTCCTGCTGTTGAGTTGTGCTATGGGCACACTGAATGCGCCCCATTTTAGAAAGAAAAGCAACCACGATGTCCCCGGGAAGCAGCTGTGTCTCCTCTCTTTCTGATCTTGTGAGTAAAAAGGAACCTGTGAATACTGAACATCTGCAGTTCCTCCTGAGTTGGAAAAGGACGGCAGACAGAGAGGGGGAATGGAAGAGTCATCAGCCTCATAAATATGAAGAGATACGGGTAACCCAATGGTTTAAATAAACACCTTCAGTTGCTGAGCTGTTTACACTCTTGGAACAATTCAGGATGGCATTTCTGTGCAATTGCTCTGCTGAATTATTTCATTTTCCTCCTAAGCGATGGTGGACATTTGCTTGGTTCTGTGATGGAATGGAATTATGAAGGCCAGGCTCAGAGCAAAAACACTTTTTTTCATCTCCTGAGGAATGTGGGAGATACAAGAGGATGAGACTGGCACCTCCCTGAGGAATTCACAATGTTGTGGCTGGCATTGCTTGGGAGCTGGGGTTTCAGTCTGGAAAGATTCTTGCTAGAGGTTGTAGCTAATAAACATAGCTGGACTGAATTTACATGGTCTCTTGGAGTTATTTGGGCTAGGCCTGACAGTTCTGAGGATTACGGCAGAAATGCCTAGTGAGCCAAAGGGTCAAACCTCCTTTACAAAAGCAAGCCTTCTACACACACACCCGTATATATTATCTACATTACACACTTCTTAACTGCTGAGAAGGCTGCATGCTTCTCTTTTTAAATTGTACCCAGCAACCTTCTTTGCCTCTTTGGAACCTCAAAGGTTATGACGTTGGTCTGATGATCAAGATATCTGAGAGGTTTTGAATGGGGCTAGCCAGAGGGGTTAAGCAAGTTTCATCAGCAGACCCATTTCTAAACATTACTGTATTCCAGAACTACAGCTTCAGAAGATTTCTTCAAGTTATTTCCACATACAAGGGTTATCCGTGCATAAACCTATTCAACTGTGGATGAGAAGATCTTTTTGCTTTGGGATCATCTTCTCTCTAATTCCATGGAAAGAACTATAATCCACTGAGAATAGAACCAGTTCATAGACAATTTATACAGATGCATCCACATCTGGAGAAACTGAGAAGAGCCCTCACTTTCTGGCAATCACTTGCAAGAACGTGGTGGCCTGTCTCCCTCCCTCCCTCCCAGTTTTAAAGAAAAACCTTCCATAGTTTGGTCCTGCTTTGGTAAACATAATTTTCTCCTTGCAGCTCTAACTGTAGAAAGTTCTAAGTAGATGATTCCCATAGAAACAGCAGTATAGGAATTGGACTGTAAGGATATCCTAGGACACAATCATCCATCAGAAAAGTCAGAGTAACATGAAGACACCAGTGCAGAAGCAACATCATACTTATATATTTTTATGCTAAGGTTAGAAGCATCCAAGCCAAGATGAAGGGAATGTTAAAATATTAAGCCTGGACCAATGATGAAACTGTCAAGGGGCCTGGAGACATATAGTCTACTCTTGCTCTTAATATCTTAATTCATGTTGGTTCCCCACCTCCACTTGATCTCTCAATTTTATCTTAAGTGACAAAATCTACATCTATCTGGGATATTGTGCTGAACTGGGTTGGACTCATCTCTTCTGTAATTTGGTGAAACTAGAAATCTACTCCCTTTCCTTTGAATGAAAATAGCTTTCGTTCAACACCCTGATTATGTTACCTATTGGGTGATGAAACATCTTCAAGCAAGCAACCAAGCTGAGAGAGCACCGACTCCCCAGAAAATAGGTTTCCACATATCTTGAGGAATAAAACAACCACTGCCAGGTGTTTTGAGGAGTAGATCAGTGTCCTCTCTACAATCAAGAGAAATAATTAAATAAAGGTCGGAAGCCGAATAGGGAAGAGTTTGGATCATTTAAGAGGCTGACAATTGTGGCAAAAAAACCCTTGAAAGAGTAGGGTCTGAAAGATGTTTATTTTGGAGAAGAGCCAGTTATGACTTGTGGGGCAGAAAATGATGGTGTACCTGCGGAAAAAATTCAGGGTGGATATAGCTATTGTCTCCCCAAGACTGAGCGTGAACAGCAGACGATCATATGCAAGCATTTGGAGGTGGGGAGGATGGCCCTACTTTTCAAAAAGTACTTTTGAGATGGTCTAAGTGTTGTTGTAGATCTTTTCTTCTTTCCTTTGGAAAAGCCACATGGCATTATCTGATTCTTTCCTCTACTCCCTTCTCAAAGCTGTTCTGCATATGTCTTGGATTACGATCCAGGGGACTTCATTTTGAGTCATGGAAGCTGCCTGGTTGCCTTTGGGTTAATCACTCTTTCTCAGCCCAACCTACCAGACAGGATTGCCATTGTAGGGAATAGTACATGGAGAGCTCTGTATGCTCCCTGGAACTGTGGAGGAAAGGCTCAATGTAGTCTACTGTGTCCATGAAAGAGTAATAACATGAATAAAGGACAAGGAGAGAGAAAGGTTACTACATTTTATCCCCCTCCTGGTTCAAAATAAATCTTTTCTCCATCCTTTCTCACCCAGCAGGGAAACATCCCTATCTATCCCTTGTAATTTCTAACCTGGAAAATGAACCATTGCAAGAGAAAGATGATTATACCTCTGTGACCCACTTGCCTGTCACTCCAGGGTCACCTGGCCAGGTCCACTTAACTTGGAATAGAAATAAGGCTACATGGGACAGAATGGATGAAGCTCCACTGAAGTGTGTGCCTTTTTGAGCCAACATTGGTGTTGACTGTTATACTGCTAATTTGTTTCCAGGTGAGTCCTACTGAGAATGACTAAAATCCAGATATGTCAAGACCGCAATGCCCCTTGATTCATGGTTTCTCCTCTGTCACCCTCATTTCTTAATAATACGAATAATCTCTGGAGGAGCAAACAGGGGGAGCAGCATTTCCTCTAAACACTCTCGATGCAAATTCAGTTCCGTTCTGGGAACGAGTGGGCGTTCCCCAACTTTGCTTAGATTAAGGGAACCCTTGGAGTAAAATAGATCAGGATGTGCCATGGCCTTGCCTGCTGGCCGTTTGGTTTGCAGAAGTGCAAAAGCTGTGTGTGACAGTGCTGTGAGGAGCTGGCACACCTCTTTCTGCCCTGACTTCAAACAGATAGTTGGATGTGCTTTGCTAATGGTCTCAGCACCTTGCCTGCAGTCAGTTAATTTTGCTGGTAAGCTGCAACCAGGTCTTCTCCTGCTGGGTGGAAAATGGACCAGAGATTCAGGGTGCTGTCTCAACATCAATGATGTCAGCTGACTGCTAAATGGGGGGCAAGAAGCAGATGGACAAAAAATCTTGCTTGCTGTTACATGTATTGTTTAAGCCAGTGTTTCTCAACCTCAGCAACTTCAAGATGTGTGGACTTCAACTCCAAGAATTCTGAGAGTTGAAGTCCACACATCTTAAAGTTGATAAGGTTGAGAAACACTGGTTTAAGCCATTATTACCAAATAATGTGAAGATGGCCACGTGCAGAAGGGGAATGTAACAGCCCCAACAGATCATCTCTTGCTTTTTAATTATTATTCCCCCCACCCCAAAATTCATTCTTCCTTTGGTCACTGATCAATCCAATCTCTCTCTTAAGCTAATGTCTTCAACAGGGACCAAGACTGGAAATCATTCTTTTCCTTAATTGTAGCTGTGACTCATTGGAAGGGAGATTTAAAAACATGGCTGGTTTTGCTTTCCAAAAAGAACAGCTTACGCTTTGTCATTATTTTCATAAATGGGAGAGGACGAGATCCACAAAGAATAAACAAGCAAATGTGAGTGACAGTAAGACGGATTCATCCATCCGGCTAGAGAGACCTGAGTGGTTGAACATTAGGCTTAAACCCCCATGCATGCTGTAAAGCTATGTTTCATAGAATATGCCGTCTCCTCTGATTTAATATTGACACAGGGAACAGGAAGACAGGCATAAAATTGTGTTTTCTGGACTGGGAGGATAACGTTTTGCATTTGTATTTTGGTTTTGATCATTTTTCCTAACTCCTCTAGAATTCACCATTATCTTCATAAACTGCCCCACCCCCCGAAAAACCTTTGAAATTTAAATAAATCAAATACAGAAAGTTTGTCCATCTCTATACTGAAACAGGGTTCTTTTAACTTAGCACGCATGCAGGGACACATGGGAGGTGGTTGATTGGGTCCTGCTGGCTCCCATGGGGTGTCTGTGTGTCTCAACTCTCTCGCCAGAGCCCTACTGAGCCCTCCCCACAACTCCTGGGAACACTAGCCTCAACAATGTTGCCACCAACCACTTTTCCCCAGAATAATCTCCCTGCCCTGGTTCACTTAGGAGGGGCAAATGGCAACTTTCCTTCCTCCAGTAGACTGACCAGAAATGATTCTTCCAGAATGACTTAGGGAGCTTTATTATGAATTCAAGCCTTTATTATGCATACTGGAGTTAAAGAGCTAGAAAGGAGTTGAAAGATACAACATGAGAAAGGAACAACAACAACAAAAAAGACATAAACTTCTGAGAAGGTTGATTTCAGTTGCTGCTCCCTCTGCCTGGGTCTTTTTCAAGTACAAACAAAATAAAATCCATTGTCCAAATCCCAGTCTGCAAAACATAAGATAAAATATACACTGAGCTCCTCTGGTCCCAATTTGCTGCATAATTTTCTGATCTCCAAGCTGGATTGCTGTGAGTCAGAGGTCCCTTTTTATTTGGACTTTAACCAGTCTTAGGGAAGAGCTCTCCAAGAAGAGCTTTGGAAAAGCCCACTTGAGTGGCAAGAACTTATAGTCTTGGTTGTCTCTTCAGTGTTTGATTTCTGCTAATGTCCTGGATTGATAGCTCAGCTCATTTAGTGACTGAACCTTTTGGAATGGGATTTCTTGTCGTTCACCCTCACTGAATGTAGGACTCCACAGCTTCTCTTGGCAAAGCCACAGGTATCAAGAGGCTTCCTGCAGATGTGAGTAAAGTGACTTCTGTTCCCAAATCAGTGTGACTAGCACATGCAGCCTCTCACACGTGCAGAATCCGTGTGTTTAGGCCAGAAATGAGTGGCCAAGAAGAGATAGTCAATGAGAGAATAAGAAAAATGGATGAGGAAAAAAGTGAGGGAAGGATTATTTATGGGAGTATGATAATACAAGTGATAATACATGTATGATCTAGAAGGGCTCATGCTTGTAGATAGTGGCCATTCACCACAATTACTGGGCATGAAACAGAAATGATTGCATCACTGAAGTGCTGCAACAAACCTAGATTTCTGCTTAAACCATGAGAAAGTCTCCTAATACAGCTAATAAATTGTCTTGACAATGATATTGGCCTAAAGTTATATTTCTTATTTCAATATAGAAGGCTGTTCAACTCAAAACCGACTCTGGGCAGCATCAATTCTTACTCCTTTGCTTAAGGAGGGTCCCCTCGAAGTCTCTCACTAAAAGTGCATAGGAACGTGTATATTATGAGAAATGGTTGTGAAAAATGCACGCAAATTTTGTGGGGAAAAGGCTTCCTTGTGTGCACGTGTGTGCTGAATTTGTAAACTTTTATGAAAATGGAGCCAGCATGCAGTTATGGCTGAAGAAAAGAATCTGACTGAAAATGAAATTGATGCATTTATTCGTATCTATGAAAATAATGATTTGTGATGGCAAAATGCAGACATCATACGAAGGGGATGGATGGATGTGCCAATACAGTCATTCAACAAATATATTCTAGAGTGAAGTAAAGTGCAAGGCTTGGAGAATTGAACTAGATCAGGTCAAGATTTAAATCTGCTATGAAGTTCAGTCAGTGACTTTAGGCCAGTTACTCTTACTTCACAATGCTGGGGTGATCATGTAGAGCTATGGAATCTAGGTGCCCCTCAATGGCAAATAAGAGATACAGAAAGCATTATCTCTTTGATGCCATCTAGTATCATCCACCTGGATTTCTGTGGGGCAGATCTGGTAGACCTAGAAGACAGAAAACAAAGGGGAAGGGCTATGTACCCAAAGCTGTGATCCTGGAGGGAAAGGTGGATAGTAAATGAAACAAATAAACACAAACTTTTCCACCCCACTCATGATGGTGCAGACACTACCTTGGCTTGCTTGAAGGTAGTAACCAAGTCTAGGAAGATCACACTTCATTCAATTTTCCTCCAATACCTATCAGCTCCTGGCAAATATTTTTATATTGGCCCTCAATCATATTCCTAAGAGAGCTGAGAATACTTCAGAGCAGCTTTTCCTAACAAAGCATCCCCCAGAGAGGTGGAACTTCAACTCCCAGAATTCCCTACCAACATAGCCAATGGGCAGGGATGGAGTGGGAGGAGTAGCACCGGCAGTTCCTAATCTGGAAATTGGGTCTCGAGCTGACAAAGAATGTTGCATTTAGCCAGTGACCACATTTGGCCTATAATTAGAAAAAGAATTTGGTTGATATGGAATAAATCGGCCAATCAGTGCCAAGCCCCAAGGTGGAGAGTCGCATCTGAAGCAGCTGAATAGGACTGAAAGACTACTTAAAAGAAACCAGCCCAATATTATGACATGGGCATTATTCCCCCTATAACTTAGGGGCAAAACCTGTGGCTAGGGAAAGGAAACACCTGAGTTTCAGGGGATCTGGGGTGACCACCCCATAGATCTCCACATTCTATGTCCCACCAATGGCAAATCTCCATGCTACAATCTTTCTCTGGCTAGTTCTGTTCTCGTTTCTGCGTAGAGGACCTCAGTATGTGTGTACTTTCTATGTGTGTGGGCATGCATGTGTGTAGGAGACAGCACAGTTTTCTAAAATGTATTCATTTGTTTATTTTGCCCAAAGGCCTCTTAATCCATTTCAAATCTGGGAATCCACTGAAATGAGATGAGTATTTCAATACAAGTCTTCATATTCGAACCTATCAGTTAACTGAACCCCAAAGTGAGAGGTGCTTATTTCATTCATCCATTTACTTTTCATTTGCCTCCCACTTTCTAAACCCCAACTCTGGTCCTCTTTGTATGGCAGACCCAGACTTCCCATTCAGAGGTTGGTTGAGGATCTTGACCCAACCAATGTCCAGAACTATAAAAGGACAATGCAACAAATGAAAAGAAGAATGGCCTTTAAGGGGATAACAGTAGTGCTGAGGCTTTCAGAAATGTTCCTAGAGGAGGGAGGGAGCCTTTTTTCAAGCACCTGATATCTTCCTGGGCACCAAGATTGTCTGCTTTGTTTGCAAGTCAAGACATAATAACCTTGTGTCTGATAAATAGCCAGACCCAGTGTGCTTCATCAAAGGGTCTTTTTACTATAATAATTGTAGGTGGTGACTTGCTGCAATATATCTTGGCTGGCAGGTGGTGATAACATAACTAGATTTGTTGGGCTTCCTTTCCCCGACTCCTAAGTCATCTTCTCCCATTGCAGTGCAAAGACGGAGGGACCAGAAGCCCTTCAAGAAGTCTACAGATCTGCCACCTGCCTCTCTTCAGGGGAAGAACTGCCAGAATCCAAGCCAAGGACAGGTCTTCGGGAAGAGAGGAGCCAATGTCATCAGGGCCCCCTGCAAATGATTGTATACGGATAGTTATTTATGCCTTTCTTTTTTTAAAAAAGAATAAGAACCCTAAGGAAAATGGATTGCTTTTCCAATTGAAGGAATTCAAGATGGAGTCAATGCAGAGCTCAGAAGCAGGAGAAGTATCAGTCCTGGGCCAAAATTATTTGCTGAAAATGCACCATTCTATCATAATGTTTTTTGGGTGCTCTACCTGAATATTTATCTCAACATGGGCTGGAGAAAGTTGAGAGCATGGTGTTCAGAACCTGATCTGAGCAGTCTTAGATATGCTATCTCTCAAAGAACAGTAGTGAAGACATCTTTCTCACTCTCTGCAGAAACCAGGGAGGTTTCCAAGATTGATTACCAGTTGGCCAATTAACAAGTTGCTTACTTGCATGCCCTTGACTGATCTTGAAAGCTAAGCAGTGGTTGGATATAGTTAGTAGCTGGATGGGAACCATATGGAAATTTCCAGGGATCTTAACTGGATTGGGAAATGGGAAAGGAAAAAAATAATGCAATGGCAACCAATTCAAGAATGCCAAGAAAACTGCATGCTTTATGAACCATGCTCAGTTTGAAGACTCTCCTCTTCCTCCTCCTCCTTCTCCTCCTCTTCTTTTTCCCCTTCCTCCTCCTATTTCTCTCTTTCTCTCCTAATCACCAAAGCTCTAAATCTGAGCTGGGAAGATCAGAATATTTGTTGCCCCAATATTAGCAAAGGGATGGGTAAGCTGGACAAAGATGCTACAATTTTTTTTTTTTTTTTGCATTTCTCAAAAATCCACCTAACCTGCAGAAATTTGGGGCTGAAACACAAAATAATGGCAAACATTTTTTTGGGGGGGGGGATGATTTTTTAAAAAATAAACATTAAATTATGTGGGTTATGCTTATATTGGCTGAGATAAATATCCCAAAAGAGGCTAAGAGACACCCCCGCCCCCCCATAGTGGGGGATGGAGGGCCAAGAATATCAGGCTGGGAAACCAAACTTGAGGAATACAGAGCTGTGTCAAAATTAACAGGATACATCCAGAACAGAAATCCGTATAAATTTAAGCAAAATTGGCTTCCTATCTGTAACATGTCACACAACAAGGCAAACCTAGATATTTAGAATATGGTTTTTAAGGAGGATATGTTTGATGTAAAGATGGTACCCAGAAGCAATTTTAATATTTATAAATACTTTTATGTAATCACTGGTTGGGAATTTAGAACTTAATATTGTTTTTACTGATTGTTTTTGATATTTATTTTTTTATTTCCCCCCCCCCCCCCCTTTTTCTTCTTTTTATAAGATCATGGGCATTTATTTTAGGTAATCATAACAAAAGTGGCAACTTCAATAGAAATATTACCGTTTAGAGTTTTGTAGTGACTTACCATTATTTCTCAGGATGATACAATGGTTTTAGTTTTATATATTCCATTAATTCTTTAATCAAAGGAAGAACGAATTCTAAATTTTATGACAATTGTAAATTCTCTGTTCATTTACTGATATTTTATTTTATCCAGCTACTAAATCTTTTCTTCTTGTATGTAGTCATTTATTTTATGCTTTAAATGTTTTAAAATAAATCAATTAAAAAGAACAAAAAGAGCATAAATATGGGGAAAAAACAATGTGGGGGAGGGAAGAAGAATGGCCAATCATCAACTTTGTTCCTTGTGATCAGGAAAGAAGGAACAGAAAGGGTTCAATTCACTCCTCAAAAAACTTGTTGTCATATACACTGAGAGGGCAAGACTACATTTTTGAGACATTTTCCAAAACCAAGTCCTACAGGGAACTGTGAAAGGCCTAGGCATGCTTTGCTTGCAGAAGAGAAGGCTGGGAGGGCTGTCTTCAAACATCTGAAGGCTGTCACCTTGTAGAGGGTTCTCGGTTGCTCCAGAGGGTAAGACTAAAACTTATGGGATGGAACTTCAAGGCTATAGACACAGAGTAGACATTGGGAAGAACTTCTTGACTATAAGAGCTCTCAAGCAGTGGAATGGGTTGACACATGGAGTGGTTTCTTCCCCTTCACTGGTGGTTTTCAAACAGAGGCTGAATAATCGTCTAACATGGTGTTGTAGTGAATCCTGCAGTGTGCAGGGGGTTGTGACCCTTCCAACTCTATGATACTATGATTCAGGTCCAGAAATACATCTTTTAGCAAACAATCTGTAGACTCTGAGGTTGGGTGAAAGGGTTGTCCTGCACCACCTGGACAGCATCCGCTGACACCCTGACTGCCTTCTTCCAACATACTTGACCCGATTAATGAATTAACCCATCCTCTAAGTCCACCCAAGCCATTGAATCCTAAACTAACTGAATGGGCTTGGCTTGCATAATGATAAGCGAAAAGAAAAGAACCAAAGTTACACTAAATAAGTTTAATAGCTGCAAGTTGTTAACAGACCTGGTGAAGGGTATGGTGTGAAGGTGTGAACATAGCCAAGGTGTGAACATAGCCAAGTTTTGGAGAAAGATTTGTACAAAACAGGAGGGAGAGGCATGGTTACAAGTTCTACCAGCCCCAGTCTTCCATCTTCAATATTTTTGTGTGTGTGTGTTTGTTTTGTACTGTTTTCCCAGAATCTTGTCCTTCATTTCTTCAGTTTGGGATGGTGGGAGAAACTATGTAATTGGGCTACATAATCATGAGTCTTGGGGCAAGGGAGGATTAAGACCACTTAAGCATGTCTTTTATGACCCCCCCCCCAAAAAAAAAACCTAAAGGGGGATTTCTTTTAGCACTTCTCAAATGTTCTTAAACCCAAGAACTGTAAGGACAAAACAGCAAGTGTGTTTCAAGCCTTTACAAAATCTGGGGATTAAGACTCATGACTCCTGTTTGTCACATTAAGAACAACCCCAAGGCTGTAAGAAATGATCCAGCTAAACGAAACATTACTTGTTGCTTCCAATACCTGATCAGATCTTTTCAGACGACTGTGGGGTGACAATTGAAGAGGCAAATTTCCTGGCAGGCATTCTTAAAAAGTAACAGAAGCAACAGGATCATTTGCTTAAAAGCATGCTGACTCGGAGGGACCTAATCCACCGGTTGGCCTCCACCAGCATTAATGTTCCTGTCAGTGCAAATCACTGTTGCTAGGCCTGCCATTAATTCTATTGAGATAAAGAGAAGGCGACCCTATTTTGCTCTGTGTGGGGGGGGAAACCCTCACATATTTAACTTCTTGTCAAAGTTATGCATGATTATCCATATATTTCGATGGAAAGGACTTGGACATTCAGGAGAACAGGTTTAAGGAGGTCTACCCACTACGTCTGATGGATTTTTAAGGGGTTTACTTCCACATTCAGTGAAAGTGACTCATCAATATCTCCCAAAGGGCTACTTTTCATGCAAGAATTGTTTGCTGCTCTTCCTTTTTGCCTGATACACACAGAAAAATGATCTTGCTTTTTTTTTTTTTAAATGCATTTTCATTTAATTTGATGAATGAGAAACTTGGAAACTTCTTTCAAAGGAGAAATGAATTTTGGTGAAACTCTTTTGAGATGCTGGTGGTCTGTTAGTGATCTAGCACAGTGGCATTGGTAGAACATGTTAAACTTAGTTTTAATCTGGGTTAGGTTTGTTTGTTTTTGATTTAGCCTATTTTGCCAACCTAATCTGAGTGTGGGATTATGGTCCAATATGTTATGGGAATCCCCCAAATGAGTTAATTCAATAGCCAAGGTATGCATCCTGGGTTTGTTTATTACATGGCCAGTGAATGTGTGAATGTCCTGTCTTTCATTGCACAATCTCTCCCCTCCCCCCCTCCTCCCACTATGGTCTTCCTGGTTTCCAGTGCTATTATAAGATCCCAAAAGATTTACCTCCTTCTGTGGCCAGATTCAGATTAGAAAGTATGGGCATCCAGAGAAGCTGCAATGCTTCCAACAGTATATATCACCAAGAGAAATTGGAAATAAATTCTAAAACAGCAAGACTTAAATTCTAAGAGGAGCTCTGCTGTATCAGATCTAAACTCCATGCCGTTGGTCACCCTTTCTCCAAATCTGGTGGATCAGATTTTTCTGTAAAGTTCTCAGGCAGAGCTCCGGTTCCTTTCCAAAGCTGTGCATAAACATTTCTGGATCAGAAGAAATGGAGATACAATTTTAAATGCCCATGGATATGCCAACAGTCATGAGAAGAAAAAATAATAGAATATCTCTGAATCTATTGCATTTCTCTTCCTTTTCCTCATTAGCATCTGGGTCTCAGTGAAGCACAGTACAGCCTTGTAAACACACATCAACAAATCAACTCCCCTTGAACACATCCAGTGAACAGGAGCTCACCAGCAGTCTGGGTCATTGGTTTCCCTGCTAAGTTCCTGTTACTGCTAATAAGTTTTTTTTTTCCTTAATGTTCAACTGGAATCTGCTCTGCTGTAACTTAAATCCCTTATTCTGTGCCCTGAATTCTGGAGTAATGGAGATGAGATCTTGACATGCTTTCAGATCCCAAAGACTTCCACCTTCTCTTTGAAGTTAAGCATGTCCAGTTCTTACAAGTTCCAAATAAATAAATTATGACAGTATCAGGGATGGAATAGAAGGTGATACTCAATGGGAAGATCTCAGAAGTTTATAGTGTCCATATCTAACCCTACTTGGTTTTTCAGTCCATGATTTCATCCAATAGTAAATTACTGGAGCAGTCCAAATTTGCAACTGGATTCTTTTTCTACCAGCTGCCTTCCACAAGAATAGCAGAATAACTATTGTAATAACTATTAACATCTCTGCAGGGAATTTCTTGGAAGCTGAACAAAGTTACAAACTTCAAAAAATGTTTCCCTACCTCACAGAAACCAAAGCTTGTGAACAATAGAGCATGTTTGGCCCTGATAAGGCAAAGGAAATACAGTGGTCAAATCTTGAAGAAAATGAGCTCTTAATTCGATGTTTTGAAATGGCCAGGGCTGGATTTCTAGAAATATTGAGTAGTTGATATTCTCCTGAATGTCCTTTAATTAGAACTGCAGGTGTTCTCAGATTCTACAACTTAGCCATGATTGTTGGCTCAAGGCTAGGGGGGATTACAGATTTTTTTTAAAAAAAAAAAACTCTTCACTGAAAATACAGAAAGAACCCAAATGTATAAAGCATTAGACAAATCCTAAACTATAAGAACAATTGTAGAGGATTATATCTATTGATAACTCTTTGCAGCAACTAAATGTTCCTGGTTTTCATTGAATTTGGAGGTTTCATCAAAATGATGAAATGTGTAATGTGCCATTGCAAGTAAGCACTGTTCCTTGTAAATAGAGGTTCTTTATTATAATATTCTTTATTATAGTTATTGACCGACCAACGTAAAGCAGCAAAGCATATGGCATAGACAACAGAGCAATAAGACACGTACTCTGAGTTTTGCTTATTAACCTGTGCTGTATTTTACAGACTATAAAACATAATTTTGCAAGATGTAGGGAAATGAGTGTATGTCTGTCTGAGGATAAATTATTCAAGTAAAACAAATGGGAATGTCCTGAGAATTTTGTTATTTCCAGGGTTGTGAAGCTAAAACAGATATCCCTGTAACATTGACAATAGAAAATAACATGGTCTATGGGTTCAAGCGTTCCAGCATCTGAAAACAAAGTCGAGCACCATAGGAGATTTTCTTAAGTCACCACCATGGGGAATGTGTTAAAGCAGGTTAAGGAAAAGGCCTTTCTGAATTTTGGAGTGGTAATTTGATATAAATGTTGGGTTGATCTTGGTGTATGGATGAATCATTCACAAAAACATATCTGTTCAGGGGGGCTATCAGTCCTGAAGATGCATTGTTACCTCCAGGTTGGAAGCATTGTGTCTCTGGGTATCAGTTGCAGGATAACAATGGCAGGAGATGGGCATGTCTTCACCTCTTGCTGGTGAGCTCCCCAGAGGCATTTGGTTGGCCACTGAGAGAAACTAAAATCTGGACTAAAATGGCCCTTGGCTTGATCTGACAAGGCTGTTCTTATGTTCTTACTATGGAGTGAGTAGTGAAGGCCTTCAGGTATCTTCTGCATCTTCTAATAAAGTAGAAAAGCAGCACTGTTTTATTTTAAAGACAACAACAACAACAACAACAAGGGGAGAAGAGATAAAGAGAGGAGAGGAAGGGCAGGTGGGGGAGCAGTTGCATCCTGTTTCCTAAAAAATCTAGCTGTCTTATACCATCAACCAACTTATGTGTTTGCCTTCAAGTCAATGGTGACTTCTGGTGACTACCTGGACTAGTCCCTGCAATTTTCTTGGCAATGTTTTTGGAAGTGGCTTGCCATTGCCTCTTCCTATGGCTGAGAGAGAGGGACTGGCTCAAGGTCACCCAGCTGGCTTCATGCCTAAGGTGGGACCCAGACTCATGGTCACCCAGTTTCTAGCCTGGTGCCTTTAACCACTACACCAAACTAGCTTAATCAACCAACTCATGACAACTCAGGAGGCAATAGGGGACAACAAGTAGATGGCATCTTAGTAAGGGGTTGGCTTCATTAGCCTAAATGACCCCTTCAGCTCTATCGTTGTATGGCTTGGCTCAGGACTCTGGATAGCAGTTGCACAGATTCACAACCAAAGACAGCACTCCTGCTACCATGACGCCTGATGCAGCACTGTTCTGAAGAAATGAAATGAAATGAAATAGAAAAGACCAGGAAGGATCCAATCCCTCATCTAGATTCTAAACCAATTTTTAAGGGGAGAAGAAAAACAGCTTTTAAGGGGAAAGAAGGAGGAATCTTGATGAGGATTGATCCGCAAGGTTGTTTAGGATATTTGATGATTCTGAATCTATCCCTCAGAGTAAGATTCAGCACCAGGACTTAAGGGAGGAGATCTAGCATTCTAAAGTAGAGTGTCTTCCCTGAAAGGATCAAGAACTGATTCAATTCCTTCTCAGCTTTACTGCTACAGGTTTTAGAGTATTTCTGGTCCTGGGCAATGACGTGAATCAGATTCTTATGAGAGCCCACCGTCAGATACCCTAGCATCTAAAACTGAAATCTATCCAATATAGTTCCTATAGGAATGTTTCATTAGCAGTTATAGTTATTAGCAGTAAGCTAACCTTTCTTTCTTTATGACTGTGTCTAATATTTATATAAATCCTGTTAATTGGCAACTTTCTTTGTGGACTTCAATTCCCAGAATGCTTAGAAATGGGTGGGGAATTCTGGGAATAGCCAATGCTAGGAAACTCTAACTTAGAGTTTAGGTAAGATACTTAGGTACTGAAAAGAATGTGTATGAATGAAATAGAACTCAATTTAGGGAACCAATGCATCTTAAACATGGAGCTTATCAAGGAGCCAGGATTGGTTGAAGCTTCTTGTAGACAAATCTAATGGAAGAACTCAATGCTTATGAAAACTAGTTTCACCCTCTCCAGCTGCTGCTAGAATTGTGGATGTCAATTCCCAGAATTCCCTAGCCAGCATGGAGATTGCTGAGAATAGAAGTCTACATATCTGGGGGAAGGGGCAGCATCATTCTGAAGACATGGAAAAATGACTGGAAGGGGTTCCATCCTTCATCCAGGTTCTAAACCAACCTCTATTGCGAAAAGCTGGTCTCAGTGAATTTCAACTTGGATTGAGATGGTAAACTTTACCTGGTGATCACTGCAAAGACAGCTGTGATGAATGAGATATACACAGAGACCTCTACAGAAATGGATTTAAAATGCCCACCTTCCAGAATTTGGAAGGTAGGGCAACACAGTCCTATATCTTCTGGCATAGACTGCTGTGAAACTATTATCCTTTTACCTGCTCTGAATTGACTATGAATCAAGGTCATTGAGTGAGCCCAATTGCTAATTTATTTCCTGTCAGGTAGAGAAATTCTCCTGGATATTTTCCCCTATCAGTTTTCATTCCGTTTAATGAAAGAACATTTTTCTTTAGAAATACTTTTAAAGGAGAAGAGAATTTGGGATACATTCTCCTGGGTAAAACGTGGTGTTACTCCTCTTAATTAGCGATGACACAGCCAAGGGGTGTGTTGCCTTGTACAGTCCTCTCTCTGGGATCCACAACCTCCCTTCAGTCCCAAGGAAAGACACCCATCTTCATTAGCAGTCATTGGAGAAGTCATCCTTTTCTTGGACAAGCTTGGAGAAACCATCTATCCAATTTCTCTGCTCACAAAGTGATCAGGAATTGCAAAAGGCTCTGATTCTAACCTTAGGAGTTAGGGAGAGAGAAGAATGGGAGTGACCACAAAATGCTTCCTGTCTTGAAACACCATTTTACGAAAGGAAAACATTTGAAGCACATTCAAAAGTAAATGCAGATAGAGACTTCTTCTGCTTTTCTCCAAGAAGAGGGTGGCCCTTTTTTGCAGGGAACTTGGTGATACACATGAAAGGGATCTACCCATCACAATAATCCATGGTTTATTTAATTGTGGTTTGTTGATAAGCCACAATTAGCTGGCTTTACACATCACTTATTGATAAAATGTGGTCTAATGGTTAAACTATTGGACTAGGGCTGGGAAGATCTAGATTCAACTCCATCCTCCTCCATGGAGACCCACTGGGTGACTTTGGACCAGTTATGGTCTTTCAGATCTACCTAGAGTGCTGCTGTTGGGAATAAAATGAAGGGAAGTCCCACATAAGGTCTTTTGAGCTTCTGGGGAAAGGTTGGATGAAAATCTATCAAATAGGACCATGAGGATCATGAGAGAATTTTAAGAACCTGGGTAGGTTTAACACTGAGAAAAAATGACAAGAGTTGGTGGGTATGATAGTCCTCTTCAAGTAGATGAAAAAAGGTCAACACCTGTTCTGTCATGTTCAAGAGTGTGGGACACACAGAGGGGTCAGAAAAGTCAAAATGGTAGTTGCAACTGAGCAATTGAAGCCCTGCCCTTTTTTAACACATAAAAATGAGCTCTGATGGACACCATCTTGACTTTCTTGACCTGCCCCAGTGGGCATCTCTGGATCCAGAATAATGGATTCAAGCATATTCTGATTAAATATTAATTTGGAGTGATACATGGAGAAGTGGGTTGGACTTGATGACCTAATTCAGTGTTTTTCCAACTGGGGAACTGGGCTGGGGGATTCTGGGAGTTGAAGTCCGCACATCTGAAAGTTGTCAAGTTTGAAAAACAATTGCCTAAATGGACCCTTCCAACTAACTTTATGGTCCTATCAATCTAGTAAATAAATAGGTGAAGTACAGTATCACAGTTGTTCATACAACATGCTAAGCCAGACACAAATTCAGCTTTTAGTGTACCAAAATGCAGCTTCAAGCATCTATTTATAGTGATAGGAAGATTTTAAAAGGAGAAAAGGGTACTGTGCCTCACTGCTTATAAAATAATATTTTTGAAAGTGGCCCAAAGATCTCAGAAGTTCCTTTATTCTCCTTCCACTCCCATAAGGGTGGTGCAACAATCATGCAAGAATCTTTGGCACATCCTGAAAATAATTCTTATTACGCTCTTCCACAAAACTCTGTATAATATTATAAACCTTCATCATGCCCTACTTTAATCCTTTTTTCTAGACTGAAAAGGCCCCAATGCCTTATCTGTACTTTGCAGAAAAAAACTGATGCACAACATTGTGTTTTTCCAAGGGTCAGAGCAGAGCCACAACAAAAAACTAATTAACCAGATCAACACCTCTATGAATTAAAAATAGAAGCAAAGGCCAAGGCATTCTTGTATATACAAACCAATCATTTATACGCTTTATATGCTTATGGTTCACCTTTGGAATGGAGAGATTTCCAAGAGATATACATTTCAATATTTTCTTTCCTCCATGAGGCAAATCAACTGATTCAAAGGATTGATAGGAATGAAATGGATGAGGGAAGGAAATGTATGACTATTCATTTTTGTATTTTTCCTTCCCCCCCTCCCCCTTTTTCTTTTGCCATGCCAGCCGTGAATTTAAATTTGGAATATAGGGTCCTAAGAATTGTTATAAACAATTTATATTGTTTATAAAGAGATATAGACAGACAGATGATAGATAGATAGATGGATAGATGGATGGATAGATGGATAGATGGATAGATGGATAGATGGATAGATGGATGGATAGATGGATAGATGGATGGATAGACGGATAGATGGATGGATAGATGGATAGATGGATAGATGGATAGATGGATAGATGGATAGATAGATGGATAGATGGATGGATAGATGGATAGATGGATAGATGGATAGATGGATAGATGGATGGATAGATGGGTAGATGGGTAGATGGATAGATGGATAGATGGATAGATGGATAGATGGATGGATGGATGGATGGATGGATGGATGGATGGATGGATGGATGGATAGATGGATGGATGGATGGATGGATGGATGGATGGATGGATGGATAGATGGATAGATGGATGGATAGATGGATAGATGGATAGATGGATAGATGGATGGATAGATGGGTAGATGGGTAGATGGATAGATGGATAGATGGATAGATGGATAGATGGATGGATGGATGGATGGATGGATGGATGGATGGATGGATGGATAGATGGATGGATAGACGGATAGATGGATGGATAGATGGATAGATGGATAGATGGATAGATGGATAGATGGATAGATAGATGGATAGATGGATGGATAGATGGATAGATGGATAGATGGATAGATGGATAGATGGATGGATAGATGGGTAGATGGGTAGATGGATAGATGGATAGATGGATAGATGGATAGATGGATGGATGGATGGATGGATGGATGGATGGATGGATGGATGGATGGATAGATGGATGGATGGATGGATGGATGGATGGATGGATGGATGGATAGATGGATAGATGGATAGATGGATGGATAGATGGATAGATGGATAGATGGATAGATGGATGGATAGATGGGTAGATGGGTAGATGGATAGATGGATAGATGGATAGATGGATAGATGGATGGATGGATGGATGGATGGATGGATGGATGGATGGATGGATAGATGGATGGATGGATGGATGGATGGATGGATGGATGGATGGATAGATGGATAGATGGATAGATGGATGGAGAGAGAGAGAGAGAGAGAGAGAAGAAGGATGGATGGATGGATGGATGGATGGATGGATGGATGGATGGGCAGACAGAGAGACAGACATGTACAGGGCAGGGCCACCAACAAGAGAGGCAGTCTCCAAGATGGTAGGTATAGCATGGTAACCCAGGCCCTGACCATCTGTACATGCATCTCATCATATACAAAACAGCAAGGTTTGGATCACAATGTTGTGTCTACTTTCTTGCAAACTGGACCTCCTCTGCAGATACCACTGGAGCAGGGAGTTGAGGAAAAAAAATGGAGATAACAAAGAAGAAAAAGCCTGTGCAAATGCACCATAGATTCAAAGGTATCCAAATCGAGTCATTTTTTATTATAGTTCTTCTTCAAACCAGGGAGCATATCCGACCCCATGCGAATAACCTAAGAGAGAGGCTGGTCAGATGAACAAAACTCTCCCTGCCTGTGGTACCTGGGCCTGGAGGGGCATTGAAGCCATCTCTGTTCCTTCTCCCCTTACTTTTCTGGTTCCACTTTCTGGAAAGCAAATAGCAAATCTCTTCAAATTTGTCCTCGATTTACACTGCCCCACAAGAGACCATCGGCAGGGTGTGTTGGTTGGTTGGTTTAGCTTGCTTTTAAAAATACATCTCAGCTTTCTAAAGCATCCTTCAGCTACTGCCATGCTCACAAACAATTAAAAAAAAATGTACCCCTCTTCACATTTCCTTAAAAATCTGTATGTGAACTAGATATTCCCCACATATATTTTAGGCTTTTAAACTCTACCAACAGCCATAGTGATCTGTTGGGTTAAATATCTTGGGTTTGATATTCCTGATTAGGATCCTGCTGATAGCCTTTCCATCAGCTCTCCTTTCATTCTTCCCCCATGCAGGAATTCTGGAGTTAATGATTCAGGAGAAAATATGTTGCAGAAGGACCAACAAATACCTCTCACTTTCAACCTACAATTCCTTCCTTATCTTCTCATGCCGGTTTACTTCTATCAGAAGGCCCCAAATTCAGCCAAACTGTTGCTTGTTCTGTTCCAGTCAGGGACTGGTTTAAAAAAAGCCCAAAATGATTTGGAACAGAAGTCTAAGATAAGATAAAATAAGGCTTTGTTAATATTTAAATGTATAATTGACAAGGTAGCCATGAAATATTTACTGATGAGTTGTGAATTTGGAATATCTTTTTAACAGTCCAGCCCCAAATACTAAGGCTGACAGTGCTATTAAATACAAAACATTAAAAAAAAAAAAAAAAAAAACCTGGCTGTTTGAACAGGAGTAAGATGATGGGTGGGTGGGAGGACATGCTATGATTTATCCTCAGCTAAGGAGTCAGAATATCTTCACTATCACGTATCCGATGAAAGATTTTTCATCAGCAATCTGTGGCACCCTCAGACATTTCATCTCGAGTCCCCTCCATTCCCAGATGGTTCATCTTGACTTAACGCTGATATACTAAGCCAAATCTGTTCAACACTCCCCCGTAGCTTCCCCCTTCCAGCCACCTTCTGCAGAAGCCTCCACAAAATTAATCTTCCTAACAACAAATCTCTTCCAATGAGAAATCGTAATTTCAGAATGAATAAGAATCTTAACAAGAGAGATCGGTGTGAGATTTCTGCTTTTAGAGTCGATGGGCGAGATTCTTGTCAGCAGCGTCTGTCTGCAAGCCAGAACTGAAGGCACAACGATTTGCAGAGTGTGGGTAAATATCCACAAGATTGGTAAAACATTGCTGAATGAGATGTCTAGGAAATGTATATCTGCTGTACGCATATGCGGCAGACGGAGATAAAGAATGAATGATAGGATCCATGGGTGGTCTCTTGACCATGGCTGGTCACTTGACCGTGGCTGATCAAAGTTCATACTTTGATGGCTTCTTAGCCACCTCAAAAAACTTTACACGATGCTCCTGGTCACCCAAACTTTTCCCACTGCTACCCTATGCTGTTTACAGAAGGAAAAGGAATTGGGGAACACCTCTTCCTCAACAGCCATCCAAATAGATTGTGGTGGGAAAAATGCCTGGGATCCTTTTCATATTTAAAATTGGTGACTTCCTTGTCTTGGCTTCCATTTCTACTCAGTCCTTTTCCATTTTCGGCCAGGTAGGTGGCAGAGCAGACTTAACCTGGGCTGATTTCGAAAAATGGTCAGATCTGGTGGGTCTTTGGATGGGAGACCACCAGGAAGTCTTACTGTTGATTAGACTGGGAAGTAAAACAATAATAACAACACTCCCCTCCCCCAAATATTCTGAAAGAAGGATATGGTAAACTATTTTGATATTGCTGCCAAGAATCCCTATGGACATATTATCATTAGTCCCCAAGGAAATTTTACTTTTTTTGCCTGTTTAGACTGTAAACCCAAGAGTTGGGAGTCTCTTTTGTATTGATTTTTCTCCTTCTCAGGGGAGGCTTTTCTGGTGGAAGTCCAGAAGATAAATAATCGAAGCCAACTAATCACCAATATACCTTAACTTTTTTTTTCCAAGAAAATTAACAGTTCGCATAGCAGGAGCTGGGGGTTTTTAGAACAATTACCCGTATTGTACTAGGCTTTTTTAAATGCAATATTTTATATATTTTAAGTGGATCTGTATTATAGATAATTGGATTGGGACTTACCTGTCAGTTGTCCTTGGAATTGCTGGTGTTTTATGGAAAGGGAAACTAGTAAAAAAAAAAAGGGAAATATTTTCTCTTGGTCTTCTGCAACTGCCCTCCAAACCTGATGCTAGAGAGTAGAAGACTGATTTCCAATAAATAGATCATGCATGTCCACATCCACCCACCCAATATTGCCCTTTGAAGCTGGATCTCTGCACAGTTGCTTTCCCAATTTTTTCCCTGCCACAACATTCCTGTGAGGTAGACCTGGAATGAAGGATTGTAGCTGACTCAAAGCCATGCAGTGAAAGTGGGTTTAAAAGTGGGTCTCCCCAGTCCTAGTCCATTGCCTGAACCTCCCCACCATGTAGATTCTCTTTTCTTCTCTTTATCTTTTCTTATCTGTCTTTCTTATATTGAAATACACAGATTGAGAAGCAGGGCATAAATCTCTGAAATAAAATATACAAGGGGATATTTTTATTCCATTTTAGAAAGGAATTTGTTTGTTTTAATTTGAGAGAGAGGAAATAAATGCTGGCTTATTTTGGGGGGGAGGCAATAGATAACACTTTCTTTTGGGAGAATTACTACTTTCTGAGATGATTGATCGATCAATCGATATATATGTTTGCATTGCACCCCAATATCAGATAACTGGAAGACAATGCTGCTTTTCTAATAGGAAGTGCTTTGCTAAAGGTAAATTCTAGGCAAATGCGGTGAAACGTCCACACCTAAAATGGTTTAAAATGCACAGAGAGAAAGAATAAGAGAAATTTAGCCTGAATTTTGCAAATTGATTAAAGTTTTCCCCCCCTAATTGGATTGGCTAGCAGGAGAAATGGTAGGTGGAGGGAAAGGAGGAAAATTCGAGGGAGAGGAAGAGAAGGAGGACGTGGTGGAGAGATGCCCATCTTCAGAATGTGCAAGATGGCCAGAACATTTGGTGGAATTCCCTTCATCTCCTTGCAAAAAGTGCACGCCTTTTGGGCCCCAGAAGGCAAAGCTGAAGGATGCTGTGCATTTGTTTTGAGATAAACAGATGTGCTGCTCCTTCACAGATGGGTTTCCTCCAGGCATGTCCTGCTCCCTCCATAAAGCTGGGGAGCTGTTTTTCCTACCCCAGAAGCGAGCCCTGTTTGTAGCTCTGCAAAACTTCCAACTGCCCTTGCCAAAACTTGATTTTTGCCAGAGATCTTATGGCAGGATAAAAGCCTTAGTAAGACGCAGGAGGGAGGGCACAGTAAGTCCGTCCCAGGGAAGACCAGAACAGCCCCCCTATTTTTTATCATTGATCCACTCCAATAACATTGGATGTACCAGAGCAGTTCAGCCTGGCATCCAGCATTTTCAAGTTGGCTATTCCTAATCACTGGCAATTAATGAATAATTAACAACAATAGCTAACAATTGCTAACAATTAATGATCTTAATCTTGATTTTATTCTGTTTTTACCATATTGCTATTGCATTTCGGCCTTCTTTTATTCTGAATGATTTTCCATAAAGACAAGTGAATAATAATAATAATAATAATAATAATAATAATAATAATTCCCTCACCCCAAAATAAAATAATAGAAAAGCCAGGGAATCAGAGGGGCAAGGTGTACAAAATAAGGTCTTATAGTTGGAACAAATCGCTGCTCTGTCCTCTAGTGCTCTCTTTTTGTTGTTATTTTACTTAACCTAGGAAATATTTAGTGTGTATCATCACAAACCTTCAGTGGTAACCATCCAAACCTTTAGACAGGGTTCAGTCAAACCTTCTTGAAGATCAACAGGGTGTTTCCAACCTTGACAACTTCCAGATGTATGGAGCACCTCCCAGAATTCTTAGTCATGGCTGGGGAATTCTGGGAGTTGAAGTCTACATCTCTGGATGTCACCAAAATTGGGAAACAAGGCTGAAACCTTTCTATCCAGGGCCTCTTCAGCCTCTCCTCTCTGTAGCTCCAAGCCATGTGGACAGCCCTTTTTTTAAAGGTAGTCCCTGGGTTAAGAACGCCCAATTCAAGGGCAACCCATAGTTAAGAACGGAGCCTACTGTAGCAAAATCTGAGTTAAATACAAAATGATTCGAGTTAAATCCACAATGGTTTGAGTTCATTACACAATAGTACCTATGCAATATTATACAATAATACTGTTCCAGCTTACCTACAAATTCGACTTACGGACAGACCTTGGGAACAGAACTCGCTCTTAAACTGGGGACTCCCTGTTCTATTTCATCTTAATTTCCCGGGAAGAGGTTTGTTTCTTTTCAGTATAGCTGCTTTCAGCCCAATCATCCGGCATGATGATGAACCACAACAGACAGGGCAGAGGATGGTGCCAACTACCTTTACATGTCAGCAGAGGGCAAAACAATGTTTTGTGGGATGAGAAGTTATAAATCATTGCAATGTTCTTTTTTGGAAAACCTGATAATTATATCAGAACTAGCTTGGGGTCCATGGTGGAAAGTGCTAACCTGGGAAAACATGGCACTGATGAGGCTGTAAAGCGAGGTCTCCATCACGTCTTTCAACCAAGTGCAAGTTCTACCTACAAGCCCTTGCAAATTCACATCCCGCCCCCCCCCCCCAGCTCCACCTCTAGCTGCCTCTTGGCTTCACTTGTTCCTCTCGCTAGGAAAACACACCAGTACCTGCTATCAATATATACATGAAGCATGCTCCCTTAATCCATTTAAAAGCCTTTTGAAAATGTATTTTGCAGATGTCTCACTAGCTGAATCTTTATGTATGGGTCTGAGCTGGGATTGTCCTTTGAATGTTGGTTGCGAGACTATATTTTATTATGCACTTTATTTGGTTTTGATTGAACATTTTTTGGAAGTAGTACGAGGGATTCTGGGACGATTATTCAATAAAGGCAACCTCATCTGAAGATTTTGTACTCTTCCCACTGCCTGTTGTGTTTTTCGTTGCCTATATGAGCAGTATTAGACCCCTGGCTGTTATTCCTGCAATGGTCCATTCCGTTAATTTTCCCTTCATTCCCTAAACCTTGAATTCTCCTACTGCTCGCATGAATTATTGACATCAGAAAACACAGACACATTAGATGGAGGTTATGGCAATGTTATTTTTCTGCAAGAAATGAATCAAGAATGAATTAATGAGCTCCAATGGGTAGAAAGACAAAGCAGGCATATTTAAACGAGAGAAAAGAAGGGGAAGAGGAGGCCAGCAATTAAACATGACAGTCCATCATCAGGTGCCTTTGAGAGAAGGTGGGTGGCTTTCAAACAGGTGTCACTAGATTTTAAGAAATGTACACCCCTATGAAGATTGCTCTGGGCTCCTGCCACTATCATAAACTTTTCCTTAGCTGCGTTGCTTCACCACCACTCATCTCTTTTTCTGATTTAAGAACCTGCCTGCTTTCTGAAGCACACTGATAAAACCCTTGCCAGGCGCTCAGCTGAGAGTCCATCAACACTTTCAGAAGAAGGGGGTGTGATGTCGGCTTGTCGCATCCAAATTAAGGAGATGTTCATGAACTGCACAGCCTTGCTTCTTGCAAGACCTCTGTCAAAAGGGATCATGTGGTGCTGGAACCCAGAAGTGGGATAAAAAAAACTCATCTGGAGCTTGGGATGTCTTATCTCAGCATTCACATCCAAGTAGACATGGAAGATGTGGTGTTCAAAAGTCCTTGATTCTGGGCACTTTTCCAAACTGGTTCACTGGCAAGTTTTTCTACCTCACTTTCCACCTACTCAAACATTTTAGTTGGTTTCTGTCTGCTTGCTTTGAATCAGAGATCAACTCTCATTCTCCATTCACACCTTTTTAAAAACATGGCAGGGATGTTACACTGGGACTTGTGATCTGTAACTGTACTTAGGAATGGTAGGGGTAGCAGTTATACAGGAATCCAGAATGCATGTCTTTCCATTTGGGTTCACATGAAGCTTAGAAGTGTTCTTGGAGACACAGATGGAGTTAGATCTAAGGTTTTGTTTTTCCTCCTTCCATCTTTCCAGTTTGGAATTTTAATTTGGGTATTTTTAAATAAATCCAGGAGGAATAAAAGTGTGGTAGAACCCAAATAAGTGTTCCTGGTTACTGTGTGGCATATCCTCAATCTGGGCAAATGACGTTACATGCAGTTGCTCCTCCTTCTGTCCTTCACATGTTTCAAGATGTACTTGTAGACTGCTCGTCAAAAGATATCTAATGAAAAGTACGTGCTTGTCTATGTAGTAGCAAGAAGACTGTGACAAAACGTGCATTTTTTTCTCAGAAGTGCTGCATGAGATGAGATTTACATGGAAGGCCAGCATAAGAAATAGAAATGTATAAGATGTGTGCTAAATAATAGTACGATACGATAAAGAGCAGAGTGGCATGATAAATGATCTGGCCCTTTTCACCTTTGACCAGACCACCCGTTCCATGTTCCATCTTATTCAAGATAAAACACAGCTAGGACAATCCTTGTGGTTGGAAGAGTGAGTGCACACATTTGACTCCAGTTTAGAAAGATCATGATGAAGCTAGACAGTTGACCCCTAAGTACTATCTTGCAATACTGTTAATGCCACAGAATTTTCTGATAACTTTTATTAAAAGCTTCAAGATGTGGATAAGTCATACGGATTGCCATTATTCTGAGATAAAGAAGAAAGAATCTGAGTGACACTGCTTATATCCACATTATAAAAAAGGGGAAAAAATCTCTTTATCCATGATTGTTTCATTGCTTTATATATTCTGATGCAGAGGAACACAGCTTTTTCTCACAAAGTTCTTTTTTGTGTTTTTAAAATATTTCACATGGAATGGCAACCACAGCCTGGTGTTCCTTCTAAAACGATC
This sequence comes from Liasis olivaceus, assembly GCA_030867105.1. Classification (NCBI taxonomy): domain Eukaryota; kingdom Metazoa; phylum Chordata; class Lepidosauria; order Squamata; family Pythonidae; genus Liasis; species Liasis olivaceus. The sequence goes on along the minus strand of CM061348.1, from coordinate 257,128,406 downwards.
AAACCCAACAGTTCTATACGTCATTGGAGCCTTCTCCAACTTGGCATCTTTAAGTTGTGTTGGATTTCAGGCTCATAACTCCTTGAAAGAATGGCCAAAGAGAGTGCTGGGAATTGAAATTCAACACTTTTGAGAGGATCAGGTTGGGGACCAGCCCATTACTATCTACTTGGAATGACATCCCTACTAACTGAGATTCATTTAACAAAAGGTGACATAGGTTAACTTGGGTTGTTTATTTGTTTTTATTGCTTTTGAGCAACCAAATTTACCACAAACATAGATTCATCCAAATTTACAGTGTCCAGCAAAGGTTAACTAATGCCAACACTTCTATTATTCCTGAAAGCCACAGGCAATTCTGTGAAAATGTAATTTTCAAAATATAATTAGGGCTCAGTCAAATATGCTCCAATTTCAATATTCCTCTTGAAAGTAGCTCTTTCAAAACAATTGAAGCAATTACTTCCCTTCCAATGCTTACAAGAGTCTATATTCATGCCACTTCTAAGATATTTAGCTGCTAAGTCTGGGGAGTTTGGATGCATTATGCAAAGATCTAACTCCCTAGACAAGGCTGTAATGCTGGGAAAGGTGGAAGGAAAGAGAAGAGGACAGCCAGCAGCTAGGTGGATGGACTTAGTTATAGTGGTGATGAGTGTACTGTTGGAAGACCTGAAAGACCAGGTTAGGGACAGGTTGTCATGGAGAAAATCTATCTATGTGGTTGCTAAGAGTCAACAACAACTTGTTGGCACATAATCAATCAAAGCCTGGGGTACATATTCTCCATCATTATCCCCCTGGGATGTTTATCAGCCAGTCTGGCCACGAGAAAAAGCCAAGAGCTTCAAGTTAACCAAATGAAATGAACCTCTCTTTGTGGTTAGCACAGACTTTTTGAAGAGCAGCAACTACAATTTGCCCAAGGAGAGCAGAACAGTCCAAGGGGATGGGAAGTGAAATTATACCTTATTGTGTTCCCCACCTATTCATGAGCCATCAATACCCTTAAACATGATTTTGAGGTTTATTATTGTTGTTGTTGTTGTTCACCATGGAGGAGTACTGGCATTCAGAAAATAGTCAGGATCAATGCAACTAGTTCACCCTAACCAACTTACTAACCTAACTAACTTTTATCACTTGAGTATTGACCCCATTCACTTTCTCGTCTTGTCATTTTTCTTCTCCCTCATTATCTTCCTGCTCCTTTACTTATTTCTCCATTCTGCTATGTGGTCTAATTAAAAGGCTGTGATGCACCTCACAATTTCTTTCCATGCATCTGTGATGTCATCTTATCATGCTTAGCCTTCTGGATATCATCATCATCATCATCATCAAAAATACGTAGGGTGCCTCAGACAACTGAATTGATGTTGACGATTGAAAGTTAGGGAAAACATGCACTTTGAAGAAAAGTGCAGATGTCTTTGTAAGACCTGCTAGAGAACCCCAAGAGAAATCAGTTCATGCAAAGGATGAAAAACAAAAGAGTTCCCCCATTGGGGGGAGATGGGCAGTTGAAAAATTTAATAAATAAACAAATAAATAAATAAACAAACAAACAAACTGAGAAAGCCACTCCTGCTTCCTTTTAAATTTGATTGCTCAACCTGAAGAAGATGACATGGGACATCTTTTCTTTTTGCTTTAAGAGAAACTCACGCTATATAATTTGGTCTCCAGGACTCTAGAATAAGACTTTGTAGGTGCTTCTCAGTGGAAGCAGCATAGCAGGACATCCTAAACTCAGAAATCTTTGGGTCTGGGGAACAAAGATCCCTGCAATTTTGTCATTTCAAACTGGGCTTTTTTCATGAAACCTGTGTTTACAAAGTTGGTGGAGGAAGGAAGGAAGGAAGGAAGGAAGGAAGGAAGGAAGGAAGGAAGGAAGGAAGGAAGGAAGGAAGGAAGGAAGGAAGGAAGGAAGGTTTGCATATTTAGTTCTACTCCTCATGAAATAGGACCATGTATTTTACAAAGGTATTCCCATTTTGATAATTAGCACTGGCAGGTAACAGACAAAGACTGCTGAAAAAAGCTTTCTTATTTTTACAAATACAAAAGCAATTGTTTGTGCTCAGACTGATGGAAGAAAAGGGCCTTTCTTAATAAAAGCTGGAGTGGGATAATAATAACCTGAAATTACAGCTATCTTGTATTGAATAGCTACATAAAAGGCGGATATTCAAGAAGTTTGGGCTTGGAAGCTAAGAAGAGGTGGGTTTGGTTAGTACTACCTGGGAATTTTTGTGCTGTACGTTAGACTGAGAAGTGAGAAAAAAAATAATCAAATGAAAAAAATGTGTCATCCAAGAAATGTGCCAGAACTGTGTATGGAGTCAGATACAGCCAACTTCAACTTTTAAGGACACTTTCGCTTTAATAAACTGCACCTCTTGAATTTCTCATATTCATTTGGTTATGTGTAGACAAGACTCTGCCATGAATCAAGGGATCTTTTGCAGACCACAGACGTAAATGAGAAAAAATTCTTTTTCCTACATTTTTCAGAAATCTGGCTTCAGGTGCTGTCGGAGATGGAGAGAGGATTCTGGCCAGCCTTGGGCTCACATTTACCCTGGGTTAAATAATAGCCTGCTGGCAATTATTCATTTGAATTCAGCCTCCACTGTTTTGCTAGGTAGCTCCTGATGGGACTTTTCTGGGGTTGTCTCTGCGTGACCATTTTTTATTGTCTTTTGGGGTCTTTCTTTTAATTTGACTTCATGAGCCACTCTGACGGGCATGCCAGGGTGCAAGAGATAGTCAAAAGAAATATACTTATATTTGCTGCAAAGGAAATTGGAAGCTTCTTTCTTTCTTTCTTTCTTTCTTTCTTTCTTTCTTTCTTTCTTTCTTTCTTTCTTTCTTTCTTTTTTTCTTTCTTTCTCTCTTTCTTTCTTGTTCTTTTTACTCTCTATTAATTTTGTGTTACTTTTTATGTTCTTTGTGAAACTTCCAATAAAAAAAATGATGAGAGACAGTCAAAAGAAATACATTTGGGCATCAAAGGTGGCCACTGGACCTACTGAGACTGCCATATTGTTGAAGCCTGGACATGCTGGGATGGTAATAGCAAATGTCAGAGACATAAGACAGAGACGTGTTACATTGCACAGTGCATAAAGTGCACAAAAATAGATTCTATTATGGAAGATTGTTCTGCAAAATGTGTATAGGGTGGGAAATGCATGTTAGATACATAAATTAGAGCAGAATGCATATGGATTATGGTGAGGCTCTGGGAAGGACTGATACATAAACTTAGGGCTCAGAAAATAAAAATCTATTTGTTTCTCCTTCTCCTGAGAAATCCCTGATTTAGGAACATCTCGGAGGAAATCCAGCAAGCTTTGTGATTTGTGCAGGCTTACATAATGTGCTAAACCCTCAACTAGGGTCAAGAAGTCCAACAACTCTCTTCACAGGACAGGCTGTATGCCTCCCCCCCAAATAAGGAGTGTATTATGGCTTAATATGATGGCCAGGTTCACACAGACTGCTAGGATAATATCTGGGGTCCCACAATTGGTAGAACCACAAACTTCCAATTCCCATTTTAGCCAGGTCTAGGGCAGCTTTAGTCAGAGTTAAGAAATGAGTTAGGTCTCTATCCCCTTGCCATTATGAAATGCTTTGTCTATAAAACCTGAATTGGTGCTTACAGTTATATGCTTTTGGTTCTAGACAATGACCTTCTGTTGTCCCAGGTCTTCTAACAATACTAGGATCATGATTTAACATGATTTAATTCTTTTTATTAATAGTCTAATCTCTTCTCTTTATGGCTGTTGGGATGGCTCTGCCCTCGGAAGGTTGTTTTAATTATCTACGATTAGGTTACACAATTGTGCAGATCTTTGCTTTTCTCTCTATTCAAACCTTTTATTGCGTTTCATTGTGTTTTTTGATTACAGAACATGGCATTTTTTATGTTTATTGAATGTCTAACAAATACGTTAAATAACAGAAGTAATAAAGCACAAGGTAATCTGTGGTAGCCAGTGTAAAACAAAGCAGAAACCCTGTGCCATTTGAAAGACTCATAAAGAGACAAGGAAATTCAATATGAAGCTTTTCTGAGTTTGGAATTCACTTTATCTGCTTGGAATGTGTATTCATTTGTGGCCTGGATATAATTGGACATACCTAGAGTGGAACCTCAAGATGGTCTCTGTGAAGTAGGATCAATCGGCAACGGTACGTGGGGCCTTATTGCACTCAGTATAATGCTTCAGGTGAGTTTATGTACGGCAAAGGAGGAAATGGCATCACACACACCATGACATCATGGTGCAAATGATGCACAATGACACAATTTGCATTCGTCACCTCTGCATTGTTTATGTGATAATGAGGAGTTTAGGAGAAATCAGCATTTTCGTCTTCCCATATCTTCCAGCATCTGTTGCTGAAACACAACCAACTCCCTTTATCTGATGGTAGGCCAGGGTTGGCGCACATTTTGATGAGGTAGACCTTCAGAAGTTAGCCTTGCCATGAATCTGCCTAATCTAAAACATAGGAGAAGATTCTTAGGAGGCATTCATACCACAAACCTAAACTTTTGAATTAAGTCACAGTTTGGGTTCACACACAATCCATGGAGCCATAAGCTAACCAAACAGGATAAGCTTTCATTAGCGTGTGAGCCACAAAAAACGAATAGCTGGTAACACTAATGAACCTTATCTTGTTATCCAGATATAGTGCTAGGGCATTAACTGATTGGGTTAAGCATGTTTGTGGTTATAAAAGAATAAAACAAATAATAGAAGCCAGTCATCTCTAAGAATGGTGACTCTTAATTTCCAGATTATAGTCTGCACAACTCAGTTAACCTGGTTACTCAGTGAGCCAGTTTCTTGTGTTTCTACAATACAAAGTAGAAAGTTGTGTTTCTGCAATGACCTAGAAGCTAGCTACCACAATGGTTAACCAAACCAAACCAAAGCAACAGGCTAATAATGATCTACCTTAATATACTGGCAAATGCATCTGCTACGGTTCCACCTGACTTGCTTGAACCTGTTGTGTGAATACAGTCATAGAGTTAAAAATATTATATTCGGAGGAATTCATTCTCAAAAACCATTCTAGTCTTGGAGACACAGCATTATGTTTTGCCCTCCTGAGGATTGTAACCTTAGTTGATCATGAATTTGGATATTAACAACCCACAGTTGTGATCAACATTATTTCAGTCTTGATGGTGAGCCAGGCACTGCAATGTTATTTTCAAGAGAAATTGCTGTATACAACACAGAGTAGAACAGTAGTTTTTCACTGGATTAGCCATGCTAGTAGAACAGCTCATGGAGGTCATTCTCAAGTCAACTATTTCCCTGTCAAAATGGTCCTAATAAAATGGCCATGTGCTTTCCTGAATACTTGAACTGAAATCTCAGAGGGAAGGAACTCAGGAATGGAAAGGGAGCAAAAGGGTTCACTGGATGGGATGAAAGAATCCCAAATGTATTGGCCTTTTGAACTTGTCCTCCAAGGAATTTTTTTTTTCAAAGGATTTTCAATTAGGTATTAAATGAAAAGACTCCTGTGATGTCTATTCTCCCAAGAAGAAATACATAATTTGTTTGTTCCAAAGGCACCACTCATATTCACACAGAATGGCATTTAAATGTTAATCGAGTCAGGGGATGGGAAATACATGCCAATCATGATCCAATTTAAGGTCAAGGATTTTGTCTTAGAGGAAGACTCAGTGTTAATTCTAAATTTAAAATTCTTGATGGATCACCAAGGAAGTCCCCCCTCCTTTGCTCCTCTTCACTGCTTACTACATTCTGGCTTGTTTGATTCGTTTTAATGAGGAACTATCTACTGGGAAAATGAAGACTTCCCAAACCTTCAAGGAAATGAAAGGATAAAGAGGCAGACTGGACAAATCCTGTAGTTACCAGGAAGAACTGTTTCTTCCTGGTAACAAGAAGAAAATCCAACTTGGTATCGATCTACTCTCTCCATGCACAGGAAACCACAACAGGCTCTTCCAGCCACTAGGGGGAGAGGGTCTTCACCCCATCAAATTTAGCTTAGGGTCTTGGTATTAATTGAAAATGTGTGCCTCCGTATGCCTCCATATTCTTTGGTACATTTTATTTTTTAAGAAGAAGCGTCCTTAGAATGGAGAAGGAGAAGGAGAAGGAGAAGGAGAAGGAGAAGGAGAAGGAGAAGGAGAAGGAGAAGGAGAAGGAGAAGGAGAAGGAGAAGGAGAAGGAGAAGCAGCAGCCATGATCACTCACTGTTTTTATTCTTAATACAGTCTATCACTCCAAGGATGTGGCTGTTAATATGGCACCTTGGGTTCTAGATACTTCAGAACCTTATTTTTTTCCCTTTTTAAAATTATTTTCAGTCATGCTTATGTTGGTTGAAAATCAGAACACTATTGGCCCTTTGCAGAACAAAGGGAGACAGACTTTTGGGGCAGGTGGGCACTTTGGGAATTTTGAGAACATCTTGTGGAGGGAGACACTGTCTATCTGTATATTGCTCTTTGTTGGGCATGGCTAGATACAAACCACCCCATTATGGATAACACACTACTCAGATTGCTCCTTTCTTTCTGTCTCCTTAGGATGCTCTCAGATCTTCTAGCTTAGGGTCCTCCACTTAAGCAAGTAGGCATGCTACCAAACAAAATATGTAGTTACTTTGGAGTTCTCGGTGCTCTCTGAGCTTGGTTGTTTGCTTGTAGATGTTTCATTACCCAACTAGGTAACATCATTATGAAATGACTGCAAGCAAACAGCCAAGCTCAGAGAGCACCAAGAGCTCCACAGTTCGATTCTGAGCTACCAAGATTCTCTTCTATTGAAACCGTTAGTTACACCGACCATTTTTATTTTCTATTAATGCCTATGAGCCCTGAGGTCATGCCGGACCTTGGTGTTTTTTTTTGCACCATACTAGCTCCAGATCTCTTGGGATAAAATCTAGGAAACATTTTAAAAAATGCACTTGGGTAGGACAAAAAGATTGGAGGGTAGTGAGATAGCTTCAGTGGAAAGCCAGAAAATTCCTCAAGGCAAGGACTTGACTAAACTGAGATTTGAAGGTAAGTCCCTAACCTGGTAAAGGGAAATCTTGTTGTCCATGCCTAGTTGGGCCATCTGTCCTCAGCACCATTGTTCTTCACTGGACTGCAAATGACAAAGGATGTTCTGGGTATCTATCACAGTAGTGGCATTTTGCTATTTAATTAATAATATATCAAATCAATAATTACCTACTTGATATATTATTTGCTTGATGTGGCCAAGGAATCAAAGCTCGGGAGGAATTTATTTCACAACAAAGGGGGTTAGTGAGTTCATCAGAAATGAGGATTATTTTTCACCCTTACCCTGGTGTTATCTCCACAAATTCTCCTGTTTTTCTGTCATGCAAAGAAACCTGTTCTATTCATTCTCCCCAAAGAAGGAGCTTAATGTTAATTCAAAAGAATCTGGAATGTGTATGAGTGACAGGGGTGGACATGTCTGAAGAAGTCTGCACATACATATATATACAGCACACAATTACATGATAGCCACAAAGGGCCCGCACTAGCTAGACCTTTTCCCACATCTCTCTCTCCTGTCTCATGCATCTTTGATTAAGGAACAGCAATAACAACACCCATCAGTCATGCCATTCTCCTGATGATGAAGGCACCAGCTTTGCCTCTTATGGTCCTCACTTTGAACTCTTAGGAAAATGTAGGCTATATTTTCATGTGTGTTAAAAGTACATGTACATGTTTAACCCTCTTCTACACAAGATGGACTCATGTACTAACTGGGGATCCTGAAAACTAAAGAGTATGGATAGGATAAGATGGGACAGAATAGAATAGATGTATTTAGAATGTTGATATGGCTGCCCAACTCAGAGAATGTGACTCTGGGTGGTGTACCATGAAATCATCAAGCAAAAATACAGAAGAAAACCGCACATACCATTAAAGCCAACTGAGACATTAAAATGGCAATCGGAACTAAAATACACTCTAACTCAACGTTTCTCAACCTCAGCGACTTTAAGATGTGTGGACTTCAACTCCCAGAATTTCCCAGCCAGCCATCATAACTCATGATGCTCTAATTCATCAATTGGGAACCCCACTCACCCTCACCAAAGTGTCTGGGGAAAAAAAATCAGGCCTTAACTGTCTTTCTAAAGGCCTGCAGGATCTATATAAATCTAAGGAGGAGATCTGTAGACCCACCTTGACAAGACGTTGACCTCCTTGGTAATTTGGTGTTGGGAGAAACTAAATATCCACCTTTTCTACTTCCTGGTGAAATGAGCCACAGTCCTGTAGCGATAATGGTGCCACACAAGGATGGGGAGACTCACTTCAAGTCCAACTTTAGCCGTAGATGCATGCTGAGTGACTGAGCCAGCCCCGTCCCCTTTCTGTCTACCTCTCAGGGTCGTTGTGGGGAAGGAAGACTGAAGGGAGGTCCTCATGTAAGCTGCCTTGAGCTCTGAAGAAAAGGTAAGATATTACTGTATCCACCAAACAAGCAATAAATAAGCACATACCTATGAATGTAACTTAAAATCCAGTTCACATTGCCTAACGCAACCTTTAATTCTTATGTCATATTGGCCTGCCAGCCAAAGAAATCTGGCTAGCAAAGCCCAATCATCTACTTACGAGCAATCTATCCAATTGAGCTAGAAACTAGGTTACTGCATCTATTAAAGAAAATCCTTGTTCCTTTTCCCCCCTTTCCCCTCTCTCTGGGGAGGTGAATTGCTTAAGCCAAGGCTAAGGTGGGCGGGGGGGGGGGGGGAAGCCTCATGTGCATGCTGAGGTCCAGACTATTTTATTCATTACACAAACTGGGGCTCCCCTACTCTTTTTATCTGTTTTGCAATTTAGGGGAAGCCGTGGGGAGGGGGGGGAGGGAAAAACTTTCTCTAAGCTGGATTGCTCACCTCCCTTCTGACCCACTGCAGTTAATGTGCGTGTAATTAAACCCCTTGTTCCGACACCCTGGGCCAGCCGCGGCCTGGCCTCGCTTCACCAAGTGACCTTTCCGACTGAATCTGCTGCCAACTGCCAAGGCTAAGAAACCACTGAAGACATGTCAGAGGGAAACGTCAACTCAGGCCATTGTTCTTGAGTCATCCTATTCTCAGTTGGCCCACTCCTGCAGAGAGCCGATGCTTCCAAACTGGCATTTCTTTGGCATCGCCGCAGGACTTCGACCAGGATCACAGATAGAAAGTGCTTTGCATATTTGAAAAACTGCCAACTGTCTCTCATCTGCCCTGTTGTCACAATAAGCTCTGGGGGGATGTGTGTGTGTGGGTACCCAATGAAAGAAGCTACCCCCTTTACGGCTGATGGTTGGTGATCCTGAATTTCACTGTTCTCCCCCCAGATAAGCAGGGAGGGGAGAAGAAAACTGGAGAATAGCCAAGATGAGGTTGAAATACCTATTCTGGCAGGATTTTGTATCACTGCATGCTGAACTGATGGAAATTTCTCCCAGAATCCTAGGAAACAGGCTAAGATTTGAGTGAAGAAGGTCTAAATATCAACTGGTAGAAAAAACTACCTTCAAACATTGGGTTGCATGTCAACCACATGTGTCAACAAGACCTTACTGGTACCTGTACTTAACAAACTTTTTAATCTTAATGTTGCAAAATGAAGAGATGCAGATTAGACATCAAAACATGGGAATATTCTGCATTCTACGTGGCATGAAACCCAGCTGAGACTCAGTCACATTGATTGTGGAAATAGCAGTGACTGACAGTATCTGACACTCCCGGATGGTTGAGATTCATAATCTCTAATAAATCTTACTGACTGATAATTGTCTATGGTAGAAGATGTAAAAAGAGGAAACTACAAGGGGAAAAAATGCCTACTAGATCACCATCCTTCCCAATACCTGTTTATAGGCTGTTGCTAATGTTACTGTGTTTATGCTGGTGGCACTTTATACTAAAATAAATAACGTTGCTGAAGATGGACCCAAAGTCAATCTTCAAAACAGGCCTACATTTTAAATTCAGCATATATATATGATTGAACTTTCATAATATTTTAGACCATTGCCATGTACAGGAGGATACTCATGACCATGTTGATAAACTAAGAAAGAATACTAATGTGTCTTGATTTTATGTTCATATAATAGAAGCAAGTATCAAATATTGTTGGGCTTTCTCTTATCTTGCAGCAAATGCAGAATTTTAGCAAAACAAAATACTATTGCAGTTAGTAAACTAGTGTCAGTTCAATTATACTGAAATATAATCCCTACTCCAATAAACGTTTTTTTTTTTTTTTTAAATGAGCATGATTGGAAGCAGCCTGATACAAAACAAACATCTGAATATTTGGCAAATATCCTATAGGGATACATGGATTTGCAGATTTTAATTGCACTGTGGGAACAAGGATATTTCAACTCCCATTAGACATTTGTGGTCCCCCCTCCATCAGTATATGATTCAAAAGGGGTTTGGTTTTGTTTTTTAAAGAAGGCTAGGCTGCTAAACCAGTTGGAAAACATTATCTTTCATCTTCAGAAGATGTTCGTCCTATGATGGACAAGTGCTACATCCGTATTTCCCAGCAGGGCAACCTCCAGATGTGTGACTTCAACTCCCAGGATTACCCAGCCAGAATGGCCATTGCAGAGAATTCTGGGAGTTGAAGTTTGGAAATTGCCTAGGCTGGGAGACACTCGCTCACCCTTCAAGGGAGCCACCAAGTATCCTTCTTTAATAGGCGTTAAAGGTCTTGAAATATTCTCTTTCTTCAGCTTCCAAGGCCTTGGAAGAAGTTCCTTCCATTCCTGTTCCAGCAAAGGCAACTTTGTCCTCTTGCAGCCAGCAGCCACCCCTGTGGCCCTACTCCCTAAGTAGCACATTATTTATAAGGAAAATCCAGAGGTAAAGAACTCACAAAGCAGTTTTGAAGTCGTGGGCCAGAGGTTAGTAGTGTCAAAGTCCAACAGAGCAAGATCACAGATAGAAGCAGCGGTGAGGGAGAGGGGGCTATTCCACTCTCCAATCCTGCTTCTGTGGCTTGTAGAGAACATAGACCGGGTATAATGCAAATGAAATCAGAAAGAGGTGCTAGAAAGAGGAGAAGTGACATTTGGAGCCGTAATACCTTAAAGTCAATATCATTACCTCTGATATTTACTGTAGCATGCAATGCTTAGATGGAATGGCAAAGTTCATCCATCTTCCCATATGCTCAACAGCTTCAGCCACGCTGTTTTCTATTGGGTTTCACTTATTGGCCTGTGCAAATTAACACTTCTGAAAGCCCTCCAGCACTAGTCGTGACTGAAAAAGCATTGTATTGGAGGAGACTTAGTTTTGCAAGTGGAGACCCAGGAAGTGTTACCGATGATGCTTTCTCTCACTTCCTCGATTCCATGGTCATCTGCTCACCAAGACCCCCACAATTATTGACATTCCTGTTGTCTCTGTCATTGTTACTCACTGTTGCTTCTCACTAACTGTTCAGAATCAGTGCATAAGAAGGATCCTGCTGGATCGGGCCCAGGATCAGCCTCGTTCTGTTTTCTGCCTCTCATAGAAGCCAAACACAGAAGTTCTCTGAGGTGCTCAGAAGCAAGATGGAGACATACTTCTGTCCCAATATTGTTGCCCTGAAATTGGGTTTTGGAGGTAGGCTAAGCCCCCAACATGGAGATTACACTGAGTCTTCAAGACCAAGAACCCTTGACAGACTTGTCCTCCAGGAATTGATCCATTCTCCTTTTAAGTGATTCAAATTAATAGTTGTTGCAACATTCATTGCATTAAACTCAGATAATTTGCATTTTTTTCTGCCAATATATGAACCGAAATTAAATGTGTGTGTGTGTGTGTGTGTGTGTGTGTGTCCTCAGATGCTGCAAATATGTTTGGAGCCCATGTAATGTGGTTGAACATGGCAGCAATGTACCCCTACTAGAAAGCAATCTGCTCTTGGTGTAACATACATTAGATGCTTTCTCCTTCTCCAGCTTTCTTTACAAATCAGCCAACGGGCCTGTGCAGCTTCATGTTCCTTGTGGTGAGGTTGGAGGGATGCCAACCAATTGCTTTGAAGATGAAAGTTGCCATTCAGAAGCTCCATTTCATTTATTAATAAAGAGGCAATCACTCTAGCTAAGGAATGACCACCAAGATGACATCAATTGTCTTCACTTCAAAAGAGTCCCCTTCTCATTAATATCTCTTTGTAATCTGACTTAAAGGGAGGCCCCCTCCCTTCACAATGATTAAGAGAAAGATTTGCCAGGTATGACATTATCTTAAGCAAGAGATCAAGGCATTTCCTTTCTTTGTGGAAATGTTTTTCAAGAGTTTTGACAGAGATTGCGCAGTCTGATTATTTCGCCTTCAAGAAGAAATTCTTCGGATTAGTTCTGCACATGCTAATGTGGATGAGAGAATGAGAATGAAAGAAAATTCAGTGGATGAGATTTCTGAAGACAAGAATGCATGCTGATTAGAGAGTGAGGCGTCCCAAATTTAGCACTGGAAAAAATTCCCTACACAAACTTGACTGCAATGAGGAACAGCAGCTGGAGTCTTGGGACCTCTCTGATGGATCTTGCCCAATGGATAACGCTCCTTGTTTTTACAAGTAAATTATGGACTAATTCTTTCATGTCAAACTCTAGTTCACTACTGGACTGGTTTGTACATCACATTATGCTAGGCTAAAATGGGGTTGGATGGTTCAATGGTGCAATGTGTTGTGGAAATCTAGACTTTTAATTCAGTTTATTGTGTGAACTGGGCCTCAGAATAAACTGTGATGATATGTGTTTGAGCATAGCATGTTGTGTGAACACAAGAGATTGTATTTGCTTACCCCTAGGTTTCGGTGCTAGCTAGTGGTATGACCCAGCTGCTGTATACGTCTAGACGCAGCCAGAGAACATTAATTCATGTGTGGTCTGAATGAACAAGAGGACTTCCAAATCCAGCAGGGATGGTTACCTTTTGAAATAAAGTGCAAAACCATCCAACTCAATGTCAGGGAGTGACAGCAGCTGGCTGACATTGTCTGGGTTTGGAAATTAAGCAGGGCTGAATCTGGTTAGTAGTTGGAAGGAAACTGATGGGTCATACACTGGGAACTTAAAAATTCATCCCAGAAGAAAGCAGTGGCAAGTGATTTTCATTCTGTTGCCAAGAAAACAACATGTCCATATTTGGAAATCCACCAGAATCTGAGATGGACTTGAAGGTGCCTTTATCTAGTGTTCACCCAACCCTATGAGATCATTACATACAGAAATTAAAATAACCTAACTATAATTTCTCCCAGTGTTTTGCAGATGAGCAATTCCCATTGTGTTCCTGAGAGTCCTTCTAGCTTAGCAGTGGAAGCCAAAGGGAGGATTCCAGCTGAATATTAGAAAACTGTTCCTCACAATAAAAGCAGTTCAACAGAAGGGCCAACAACGCTAAAAGAGGGTGGGGTACCCTTCATGTGGCCTCTTCTAACTCTACAAATTGATAATTCCATATGATAGCACACTTCAAATATCTGAAAGGCTTTAGAAGGGATTTTTGGACCCCACATCCCCCTGTAGCCATTACTGGGCTCAGTGTCACAAAAACTCCCAAGTTTGCATTCCATCATATGTTAATTCGATGGATCCTAATAAGATATTACCCAGGTGCTACGATCAGGGATTTTCTGTTCCCATGGACTGATATGGCAATGATTGGTTGTTCTGAAAAGCGTGTCAGTCCCATTTCCATGCAACAAGTGTAGGACAAAGGTTTGACCTTAGTGCCTTGATTAAGGTTACTATTTCTTTTTTGGCAGGTGCTTCTAAATTTCTCATCTGATTTCCTTGGCACCAAACCCACCCCAGGCAAAGATTCATCTCTTGATATCTATATATCTATATTTATCCTGAAAGCAAGGTGGGATGCGCAATGTAAAACCATACCCCTGCTCCACTCTTGCGTTGGTAGCTCTTCCCCAAATAAAAGATTCTGGCAGAGTGAAAGGGAAGAAGAGGAGAAAGGAAGAAGACTTAAACAAAGTCCATCCTTTTATTTTCTCCCACTAAAAACATAAAGATACAGCTGAGCTATCCAGTAGCTAAAATTATTGACCTTCCTTTTTTTTTTTTTTTTTAAAGACAGCTGCAAAGTTCATCTGAGGACATTTGGGATGCAATCGAGAGACAACTGTCAGCATCCACCACTACAATACATGGACAAGAAAGAGAATCAAGACTATTTTAACCAGAAAGGAGTCCCTTCTCTCCTTTTTAAGTCTAGGATTTCATGATTTTGGTCTTTCTATTTTTTAAAGAAGGGTTTCGCCTTGCCTTGCCCTTTTTTATTGTTGGTGGTGGTCATGGGGAGAGGTGAGTTTGTTGAGATCTGGGTAGAAAAAGAAGAAGAGAAAATGTCAGTATCTTTTAAAACAATGGCTGGGCCAAAGCTTTGAATGGTTTACTGAATCAGAAAACAGTCAAAAGGTTGGGTTTCCTCAACATGCTGGAGAGTCAGTGTGAGGTAATGGTTAAGGAGTTGGACTAGGATCTGGTAGACCCATGTTCAAATCCCCTTCAGCCATGGAGGTTTACAGGGTGACTTTGGGCCTGTCCCTCCTTTTCAGCCTAAGCTACCTCCCAGGGTTCTTGTTGTGGGGATAAACTGGGTGGAGGGAGCAGAAGGTATGTTGGCTCAACCTCCTGAAGGAAAGAGAGGGTCTAAATCTAAGAAAGAAAGAAAGAACCACCAAACCAAGGTTAAAAATAACTAAGCTTCATAAGTTATACAAATGCACCCATTACTTACCAGGTTAAGTATTCTGTGCAAACTCAACCAGTGAAAAAGGCCACTGAAACTGACTTCAACCTCCTTTTGCTCAGTAAAAAAAAAGTAAAGATTCCCTTGGGTGATGTGCCCTCTTGGTGATGTCATGAATATGTCCATTTTTCTGGGCAAAAAAAGCAAAGTGGTTTGCCATTGCCTTCTTCAAAGGTCATGGTGATGATGAAGTCGATCTTTACCATTATCATTACGATCATCATCATTGATTTTTTCAGTATAGCCTGTAGCTCTGGGGTTTTCTGGTATAGTCTGTGTTGTAGAAATAGCCAGTACTACTGCCTAGCTGGTTCAAGACCAGACAAAGTCAGCTAGTTGGGCCCATCTGCTGTGATTCCTGTTCAGTGCAGATATCCAAAGTTGAGCATCTGTCTCTGGCTTTGGTGTGGATCCATATCCAAAAACAGAAGTCCATAATCTCACCTATGCCACCAAGAAATTGAACTTCAAGCTTAGTTTTAGGAAGTGTGTGTGTATGTCTGTTTATTCAAATGAGGTCACCCTTCCTATAACTTAAGACAATTATTCCATGTCCAACCATCTGGAACAAGACAGATCAGCAGCCTCAGTTTCTTTGCCATTTCTTCTATGTAGGTCCAAACTGAGTTATTACTAACCATGCCCATTTACATCCATGAATGCACATTCCATACATGTAAATTGAATACACACAAAAGGCTTTTGGGATGTTGAACCAGGGGACATACAATGCTAGAAAAGGCTACAGATAAAGCTCTCGCAAGCACTAGTTTATTGCAGGGGAACTGAAGCCTGTTCAAAACACACATTTGGGGAATTGGAATCATGCATAAACTGAGAATGTTATTAAATCAGGGGAATTAGAATCACATAAAATGGAATAAATCACGTGAAAAAGCAGTACTGCAGCCAGATCCAGTGAAGCTAATGTCAGTATTTATAAGAATTTGACTGGAAAAGATGAGAAAAGGGAAGACAAGGAGTGATTTAAACACAGATTTGGAAACAATCTCCAAAAGAAGGAGTGTGCAAGATTGTGGGGAAGCTGGAATGGATGGAAAAGGAGACAGAAAAGTGAAGGTGATTCTCTTGGTAGCTTAACTCAAGCCAAGGTTGGGGGCGGGGGGGAGAAACCTGGGAAGAAGCATTTCAGATCATTCAAAGACACCCCACCTTAATTAACTCACTCTAATTGAGGGGGAGAAATTCTTCTTACATTATCTACAATTCAGTATTTACCCTACCGTTAAAGAGACCTTATTAGAATCTGCCTGGTTTGTGGTTTCTTGATGTGACCCAGCTGCTTGGGGCTCCACAAGGAGGAATGTCAGATGCAAACTTCAAAACAGGTTGCAGGCATCACAACACCACCCCCACCATCTTGCAGAAGTTGGCTTTTCCCTGCAGTTGCCCATGATCCAACAGAAACCACAATAATGCCAGATTGATGCTGCTGAAGATGTGATGTCGTTAGGCACAAGAACAAATCGATGCAAGTACTTAATTTGCATCTTTCAGGGTGAGGTTGTGATGTGTGTAATATCATTTCACCAATCCCCACTTCTGCCATCTACCCCCCCCATCCCCCATTGAAACCCATGGAGGTTGAGTTTGTAGTAAAAAGTGAAAATAACTTTCAGAGAAGATGCTAATTGGTTCATGGGCCAATTAGCAAAAAAAAAAAAAAGGAGTGACTCGTCTTAAGATCTCTACCACATTAATCTACTTATGGAGGTTGTGGGTTCTCCATCTGTGGAGCTTTTTGAGAAGAGTCTGGACAGCCACTTCTCGAGGATGGTTTAATTGGTTTTCTTGCACATGGCAGAGGGTTGGACTAGATGATTCTTAGGATCCCTTCCAACTCTACAGTTCTGATTCTGTCATTGTCCTTGCCTGTTGCTGGCTTGAGTGCAGTGAAAGCTGGTTTAGGTTCTTCAGAAGAAAGAAAGGGCATAGAAGGAAGAAGAAATGGGGTTTCTTCAGCTAAGCAGCAAACCCAAGGACACTCCTGCAAGGCAGGAATTCTTGCTTTGCTCCAAATCCTATACCTAGTAAAAATATTTAAATCCTTCATTGGGAATTTAGCAAAGGAAAAGATGGCAATACTCAGTTCAGGATGACCATCCAGATTGGGAAATCATCAGTAAGGGGCCAGACAAAGAGAAGTAGAGGAGAACTTGTTTTTACTCTTCTTCTTCCTGGGCTGAGGAGACTAAGGCAGACTGGTCAGTGGTGAATAGGATCTTCCAGTGATGACCCTAAACAAAGTTCTTATAAAGTGCTCAGATTTGGCAACACCAGCAGAGCTTCTTAAACACAGACTCTGGAATTACAGATTATTCCAATGTCTCAGGACTTAGTCTACTGTATTTCTTACAAATTCAACGTCAGAAAAATAAGAAAAAAAAAAAAAAGTATACGCGTGTAATCTAGTGTTCCCTTTTGATTGTAATTTGTACAGATCATGCTTAGTGATGATTTCTGTGGATGCTGCCCTGAAGACATATCTGCAATTTTTCAAAAGTTAATAGGGAAGGGTGGAAATCTTGCATGAAGACAATATTGTCCATCAAGCCTGCAGAAGCTCAGGTAGATTGCTTGAAACATTTGTTGCCTGAATTCCAGCAACGAGGTTCCCCGCTGACTTTGCCAGGCTGGAATGGAACCTGTTCCTTTCAACCGCAGTCTGTCTTTAACAAAATGTGTGGAAGGCCTATCAGAGTCCACCAGACATGGCTAGAGTACAAACTGCAAGAATGTCAATCATCAGAGAGAAGGTGTTTTCATTCATGGAGATATCACCCAATACTTCTCATGCCAGCTGAATATAGTTGTCAAGGAATACAGGAAGGATTTAAGAAGCATGTTCAGCTGAAAACCCAAGTTAACAATACATATTCCTTGTGTTCGCATGATATTCCACGCCCCAAGGAACCCTACTGTAACTTAATGTGATGACTTCACACAAGATGCCAAGATGCTGGCTGGATTCCCACAGCACACTGACCACTTGGGTGAAGCCAATCCTTGCATTTATATTATTTATTTATTTTTCATTTCATTTCATTTCATTTCATTTCATTATTTATTTATCAATAAATATTTATTTATTTATTTATTTATTTGATTTATTTGATTTATTTATTTGATTTGTCCCCGCCCATCTCCCCTACAACGGGGGACTCTGGGCGGCTTACAACCACTAAAATCAAAATACATAATTAAATTATAAAAGGTTTAAAAGTTATAAAAGTTATAAAAACTAAAAATTTACAAAAATAAGATAGAGATAAAAACCTAAAAACTCCAAGAGGCCAATAGGGCCACACCAGGCCACTAAGGGGCCAGCCAACCCCATTTCTGGTATCCTCCCTCCCCGCCCCAGGCCAGATGGCAGAGCCAGGTCTTCAAAACCCTCCAAAAGCCCTGGAGTGAGGGGGCCTGTCTCACCCCCGGGGGCAAGATGTTCCAAAGGGCGGGGGCTACAGCAGAGAAGGCCCGCCTTCTGGACCCCGCTAGTCGAAGTTCTTTTACCGCGGGGATCTGGAGCATGCCCTCTCTGTGAGATCGGGTGGGACGGGTTGAAATCGTGGGGGCGAGGCAGTCCTTCAGGTAACCTGGCCCTATGCCATGTAGGGTTTTAAAGGTAATAACCAACACCTTGAATTGGACCCGGAAGCAAACCGGTACCCAATGCAGCTCACGGAGCAAAGGTGTTATATGGGTCCTTCTTTGGGCCCCAAAAATTGCTCGCGCGGCCGCATTCTGGACCAGCTGAAGCTTCCGGATACTCTTCAAGGGTAGCCCCATGTAGAGCACATTGCAGTAGTCTATCTGGGAGATAACAAGGGCATGAGTGACTGTACGCAGGGCATCCCAATCCAGGAAAGGGCATAACTGGTGCACAACCCGAAGCTGTGCAAAAGCCCTCCTGGCCACGACTGCCCATCTTCCCCAGATTCATGTTGGTTGTTCCTGCAATGAGGGATATAGATAAAGTTTTTCCCTTTGATCATTTTCTTTAACATTATCTGCTTTTCTTTTCTTTTGCTTCCCTGATACTGACTTCTTGTTACTCTTGCCCTGGGACTTAGACATCGTTAGAAACTTCAGCTTAGACAAAATTCCGTAGCATTTGCTAACATGGGATGAATTTGACTGGTCTGTGCCTAGTTTGGCATTTTCAGATCAGTAGGCAAACTGCCAATGGGGCCATGGACACCTTCCACTGAATATAGTGGAACTTACTTCTGAATAAATGAACAAGGCAAACAAAAGTTTTGTTGTTCTGCTCATGTTCTGTTCAGCAAGTTGTATGCCTAGTTGTTTTTTCTAAGAAAAGTCAACAATTGAAGGACATATTGAAAGAGGAGGAGGAGGAGGAGGAGGAGGAGGAGGAGGAGGAGGAGGAGGAGGAGGACGATGACAAGGGGAAGGGGAAGGGGAAGGGGAAGGGGAAGGGGAAGGGGAAGGGGTAGGAATGCATGCACACAGGGCCACTATTTGCAATGTTTTCATCTCATGTCACTGGGATATTTTTTTTTCTTTTTTTCCTTATATAACTGGCAGAGTAATGCTTGCTCCAATTCACCATTAATTCAAGCACAGTAAACATCAGGGACATAATCTTTTTACAAGACATTTTATAACCAAGATGGAAAACAAGCAAAATCCATTATCAAGTTACCGTAAATTCCTAGAGGAACATCCTCACTTCTGTTCCTTCTTCTAGAGGATGACTTCAACATGCCTTGCAAGCACACCTACACACCAACAATCAGGCTCCTTTGACAGAGTAGCTGATGAGTGGAAGCCCTCCCTTGACTCCCCCCACTCCCCACTGACAACATTGCCGAAGGTAAGAGAAATGGAAAGAGCCAAATTGACTGTTTTTGGAGGTATCAACTGAGTTTGTTTCTTATTACATGAGAGCTGAACTCCTCATGAATCCAGAAAAGTCAGTCTTCGTTGCTTCATGACAATCAGTTGTGTGCAATGACCTGTATAAAGCTACTGAATGGTAAATTGCCATTTCTTTTCAAAACTTTTAAAAGTTGGATTAGAGCCGATTCACTATCCCAACACTACAGCATCAGAGGTTCTCAAACTTTGTGGTGCTGGGAACCCTAAAATAATAAATGATTTTGTGTAAAGCATCCTGCATCTTCCACTGATCAGAAATAAAACTGTCAAACCATGCCTCACAGGGCTCTTGCTGGAGGACAAGGCTCCTGTTCTGCCTGGACAAGACAAATGTCAGTTCTTGCCCAGGCAGAACTGGTGTGCATTCTGGGAATGGTCTCACTGTCACATCAGGGCTTTCCTTTGAGAGCCTCTGCATATGCAGCAGCTGCTCCTTCAACAGACCCAGCCTGGTCGTGAAAGTCACTTAAGGCAACTCAGCCATATTAAGCTGTTCTTACCAAGTCCCATCTTTCCACTCTTCTGATGGTGGGTCTTTCTGGACCTCTATCTGTTGTCAGCCCTTTGGGGTTCTCCAGACCAGGAAATAGACTCCACCAGCAGACCAGAACTAAGATTTATTGAGATAGCACAGAATCTTGCAAGTCTGATTGTCCCCTTGTTCTGAGAGTTGAAGTCCACACATCTTCAGGTCACCAAGGTTGAGAAACCCTGCCCTAATGCATTCAATATATTCCGAGAATCCTAGTGACTCCCATTTTCTCATCTTACCTATCTTGAAAGGCTGATAGGTGGAGAACTCAAACATGGGACACGTTCCTTTGTGATCCAACAAGGATTAAAATTTGACCAGAAGTGGGGTTCAAATAAATATGAGATCCAGTCTGGGGCATTCTCTGAGATAAAAGCCTGATAATTTGCACACTGCTGGGATGAAAATAATGGTCCCCACTCCACTCCCCAGCCCCCCAACATCCCTCACACATTTACTTTGAAAACCAAAGCATTCCAAAGGCTGACAAAAGAGCAATAAACTCATAAACAGCAAAATGAAGAAGCATTTCTAGGCTGCTGCTGTGGTTTTAAAGTCCATTTTCAGAACAGAATTCCTTTGTAATGCTTTCTTAACAGCTACATTCAATCAGCATAAACAGAGAAAAAAATGATTCCATATAAAGGAGAAATCAGGAGGGGCAGGAAGAAAGGGAAGTTAACTAAATGGAACTACCACGCTTGTTTATGTAGAAGGGAAGAATTTATCTTGTCTACTCAATACATATATTTTTAACCTTAAAAACAGCCAGGCCAAAATTAGGAACAATTGATTTTACACTTAGCCTTTGAAAACAGAAGGAGGAAAGGGGGAAGAGCTTGTGGGTCATGGACTTTTACCAACATGCTTTGGGTTAATGACTGCTGAGAAAGCAACTCAGAGCTCTTGGGGATGAATAAATTGCTCTCTTCTTTGACATATAAACGACCCCTCTCACTTCTGGTTGGACTTGGATCATCTCCATCTCTTCCGCCAGACAATAAAGAGCTGACCTCATCCATGGAACTGTTAGGGCAAACACTTGCGGTGGTCATCAGTCGTCAGAGAGCATCAGGAAAGAGGAGAAAGTGGGTATTCACCAAGAAAGAAATGGGGGAGAGGATCCGGGGCCCTTTCTCACCATCTGGATCATCAGACTTTTATCTCAGAGGAAAGCTAGACCAGTTCTTTTATACACAAGGAGAGGAGATCAGTGACAAATTGCCCTTAGAGGAACATGGGTAGAATGGAAGGCTTCTTCCTATGACAAATGCTCCAAGTTATTCTCATTCTGTTCATGAAAAAAAGTGAGTGTTTGGGTAAGTTCTTTACCACCACTAACCGTGAAACTGGTCTTCAAGGCTGATCAACTTGACAACCTATTCTGTATGAATTTATCCAATCCCCCTTTAAAGCCATTTGAATTAATGTCCATCTCCATGTGATGGAAGCAGTAATAAATGCTGTAGGTTGGATGGTTCTCTCTCTCTCTCTCTCTCTCTCATCATTTACCTATCTATCTATCTATCTATCTATCTATCTATCTATCTATCTATCTATCTATCTATCATCATCTACCCTCCCACCCAACTTCTTTGGGCTTAATGTTTGGAGAGAAGGACTTCTCTCTTTTCTCCATGCCATGCATGATTTTATACATTTTGATCATGGTTTCACTCAGTAGCCTTTTTTTTCCAGGCTAAAACTCCCAGCCATTCAAGCTTTTTCTCATAAGGAAAGTGTTTGACTTCCCAGATCATTTTAGTTGCCCTCTTCTGCATCTACTCCAGCTCCATTATGTTCTTTGTTCGAGTGTGGCAACCAGAACAGTACATGGTATCCCAGATATGGGTGTACCATAAATTTGTATAATGGCATTGCAATATTGACAGTTTTATTTTAAATCCCTAATTACTCATTTGAGGTGGGGGGGGGGGGGGGGCAGAAAAAATAAAGGTGGCATTTGCACAAACTAACCTAATATATTTTACCTTAGTATCATGCCTGAAATACAGCCTATGTGGTTGGGTTATAGTAGAGTGTGTCACATGAACCCCATAAACCATGGTTTACCATGGATAATCCAGCCACTAAGCTGTTTTGCAAAAAAGATAAAAATTGATGGCCTTTAGTCTTCTCCATACTCTTTTGCAGAGTCCCAGGTCTTTTGAAAGGCAATGAGTGTCAGGCTTCACCCAATAGGGAGATCTGAACCACTTTAGGGAAATTCACAAGACATCTAAGATCTTCTGAAAAGTAATATTTATTACCAAAATGTTCAGCAATTGCTGTGATTCAAAAATAAACCCTAACTATAAAAACCATGTTCAAACCCTTGTGTGTCTCTTTCTCTTTCCCACCTTTCTCCACAACCCATCTCCTCTTTTGTGTGGGCTGGCCTGCTTCATCTGACCTCTGTTTTGACACAGATTTCTTGACATGTTGTGTCCCACTGTTGCTGCATGAGAACGAACCCTCACAATGAGCACCATTGCTAAATCAACAATGTTTACGCCACACCGAACCATAAAGTAACCAACCACCTCTTACCTGAATACCTTATGGGACCCCAACTGCATTGTCCATTCACGGTTCATTGCGCTATGCACTTCCAGAAAGTTACAGTTCTTCCAGAATCCATGATGAAGTAAATGACAGAACCCAACCCCAATATGCTTTCCTCAAAAAAGAAAATATAATGCCCCCACTTCCATACATTGGCCTTCAACATGCATAATGAACTTCTCGGTTCCTATATTCATTGACTGCCTGGATTTACAGCATATTTTGTAGCCTAAATTTAGCAAACAGGACAGATTTGCAGAATGCGCTAAGCTAAATAAACAAATAAATAACCAAGGTTACAAGTAAGTGAGCTTAGTACATCTGTATGACTCCAACTTTAACTGGGTTAGTTAAGGATGTTATGCACACTCAGTGCCTGTAACTTGGTTTGAAAACCTAGCCACGATAACAGAGAAACTGTGTGAATGACAACAGGAAGAAGCAGCAGAGAGAAAATGGGGTTCCTTAACAATTCCCCAAAAGTTCTCCTCTACTCTGGATTTAGTGACTTGAATGTATTTCACACATTCAGTTAAGGAGCTTAGAGAAGTGCTTTCTCTTTCTCAGTTATAATTTGGGATGAAAGTTAGAAAATTTAACATTCCACATAACTTAGGAGGAAATTCATCTTTCCCCCCCTTCCCAGTGCAATTGTTTCTGCCAGCTACTGATTTAGGAACATCCTCTTCCTATTTCAGCATCTGCTTCTTGAATCAGTCACTTTGGCATCTCCATCCAACAAGGGATCACACAGAGTGAGTTGACAACCACACTGATATAGTCAGTTTTCTCTTTGTGATAACTTCCCTGGCTGCAGCTGAGAGGCTGGGCAAGCGAGGTCAATGCAAATAAATCACGGCATTGTTCACTGGAAGACATGCCAAAAAAGCAGTTTTGGAAGAGGATCCCCCTCCCATGCAAAGGAAGTAGCTGGGTTTCTGCTCCTGCCCTGTCCCATTTTGAGTGCATCCCTTGTAACGTCTTTGCATGTGATGTGTAGAAGTCTCGTCAGAGAATCAGGCTGCCCTTAAAAATTGCACTGCCGCAGTGTATAAATATTTATATATGTAACTGTCATAAATCTGTCAGTTTGGCTAACGTATGAGTTGCCAAGGTAACTTTGGGGAGATTTAAAAAAAAAAAAAAAAATTGAACAGCTCATAAGCCAGAGTTGTGGAATAGCTGAAAAAAAGAGAGAGAATTAATAGCTACTTGATCTCAGGATCATAGACTTAGTTAGCCTGGCTTGCGGAAAATGAAAGCGGCAGAATATTGGCTAATGGAAAGGCAGCTTAAGTATGTCAAACTTATTTAGAGCTTGTACTCTGATTAAAAGAGAATCAGGACACTGGGTCAGTTCCCAACTCACAAAGGGAACTCTAGGCAAAAGGTGTGGGGACATGATTGTCCATGGCATGCTGGTGATGTTTGCTCAGATGTCATCAGACTTTGAATCTCCTGCAAGGTGGTACAGATGAAGACATCTAGGCTGGGTTTGGAAGTAGCGTTGGACTTAAGGATGAGGATTGGATTGGAGTAAAATATGTCTGAATTGATACTGAGAACTAGGAGGAAGCAATGTCTTTCCTGATGTCTTCGTATAGACTATTGCAATGCGCTGTACATGGGGCTACCCTTGATATCCGGAAGCTTCAGCTGGTTCAAAATGCATCTGCACAAGCAATTTTAGGTGCCCCAAAGATGGCATATGTCACACCTTTGCTGTGTGAGCTGCATTGGGTCCCAGTTTGCTTCCGGGTCCAGTTCAAGGTGTTGGTTATCACCTTTAAAGCCCTACATGGCATGGGACCAGGTTGCCTGAGGGACCATCTCACCCCCATTATATCCACCCATCCCACCTGATCAAGCAGAGAGGGTATGCTGCAGACCCCAGCGATGAAAGAATGTTGACTGGCGGGGTCCAAAAAGAGAGCCTTCTCTGCGTGGCCCCCATCCTACGGAATACTCTCCACCCAGAGGTGAGGCAAGCCCCAACTCTCTTGTCCTTCCAGAAAGCAGTCAAGACCTGGCTCTGCCAACTGGCATGGGGCGAAAAAAGGGGCAACCAACCCTGGGGTTGGCTGGCACCTTGAAGATGCTCCCATATGTTAACATCTTACTGATCATCAACATCTTGGAAGATATCATTATTTGTGCATGTGTTTGGTTTTATTCTATTTTTACTGTATCTTTATGCTGTTTTTATTGTATTTTAATTAATATTTATTGTTGTTTTATTGTGAACCCCCCAGAGTCACTTCTTCGTGAGGTGGGTGGTATCTAAATTTGAAATATAAATAAATAAATAAATAAATAAATAAATAAATAAATAAATGTATATCAGTGTCCTACATCTCAGATGGAAAGATTGAATTACAAGCAGCTAGCCCTGCAACACAGCCTTTCTGATATCTATTCCTTTGTCAAGCCCTGCGAGGCTGGTGAACTCAGGAAACAAGAACCCCTCAGATCTCTGGAAAGATCTTGTAACAGAATCTTCAAAGCCTTCCAAAGTAATTCTCAAGCACAACTTATACCTAGGGTAATTAAGGTGGAGTTACTTTGACTCTCTTTCTTACGCTTCCCTCCTTCCCTGGCTGAGATGTCCCTTTCGTAATGGTTTCTTCCTCTGCATTCCCAGGGCCAAGGGGTATCTACCATGTATGGTCAAAAAAGTCAATATGGCAGCCACGATGGTGTAATCGAAGCCGGGTTTTTTTAATATTTATCATATAACACACTTTAAATTAAATTAAATTAAATTTTATGGATGGACAGAGATTTTATTTAAAATAAATAAAATAAATTTATTTATTGAAAGACAGTAATTCAAGACACTATTTAAGCCCTTACTGAGGGACAAATCTTCCTTAGCTGAATCCCCACACAGGACACTAATTACAAGTATACTTAGAGAATTTGGAGAAATCTTCTTTATTCAGTACCTTATACTCTATGTAACGTGTCTGAAATTTCATCTAAAATTTCTTTGACCTGGGTACCTCCCTTTTACTCTTCAATATTTTTGGCCTGGGGGCTGTGAGAAGCATGTCCACTGATGTAATGACCCCATCAGGGGACAGAATGACAAGTTCCCCCCCCCTCCACTTTTCTTGGTTTATTTTGGGGACAGGAACTGTGATTTTTAAAACTGGAAATGGGTGGGATTTGCCTTGTCAGAGTTAACAGCATCTGTTTCCACTATCAGACTTACTTGTGCCAAGAAGTTTCAAGTTTGCCACCAAATTTCAGGGTGCATAAACTGAAGTTATGGGAGCACAGCTTGCGAGGTAGCCTGTGGGCCATAGATAGTATTAACAGTCCACTGCTGGTGCTAATAAAGGTTGCAAATTGGCAAAAACAGTTACCCTTCAGAAGTTAAGGATGGAGCGTAGTTTATACTGAAGCTTGAACTTAACCTCTGTAAGTCCATCTTGTATTAAGTCCTGGACCTTCTTCTCCTTTGCTACTCTTGCAGGTTTTCAGGAGTAGTATACTAGATTCTACCAGCCTGAAACAGATGGAAAGGTGAGTTCACCTAATCTTTGTTCAGATATGGAGCTTGCTGAACAATTTCTTGGGTGAATTGTTCCTCCCTGCCTTATATGGATGTTAGGAAGATATCATACTTTTTTGTTTGAGAAACTCAGTGAATGGGAAGAATGTTAATGCACATCATCCTATTATTTTAATCTGCCTCAAGCAAATTTCAGGATGGGATGGGACAGGATACGCCACGATTGTTACATTTAGCAGAAAAGTAGGGACTTGCTTTGAAAGAGACATTGGCTGTAACCCTACACAAAGTTCCAGTCACTAACTGACAGTAGATAATTTTGTCACTCTCAACATTCATCCATTCATTCATTCATTTGTAGGGCCACTCAATGGTCGAGGAACTCAAGGTGGCTTACAAAATCAGTAGCAAAAAACAAAGCCTTTCCCCACATTTATTTCCTTTTCAACCTCAGGCCCTGTCTGCCACATTCATAAAACAGTTCCCTAATGTTGTAAGGTCCTGTTGGATGAGGGACCGAACAACATCTTCCTCTAGCTCTGCCAGAGCTCTACCCTTGGCAGCTATTCTTGCATGCTCAGGATGAAGCCCAGATTTCTTCCATGAGATTTGCCTGTGCCCAGCATTCCACGCCTTCAGCTTGGAATGGGCAGGTGGGAGATTTGTTCTCCAGTGCAAAGAAGGAGTTAACATAAATCCAGTCAACAGATTTGGCCGCCTTATGGCCAGGAGATCGGAAAGCTTCCCTCCATCTTTCTCCCAAAAGGCAGAAGCTTTCTGCTCCAGGAACCAGAGAGAGTCCTGCATTAATATTGGCAGTGAGTTATTTCCTGGGTTCCCTTTCAGTGTAAGATTAAGTGCTGTATGTCCATCTTTGCATCTGTCACTTGCTGAATGTAATGGATGGGGAAAGCATGGTCTGTGTTACAATAAGAACCCAACAGAGCCACTGAAAGCTGGACAAAGGAGGGAGATTGCCTACTGCATCCTGACACACCGAAGAACTTGAATCATACAGATCAAGGGTGTTGGCAGGACATTTATTCTTACCCCGGACAATCTAATCTGGGCTCAGAAGCTAAACAAGATCAGACCTGGTTAGTATTTGGGGGAAAAAAATCATGGAAGAAGGCCATGAGAAACCACTTTTTAGCCAGGGTATCTGCTGGGTATGGTCACAAAAATCAAAATGGCAGCCATTATGGTGCAATCAAGGCTCTGCCTAGTTTTTATGTGTGTCACATGATGCACATAAAAACAGGCAGAGCTTTGATCACACTGGCATGCCTGCCATCTTGACTTTTTTTTACCACAGCCCTTCCCATTGGACCTCCCTGCCAACTGGAGGAGTGAGGTCCCTCAAAATCTGCAGTTAGGAACTTCCTCCAGGCATTGTGCCACGAGTTGAGCCCAGCATATGCGCAGTGGGTGTAAGATTGTCATAGTGCCTGGTTAGAGTGTGATGGCCTTTAATGTGTGTGTGTGCGTGTGTGTGTGTATTTCTTAATATATTACATGGGTTTGATTGTTGCTAGCCACCCAGGCTAATATTATGTAAGTGGGTTGAATGTTCCTGCTATAACTGATCTAAGATTGTGCTCAGGTGCTCAAAGCACTGCTTGGGTTTGTTTGCCAAGACCCTTGCGTGGCTGAGATGGACAGCTGGTCACATCTGCTTCCTGAAACAGAAATAGCGATTAGAGTTGAAAGTCAACATGATTACAAGAGTTGCATCTGCTTGAACAATGAAAACAGCCTTGCGCATTTTGAGGCTGCTTTGCGATTCTCTCTGAATAAAAGGGTTCTGGATTTCCATGAACAGCTGTATTCCATGCCAGATGGGACAATAAAATTGGAGGATAAACAGCAGAATGACCTCCCCTAAGACTAAGTGCATTATGCAAAAATTTAAGGCCGTGCTCTGCCACCAGCTGAATTTAGGAAATACTAGGGGGAAAAAATAGGAAATCTTATGTTAAGAGAGAAGTCTCTGAATCTCTGAGTGCACGTTTGGCCAAGCCAATAGTCCTTAAGACATTTTGAGAGATGGCACTGGCTCTAACTTTCTGGCTGACTTGCCATCAATCAGATCACAAGTTTCCAGGCAAGGGTAAGCTGGCAATGTGGGTTCCAGTCTGGTCTCTTTTAAAATGGGTGCTGGAGGAATTTGGTCACTGAAACTTCCAGTCTGAAACTGATGTGCTCAGAACTTTTTAGACTAACGTTTAAGTAGAATTTAATTATCCATGAGCTTTTCCACTCTCTTACTCTTCCAGTGCATTTTTTCTGGTCAACACAAGTATAAAAATCCATTTAGAAATGTATATTCTGGGATAAAATAGACTTTTTGCACATTTAAATGTAGATTTAATGCAGAAATGGGACGGAAGGGGTTCATGGATGAACATGTGTAGAACAGACAGTAATTTGAAATACACCAATTCAACTAGTTAAAATCCAGTTCAATCTAAATAACCAGTCCATGAGTCTTATTTCTAATATAGTGCTTTATAGGTGGCTGTTTATTAAATCAAAGCTTTAAAAAGGCATAAAAGCCAAAATATACCATCAATCAGACTTTCAGTACAGTCTTTTACACTTGCTTTTTAAAAAGTGACACGTGCCTTAGTTAATGTCATAAAAGATGGCGACT
This sequence comes from Liasis olivaceus, assembly GCA_030867105.1. Lineage (NCBI taxonomy): Eukaryota > Metazoa > Chordata > Lepidosauria > Squamata > Pythonidae > Liasis > Liasis olivaceus. The sequence continues at coordinate 257,099,366 of CM061348.1, read as the reverse complement.
TATCTCCAAATGGTGAGATTTTAATTAAAAGAAAAATAATATATATATCCAGATAGAGATAAGGATATGTGTTCATTCATTCATTCTGGCCAACTGAATTCTTAAGCAACTGGACAAATTTTCTTTTAATCTACTGGCTTGTGTCAAAGGACTAGTGTGTGTGTGGATGTGTTTGTGTGCCTTTGAGTCAGTGTTGACTCCTGGTGACTGCCTGGGCAAGTCTCCGCAGTTTTCTTGGCAAGATTTCAGAAGTGTCTTGCCATTGTCTCCTTCCTAGGGCTGAGAGAAAGGGACTGGCCCAAGGTCACCCAGCTGGCTTTGCCTAAAAAAGGATTAGAATCCAGAGTCTCCCGGTTTCTAGCCTATTGCTTTAACCACTACACCAAACTGGTTCTCTTTAATCTACTTAATTGTGTCAAAGGACAATTAAATAAATAATAATTGTTCCAACCTCTTGAAAAGTTCTCTCCATACCTATGCATGAAGCAGGAATTGCTTGCCTGATATGGGACTTGCTATTTGACCCATTGATCTGTTTTATCACATTTATTTAACAGCTTTAGTAAGTTGTATACCATATATTGCTCACTACTGAGGTATTAATTTAAAGGATAATCAATTTAGAAATATTGTTAAGCAGATAAACGAAGGGTCCTCATCACGGTATGATCCTCAGTGACAAGTCACTCTACCACTGAGAACTTGAGAGGATTGTCACTTGGAAGTTGACAAGATGTGGTTCTTTCTTAATGCTATAGTTAGTCATTTTAAACAAAACTTCCTCTGGTCCTCAAACATATTGAAGAAGCAAATATTGGTGAATATTTTTTTTTTACAGCTTAAGGACACACTCTTTCTATTTTAGAAAACTCATCATTCGTGTGTAATTTAAACTCCTTTTTAGTCAAAGCATCATCTCTAAGAAGGAAATCAATCTTCAGATAGCATTGTGCTTGTAATACGCATATCATATTTGATATCATGATTGTCCAATCAATGAACTCCAAATAACTTTTTCTCTTAAACAATACACTGATGTTGCCTTGTATTTAACAGTAATAAAATGCCTCCTTTCATAGTCCAACACTAAGTGCAAGTAGAAGAAATGCATGCTGATATGCCAGTATAGATTTTCATGTGGGCTGTTTGTCAAATTATTTGCAAATTAATGCAGAAATGGGGCAGAACAAGTGAGCCATAGAAACTAGAATAAAGCGATTTGCCAATCTCTAGAATAAGGAATGCCTAGTAACTCCTAGGACAACTTTTGTTATGTCTTATCCCTTTTGTTAAACATTTCTCTCTGTGTGGAATGTGTATGTTTTTTTAAAATAAGGATTTGATTGAAGTAGAGACCATCAACATCTTATTTTAATGCCATGTAGGCAAAGGATTTGAACCAGCTGAAGTTTTCAAACACTGGAAATTATACCATTCGTCCAAGCAAGATCTACCTAAGGAAGATGTTAGGTAACCTTCATTCCCTATTTTATGAGCAAAATGATAAATTCAGGGGCAAAATGATAAATTTTCAGCCGTGCTATTTTTTTTACGGTAAGATCGGAAAGAAGTTGTTTCAGCTTCTGTGAAGCATAGCCCACCCGTTTTGCCCTTTCTCTCTCCCAATTGTCAAATTAATGGGAAAGCTATTGAGCAGGTGCACAATTATAAATACCTTGGAGTGCTGTTCCAGGTCTCACTCTTCTGGAGAGAACATTTTCTATATTTGGCAAGTATTGCCCAACGTCGCTTCTCAGCTATCCTGAGATTTTTCCATTCCAAAGGAGAGCACTTTGTCCCTGCGGTTTGCAAGGTCTTTTCAGCCAAGGTCACTTCTCAGCTTCTTCACAGTGTCCAAGTCTGAACTTGCAAAAATCTTGACATTCTCCAAATCCACATTTAGTCGATTAGAGCTAACCTTACCATCTGAAAATGCAGTAAGAACACTGCCCCATGTTTAGAGACAAGCTTAATCTGCATGGACGGCATTATATTTTTAACCTTTGGCTACAGTTAACTTTTTTCCAGTGGGTCTGGCCCCCTGGCCTTTAACCAGGTTAAATCAACCTGGTTGAAAGAAGTTATTGGTGAGGTCCACTTCTTAGGACCTTTGCTGCAGACCTTTGCCCATGGGGTTTTGTAAATGCCAGAAATATCCTTAAGCAGCACATTTGGGACCCTGACCTTTCAATCAGTAGGAATTTGGATCCCAGCCTTGCAGCTAATGGGATGTTTTCAAAGGGGCATGCGCCAGTTGACTACCTCTCCTTTATTTCAGTGCTGGGCCTTCACTTTGGCCAGGCTGGATGTGTTACCTTCAGATGTTCTGTTGGGGTGTTACAAAAATGTTCTCCTACATCAGCGGGGATGGTTCAGTGGTGTTCTTGAGCTATAAGCCCTTTCATTGTTCTTTCTACAGGGAATCTTGGATTACTTTTATTCACCCTATTCTGAAGAAATACCCTGGCAGACAGCATGAGCTCTATTTTCTGCTTCTTCTGTTTGTCCACTGTTCAAATATCTCCTTCCAGGTTGCCCAATAGTGTGCCTCTGCAATGTTCAACTTTCTTTGCATCTGAAAAATTATATTAATGTATTTTCTTTTTACGTCTATTTTTTTTAAAAAGTATTTGACTGTGGGCCTTAAGGGCTATAGTAATAATTTGATTTGATTCTCTTTCCTAAATATATCTCAAATACTAACCCAAAAGGTTGAAATGTTTCAGGTCCACCCCAATGATCTATCTCTGGCGGCTCTAGAAGCCTAGAAACAATAAAGTAGGGCCCTGCTCAGAAGAGGTTGTCTTCTCCTGACCTAAAGCATGTGTTACTCTCACTGGATCAGGCATCTCTAGAAAAGGACTCAAATCACGTAATTCTCCAAATGGTATAATTGATCATTTGAGCATCTGGTTCAACCTCAGATGTAGCACCCATCCAAAATGCAAACCTGCATCTTCAAAGTCAGCCTAAGTTCATCCCAGATACTGTAGTGAGAATTCCTAGTCCCTGATCTGCTTCCAGATTGTCAGGAGCATCTCTACCTCCTCTGGATTAAACTTTGATTTCTTTGTCTATAACCTTTCCATTATTTAACTCAAATCCCATTTAGAACAATATTGGTGCTGACCTGACCTCACACTGAGCACACTTCCAAAGGAGAAGGGCAGCATGACAGCCCCTCAAGGATGGGATCCAAAGGGCCTCTCTATTAGAACATATCGGTGGGCAGAAATGATTGGGAGAAGGCATATCTCAAACATGTCTACATCTTGAGCCCTGTAGAGCTCTAAAGGTGACAACTAGCATCTTGAATTGCAGCCAGAAGCCAATTGGCATCCATAGCAACTCTTTTTCCTTGGCTCTGTTGAATACTCTATTGGAAGAAGTTCCTCTTGCTTCATTTCCTTTCTGCTAGATGACAAATCCATGCAAAGTTTCTTCAAATTCATCTAATGCAACCAACAGCTTGCTGCATTTACACACCAGCTCTCCACCTCACCCTTCCCCACTTTTCTGTGTTTTTGCTTTTGTTTTGCTGCCCATAAAGCTGCTTCAGGATCACACTATGGATATTCAGTGACAATTGTGGTTTATTCCCACTGAATCTAAGTTTATTTATTTATTTATTTATTTATTTAACTTATCCCCGCCCATCTCCCCACAATGGGGGACTCTGGGCGGCTTACAACTAAAATCAATATATAATTAAAATTATAAAAAGTTTAAAAGTTGTAAAAATTATATTTACAGAAATAAGGATAAAAATAAAGAGGCTAAAAGATCCAAGAGTCCAATAGAGGCCACACCAGACCGCTAAGGGGCCAGCCAACCCCATTTCTGGTATCCTCCCTCCCCGCCCCAGGCCAGATGGCAGAGCCAGGTCTTCAAATCCCTCCGAAAGGCCTGGAGTGAGGGGGCCTGTCTCACCCCCAGGGGCAAGATGTTCCAAAGGGCAGGGGCCACAGCAGAGAAGGCCCGCCTTCTGGACCCCGCTAGTTGGAGTTCTTTTACCGCGGGGATCCGGAGCATGCCCTCTCTGTGAGATCGGGTGGGACGGGTTGGAATCGTGGGGGCGAGGCGGTCCTTCAGGTAACCTGGCCCCATGCCATGTAGGGCTTTAAAAGTGATAAGCAACACCTTGAATTGGACCCGGAAGCAAACCGGCACCCAATGCAGCTCACGGAGCAAAGGTGTTATATGAGTCCTTCTTCGGGTCCCAAAAATTGCTCGCGCGGCCACATTCTGGACCAGCTGAAGCTTCCGGATACTCTTCAAGGGTAGCTCCATGTAGACTGCATTGCAGTAGTCTATCTGGGAGATAACAAGGGCATGAGTGACTGTTCACAGGGCATCCCGATCCAGGAAAGGGCATAACTGGTGCACAACCCGAAGCTGTGCAAAAGCCCTCCTGGCCACGGCTGCCACCTGCTCTTCGAGCAGGAGCCGTGAGTCCAGGAGGACCCCCAAATTATGCACTGGGTCTGTCTGGGGCAGTGCTACCCCATCCAGAACCAACAATGACAACGTCCTGGATACAGAGGAGCCATTAACCCACAGCCACTCCATCTTGCCAGGGTTCAGCCAGAGCCCGTTGTTCCCCATCCAGACCCTCACAGCCTCCAGGCACTGCGAGAGGGCGGTCATGGCATCACTTACCTCACCAGGGATGGAGATATATAGTTGAGTATCATCAGCATACTGATGATACCTCATCCCATGATGGTGGATGATCTCGCCCAGCGGTTTCATATAGATGTTGAAAAGGAGCGGAGAGAGAACCGAACCCTGCGGCACCCAACAATAGAGGCACCGAGGGTGGGACCTCTCGCTCCCTATCACTACCGATTGGGATCGGCCCCGGAGAAAGGAGGTGAACCAGCACAAAACTGTGCCGCCCACCCCCATATCCCTGAGCCGTCCCAACAGGATACCGTGGTCGACAGTATCGAACGCTACTGAGAGATCAAGGAGAGCAAGGATGGTCGCACTTCCACCATCCCGCTCCCACCAGAGATCATCCATAAGTGCGACCAATGCCATTTCTGTTCCATAGCCGGGCCTGAAACCTGACTGATAGGGGTCCAGATAATCCGTTTCCTCCAGGACCCTTTGGAGCTGCGAAGCCACCACTTTCTCAACCACCTTCCCCAAAAAGGGAAGGTGGGAGACTGGACGAAAGTTGTCCAGCACAGTAGGATCCAGGGAGGGCTTCTTGGGGAGGGGGTGCACCAACGCCTCTTTAAAGGGCACCGGAAACACTCCCTCCTGCAAGGATGCATTAACCATTGCCTGGATCCAACCACATGTCACCTCCTGAGCTGCTTTCACCAGCCAGGAGGGGCATGGGTCCAGATGACAAGTGGTGGCCCTCACAGTCCAGAGGATCCTGTCCACTTCCTCAGGAACAACAGGATCAAACCGTTCCCAGATAACAAGGCAAGAACGATCCCCTGGTATCTCCCCAGACCCTGCACCACGCTCGGAGTCCAACTTGGAATGAATCCGAGCGATTTTATCCTGCAGGTGCTCTGCAAATTCCTCCGTGCAGCCCTGCAAATGAACCACAAGATCCCCCTTACCAAGGAGGGACCTGGTGATCCCAAACAGGGCTGCAGGGCGGCACTCTGCAGACGCAATAAGGGCAGAGAAGTATTGCCGCTTCACCGCCCTTATTGCCACAATGTAGGCCTTAATAGCGGCTCTAACATGTGTTCAGTCGGATTCAGTCCATGTCTTCCTCCAGCGGCGCTCTAGGCATCTCTTAACCCTCTTCAGCTCCCTCAGCTCCTCCATAAACCATGGGGAGTGCCGGGGCCGACGTGGCAAGAGAGGCTGCAAAGTCACGATCCTGTCCAAGGCCCCGGCTGCTTCTCTATTCCAGGCAGCAGTCAGGGCCTCCGCTGGACCGTGCAGCAGGTCCACGGGAATATCCCCCAGCTCCCTCTGAAACCCTGCCGGGTCCATCAGGCGCCGGGGGCAGACCAATCGCATGGGTCCAGCCTCCCTGCGGAGAGGGGTGGCATAGGAGAAACTCAGGGTCACCAGGATGTGATCTGACCATGACACCAGGGAAAGCTGTACATCTCCCCTCAGATCACTTTGCCATTGCTCAGACAAGAAATCTAAATCCGGCATGTGGCCACTATCTCGGGTTGGGTCCCGCACAATTTGAGACAGGCCCATGGCTGCCATGGTAGCCATGAACTCCTGAGCTGCCTCCGAGGACCGTCCCAGGGATGGCAGGTTGACGTCCCCCCAGAACCATAAGCCTGGGGAACTCCACCGCCAGCCCCGAGAGAGGCTGCCATGCAGCAGGGAGGCTGGTACAGTAGCAGCACTCCCAACTGTTCACGGGCGCCCAACCTAAGAAACAGTGTCTCACAGCCAGACACTTGTGGAGCAATGCCCCTGAAGGCCACTAGAGAGTCTCAGATGACGACAGCCACCCCTCCTCCCCTGCCCTGGTATCTCGGCTAGTGCCACACTGTAAACCCAGCTGGGCACATTTCTGAGAGGGGCCCCAGCCAGCTCTTGGTAATACATGCCAGGTCTGCCTCCTCCTCAGTGATCAAGTCACCTATGATGGGGGCCTTGTTTTTAACTGACCTGGCATTAAGCAGCAGCAGCCAGAGGCCAGTTACGTTTCCCTTGGTAGCAGCTCATGTTGAAACTGCAATATTGTATTAGTTACTGGTGTCCGAGTGTACTAATAAAAGGGCTGGAATTGAGACCCCCCAAGAGATTGGAAGTCTCTCTGAGTTTCTGCATATACAGGCAAGCTCTGGGCTATGCCTGGGTTCTATTCCAGGAACACAATAAAGGCAATAAAATGGCACATTGAAAGGCTATGTGGCCACACAAGTAACATGGAAAATGTCACACTCTGACACAGGCAGAAAAATGTTCAGGTTCCTTCCCTTGTAAGTAACCATGACAGTGAGACAGGAGGTCTGGAAATACACACTATGACAAAAAGCGACAAGTCAGCAATCCGGTTGACATTACAGGTGGCTGGAAAAATGTTCCAGATGGAATTAGATGCAGGAGTTGCATTTTGGTGATTTCACCTACCAATTTTACAGCAATTTTCAGGCATCAAGCTATGCAAAGTGTCTTTATTACTGGACCTACACAAGAGAAAAGAGCATGCCCATAAATGTGATAAAGGCTGATGTACAACATGACAACAATTTGTCTGCTGGATGCGCAGGCCATTAGGAGCTGAGGACCAGCCCTGAGGGAATATGTAAATGGGTAATAAGAAAAGGCACTGCTCTTGAATTGGACTTTTGCAAGGATGATAGGGTTATGCTCACTAAACTATCATAAAGGTTAAAGAACCCCTCCAAGACATTTTAAATGAAACAAGAAAGTGTTCAGGGAAGGTACTGAGACTCTGAGAGGTACAAAGGTGTAATCTCATTGGCTGATGATGTACAGCCTGAGTTCCATAAAGGAGTCCTATTCCTTTCAGCATGCATCTGAATTTGGATAATGAACTGGATTCCTTGGTGGTGGTGGTGGTGGTGGTGGGACACACTTTTGAAAGGTACCAGGAATGAATGAGCAACTCCTATTGTCCCAGTTATAAAGAGGAATGGAACCTCAAGATTGAGAGTTTTTGCAATTATCATAAATCTAGTTCTAAAAAATTAAGAGGATCCGTTGTCACAAATAGAGGATATTTTTGCTCTTCTGGCAGGAGACAGACTGAACATCCTTCCATCCATTACAAGATTGCTTTGCTGCAGGGCTACTTGCAGATGGAAGTGGAGGAAGACTCCAAACCATACCTCACAATCAACAATCAAAAGCTTTATAGCAATACAGCAGAGAAATAACAGTCAGTAATGCCTCTACTCGAGCTAAGGGGGCCAGCTTAGGCATTCCCATGATTGAGATTACACAATTGTGACAGGTGAGCATGATGAACCCTCCCTGAAAATCTTGCAGATGACATTCATACTTTTAGAAGAATATGGGTGAGATGTCTAGGTGGGTACATCATTTCAGATCCAAGCCTAAGAGGTGCTTCAGAATGGACATGGTTGCACACAGTGCCTTTGTCAGTAGTTCCTTAGGGAAGATGCACTTCTTCCTGGGGGTGCACAATCCCAGGAAAATATATGATTGAATTAAGGAGGTCCTCCCTCCCTCCCTCCCCCTCTCTCCCTCCCCTCCCCTCCCCTCCCCTCCCTTCCTTTCCTCCTTCCCTCCTTCCCTCCTTCCTTGGATAAAAAGGCCAGAATTTGAACAGACCTCTGAGGCCATCCATCCAAACCTTCTCTTCCCTCAAAACGTTGTGATTTGGAGTTGTAAACAGGATGCCAGTTCATTCTCAGATTTCAGCTCAGCATTTTTAAACAAAGCAGTGGCACTCATGATCTTCTTAAGCCATTCCACCCCTAGAAATTTTCCTTGCCAAGGAGACTCCCAAGAGTTTCTACATCACTGCCACACCATAAATTAAGTCAACTGGCTGCATTGACTTAAGTGGCCCAAAGTTCACTCCTTTTCTCTCTAACCTGGGGGAGAAAAGGCAACCAAAGAGATGGTGAGTGTGCCAGGAATGCCATCTTTAATTGGTCCAAGAGAAACTTTATTACTCTGTAGCTACTGCCTATGCTTGATTTCTTTCCCCCCTTCCCTATAACAAATTATCCTAATGATCTGACCCAAGACCAGATGTTAATTGCAATGGAAAGTAATCAATTTCCTTTACTGAGCATGAACTCATTTGCAAGGGAAGTCAGGGAGAAGATTCCCCCGTTCTTAATGAGCCATAAGTGTGAGAAGCCTTCTGGGTTTCTTGTGTCTCGTCCAGCTCGACTGCAATGCACCTGCTTTTCTTGATTAGATTTCCTTTTAGGTTTTATTTTCCTCCCCCACCCCTAATTTAAGGGCTTTGATTGACCTGCTAGAATGCAAAAGAGTGGATTTCCTTATGTAGAGAAACTACTATATTTTCTCTGTTGTGCCATAATATTGACTAATAAACAAAATGAACTTTGAGAAATACACAGACTTCCAGGCAGGTAGGTAGGACACAGCTTACGTCCTGTGTCACCAAACATGCATTGATTTCCTTCAAAGTATACCGTTTAACAGGGATATGCAACATGTTTCATAGGATTGTTCCTAGATCCAACTGGTTGTGTAAGCCCAGGATTCAGGGTCAAAAGTAGGGAGTTCTTAAATACAAAGCAGCTTGGGTCAGTTATTGGGTAAAGTAACTTCCCTTGGTTAGGCTGTGTTATGCAAACTCAGAAACTGAGTCACTTCTATATTTCAGGTCCTGCACTGCTTAATTAGTCCTCCAAAGATGTAGAGGCAAGGATGTAAAGCAGGTGGAGCCACAAGGTGCTCCATTAGGTAATTTATTGCCCTACAGAATGGATGCTTCAGTCCAAACAGTAATGAACTGCAGCATTCACTCCCCCTCATTCTGCCCAGCCAATGGGGAAGGAACTTCCGATGTTACAAAGTACTTCCCTTATGACAGGATACATACTGTAGACTTCCAGGCAAGACTGAAGGAAGAGGGTGGTAATGCTGAATACCCCAAAGTTGTGGCCCTGAGTCCAAATAACTGGTTGTCCAGGTAAGGGTACATTGTCTGAATATCCATTGAGGTTTTCTTCCTGACTCCTTTTTGACAGTCAGATGCATTTTAGCAGCCTTCAGATGTCACCGGAGGTCACTGAAGCATGCCTACCAAGGGAATAGCTATAGTTTGGCCAAGTTCTACATTAGAGGGTATATTATTTTGAAAGAGAATAACTGGAACATTGCCTAGCCTTGTCAGTCCCGGTTAAATAACACTCCCTGTTAAAATCCAAATTCTAATTGATTTTTTTTCTTGCGCTCCAAACAAATAATACATTTCCTTACATTTTCTTCAGATGCCCTGAGGAATTTGGAAGAGATCAAAATGTAAGTGTGGAATTCCAAGTGTGGAAATGCATATAAGGGAGTGGGGACAAGTTTGGAAATGCACAAGAGGAGCAGATCCAGATGGGACACAAGAGACTTATTTGGCTCAGAAAAGTTATTTTCAGAATTTGGAGTAGAGTAATTCCTATTTTTTTTTAGCTTGACCATTAAATATCCCATTGTATGCGATGACACCTCATCGCCCAACAATGGGAATATTAAAATTATAAGAAAAATAAACGTTATCCTGCAAGAATTGATCAATCAAGATTTCAACAAGAAAACTGGGGGGTTGGCTGTTAAGAGTGATGGACCAACACTAGGTAAATCAGGTTAAAATGCTGACTGAGCAATAGAACTTTCTGTGTTCACACAGGCTTCTTAAACAGGTTGCTAGATTAGTGAACCCATGTTCAATGTTCATTCAATACTTTAAACATAAACTAACCAGTGGCCAATGGATTTGCAAAAAATAGGCCAAGCCAAACAAACAAGCAAGCAGACAAAGCTGCCCAAGTGTCAAGGTAACCAATCTGTTAGATATTTAAATTACAATGTTAAACATGTTATGTAAATGCCACTTATGACTGACTTGGGGCAGCCATCATGTCACTGAAGGAAAAAGAGTGCTGTGGACAGAACAGGAGTTCTTGGATGAAAGATGGACTCAAGTTTCAAGAAATAGAGAAATGAAAAATGAGACTCTGATGGAAACTGAGTAATCAGAAAGTGATAGACTACAGCAGCAAATTAGTCCTCAACCTACTTTTGAAAGCCCTTTAAAAGGAATGAATTTAGGCCTTTGGCCAAAATGCCTTACTCCTTCTCTGGAAGTCTCCTGTGTAAGGAGAAAGGGAAAGTTGGAACAAGGAAACAGGGGACAGACAATCAGGGAATAAGAGCAAATAAATGGGCTCTTATGTGAGAAAGAAAGAAAGAAAGAAAGAAAGAAAGAAAGAAAGAAAGAAAGAAAGAAAGAAGGAAGGAAGGAAGGAAGGAAGGAAGGAAGGAAGGAAGGAAGGAAGGAAGGAAGGAAGGAAGGAAGACTGGATGTCAGCAACAGAACAAGTGGCCTCATCTACCTGAGACTCTGACTTCACACATGACTGGTGCAGTCTGCCTAGCATTGCCACATAATGTGATCTTCAGCAGTGTATTCCTGCAGGAATGCAGCTGAGAAAAGAAACAGGGACAATTTAATTCAGCACCTTGGACAGATCTCAAGAAAGAGACATTACTTGGTTATGCAGCTTCGCCCTGTGTCTCTGAATGACCTATCAAGGCCATCCATACTGTGTGATATTGATGGAGTCATCCACTAAAAGAAGACCTGCTTCTCTTTTCAGCCATTTGCACTCCACCAGATCAAACAAAGACATGAAGATGGGTGATGATAAAAGAGTATAATCAAATGTCTGGGGGCTTAAGTCAAGGAGCAATGCAATTACTCTCAGTTGGGTATAAAAATAACTATGAAATAAATATGGAAATCAGGCAGAAAATATAGCCAAAGGAATTTGTGTAACAGAAGACAATATTAATATGAGAGACTCCTGTACAAAAACGTAAGGTGGCTTTGCACCCAGAACAGGACAGCAATTCAGTTCCGAGTTGGTTTCCTCCTGTGTCTTTCAAATCATGTTATTTCATCACCACAGGCGGCTTGAAAAGGTGGAAGCTAGGTCAATACAAGGCAACTGGAACTATATAAAGAAGACAGACAGACTCACTTCTCTAAAACTTATTTCATCACGTGAATAATTTACTATATCATTATAACTTATCTAATCAAAACAGTTCTGGGTATAATGTCTCACTAGAAAGTTCCTTAGCTAACTGGATCATCATATTTTAAATCATTTGTTTTCAATGTTATATTTACATTCAACTTTTCTTCCATCCTGCAGTGTTATCTACAACTATCCTAAAAGATCTCCCACTCCAACACAGCCCGTACCCAAACTTTAGGAAGAAGTATATTTTTCATGCCTTGAAACAGTTACAAAACTCAGAGTGAACAAGGGCATTTTAAATCTCACCTATGTTGAAAAGAACACATTAGTGTTTACAGAGTTATGTCTTGCCCATCTGTTGCCACCTGATGGGACCTCAAAAGCGTGCCTTCTCAGTGGCCACCTCAGCCCTTTGGGATAGCCTCCTACCTAAGATCTGAGGGATCCCTAAAGCTTTTAGGCTTTCAGAGGTCTGTGAAGACCTCGCTCTTCCCCCAGGCATTGGGCTAGGATTGGGGTTGATTTGGGAGGTAGTTTGGCCTGGCACTTGGGTGGAAGGGTACTTCTACTTTTATTTTTGTTTTTATGAATTTTTGTGAGCTGCCTAGAATCATTATATGAGGTAGGTGGCCTTATAAGTCCTGTAAATAAATAAGACAGCCAGAAACTCAGAGACCATGAGTTTTAGCCCTACCTTGGACAAAAAGCCAGTTGGGTGACCTTGGGCCAGTCTCTTTCTCTCAACCCTAGGAAGGAGACAATGGCAAACCACTTCTGAAAAACCTTGTCAAGAAAACTGCAGGGACTTGTCCAGGAAGTCCAGAAGGCACAAAACAAAGAAAAAACAACAACAACAACAGATAATCTGGGAGTGACAGTAAGACTGGTCTACTAATGAACAATGGCTGACCTGGGAAAACTAAGCAGGATCTGACTTTGGCAGTACTTGGATTGGAATTCCTCAGGAAATCCAGGTCTTTAGGTGAGAGTAGGGCAAAAACAACAACAACAGACAATGACAAACTATTTCCATATTATTGCCAAGAAATTGAATATGTCCAGGAAGTCACCTAAAGTTGAGTCTGACCTGAAAGAGCCTTTCTCTTTACCATATTCGGTCACCACCCAGTTGTAAATGGGAATTGTTTCATTTGTGCTAAAGAATGATAAAAGTCAAGAGTGAGCAGCCTTTTATGATATCTGAAGCCCTGGCCTTTTTATTTTCCTTTTTGTTGACTGACATCCTGAAATGGTCCATTAAGTCTCTGGGAGGTTCAGTGCATCTTTGTGTTTAAATAAAATGGAGGAGGAGGAGGAGGAGGAAATCATACATTCTGGGCCAAACCATTTCAGTGATTTACCTGTGTGGCTGCATTGCCATTTGAGCCACTGGAGAGGAGAATTGTGGTCATCATCATCATCACCACCACCATCATCATCTTCAAGCAAAATAGCCCAAACAACTGCCATACAGCAATATATTTATAAATAGATTTTACTTAATTATTTTATAAATAAATGCTATGCATAATTGCATTGGAGCAACAGCCCTTCCCCCTAATGCTGCTGTCCAGCTGTTGGATGAAGCCATGAAACGTGTTACAGCATTTTGAGTGAACTCCTGAGGAGTTCAGAAACCCTGCACCTTTGGGATGGGGTGGGGTGGGGTGGGGTGGGGTGGGGGGCTTCCAGGCTCCAGAGTCTCTCTAGCTAAACCTAGGAAAGACATCTGTCAGAAGTACTGGCAGACAAGTACTGCTGTGGCCACTGACGGGGCAAAGCTGTTTCCTAAAGCCTCCCTGCTTTTATCACCCCCTCTGCAATCCTTGGGAGAATGTGTTAGCAATTGCCATGGAGCGCAGGGCAGAGGGAGAAGCCAGCCTCCCTTAACAGATACCATACTGGCCATTCTCACCAGCTTTTCTATTTTGCCCAGGCATCCTCAGAGAGTAGAGAGTGTCCAAGGTGGACTCACATCGGTACCTTTAGGACTCTGGGGGTGAAGCAACTTGCTTTCAGCTCCATCCTTTAGTAAGCAAACAAGGGATCATACACTCTGTGCAATGAATGCCAAATAAATGAAGGAGGCAACACTTCAACGTGGGTGGTGCAGCATTTTTGCACACCTAAGGAGGTCTTTGAGACAAGTACAATGGCGGGATTAGCAGACCAGGCTGGCTAATTTTATTACCATTAATAACATTTTTAAAAAATGTATGCTGAGATAATGAGGCTAATCAAATTTCATGCTTCAGGTTGCAAGCTTATTGCTACTGGGGTCAGCAGGGGTTTCCTTTCTCAGTAGGGCAACACTTGGGATGCAGAATGGCATTTTATTTTATTTCATTGTTAAACTTACTTCATTGACTACAGCAGGGGGCTTGTTTGGCACTTCAGAGGAACCTTCTCAGCCTAATACAATAATTCACCAATGGTGGGACACCAGTAAAGCCGTGGGGAACACCTGTGGACCTGCAGAAGTTCCTGAGCTAGAAATACCCAGAAGCCCCAGCCAGACCCACAGTAAGGGATGATGGAAGTTGTAGCAACAACTGATGGATATTCACAAGTTCCCATTGTGGCAATAAGAGGTGCCTCCCCATACATGCCTCACTTTTGATATTTGCTTGAATTTTGATTTTGATTGTGTAAAAGCCAGCTATATGATTATTTTTTTACTTTCAGTGTTTCATATTTCTGGATTTTAATGATTTTTTTTTTTCAAAGTATGGCTTTTATTGTCTTTTTGCAAGCCATCCAAAATCATTAAGGATGTGCACATTTGGGAAAAAGACTCATTCACATATGCAAATAGTCATTTCTAGGCACCATCCAATGAAACTGAGGCTATTTCTTCTGTTATGCTACTTCATCAAGTCTTCCCATCAGCATTTTTGCATCAGCATTTTTGAGATATATGGCTTCTAGCTGAACATAAAATTCTGCTGTATCTTTCATGGGGAAATCTGACAGAAAATTCAGGATGGGTTGAGAGTGCATGACTCGTCCACAAATAATAATTACGGCCAGTAGAGGCCAGAATCTGCTAAGCAGACCTAGATTTTGTCTGAACGGGGTGCCTGGTTGAATTCATAGCTTTGCTTCTGATTGCGACTAGCCTCCGTATGGTCTCCAGTTCATTATTCAACAGCTGTTTTATAGCAAATATACACTATTAGAGACTTGGACAGATCTCTGATCTGCCCAGTTTGGATGACATAGTATTGATATATTACAGCACAGAGCATCAATAATAGAGACACCAACTATCCAAAACAAAATAATATCTCTTCCTCCAAAGTAAAAGAAATTTCCCTGCGTACAATAACCTCCAAAGTAGCAGATTTGCAAAGCATTCAGGCCAAAGAATCATGCAAATAATTTTGTGGGCCTGTGTGAACTTGAGTCATGTTTGTACTTTTTTTTAGAGAAAGATTGTAACAAGCACATTAAAAAAAGCTGAGGAATTGACAAAAGATCCACCCAGTGCAACATCATGCCTTCAACAGCTGCTGACTAGATGCTTCTAGAAAGCCCACAAGCAAACTATGAAGACATTAGCTTTCCTTGACTGTTTGTACTCAGCGGTTAGTATTAAGATAAACTATCTGAGCAAATGGATAATTAAATATAATTATCATGATTGATAATTATTCCTGTATCTGTCCTCCAGGCTGTTTTTCACCCAGTTCCCTGTTTTACACCATCTAATCTTTGGGTTTTCACTGAGTCTAGATTTCAGGACCTATCTGGCTATTTTCTGCAATAACCAGTAGAACGTTTTGCCCTTGACAAACCCCTCACTACCTGAAATGCATTGGGCTCCCCAGTAAATGTTGCTTTGGCACATGAGGTCATCTGTCCATTTGTTCTTGACTTCTTCTACTTGGTAATCTGGGTTTCAGTGGTTGTTAAAAGATAAGGAAGAAAAAGAAGATGGCACCATTTCCATAGAAACATCTCAAGTACATAATGTGAGTCTCTATTGCAGTTTCAGTCTCAATCTTCACTTCTATGAATTGGGGGGTTTCAAGCTACCCAATGCACCATAGTGTTTGGTATTGATCAAGAAATAGCCAAAATTTGAATATATTCTTTTTGGCAGACTGAAATGTATTGATCCCTTTTCCAATGCCAGTTGTAAGTGTTTTTCTGGGAAATGATGTGATCTTTGCTAGCAGAGGGAGTTGTACTGTTGGGGATCACCTTATTCCCTAAAGGCATGTTTTGATGGGGAAACAGACCACATGCCATTGGTGAGCAGGGTTGAAACATGGGGATGGAGAAGAATAAAAAGTGATGGGGGTTCTAAGTGTGCTTTGGAGTGTGCTCCCCCATACTCATTCCTTCCCTCTTTCTGACACCTTCTCTTCTCTCTTTTTCTTCACATCAAGGAACATGAGACGGGACAGGCTATCCATGCCCAAGAGCTAAACTGATTGCTTGCAGGGGCCTTCTGCAATTAAACAGACAGCTGTAGGAAATATGGCCAAGAGGCATTTGCCATCTTCACGTCTGAAGGTTACCCACTCTTTGTTTTATCTATGATCATCAGATGCCCCTAAGTAGTGAATGTCAACAAAATTCTTGTGCCATTCTCATCAGAAGTGTGAGCTGTATTAATGAGATTTCAAGGTACTATTTTTATCACTGCCTGGGGAGGTGTCATGGGAGAAAAAGAGTGGAAGAAGAGGATGCATTTGTGGAGGAGAAAAATAGAATCGGGATGGAAACTTGGGAGAAGAGAAAAGGGAGGTGGTAGATGTCCAAGAGAATTTTTACAAGACATCTTATCCAAGACTCACTTCATATTTGCCGCACTACTGCTAATCATTCTCATATATCTTAGAAGGTAGTAGTGCTGTGCAGAAATTTTCTCCAGCATTTTTCTCTGCCTGCTTCCATTCACTTGGCAAAAAAAAGAAAAAATGGTTTTTTTTTCAGGAAGTGATAGAATTTCAGCTAATTTTTAATGAGTGGAGTATGATATAGTGGTACTTATTTAGAAACCATGTGGTCAATGAGCATACACAGATGTCCGGTCTTTCAATGTACAATCACCTCTCCAGTGGCTGGCAAATTCCTTGGCTTCCTAGGCTTACATGAAATCCCAACAAATGATTAAAGGAATTCCTTCCTTGAGGTTTGAGACTGGAAATTGCAAGCAATCATGGAGGCTTCAAGGTGATGGGAAAATCAAAAAGAGAAAACCACAATACCATTAATGACACTCTTCAAAGAAAGGAAAAGAAAAGAAAATCTTCCAACCAGAGACAACTTAGAGAAATTCTAAAGAAATTCTTAAGCATCCTAACAGGAATGTAAGAACCACTGAAGATGCTTCTGAATCATTTCAAGGAATATTTTAGTCTAGCTACAGAAATTAGTGATCTCACCATCTTCTTCATTTGGCAAGAAGTTCACGAGGTCATTGCACTTAGATAAACAACAATATGAGCATTAGTAATGTATGGTATCATCTATTAATCCTATTTTGCTGATATGATGAGTGTGGGAGAGAATAGCTTGTCCAAAACCACCTAATAAATTCACGGCAGAAATAAGAACTTCCAACTCATAGCTTACTTTCTGACTACTTCCCGGCTACTTTCAGTACCCAATTCCAGATGCTCTGAATGGCAAGTCTATAATTGTCCATTGGAAAACTTGCTAATCCATAAGGATAATTAGATAGAGATGACCAACCAGTTAGCCAACAATTGACTGCAATAAACTTAGTGAACATGCACAATCCACACTGCTTCACTGCTACAATTTTATTTTAAAAGTTCACAGCAAGGTGGGAAATTAATTCCCAAGTTTAGTCCAGAGATACATATACCAGAGCAGCTATATTCAAACTTGCTAAATGTGTCAGCACTGTTCCAACTCTGCTCTCTGGCTGCCTCCAAGAACTTGACACATCTCTAATCACAAAGTCAAATTATAAGGGTATTATGAATGCAGTAAAAGATGGAAAGGAAGGGAGTAGATAGTAGATGGTTATGGAATAAAATAAGCAACTGGCTATTATGCTGCAGTTTCTAGGCAGGGAAACGAGCAACTAAACATAGGTCCAACGGAGAAAGTAAATCTGTATGCTCCATGGCCTACTTTCTGCTTCATTAATGGAATAAAGGCCAAGAGGCATGATGTCATAAAATTATATTCCCAATTAAACATTGTCTCTCTGTCTCTGTCTCTAAACTTAAGAACTTGCATTCTTAGCTTGGTACATGGGTACAATCTCTACTTATTGCCTGGACCATCCTCTTTTGTTGGGGTGATTGAAAACAGTTCTAATTAATGATCATAGTTAACTGGATGCTAGCTCAAGCATTTTAAGGTCCTGTGGTCTTCTTCTTCCTCTTGTTCTGGGGAAACTCTAGGGAAATGCAATCATAGTGGACCAGTCAGTCTGCATTCCCCTGAAGGCTTCAACAGAAGGCTTAAACATGAATCATTGTTTTCTCCCTGTCCTTCTAAATATCTCATTTCCAAAACTAACTAGCTTGCAATCACAGTATTGTGTTTTTCCCCACTGCTATTTCCAGAACACCAACCAGATGGGATTGGCAACAGGAATTTCCAGCAACAGCAGTTAAGGTGTTAGTGGTGGTGGGGAAGTATTGAACTCAATCCAGAGTTCTCACTCGAGTCACACTGACCAGGCTCAAATTATCCTACTTTGGACACATTATGTAAAGATCTATGGAGAAGCCTCTGATGCTGGGAAAGATGGAAAGAAAGAGAAGAGGTTGACCATCAGCAAGGTGGGTGGACTCAGAGCAGTGATGGTCCCCCTTTAGAAGGCCTGATGAACAAGGTTAGGGACACATTGTCATGGAGAAAATCTATCTATGTGGTCACTACGAGTCAACACAAACTTGATGGCACATAATCAATCAATCAATCAATCAATCAATCAGAAGGAGAGCCTAGATTGCCCTCCCTCTTATTCCTGAGAAGATCATCAGAAGCCAGACACTGTCAAATTCATCCTGCAAATCAACTGAGATGGTTTCCAAATTCTGGAGGAAATAATACAATATTTCTGAAGCTAGTTTTGAGCCAGACTAGAGAGGTTCATTCCATCAGTCTTAATAACAACCAGACTTGAAAGCTATATTCAGAGTTATAAGATGAGCATGTTTGAATTAGTAAGTAAAAGCTACAAGATTCATGTAAAAAGACAGTTTGGATATCTCCTTGAGACATTACATGGATCTGGCACCTCCAGATGGTGATTTACCCATAACTTCTTGTTCCTCTTTCCCTTTCCCTCCCCCCTTTTTCCTTCCATTCTATTCCATGTCTTGTTAGATTATAAATCCAAGGAAGAGACTATCTGGATTTTATTTTATTCCTATAAGAAGCTCTGTGGACTTTCAGTTTGAAGGAAGGGGTGTAAATGAAATACATAAACAAACATAGAAACCACTCTTGGTATCTTCCGGATGGACTTTAAAACCTTTTATTCAGATAAAAAGTTTGCATGCATTCTCCCTGGACAACCATTCTAGCATCTTCTTTTCCTCAACCTAGCAGGTATTTCTGGGAAATCACAAGTAAGGCTTCAGTACTATGGTCTCAACCAAGTGGATCACAGGAGAATCAGGAATCCAGAGATATCCTGATCAGCTACCTGGAAGATCCATTTAGCTATTGTGGCTCAAAGTTCTTGATGGATCTTTCCTCTGTGAATGTACTTATTCATTATTAAAAGCTGCTACCACTGATATGTTCCTGAAGACATTCCAGAAGTTAATATTGTGTTGCATAAAAAAGAAATGTCATTTACAAGACCTCTATGTTTTGATCATTGAGCCTAGAGGTGAGGAGGCTCCACATTATTTTATTTTAAGGCAGAAAGAAAGGAAAAGTTTGATTGGGTTGGCACATTGAAATTGGACATACACTTGGTTTGTTGGCTAACACATGGTTAGATTCATCTGAGCCACAATCAAATATGGCTTAGCAAAGAGGGAAAGAGAGGAAGAAAGACAGATTCTTCCTTTACCCTTCCATAATTTTATCAAACATGCAATCCCTAATCAAAGCTTACAGTAGTTCAGATCTATTGCCACTGAGAAATAAAACACTGCTCTGTTGACTTCAGCATTATCCACAGTGATTAACAGTAGCTCTCCAGATTTTTGCATGGGGACCTTTTCCAACTGTACTTGTTGAAAATAATCCCTTGGTCCATTCACATGAGTAATAAATCCCCATCGAGAGATCTACGTTTCTTCCAGCATAAATGTGGGTGAACGGCATTGTATCTCAGTCCATACTCTTCTGCTGATCATCTGAAGTTCTGCTTGAGGCTAGGAACATTCATTCATCTTTCCAGTCCTAATATTATTTTAATATGTGCTAAGGTTCCAAACTTCTTCTGCAAGATTTGAGCTGAGCAGGGTGTTTCTGGAATCCCAGAAGCCAAACGTGCAAAATTTGAAGTTCCACAGCTGCAAGTCGCCCTCAACAGCCTTAAGTCTTGCCCCTAGAGACTTCTCAGTGGTTACCAAGTTGACCAAAGAAGAAAGTTACTGGAGATACATTACACTAACTATAGTTAATTTCAAATACATTGAAAAGCCAATGAAATAAAATAGAAAAACATAGCTATGTCCACCCTCTGCACATTATCTTTTGGAGTGTGGACTCCACTCAAAGTTTAAGTCCAGTCCTTAGCATCCTCCCCCCCGCCCCCCCCCAAAAATGTGCACCTCTAACATGAATGATTTCCAGGCATTTCAAGGCTTGAAAGTGGGTGGAAGATGGGGTTGGGCACCCACCTAGACCCCCTCCCTATTTTTGCTGACTTCCCTATATTAAGCCAAGAGGCCAGAAGCGAAGCTGCAGTCACAGCTCTACTGACATTCAAATTCTGCTCTATTGACATTCAAATAAATGAATGCAGCTCTCCTTCACACAGGGATGTCAGAGAGACTCTGTTTGCATGACACACTTATTGAATTTATCCATTTTTTGACTCTGCACTATAAATTAACGAAACAGGTTGTATTCACACAACACTCTAAGCCTGCCCCTCAAAACACCAAACTTTGTGTTGTGTGAATGGAGTTGCTAGACCTTTAACTAGGTGTGTTGGCTAAGCACAGCCAGAGGATAGATGATGGGACCAATGTGTGAGTTACAGACCTCTTTAAAACCCTTTCAAGCTCCCATGTGCTCAAGCACATGTCTGAAAAGATGTTTCCAATCAACCTGGAATGCAACACCAAGGATTGTTGTGAGTTGGAGAAGGAAGGCTCCTCTAGCTGGGCTTTGGAGGCATCTCAAATTGGCACCCCAAACACACTTCTAATTTCTCCTTCACCTCTAAGCCTCATCAGATGCAAGTTACCTGCTACTAGTGGATGATGATGATGATGATGATGATGATGATGATGATGATGATAACGTGCCCTCAAGTCATTTTTGACTTCTAGCAACCACATAGATAGATTTTCTCCATGACGATCTATCCCTAACCGGGTCCTTCAGGTCTTCCAATGGTGCGCCCATCACCACGGTAACTGAGTCCATCCCTCTTGCTGCTGGTCATCCTCTTCTTCTCTTTCCTTCCACCTTTCCCAGCATTAGGCCCTTTTCCAGAGAGCTAGAATCTTCACATAATGTGACCAGAGTAGGATAATTTGAGCCTGGTCATTGACTAGTGGAACCAGGAGGATAATCAAATAGCGAAAAGAAAATTCAGCAATCCTTCAATGGCAGATATTATTTACAGGACATGACTTACATTGGGCATGGCTTCTCCAATGCTCTTTCTCAATATTCCAATCCTAGGGTGGGCCTGGAAGCCCCCTCTGGCCAGCCCTTCCTCTTTCCCTCCCTTCTGGCTCCTGCCAAACCAACATGGAGGTTTCCCTGGAATGTTTGTTAAACACCAGCATGCCTTACTTAGCGTTTGTCTCCCATAAAGATGGAGCAGTGATTTTTTCCCTCACTCGGCATTATTTTGTGCAGGTGTGCACTTTGCAAGCACCAAATCAGCACTCTGCCAAAGTGTTCCTGTTAACATTTATCACCCCTTCCCTTAGTCATCACTGCCACCACCTTCCCATGGGAAACGCCATGCTAATTCAGTCAAAGATTTAGCGCTGGTCCCTGGGGTAGCCTCCGATTATAACAGCAACACAAAAGAGAGAGAAAAGAGACTCAGACAGAGAGGAGAGAAGAGAAGTCAGAGAAAGGTAAACTTCATTGCTTTCTTTTCTTTTCTTTTTTTTCTTTTCTTTTATGGATGTAGCTTGGGGCTTTTTTTAATTGCTCCACCTGAGCAAGTCCTCCCTTGCAGATACAAATATCAACAACAGCTACAATGACAACAACCCAGTGTATCTTTCCTGCCAGCCCTAGGTCTTTCCTTGACTGACTGGGTCTTGCAAACATAGTAGGTTGAAACACCCAGAAAGGCAACCCAGGGGCAGAAGATCCTTTTTCCTTTTGATCCAGGATGTGACTGGATGCTCTTTTCTGCAATTTCTGCAGTTGGCTAATAGGCAGTTCTGAAGGAGGGTAAAGTTAAGGAGAAAAAGAAGAAGAAGAAAAAAAAGAATCCCCATATTTCCAGATGCACAGACAGGTCCTCAAACTCAGTGATGGGTTTCAGAATAGTTCTCCAGGGAAAACAGCAAGGGTTTCTCTCATGTTCTTTGCAAAGGAGGGTGGGCCTGGTGGGAAATGGCATTTGGCACTGTGAAACCTAGTTCCTACCTGAATGGGGAGACATCAAGCATCAATCCAAATTTGGATTTTAATTAATTAATTTATTTTAATGCCCCTCCCCCCATCAGGCGTGCCAGGCTTCAAAGTTGCTTATCACTCAAGACAAAACAAAATAAAGCAAAGTGGTATGGCTTTTTAAAAAGCTTAGACACATTTGAACCCCAATGAGTAGCAATAGTAACAATGGTAACCAATCTGTGCCTTCAAGAGGCATGAATAAGTCAAGGGTAATTCTTCTTTTTAGAAGAGCTATAAATAAACAAACTCTTTTCTTGACTTGAAATTAATGGAGAATCAGATGCACCACAAAGCTAGGCTAAAGCAAACAATTACAATCATGACATGACCCGATTGATCTTCCCAATTTATAGGTTTGACCCCTGAGAAGAGCAAGACTTGATATGCATTGAGCCACTGAACCTGCTTCAAAACTCAAGTCAAGGGCAGGCAAGAGTCTGCAAAGTGTCCACTGCTGGAGATTCAAAACAGTAGTCCTGGACACCTGCTCTGCATGTTCTCCATCTCTCTGAGAATCATTGCTTTAGAGCAAGATCCTCAACCTTGGCAACTTTAAGACGGGTGGACTTCAACTCCCAGAATTCCCCAGCCAGCATGGCTGGCTGGGGAATTCTGGGAGTTGAAGTTCACCCATCTTCAAGTTGCCAAAATTGAGGAACCCTGCTTTAGAGTGTTGAACAGAAGTTCCTCAATGTATTGTCGAAGGCTTTCACGGCCGGCATACAAAGGCTGGTGTGGATCTTCCGGGTTGTGTGGCCGTGGTCTGGAAGTTCTGTTTTTGTCAGGAAACAGAACTTCCAGACCACGGCCACACAACCCGGAAGATCCACACCAGCCTTAGAAGTTCCTCAGTTTAACAAAAAAAATGTAGGGGACAACAGATGTAAACAAGTTCAATTCTGGGAATAAAAGTCTGCAAAAACTTTATCTGGAACTAGAGGCTCAAGGTCTTTGTTCCAAGTGCATACAGGCTTTTCACTGGTGCCCCAACATTTTACTACTAAATTTGCCTTAGAAGGGAGCTAGAAAGAGTTTGATATCTGGATAGGCCTTCCACGTGCAGCCAAGGCAGGTAGAATGGTGGGGACATGCTGGGAATGTTCGGTGGCTGCATCTTTGTCGTGTCCTTGTCTTTGGACACATCCTGCCAGTAAGGATCCTGGACCAAAAGCTTTCCAATGGAATCCCATATCCAATCCATTGACTGAGGGGAGTTGGATTCCAACCAAGTTCCCTTTCTGCCATTTCCAAGGTAGAGTCTCAGATCAGCAGAAGAAAAGGCAGCATGGAGAATGATGGGGAATAAATGTAACCTCTCCTGGTCTGAGCCTATATCCCTTGGCCGAGTCCAGTCACTAAAGTACCCTCAGATCCCAAACTGGACATGAGGTTAAATAGGAGATTGTGTACTTGTGTCAGTCCTTCAAGGTAGTCTAGACCCAAAACATCAGTCTTAATACTACCTTTATTGTAAGGTTACACTAACAGAATCTTGAAAGTCTGAAAGCACTTGTCCCCTCCCTTGCCTTTATTCTCCAGAGAACCAGGGAGGGTCCCTTCTGAGATGCTTTCTCCACCTCCATCCCCACTGTGGGCTGATATATCTCTTCTCAGGTTGTTGTCTAGGCTGCAGGTCTTCCTCCTGTCTCCCAAGATTATTCTCACAGCCCATCACAACTGGTTGCCGTTGTGGTGGTGAAGACATCAGACTAGGAGCACGGAAACCAAAGTTCTAGTCCTCGCTTAGGCACGGAAGACAACTGAGTGACTTTGGGTTAATCACGCTCTCTCTGACCTAGGAAGCAGGCAAGGGCAAACTACTTCCAAAAATGTTGCCAAGAAATCTGCATGGACTTTCCATATGATTGCCAGGAGTCAAGATTGACTTCAGAGTGCCTGCACGCGCGCACACACACACACAAGGCATGAGACAAAGTAGGGTGGGAAAAAGCATTAAGTGTTTTATTTCCACAGCTCTAATATGGATTTAATTATTAATTCCGTTGGGTCTTTTCCCTTGGGACATCAACAACTGGGAGGGGTTGTGGTCTCTCTCTGCCTCCTCTCTCTCGCTCCCATTTCATAATTCCATCCCAATGTGGTCTAGCATCTTCCTTCTCAGCTATTTAGTAAATAAGAAAGCAAGCATCAAGGACCAACAATGCTAAACATCCTGTTTCATTTGTCCCTTCAGCAAAAGCAAGTCTGATGAAAGCATATTAAGGGAAAAACTGTCCACACCTTAGTTTCTTTTAGCTATGGTTTGTGGAATAAACCACAATGTCTGGAGTCACATGTCATAAAACCACAGTCTCCTTTGAGTGATTTTAGAAATATGTGGTTTTCTTGGTACAATATAGAAATGGTTTGCATTATCTTCTTTTGGAATGTGTTGGTCTTCTCAGTCTAACCTACCATTCTAAAATTCCCTGTTGGCCTCCAATCCTTGTAGTAAACAAGTCTACCCTAATTTTGTTGTTGTGGTTGTTGAGATCAATCAATTTCAGCAAGGTGATGCCACCTAGCTGGACATCAGAAAACCTTCTAAGCTGTAATCCATTGGTTATGGGTTCACATGGCACAGAATGCCAAAATGAATGAGGCACATTAAGACAACGTGGGATTCATCCTTCAAGTTCAAACATTTCAGTGATAACACAATGTAATCATGTTTATTCAGACAAGCCCACAATAGGGCTTATTTGGCTAAATGCTGAAAGGATCGTGAACTTAGTTTGAACTTGTCTCATTGAAAGCAGCTCTCTGTGGTCTCTGGCCATTTTTTTTAAAAAGACTCTTGCTGAAGAAGCTGAAGGTTCAAGTGGGAGTACCTGTTTGCAGAACATTAATTTTACTGCCATACTATTGATCTGAGCCAAAATAGAGACACCAGTGTATTTCAAAGCTCTGAAGTAGCAAGAGAAAACTAAAAAAACACCTTCTACAGATCTTTGTTTCCACCAGACCATCTGATTTTGTTATTTTGGGGGTCCTGTGGACTGCTGTTATCTCAATGTTCCTATCTTCAGGAATAATGGAAATAGGAAATAGATTGCCCATTCTGCATTTATGGGTTAAGGTGTTTGTAAAATAATTATTCTGCAAGAAGTAAAAAAGATTAGAAAGCAAAAGATTTTGCTTTTTTAAAAAAAATCTGTATTTGACCTCATCTTAAGATCCATGCCAAGATCAAGCAGGTCTGTGTCATATCACCTGTACAGGCAGGTAGGTTCCCTTAAGTGAAAAATTGACATGGAACTGATTAAACCAACCCGCCCCGCCCCCCCTTGCATTGATATGGGGTTTCAGATGGAAATGAAAAAGAAAAAAAGTATTTTTTGAAAACATTTTGAATAAGACTGTATTCTTCTTGCCACATTTTGATTCACAACTTCCTGGAACGTCTCACCAGAACATCTTAGAGAATCATGTGGAAGGCTGGGGGCACACTTCAATTGAACTGTAACACCTTCAGTAGCAAGAAGTAAATCTGAAGATAGTCTTCATTATGTGTGCACAAACTAAAAAGGGGATCGTCTTGAAGATCATTTACATTTTTTATCTTTAAAGTTGTGGGCAGACAATAAATGATTGTTTTCCCTTTGCTTGGTTATCTCATAACATGGACCTTGCTTACTACTTACCCCTAGCTGATTTTCATCCTCAGATTTGCTTTGTTCTTCTGAATACTGACTGCATTTTAGACTGACTTAAGAGTATGCTGCTTCTAAACATGGAGGCTTCTATACTGCTGCTCATGTTTGTTACCCACTAGGAGCCCTCCCTTGCCTAAATGCCCTTTGAAACACCATACCCACCACCTCCTGAGTTCCATTTGGCCCTCCTGGCATTTCATACGTCCTTGAAGGCATGGATGGTTCCTTAGACATGGGATCCAGAGGTTGGGTGAGCCTGTCAATGTGGTATTTTTTCTTGACATGACTGTGGTTGTGTGGATTGAGGTAGATTGTCCTTGGGTGCCATGATAACCATGCTCAGGGGCTTTTTGGTGAAACAGTGTTGCCTGGTGGGGCCTCAGAAATGCCCTTTCTCTGTCATGGTGCTTGCCTTGTATCACCCTGGAGATACAGATGCCCCAACCCTGCCAACCCCCAGGCACTGGGGCCACAATGTTGATGGAGCTGATTTATGAATGTGAGTTTTATAGGGGGCTTCAGCATTTTTTGTTCGTTTTAAATGGATTGTTTGTTTGTTTTTTAAATAATTGCACTGTGTTTTTATTCTTGTTTGCCACCCAGAGTTTCTGCTAGCAGATGGACAACCATATAGATCTGTCCTCCTTCTCCTTCTCCTTCTCCTTCTCCTTCTCCTTCTCCTTCTCCTTCTCCTTCTCCTTCTCCTTCTCCTTCTCCTTCTCCTTCTCCTTCTCCTTCTCCTCCTCCTCCTCCTCCTCCTCCTCCTCCTCCTCCTCCTCCTCCTCCTCCTCCTCCTCCATGTTTTTGGTTCTCTGTTGGTTTTTATTATTACATTTGCCACTCATGGTTACAACTGCAAGATGGGAGGCCATATAAATCAATGAAAACAATTCATCACGTATTCGATTTATTTTTTAAAATCAGATCTCTTGATCCAAGGAACAAAGTAAGCACCACTTTGCACCAAACTATCATCACTTTCTTCAGCTGCATTCATACAACAAGAATAATCAGGTCAGGTAAAGACCTAACAACTGTATTGGCACAACATGCTAAACTTGGGTACTGTTAACTTTGGCTAGATGCTTTAAAAAAAAAAAATCTGCTTAGCACATAGACTGAACCCAACCCATTTGGCTAAGTAATTATTCTTATTTTGCTGAGCTGTGCGATCCCTGAAAATGGGCTGGTTCAGTAACCAGGTCAAGCACCTTGTGTGAACATAACCTATGGTGCATAGGGCTTATGAACAAAGGATGTTTCTTTGAACCATCAGCAGCATCTCAGCATGAGATCAACTGAACTTCCACTCCCACAAAGAATATGCAACTCGCTAATGTCTCCCAATATTATCTTTGTCATTGTTGTGGCAATTGTCAGGATAATGCTACTAACTTCCACCCAGCGAGAAGCAGAGCGAGGGACACAAGAACTGAAAAGTGTTCTGGGTAACCTTCCCCTTTAGCTCATTAAGCTTGGCTTCCATTTACATTTTAATGATGCTTGATGTCTTCTGTATGCTAGCATTTACTGCCATCTCTTTAAATTTAATCGCTTTGGTAATGGGTTACTCTGACGCTGCAAATTAGGGCTTCGTGGAAGCAACCTTTGCCACTTCCTGCCGTAAGAAACTGAAACTCGCTATGGCCTACTGAGACAGTGGTGGGAGGCAAAATACCGTCCGGGCTGGTGGACAGAGGCTGGGCAAAATGGTTGTCCTCCTGAAGCCGAGGTGCTTGGCTTGACAGATGCCTGTTCAGTCATGATGGGATGACCTTACATTAAGGATGAATGAATACTTGAATGATGGCAGATAATAGTTCGATGGAGTACACTGGAGCTCGGCGGCCAATACATTCAAATAACAAACAAACAAATGAATAAAATCTGATGTCTCCACCAAAGTCAGAGAGCAATATCCATCACTACGTACCATTCACAAAACTCCCTTGATTGACTTTACATTCCATTGCTGTTGAATGCTTGAACTTCCTATGCAGGAAAACTATGAAGAGTTACATATGCACAAGGGAAAGGTTAAGGATGGAAAACAAATATTTGCATGTGTACAGATCCTATCGGTTTCCTATCTGCTGCCGCTGCTTAGAATGCATTTCTCTCCTTCCTATGGTAAATCTTGAAACCTTGATTATGTACTTTCACTTTCACTTTTATAGACTGCACACGCAGAAAGTATAGTGTATTTGCAACACTATGCCTCCCCTCATCACAATGGCTCAGATTTCCCCCCCCCCCAAGCAAAGGACCAAAAATGGCATACAAAGTATATTTACAAAGTCAGGAAGGGGGGAGATTGCTAGCAGTTTATTTTCTTTTTATGTGAATGGGGTAGAGATTTTTTCCCCCCTCCTGCATTGGTAATAGCTTGGGGGCAGCACACTGGTGGAATTATTTTTGCATGTTCCTGCGATCATCTGTTGGGAAGATTAACTGGTTCCTAGTGTTCTTTGCACGTTCTCAGTACTTTGAGTTCTGCAGAAATGAAGATAATCACAGCTTGATTTCAAAACTGCTTTGGGAGGGGTTGGAGCGTAGAAACCATGTGGTGTGGAAGTGCCCACTATGTTTACAGGTCTAATTTCTGAATCAATCTAGAGAGCTGCCACATCTTCCAAAGATGCTGTGGGCACATGTGTTCTCAAAATGGACACAGATAGAAGGAATAATTGTACATCATCAAATGATTAAAAAAAAATGTAGAGAAGAGCTACCTTACAGAAACCCGTTAGAAGAGAATATATGTAACTGTTGGGCTCTTGGTCTTCTCTGAACTTGTTTGTTGGCATGCAAACTTTTCATTGCCAGGTTTGGTAACATCTTCAGTGCAAGGGAGAGGGGGGATTGCTGGCTGTTTATATTATATAATATTTTGCCCTGCCAGTCTTGGTGGGGACGTGGGTTCCTCCTTGATGGAGTCTTGATTAGGTTATTGCTTCTTCCCTGATTCTGATGCTGTTTCTGGCTTATCCAGGTGTTGGCTGCTGGAGGGGAGATGATCTATGCTGTTTATTTCCTTCCTAGACTTACAGAAACCTTCTGACTCTGACCGCAGGGATATTCCACCTTGGGTTCTGGATGGGGTTGGACTTCCCTGTACATAACTGTTTTACAGCTTGGGAGTCATTCTGGACTCACATCTCCTGCTTGAAGAACAGGTAGCAGTTCTGTCCAAGTGGACTTTGGCATAGTTGCACTATGGCCATACTGGTCTAGGAAGTCCTACTCATGTCTTTGTCACCTCCTGTGCAATTTGCTCTGCATGCCGCTTCCCTTGAAGACCATCTGGAAGCTCCAGCTGGTCCAGAGTGCATGGTCTGAGTAGTGATGTGAGTACTAAAGTTCTCCCATGAATTACCCACCCTTTGAGAACTGCCCTCCTTACCAACAGATTCTGGGTGCAATTCAAGGTGCCAGCTACCACTTTTAAAGCTGTACATGGCTCACAACCTGGATATCTTTGGGGTGACCTACTCCTTGTAGCTTCTGTTCATCCAAAAAGATCAAATAGGGCAGAGTTCCCTTCCCTTTTAAGCACAACCATCTACAGGGTTATTTTAGATATTTCCAAGGGCAGGAAGATTAGTTTTTTCTCCTTTTTTGTCCTCTTCCAGCATCTTTGAAAGACAGGCAGAAAATTTCATGGAAGTTCCATTTTAATATCATAAATATTCATCCTTTATTTCTGTTTGTACTAAAGCACATGCAAATAATGAACAAACTTCCACTTCCTTTTTGGAGAAGAACAAATATGTATGTGTACACACGCAGACACACACTGATTCCGTTAAAAAGTTCAGTGAAAGGATTTTTTTTACTCTCTCTCACTCTAGGGTGTATTAATTTGACCAACAATGGAAGGTTTGTAGTATCCTGCAGTGAACTGCCCTTCGCCTTTCAAGCAAACTAAACTGCCCAGAGAGTTTCTCCTAAGGAAGAATATTCTGTGTATTTCTTTCTTTCTCCTGTCAATGCATCCAGAAGGCAGTGTGACTGATGGAAGGCAACAGAGATGACCCATCCTTGATCTCCAAGGGCACACTCCACCAGAAGTTTAATCCAGGGCCTCCATTGACATGAATGGTAGCTGAATTGCTGTGCAACAGCAGATGCTGGTTTAAACAAACCAACAAACAAAATCCCACAGGGTAGGAGCATTTCCAAACAGATCATGTCCTGCATCCCCGGCTTTTTATGATTTTGCCTGATCTGCAGGCATTCTGTTCTTCCTCTCTCCTTCTGTCCCTCCAGGGCCCATCAATACATATTCAATTAATGTTTTCCTCGGACAGAGAAATATGGGCTCCAGATAAGAAGATCATAGCTGGATGAAAAGAGCTGCAGATTCTGGCACTTTTTAAAAAACATAACAATCTGGCTGGAAGAGACTTTATATATATAAAAAAAGGTTAAAAGAAAACACTGTCCAGGGATCTCCATTTGTGTATTTGAGTGCATGTGTGTACCTGTGTCTGTGTGCGCACACGTGCATGCATTTTTGCTTCGCTTTAGAAGAAATGCAAATGAGAATGTAGCAGCCTGTGTTTTCTACAATTAATTTTATGTACTACTCCTTTCCATTATTATTTATGTTCCCTGAGTTAAAAACGGGCTGGAAGCAACAAACTGGGGTGGGAAGCAGGGAAAAAGGCCAAAGAGAAAAAGCTTGTTTCTTCATTATTTATCCTAAAATTCAGGGAAGACTTAGGACATGCACACGGTGGAATAGCTTAAATCAAAGTTGGGGGGTGGGGGGCGGCATCTCAGCTGCTCTAATAAGCTGGTTTGTGTCCCAGAAAATCAAGACACACCTAGGAATGTCCAAATAACCTACTTATTATAACAGTGGCCAGACTGGGTTAGACCAAGACTTCCTTAGTCCAGCATTTGGTTTCCAATGCATATCTAGAAGAAGCCCATTAGAGGTGGTCTCCTCCTCCTCTTGGTCACAAGAAATAGATGTTTAGCAGCATTCTGCCTCTGTGTAGAAGTTCTACTCCAAATCATCACATACTTGGGGCACATGTAAATGGGGTTCCCCTTAATTATGTTTTTGAGGAGTCAAGAGGCTGCTTTAAACTAATAAAACCAGAGAGGATTATATCAAACCATCTCCAAAGGTGTTAATATTGTCACCTGTTTGATCCCAGTTCCAAGCATCGTACTTTCTAGAGCATCCAGCATTCTTGCCCAATAATTGTTCATTTATTCCTTCGTAATTTGATGTCTCTGAACATGGAGGTTCTATTTATTCATCATTTGTAAATCCTTCAGATGGACCTTTTTTCTTCTAAAATCAGCAAAGTGAGCAGACACGGCCATATCTTGCAGTGCTGAGGCCTATCTATCAAGGATGTATTATATGAAATATTTTATTTTGCACACGTGATGCCCAACAGTGCTGTAGCCCTTCATTTTTCACAAATTGCTATAGAAGATGGGACACAGGGCTAGAACATCTTTCCCCATCTTTGTTTGCTGGGCACTTCTAGATTAAGATGTGTATCTAAACATAAATGCTTCAAGAACCTCCCAAACCATAGGGGTGTCCATGGGCTGGGGGGGGGGGACCAAAAAGTCAAAATGGAAGCCACACCCATGCAATCACAGCCTCACCCTTTTTTTGATGTGGATCTGACACACTAAAAAAAGGGTGAGACTTTGATTGTAAGGTTGTGGACACCATAATGATTTTTTTTACCTCTTCTGTGGACACATATCCCCACTCAACAAACACTGATATCTTTTACCTACACCTCCCTTACAGACACTTCCATGACTTGGAAGGTACATCTCCATGGTTCAGAGCCAACATAACTGTTGGACACTGATTAATACTTCCATGGCTGTCATTTTCGCTTTTTGGACCACACCCTGCAGATATCCCTGATATGACCTTGGCCTTGAGGTTATAACTCAGGTCAATACTTTTTAAAGAGGAAAGTTGTGTCTGAATCACCCTCAGCTCCAGCCAGGTGTCTTCAAGTGTGGTTCTTCTTGATGACAGTATGGAATTTGTCATTCTGTATATTGCAGCTTTTTTCTTGGGGCCAACCAAGGACCTTGTACAACAAGGGGTATGGGATAACATAACATAACATAACATAACATAACATAACATAACATAACATAACATAACATAACAAGCATCTCTCTCTCACACACACACACACACAGTCTACTGAAACTGTTGTGTAACCTAGAAACTTCCTGATATATGCTTACATGCAGCACTGGAAAAGCACACATGAATCCACAGAGAAATTCCACCACATGCATGTTCTACCCCACTATAGCTTTTCCTGCTGTGACCTTCAATCCCCCTCCAGCACTTTTGCAAACATGATTCCAGCCTTCTGCTAAAGACTGTCTTCTGCAATATGACTGGGAAGTCTGGGGGGTGTAGTAGTAGAGGATGATTAAATCCAAACAAAATAACTGGAACTCAAGAAGACAAATTCAACAACATCCTGGACAGCCCCCTCTGCAGCCAGAGGAGCAGAACCCAGCCTGATTTCCAACACAAAACTCTTTGGCCATCCTCCAGCCCCTTCTTTCAGAGACGGATGGGACAAATAATGAACTCAGACAGGGAATATATCTTTAATGACCCTGTTATGTATGACTGCCTTTGGCTCATGCAGCTAGCTTTTCATACCAGTGTCTGGGAAGACCTTTTGCCCAGGTAGGATGGTGGAATTGATTGTGGAATCCAAGATTCTGGAATGGTGAGGATGTTTGTTCCTTAACAGACCACACATGGGCTTTAAACAGAGCTGCATTCATTATTGGGTTGACTGTTGATGAATCTTGCTTTAAAAAAGAGGGAGGGTGGAACGATGGAGATCCGTACAAAACCCAAAGTTTTCTTTGCTTTTCGTAAGGGTAGATGATGAATATTTGTATGTCTTTTGTAGTACCTATGGAGCTATGACATGGAATTCTAGTATAATATCTATTTTAATATAATCATATAAACCCTTTCCTTTCCTTTCCTTTCCTTTCCTTTCCTTTCCTTTCCTTTCCTTTCCTTTCCTTTCCTTTCCTTTCCTTTCCTTTCCTTTCCTTTCCTTTCCTTTCCTTTCCTCCCCCCCTCCCTCCCTCCCTCCCTCCCTCCCTTCCTTCCTTCCTTCCTTCCGTCCGTCCGTCTTCTATTGTGCACTGAAAGAATATCCAGTATATCCAAAGGTAGATCTTGAAGCATTAATCCTGCTCCAAATGATTTCTCCACTGCATAAGGGGCTGAGCTAGATGATATCTAAGGTGCCCTCCAACCAGCGCAATCTGATTTCTAAGAAACCCAGAATTGCAACTCACTGTG
Organism: Liasis olivaceus; assembly: GCA_030867105.1. Classification (NCBI taxonomy): domain Eukaryota; kingdom Metazoa; phylum Chordata; class Lepidosauria; order Squamata; family Pythonidae; genus Liasis; species Liasis olivaceus. The sequence goes on along the minus strand of CM061348.1, from coordinate 257,065,929 downwards.
GAAGCCAACTGGGGAGCATGTTCTCTGTTTCGTTTCTGCGCTGAGGGGGATCGTGATGAGCAAGCAGTGTGTTGCCTGTGCATGGCTAGATGTAATTAAAGGGTTCTAGTCCTTGGGCCTCATGGGACTTAATTGTTGCTCAGTGGAAGCCGGAGATGCCTCCTGTAATTGTTTTTGTTAAAAATAAACAACATGGAAGTCCAGAGTAAGATTTCTGCTCAGACAATCCAGAGATCAGCAAAATATTTGGAACATTTCTGATATCCAAGAGATACACGATATCCTGACAAGTGTATTTAGTCCAAAACTGAAATACAGGTAATCCTTGACTAAGGACCACAATTGGGACTGGAACTTCTGTCATTAAGCGATGTGGTTGTTAAGTGAGTTGTGTCTGATTTTAGGACCTTTTTTGCCATGGTCGTTAAGTGAATCACATGGTTGTTAAGCAAATCCAGTTTCCTCTATTGACTTTGCTTGTTGGAAGCCCCTCAGGAAGGTTGCAAATGACAATCACATGGCCTGGGACACTGCAATCATAATAAATACATGCTGGTTGCCAAGCACCTGAATTTTGAACACATGACTGTGGGGACACTGCAACGGTCATATGTGCAAGGACCAGTCGTAAGTCACTTTTTTCAGCACTGTCATAACTTTGAACGGTCATTAAATGGATGGCTGTAAGTCAAGGACTACCTGTATTCAAAACAAAAATACAGATTCCTTCAAGTAACGTTCAACTCTGGTGACTTCGCCAACAAGTCTATGTAGCTGTTGTCTTTGATATGAAAGTGATTATTATTGATTATGTGCCATCAAGTTGCTTTCAACTCTTAGCAACCACATAGATAGATTTTCTCCATGACAATCTGCCCATAACCTGGTCTTTCAAGTCTCCCAATCGTGCCCTCATTGCCACTGTAATTGAATCCATCCACCTTGCCATTGGTCATCTCTTATTATAATTGGGAATTTTTCTTGGTTTCCCTGTCTAACTGGCCATCTTCAGATTTCTTCATAGTTTCCCATTCAACCAATAACAATCCTTAACTTTTTCAGAAAACCAGGATCAGCTGAGCTGGACATGCAAGACCCATATTCCCCTCCCCCAACCACTTTCATATGTATATGTTAAACCAGAAAGCTGTCTAAATATTTACTGCTTTGGCACAGCTCCAAACCTATGTTGCCAAAGCTTGTGCATGAGATCTACAATTAAACTATTCCTTAGAAATATTTGCAAACTCCACTTCCCAGCAGCAATCATGTTTGTTGTGGACCATCCTGCAAACAACACAGGAATCTGCCTCATCCCCCCCCCCCCCCATCAGAGCCCTCGGGGGTGTCGATTTCTCTGTGCAAACATCCCACAAACAGATGAAGATCTGGAAGGGGAAGCAAGAGAAATCCAAAGAAGCAAGCAGGGAAACGCTTCAAAATTGTGCATTTCCCCCTTGGAATCTCTGCCCTTCTTGATCCACTAAATGCTGTCAGGAAGAAAAAACATCCCATTTATTAATATGCAAATTTAAAGTAGCAATCTGGAGCAAGTCAGGTTGTACTAATTTGCTCATTAATATCCTTCCAGACGTTGCTGTTTGCTTCCCGGGAGAAGAGCAGAGATGGGTAGATGGGGATGTCAAGGGGGAAGTCACCCTGTTCACAGCTGGAACTCCTGGGGCAGCCTCAGTCTTGTGTCCCAAGTGCCCACTGCTGAGCTGAAACCAAAGACAACAACTCACAACTCCTCAGAGTTCAACTGCAGTCTTTTCTAAGGGGAAGTCTCCTTTGAATCTCATTTAGTTCCTGTTGCCTTCAAGGACACATCTGGGCAGCTTTCTTACCACAGTCTGAAAGTGGGTTGCTACTTGCCTTCTTCCCATATTTTTTTTCCACTTCCCAATCAACCCTATAGCTTTGGGATTTTATAGTGGTCCCCCAACTATATCCCAACTAGGCTGCTGAGCTTTTTGAGAGAATCCAAGGTTGACTAGGGGTTGCCATCTGCTGAAACACAACCATCTTCAGGCTTTCAAACATTCTACTTTTAGCCGGTAGCCAAGGAAGCACGTTCTTCCTCTGCACACCCTCACCTTCCCAATGTTGTTGGGGAAGACCTAAAAGGAAATTGTAACTATGTCCACAAAATGCAGCCACAAAATGCAGCCACAGTAATTCAGGGAGAGGGAAAGCCATTAGGCTGGTGGTCACTACTGTATCCTGTGGTACTGAATCCCATAGTTTATGCACAAGCCAGGGATGGAGAACTTCTTTGTTCCTCATAGGGGCAACAGTGGATGGAAATGATGGAATGGGATATGTAAGAGTTGGCTGGAATCACTGGGGATAGTTGGGCATTGTTACAGGCTCTGCTTCAGCACTATCGCTTGTGCACCCTCATACTTTCCCCCCATAAAAATAAAGGGACACTTTATTTTGATTTTATGCCTGTTTTTTTCTGAAGTGAGTCCTACAGAGTGGTATTTTTCAACCTCAGCTGGCTGGGGAATTCTGGGAGTTGAAGTCCACCCATCTTAAAGTTGCTGAGGTTGAGAAACACTGCTATAGAATACTAAAGCTCCATCGAGTCCTCTTTTGTGTAGTGGCCCTTGACAGATCCTGCCAAGAAATCCACTTGCAGGGCTGTAAGATATCATAAGAACATAAGCTGTGCCCTGCTGGATTGGATCCCCGGCCCATCCAGTCCAGCGGCCTGTCCTCACAGTGGCCAACCAACTGCACGCAGAAGCCCACTAGTCTTCCAGCAGATGGCCTTCAGAAACAGTCTCAGTGCCATCAAGGTTAAAAGCCATGGATCCCCAGGACTTCCATGAATCGGTCCAACCCTTTTGGGAAGCCAGCCAAGTTGGTAGCCAGCACCACCTCTCATGGTAATGTCTTGCACACAGATCTCAAAATTAGCCCCAAACCTGCATAAATGCTGCAGGAATAATCCTTGATTGGGGGTTGCCTCGAACTAAGATAACATGAACAAAAATGTTTCTCTTCACGCGCTCTGAATCCTTCATCGCTCAGCTTTATCAGATAATTCTCAGTCCAAGAAGGAGGATAGATGAGATGCAAGTGCATAATGTTATGCAGAATATCACAGAAGGGAAATATTTTATCCTATCTAATGTCTCCAGATAGTGAATAGGGTTAGAAAGCGTTAGCATATCCTCATCCTTTTTTTTAAGCTAGAAAGCCTCAGACTGTTCTTCAGTGGGAAATTACTCCAATCTCTTTTTCTTATGCATCTTGCTTGTCCTTCCTTCCACCTTTTCCACTACACACAGACACACAGGCACACACACAGACATTTATACCAATAGTTTTCATCTCTCTCTCTCTGTCTGCCACTTACAGTCTCAAGTATGCAAGTTTAAATAATAATAATAATAATAATAATAATAATAATAATAATAACAACAACAACAACAACAACCATCATCATCATCATCATCATCATCATCACCATCACCATCACCATCACCATCACCATCACCATCACCATCACCATCACCATCACCATCACCATCACCATCTACTGTTCATTCAGTTCAATGGAGAAAACAGAGTTGTCTTCTCTTGTTCATAACAGATTTAAGTCACAGGAAGGTTCTGACCAAGGATGGGAAAAACTTCCTAATCAGGAGAACCGTCTGAGACTGGAACTAGCAAACCAAGATGCGGTGGGTCTTCCTTTTCCACACTGGGTCCAAGTTGTGGCCAGGCAGCCATCTCTCAGAGATGTTTGGATTGGCACCAATCATGAGGCTTGTTAGCCCTTTGAGATAAGCCAAGTTAGGAAACAGACTCTACAAGAAATACTGGAATTCTCCTTTATGGATATTAGCTGTAATTACAGAGATTTCATAGCCTGATAGCATTTTTCCTCCCTTTTATACCAAAGCCAGTTAAGGTGGACCCAGTTTGTTCTCTTTCTAGTCCCAGGCTTAAATCAGCTTTTGCTAACTGCCATCACTGTGTTCCTTCTCCAAGATCATCTCTGGGGTGTTCTCAGTGTTCTCAAAGCCCCCTTCCAATGTGTTCAGGCTAACTGAAGAACCTGCAGGGCAGTGTTTCTTAATCTCAGCAACTTTAAGATGTTTGGACTGAAACTCTGAGAATTCCCGGGCCAGTATGGGTGGACTTCCAGAATTCTGGGAGTGGAAGTCCATCTGTCTTAAAGTTGCTGAAGTTGAGAAACACTGCAACAAATGAATCTCCTGATAAATAATGATAGATAACTTGCTAGGGAGACGGGGAAGGTACATCTATTTGTAACTCATATTATTTAGAACTGTGCACGGCATTTTGGCTCTATGTAGACAGACAGGCAGAAGGCTGGCAGAGTGCATCCATGAACACCAACTAGCAGTCAGAAGACATGATGAAAACTCCTTAATCTCACAACACACGGACAGACTTAACCATAGTTTCAACTGGGAAACTGTCAGCACCTTAGACCAAGCTAAATCCAAAAATGCGAGGGAATTCCTGGAAGCTTGACATTCAGACAAGGCAGCCATCAACAGGCACATAGAGATAAACAACATCTACACACTATTCAAAAGAGACAATAGAAAGGAAAACAAAAGACCAGAACATCTCCTCACCAGCAAACATCACCCAGTATGCAGAGATTACCACCAGGCACACAATCAAGCAGAAGACAATACCCTAATTAAGGAACTACCAGAGGGGAGGAAAAATAAAACCAACCCCCCCCCCCCCCCCAACACTGGCAGGACATGCCACAGTATATAAGCAGAGAGCAAACCCCATTCCACTCTAGCACTGAAGATGTTACCTAGCCAGGTAACAAAACGTTTGCAAGAAAACAGCCAAGCTCAGAGAACCCCAAGGACTCCACAGTTCAACCCTGAACTACACATATTCGCTTCTGTTGGCACTTTGGCTCTGCCTGGATCTCTCAATTGTTTTTAGAAATTCTTGTTTCTTGAGTTAACCATCATGACCCCTGATTAAGTGGGACTAGCCAAGAAGAGAGCAAGCAGAGGAGGGAACTATGGAGTGACCACCTATGCGATCAGCTGCCAACTGAAATGAAAAAAAAAAGTGAAAGATTTTTAGTGGTAAAAGACAAGACAGAAAACATTCAGCCCAGTATTTTTGCTTAGGCTCCTCTGTATTTACAGCTTCTTTGCTTCCCTTTAATCCTATGTTCATAGCATGACCCCCTGAAAAACCCTTTTGCAATGCCACCTGGCATTCACAAGATGGACAGCTGCTTCTCAGACAGGGAATATACATCCCTGCCTCTTAGGCCGGATCTTTCTGAGATGTTCGTTTCATCACGTAGCTGCACAAGAGATTCCCCCAAACTCCTTCTTTAGGTGGAAAAATAAAACTTTTTTTTTTTTTTTTTGGAAACTACAGGCAGTTTTGGGGTGGGGGGAAGAGAGAGCTAAGAGAGAAAGAGCTAAGATTGTCCTTCAACTATTGATTAAAGGTGAGTTTGCTACAAGTCAGTGGTATACAAATTTTGATGATGATGATGATGGAATTTGCAGGCAAAAGGATTGCAGCGAGGTAACATCTGTGCTAAGTGTTGTCTATTCTCTAGAGGAATTGGAAAAAGTTATCTAAGAATTATACAAAGCTTAATCTTTTTTTTTTCCGTCTGTGTGTGGGTTATGTATAATTTATGGTCTCTAGTGGTTAGTGTCTCTATGCAAACTCAGACCTTGTGTTTTTTATGCAAACTGGCACATCTTTATATCAGAGATGCTTCTTACTAGAAGCAAGCCAGCATCATACTGAGATCTGATCAGAACCTTACCTTTTCCTACCTATTTTTCTGTTAGAGATTCTTCTAAGATGCAGTCTGTGATTTGATCAGCCCTACAATTTTATTTCCTCCACTACTAATTGTTTTGCATATAACTACTTAGAGCTAAAAGGGAATGTTTGCATGCTCCCTCCTCCTCCTCCTCCTCCTCCTCCTCCTCCTCCTTTTACAAAAAAGTTTGATTCTATTTATATCTTATGAGATTGGTTCATCTCTCCACAAAGGAGGAGGGGGTGATTTTCCTAGCCCCCACCTTAACAGGGCCAGGAGGTGGAGATATATAAGGTATTTCCTTTGCAGTTTTTCTCCTTTTTCTTTGCCAGGGGGTGGGAACCCTACTTCTCGCACATGCCAGGCTTAAGGAAAAGGCACCAGGTAAAGACAGCCCCCAGAAGACAGGTGGTAACAACAAGAACTATCAGCTGCTTCATCAAGACAGGAGGCAGAACTGGTGTGTGTAGACCAGGAGACTTTCTGGGAGAGAAGGTTTGAAATCTGCAACCTTTTATCCACTTGGCACAACTCTGCTGCCTCAGTGCTCTTCCACGTCAAAAGAAAGCCAAGAACAAGTCTCTTGAAAATTTTGATTTAAAATAGAGAACATCCAGTTATCACAAAACTATGTCCTTTCCAGCTCATGTTTTCCCCCCATTGTCACAAATTTTGCAAAGGCAGCACAAATCCCATTTTCAATATGAAAATATCCCAGAAGTATGAAATGTAATTCTCCCTGAGTTTACACATCACATTAAGCTATCAACCAAGATAAGCCAGATGCCATGGCTAATAAGGCATATGAACCCAACCACAGAGTTTCTGGGAAATTGAAATGCTGATGATCGTACCCTTATGAACTACCCCTACTGTTCTGGGGTATCTCACTTTTCCATGCTTCCTAAAAACTGGTGAAATGACCTCCCCTTTATCACTTTCTAGCCTTTAGGTGGTGAAAAGCATTGCTGAGAAGACAAATTCATTTCCCGATGCCACTATTACCGTTGAGACACAGTGAGAACTATATCCTTCATTTGATGAACAGGATCTCTGGTGACAACAAAAGCATTTGGCATTGAATACATTTAGATAGTACAGTATTAAAGAGCACTGGACAAATTCAATTAGAATTGAGCTAACAACAGCTATTAGATAGAGAGTTCTTGTCTCCAAAATCATAAGAGCTACGTGTAACTTAAATGCCAGCTGTTGGTGACTACCCTGGGGGATGGCTATTTTCCTCCTGTTCGAGTTTGTGAGGTCCTGAAAACATCTGGTTGTCCACTGTATGATATAGTAGGATGGCCTGATCTGTCAGAGCTCTGCAAATGTTCTTTTGTTCTCATGAGTTTCTCCCATTGTGCCACCAAAGATACTCCCAAAGCCAGAGGAAAGCATCACCTAGTGAGCCACTTCTGTCATAGGATGAAGGCTCCTATGATAACAATCCAGAACCAGCACTGGAAGGTGCAAGGTCGATCTGTAGATCATGGAAAACGAAGCTCTTCCAATGCACTAATTAATTAAGCAGCTGGAAAGAGGGGACTGTGAAAAAGGTGAGTGCAATGACATAGCTAACAACAGGAGCCCTATTTATCAGTCGTAATTAGCTTCCTCCCACCTCCCTCCCCCAGTGCTGCAGCTGTATCAAAGTGATGGAGCGATGAGGATGGGTCGACCCTTCCAGTCTTCCAGGAGACAGTCCCCTCCCTGCCAGCTTGAAGGTGAGTAAGGCTGCAATCTTAAGGACAATCTTGCAAAGTTAGTTCTACTTCAAGGAAACTTCTTGCAACCTGTTACTCTTGCTGGAGTGAACCACTTCTAATAGTGGGCGGTGGGGGATGTGTGCAATGGTTGAATTATTCCCTTCCTCGCTCTCCTCTCCTCATATTTCTGCAAGTAAAAACAAGCAGAAAAAAACAGGGCTACCAGACTACTATGTCTGGTAGTAGTTTGAAGGAGGAAATCAACATGTTAAAGTGCTCTTTCCTAACTCCTTCGCTTGCCTCCCCTTGCAAATCTTCATCTGTTTATGGAATGTCCAGGAGTGTTGTGGCTGCCCAGTGAAATGAACACCCCCAAGGGTGCTTTTGGTGGGGGGGATGAAGCACCTTCCTGTATTGTTTCCAGGATGGTCCACAACGAAGATGATCACTGCTGGGAAGTGGAGTTTCCAAACCTTTCCGTAGTAGATGAGTTGCATTTCTAAGGGACAATTAAGTAGTAGCTCTCATCCACGAACCTTAGCAAAATAAATTTGGAGCTGTGCAAAATGTCCACATCCACATCTCTAATTTGCTTATGAAAGTGGTTTGGGGGAATATGAGTTCTGTTTGTCCAGCTCAGCTCATCTTGGCTGTTTTCAAATGTTTTCAAGCTTGGTTAATACTTGGATGGGAGTGCATCAAGAAAATCCTGGAAATGTAAACTAAAGTGGGAACCTGGAAAAAAAGAAATCTCTGAAGACAGTACCAAACAACTTCCAGATTGTGGCTGAGATAAATGATGTGAAAGTGGTTTTGAGGGATGGGAGTATCAAACGTCAGCTAGATGGGAGTACTTAGCCTTCCTTGGTTCATTTCACAAAGCTAAGCAGGGTCAGTTCTGGTTAATGTTTGGATGGAAGTCCATCAAGAACAGTCCTAAGACTGTTGGCTTGACTGGGAAATGGAGGAAAAAAACCTTACCTGCAAAAGATTGTATTTATTTTATTTTCTATAGCCGCCCATCTCAAATATATGACTCTGGCTGGCTTACAACTTTAAAATGATAAAAAACATGTAAAACCAATAGCAGCAGATAGGACCAAATCCAGGGGTCTCTGCAGGGAGAAGGTCAAAAGCATCAAGGGGCTTTGATCGCATAGCTGTGGCCACCCTCTTGACTTTTTGATCACCCTACAGACATCCCTGACCAAGCCCCTTCCATATCACAACCAAGAAAGCTACATGGGTACATCCATAAAGTAATCAGGAGTTTCCTTCTTTCAGACAAACAACAAACATAAAAAACCCCCACAGCCCTGAAATTAAAAGGAGAAAAGAGTTGGTTTAGAGAGAAAAATCACCCAGACAAAATTATTGAAAAGTTTTTTTTTTCCTCTACACAAACACACACACCCCACAATCTTTCAATTTTTCTATGTCATTTTTCAGCTGGGGTTTTGGTGCAGTATTACATTCTTATGTCCCATCTTTCTGCTGCATGTTCTCAGACCTAAATAAGGCCCGGTGGAGATACTGCCATATGATAGCTTCCTTTGGGACTTAACTGAAATGTGGGATATTACAAGCATACATGAGCCTTAATAGTCCCTCTTGTCCCTATTATGATAGCCATCAGCTCTCATAAAACAGTTTCCCAAATCTAAGTTTGACAAACTTGAGAAACACTATTTTAGGCAAATCTCATTTATCTACTATGGTTCTGTATCCCATGGTCTCAACCACCCACCTATGTAATCAGTAATAAAAGACAAACAAGGGGAAAAAAAAAACTAGGGAGGGAGAATTTGGGGATCCTCTAGACCCTCTTGGCAACTCTAAGATGTGTGGACTTCAACTCACAGAATGCTGGCTGCGGAATTCTGGGAGTTGAAGTCCACATTTCTTAGAGTTGCTGAAGTTGAGAAACACTGATCTAGACTGTGGGACTCTGTCATTTGAATAAACACTTCCCCCATTTGGAAATACCATCTCATCTCATCTCATCTCATCTCATCTCATCTCATCTCATCTCATCTCATCTCATCTCATCTCATCGCATCGCATCGCATCGCATCGCATCGCATCGCATCGCATCGCATCGCATCGCATCGCATCTCATCATCTATTTATATATATTCAAAATAAAATCTGCACTCACTCCTATGGGTGGTCTGTGTCTTCCTCAATCTCAGGTCCTCTACCAGAGGCCTGGGAGTTTGAGGGTTCTGCGCAGTATCTTAGCTGTTCCTAGCACTGCACTCTTCTGCACAGAGAGCTCTGATGTTGTTCCTGGGATCTGTTGGAGCCACTCTCCCAGCTTAGGAGTCACAGCCCCCAGTGCTCCTACCACCACCGGGACCACTTTGGCCTTGACTTCCCACATCTTCTCTATTTCCTCCTTCAGGCCATGGTACTTCTCCAGCTTCTCATGCTCCTTCTTCCTGATGTTGCTGTCATTTGGCACCACTACATCTATCACCACTGCTATCTTCTGGTCCTTGTCTACTAGATCCTTGCCTACTACAAGACAAGAGGAATATATAGACTAGGTCCATGTCTACTATGAAGCAAGAGGAATATATATACAATAAACAGAACCAATGTACTGGTATATGCTTCAGCTGCTGTAATCCTGGAGATGCTTGGCTACATGATCAAGAACAGCAGTACATACCACCACCACAACCACTATCACCACCACCTAGAAAATGAGGTTAGAGACTAAGATCAAGGAAAGTTGCAGAGAAGTCAGCTGGTGGAACTACAGAAGGGTGTGGAGATTAAGGATAAGACTCGACTACTGAAAAAACATAAGGGTCTGACTCTATCTGAAGCCCTAGAGACTGCTAAAGAAAAACTTACAGCACTAGCTACCAAGCTAAGGAGACACACAAGAGAAGCAGAGGCCAAGAAGATAAACACCCTGTTCTCCAAAGAACCATCCAAGGTGTACTCCCTACTGCAGTGCAACAACACAGTAACAGCAGAGTCACCAACAGCAGAAACTGAACAGTACTGGAAGAACATATCGGAAAAAGAGAAGACACCTAACACCAGTACAAAGTGGCTACAGGACCGGAGAGCAGACCACAGCAATCTCCCAGAACAGGAACCAGTCACCATCACAGCAGCAGGCATCCAACAGTAAGTCAAAAACATGAAGACCTGGACAGCACCTGCCCTGGACATGATCCACACCTCCTAGATAAAGAAACTAACTGCAGTGCATGAATTCTTAGCTGCACAGATTAACCAGCTGCTAGCAGCAGGCTCCCACCCGGACTGGCTAACACAAGGAAGGACAGTGCTGATCATGTATGGTGGTTTCCACCCCAAGTCTAACACCCAGAGACTGCACACCAGCTGGAAAGAGGGCAGGCGGGTCTGGTGAGCAACTGTCCTGGATGAAACCCAGAGCATCCAGGAGTACATCAGTAAGATGGCACTCAAAGATGAGCTGCTGAGAGAATGTCTGAGGCAGCAGCAGACATGGGAGGAAGTTCAAGCGGAGGAAATACCATGGCAAGACAAGCCCCTGCACGGGATGTACCATCGACAGATAGCTGAGGTGGCTGACATTGGGAAATCCTATCAGTGGCTGGAAAGGGCCAGACTAAAAGATAGCACTGAGGCACTGATCATAGCAGCACAAGAACAGGCACTAAGCACCAGATCCATAGAAGCAGGGGTCTACCACACTAGACAGGACCCAAGGTGCAGATTGTGCAATGAGGCCTCAGAGACAGCCCAACACATAGTGGCAGGGTGTAAGATGCAGGCAGGAACAGCATACACTGAACGGCACAACCAAGTAGCTGGCATTGTGTACAGGAACGTCTGCACAGCGTATGGGCTAGACCCCCCCAAGTCCAGATGGGAGATTCCACAGAAGGCCATGGAGAATAACAGGGCCAAGATCCTGTGGGACTTCCAGATCCAGAGGGACAGGCAGGTACTGGCCAATCATCCAGACATTGTGGTAGTAGACAATGATCAGAAGATAGCAGTAGTGATAGATGTAGCAATGCCAAGTGACAGCAACCTCAGGAAGAAGGAGCATGAGAAGCTGGAGAAATACCAGGGCCTGAAGGAGGAAATCGAGAGGATGTGGAAAGTCAAGGCCAAAGTGGTCCCAGTGGTGGTAGGAGCACTGGGGGCCATGACTCCTAAGCTGGGAGAGGGGCTCCCACAGATCCCAGGAACAACATCAGAGCTCTCTGTCCAGAAAAGTGCAGTGCTGGGAACAGCTAAGGTCCTGCGCTGAACCCTCAAACTCTCAGACTCTGGTAGAGGATCCAAGATTGAGGAAGATACATACCACCCATTGGGGTGAGAGGGGATATATATATTTTTTTTTTATGATATTGTCAGGAATCTTGGCCACTGGATCTCTCACTCCCAGCTATAAAATGACCTCAATACTTGGTCATTTAAATTTAATGCATGAGTGCATATATACATACATAGATCATTTATGAATCATTTTAAAAGCTCTGGTTTGGGAGATCGTTGGAGGGACCAGCTCTGTATTTATTTATTCATTTATTACATTTCTCTGTCACCACAATCAAAATAACTCTTGGCAGTTTATAATTTTTTCCTAAGTACTGTGTTGTTCTCTGCTTTTCATTAACTGAACCTCAGTCCATGGATGGACCTTGTCTAGCCCAACACATATTATTCCACCCTTATTAAGTATTAGCACTACTATGGAAAGATCAGTCACATAGGAAGGAAGTCTTCTGTAGGGAACCTATAGAAGAATATGGGATCTCTCATCTAGTGTATGCTTAGTTGCAATAAAGGAGCTTTCAGTGCAGTCTGGAGACACTGATTTTGTTGTAATCCATCCAGCAGCAATGCTTCAGCAGCATTATTTCTGCATGACAAGAGAGCTATGGATTGACACTAAGCTAGTGTAGTATAGCTAAAGCTGTTTTGTGAGTTTATGATAGTGGAGAGATAGGCTCCAGATTTCTTTCTGAGTTTTTGGTTCACAGTATTAGACTTGACTGAGCCCCACATTTCCCTTCTATTCCATTTCCAAACAATCCCCGGATCCCCCCAGAGTGACCCCTACTTGACAGGTAGACAGTTGGAGAGATGGATTTTGCCTATCTCCTTGGCAATGTAAAAACTGACAGTGAAGCTCTAGAAAAGTAATAGGAAGGGATGGATTGGCAAAGAAAATGAATTGGCTTGAGAAAATGTATAATTAATCTTTGCCCTGTCAAGTAATGGTCTAATAATGCAGAAACGCAATGGGGACAATCAGATTAGTTCAGAAGTATTCATCAAAGTGGGTTATCTAGAAGCAGTAAGGGGCTTATCTCTGTTTCTTCACCTTTATAGATGATGTAGAATAAGGATCTCAGCACAGAGAAGTCTGTTCTGTCCACATTCAACACTGATAATAACTCAGTTCATGCCTCCTAATCATTTGTCGGCTTTCCAGCCACCAGTGGGGACCACTTTCAAATTTTCCATGGTACTTCCTGGCCCTCACCCACCCTGGAAGCCTCCCATTTCCTCCAAAAGCTTCAGCCCACTCAACATCTTCTTAAACCTCAGTTAGATCACACCAAGTACTCCTACAAGCATTCAACTGACCTTCATTTCCAGGAAGGATCCCTATCACAGTTGGAGATCACATTTTTGCCAAATTTCTCCCCTTCATATGACCATCTAAAAAAACGGAGACCAGGTTTACTGGAGACATCAGTGGTTATAGCTCAGATCAGCGCTATGGCTGTTCAACTATAGCTTCTGGCCACAATAAAGATACACCCAGTTTTTCAGTTATTCCATAACAAGTCAACAATACCCTCAATCACCCTTACACTCTTGGCTCCCCTCAACATTGGTGTGAGGAGGGAGGAATTGAAGGTGGAGTAGGAGGTAGAGTACTTCATTGTGGCAGGGACAGGATGGAGTATTTGATTCCTCAGAAGGGCAACCTAGAGAGTCAGGGTTGTCTACAGGGAATGGTGAAAAAAGTAAAGATGGTAATAAACATAAAAATGGGTGGAACTTCAATCACACCATCGAGGCCACCATCTTGACTGTTTTTACCATACCCTTAAGATGCCCCTACAGAGAGTATTTGTTCCTGGCTGGTGGCAAATGGTGTGCACGTGTCCTTCTTGGATACACATCAGCAGATTTGTCCAAAGTGAACATCACAGAACATAAAGCCAGCATTCATAATATTGTGGAGAACAACCACATAATGCTCTCACTTTTTCGCCACTTGCATCCTTACTTTGACCATCCTGTTGATTGCCTGAATGGTTGGTTGGTGTGCAAGGCTATTCAGGTTTCAGCAGACATTTATTTATTCATTCGTTCATAGGCTTGCTATCCACAGCAACTGGCCCTCACTTCCATTTTGATTTGGAATGATATGGGTCAGGATGATAAGGCCACATCCCAAAAGCCAATCCAATGGAGAGCAACCAGCATGCCCTCGCTCTGATATAGAAGTGTGATCATCAAAACGGCTGATGCCCCTGGAAGAGAAAGAGCCTCCATTGCATCTTGTTTTGTTCTCTCCTAAAATCCTTGAAAGGCATCCTCATGTGGCAAGCCTGAAATGGGTCACCCATCACTATTTGGAGTAGGAGCCATTTTGGTTCAGTGTTGTTAAGGTCCCTAAACTCGATGACTTACGTCCCATGTGAATTTGGACAGATCCGCCTATCTGCTCCAGTTAGGTGGGCCTTCAAAACTCTTCTTTCCATCTTTCTTCCTTAATCGCTGAATATGCATGGAAAAGCGCCAATTCTCCTGCATTCCATGGCTGTCTAACATTTTTATTTGACTGTCTTGATTGTTTATGATGGTTATTTGATTGTTTTATTGATTTCGTGATTGCAATTTTATTGATTAGCCTGTTCTTCTCTCCTTGGGAATGTTTTGTTGAAAGTCATGTTCATTTTTCCCTCTAAATAAAGAAAACTGGTTTAAAAAAAAAACACTCTTTGATGCACATAAGCTGTGGTGGGGGTTTAAAGGAGCATTTTGGATCTTTCACTTGTGCCCAATACAAATATTGCCATCAGCCCAACTAGGGGGGCTATTTTAGGAAGGAAACTTTTAAATTTAGCTTTATCATTGCTCTGTAGAAGGCCTGTGCTACATTCAGATCTAGAAGAATATAACACTATATTCTCAGCAGCTGTCCTATTAGGATGAAACCTTCTGCCCTCGAAGGCTGACCAAACTTTAAGCCTTAGTATTATTGAGATTACGGGATGTTATTCCTCACCTAAGTTCCAGTGGTCCAAAGGCAAGATTCTTGTAATCTTTGTGACAGGAGAGGCAACCAGTGGTCAAACTGATTCTCTGCAAGCAATCACTTTAATTTCAAAAGCCCTCTGCAAGCAACCAATGTCTAGAGGAAATGAATGGGAGAGAGAGAAGAAGAAAGAGGCTGGGAAAAAAAGAAAAATAAATAAAAAAAACTTCCACCTGCTGTCAAGAACACTATCTGGACATATCCATGCAACCTCCCAGAGTCAAGCTGAACCTGAATAGCTTCATTTTTTAATTATTTTGTTAAAGTCCAGATTAATTTGGGAATGGACTGGAATGATGGTAAAAAATGTGGAAATGATACTTGCTAAAAATGGACCAGTTCACTCACCCCATCACAGAAAAGCCTCTGCAATAAAAATTCTGCAACCTAGAGGGAGGGAGGGAGGGAGGAAGGGAGGAAGGAAGGAAGGAAGGAGATTGCTGGAGAATTTCTTCTTTCTTTGGAAAAACTGAATAAAGTAGTTCCTTGATTTTTCCTGACAGAAACAGAGTGATATTTTGCAAGGATTCTATCTGGGTCTAAGCCAAGAGGTAGCATTTATATTTCCTCAACACATTCTCGCCCTTGCCTTCATGGACCCCTGCTAATTGCATGCTTATATAAGGCCTAATTGGGAATATTCTTCAATAGAAGGCCCTAAACCTAGTATGGTGTGTTTTGAGTTCCCTTTCTCAGACTAATGAGCTTTATACTATGACAAACATTTTAGATCTGTTGTTCTAATTCATTAACATAATGGGCAATATAACAAACAGTTCTGGTAATAAACTCTAATAAGAGGAACAAGACAGACTTTCTTCTGGCATTGCTCCTCTGAACAATGTGCAGCGAAAGGGAAGACAAGAACATGGAAGAAGAACTAGCCCAGACTGAGTCTCAGGTTCATCTCTCTTATTCTGGAGACTTCTCATTCCCCCCCCCCCCTTTTTTTTTTTGGATTGATTGATTTTGTGCCATCAAGTTGTTGTTGACTCTTGGCAATCACATCAACTTTTCCTAGAGTTTTATGCTTGCAAGGAAAAGGAGAACACTCTGATATTTTAATTAAGCTAACATTGCAAAAACCCTGAAGAGAGCTAGATGGCAACAGAGAGTTACATAGAACTCTAGCACTTTGATGCCATCTGGAGGTCATCCTGATTTTGTATCCCAGTTCTGGCAACACTAATTAGGTGAATTTACCAGGGCATCTGAAAAGTGCAGGCCAGAAGAGCTGTAGCTTGGTGGAAGCTGTTGTTTTCCATCTTAGGTTCAAGCATCCACATCTCCATATATGGCTGGAAACATCTCCTCAAGAAAGTTTGGGGGGGGGGGGGGGACTGCTGTCAGTTGTTAATGGGCTGATTGGATGGACCAAATGCGTTGCTCGCTGTTGGCATGGCACATAAGGAAACATGGGTCAACTTGTGTAATGGTAGGTGGGAATGACCTTGGGAGACAAGACAAAGAAAGGCAGCCAAGAGAATGGTCAGATAAAAGGCAGCTGAGCCTGCAGCAGGAAAATGGACAGGGCAAGCAGCTCAGAAGGGAGCTCCCTAGTTTTGTGGGTTGTAAAGGGGACAGGGGGAGAAATATGCTATCAGACTTGCAAGATTCTGTTAATGTGGCTTTCCAGTAAAGTAGAATTAGTTCATCTGGGCATGTTTCCTGTCTGGTCTACCTCGCAAGGCTGACATCTTGAGTACATTTGAGCAGAAACAAATCAGTAGTCTCACTTAGTAGGAGATTCTCTCCTAGACCTACAAGGTATGCTGCAAGTAATTTTCCACCCAACCACTAGTTCCAAAAGTGATGGAAACTTGGCTGTTGAGGATAAAAGTCTTGATCCAATAGGACTTCTAGATTGGATAAATTTGACTCCTTCGGAATGAAATCAATCATTATGTAACTATATAGATATCATATTAATTTCTAGCTGTTTGCACTAAGAAAGAGTAGGAATCTGGTTTGGTTTTTTTTTTTTTTTTTTAATAAGAATTAATTCAATGTCACAAGTATCTTAATAAATAGAGAGAAATTTGAGTAGTTAGAAATACTGAGAATTTTGGTGAGTATATTGAAAAAAATGTATCCCAGATCTGAAGATTATTTATCAGTGGGGCAGGGTTTAAAAAACAGAATGTGAGAAGCAGTGAAATCCTCCCTAACTGTATTCATGAAAATGTATAGAATATTATTTAGATGAGAGGCAGAGATAATTTTCTAAAATCCTTCTGTACTATATGTGTTGGACATATGTTAGCATAATATGGTAGAAACTGGAGAAGATAGCTCTTTGGGGCATACATGCTTGTACATGCAGGGAGGGTTTTTTTAAAAAATGGGGGTGCATTAACAACATACTCTTTGCCCATCTGCAGTCTAAAAAGATGTGTTCCCAAACTGGAGATCAGATCATTTGGCAGAATGTGGAGAAAGTCTCCAAATTGCACACACGTTTGGCAATCCACCCAATTAACGTGTCAGGAGTTGCAGTTATTCTACAGTAATTTATACTGCTGTCTAGGGTTTGGAAAGGAAAATACGGTGAGTGATTGTGCACAAAGATAGGCATGCAATGATTTCTGTCCTCTTTGAGAAAAATATGTCTCTCCTTGTATAGATCAGTATTCCTAACATGATACTGGCTTAAAGAATGGGATGGAAATTGGGGAAGGGGAAGGGGAAGGAAGAGGGAAAGGAAGATTAAAAGGAAGAGGAGAAGAAGGAGAAAAGGGGGAAGAAAAGGGAGAGAGGGGGACAGGAAGATGGAAAGAAAGAGGAAGAGAAGAGAAAGAACGTGGAGAAGGATAAGAAGGGGAGGAAGGATAAGGGGAAGAGAAAGAAGAAGAGGAAGAGGAAGAGGACAAGGAGGACAAGGAGGAAAGAGAAGGGGAAGAGGGAGAGAGAGAGGAGGGAGAAGAAAAAGAAGAGGAAGAGGAGAAGGAAAAGAAGAAGAGGGGAGGGGAAGGGAAGGGGAAGAGGAATGGGAATGGGAATAGGAAAAAGAAACCAAGTTCTGTTACTCCATCCCTTCTACACTTCAAAAGCATGATCAGAAGGTCTGAGTGAATGTAGAATTTGGAAATCATGGCTTCTCATGGAGTACTGAATATGGAGCATCTTCTGAGTGTGCTGTGCTCATTAATTAATTAATTAATTAATTAAATTTCTATTCCATCACAATCAGTTCAACTCTCAGTGGCTTACATAGTAGAAAACAAATGTAAAACATCCACAGGAAACTTAAAAACATAAAATAAAACTTTGCAACAGTGACATCAGGACCACAACAAAAAATGATCTCTATGCTTTACCATGCCTTAAGAGTGCTAGGATGAAAGAAAGATTTGGGACGACAACACATTTGTTTTGTTTTATTTTGCCACAATTTATTGTTTGGATTAAGGGGAAATTTATGCTTCCATTGAAATGAATCCATGTTTGCTTATGGGGCAGAGCAAATTCAATGAAACTTCATCCCAGCTTTAGGTTACGATGCATCTAGGGAGTAAGCTTCACTTGTAAAAAAAAAGTGGTTTACTTCTCAGCAGATATGCACAGGATGTGACTCCTAATATTTGCTGAAAAAGGCAAAGAAGAAAAAAATACAGCTAAGAATTAGAGAGGAAGAGAAAAAGCACCCCAGGCTTCGTGTAAATTAATGGAATGAGAAATGACAAATCAATTAGTAGATGACAACTATAAGATAGGCAAAGAGACTTGCTTGGCAACAAGAAACTATAATACTCAATTCCCAGTGCAAAATTCCATTGTATCTTCTTGGTATTAAATTCTCTAATTACATCATCATTTCTTTCCATCCAGGTAAGTATAGGAAGGTTACCTTGCTAATGAGCACAGCTAAACTCTCTGAAAGTCTATTTAATATAAATATATCAAAACTGAAATGTTTCACCAGGAAAAAAATAAGTCATTAATGCCACATTTAGAATAGTTTTCCCCCAGCAAGAAATGTCAAAACAAAGGTTTTCACTATAGCATTAGCATTAAAAAAGGAAAGGAAAGGAAAGGAAAGGAAAGGAAAGGAAAGGAAAGGAAAGGAAAGGAAAGGAAAGGAAAGGAAAGGAAAGGAAAGGAAAGGAAAGGAAAGGAAAGGAAAGGACTGTTTTCATGTTAAGTGAATGTTTCATTAGGAACATCAGCTTCCAAATGGTGTTGCTTCCTTGCTCTGTTCCTGGGCTTCACAATCTGAACGAGATGGGCATTAGGTCTAATGCAAGAGTACCCAAACTGGCAAACTTCAAACATGTTGGGACTGCAGTAGCTGAGAATCTAGGATGGAAGTTCTTAAAACTGGGAAAGACTGATTGAATATGAAGAAGGGCTCCTGATGGGTCAACACCAAGTCCCATTAGTACCATCCATTTCCAAAATTGGTACCTGATAGCATATTTACCTCTCAATATGGAGATTCCAGGGCAGATAATAGCTTTTGATAGATTTAAACTTCTCCATCAATGTTGAAGACAGTGGTCTTCAATGATGATCATTTAAGGAGAATTCTTTGGTTTGCTAACTAGTGAATGGAGAGCATAAGCAGCAAATACTGGTCAATGGGCTGGAATGATCCACCAGATGGATAAATAACTGGTGTTTCAGGAGGTGGAAGCGGCTAGGTAACTTTCTATGGGTCTGAAAGCTAAGGAGTAGCTTACTATTTGGATGAGAGACCACTAGTTATACATTAGACTTGGAAGTTAAAAAAAAAAAATGTGAAAAAAAGCAGTGGCAAATCACTTCTGGAGTCCTGCATGGATGTGTCATCCCAGAAGTCATACTCAACTTGAAGAAGACTTTACTTACCTTACTCCTAATGATTGGTAGCTGGCCAAATGGTGATGAAAGGATGGGGGTTTTTATGTTCATTAAGAAACATGGGCAATATTTTTGTTTATCAGCTGCTGAGAGACTGGGTTTGCGGCACAGATTAGGCTAATGTGGGATTGGATAGGTTATGGGAAATTCTGCCATTGTCTTAGAATCTTGTATGAATCAGGCCATCAAGGAAAACTATTTTTATGGTTTCTTTGTTTGAGGACATAATAGATTATATGCATACAATGACTGCCTTGATCGGACTTTCTCTGTCTGTTTCCCTCTCTACCTACCTATTTTGGCAACATAGCTAACTCTTAACTGAAGACTAAGGTTGTGTGAACCTGTAAAGGTTGTAGAGATTCTGGGAAAGTAAAGGAGGAATGTTAGACATAAACAACTGACAGCTTATTTCAAAAACAGCAGCTTACTCCAGACTCTGAGCCAGCACATTTAAAGGGAGTCTGTCTTAATGAATTCACTCATAAAAGAGGGCTAATATCACACTTCCCAAGATGGTTTATTTAGCCCCTAAGTTTTGCATTAAAACTCTTTTTTGACGCCTGTGTTGTTTTTGCTTTCTTGATCATGTCCTGGGACACGAGGCTTGACAGAACCCATCCAAAGAATCTGTCACCCAAAATCTCTTGCTCTTTCTTTTTATCCTGTATATTTCTTTGGGATTTGATTGATATTTAACCATTGAAAAAACAGCTTAGACGTTGAATGAATGAATGAATGAATGAATGAATGAATGAATGAATGATGTGAAATGATCCAGTATCAGCCAGCTGTGTTTTCTTCCAGGACTGAACACCGCATTTACTCTTCTCCAATTTTCCAATTCTTACCTTTAATAAATAGGCAAAATTCATATTCAATCATCATCAGTGTGTTTTTAAGTACAGCCACCACAACTCACCACCTACCCATTTGTCCTTCTGCAAACCTTGAGATTTCACCAAGCTTTGCAAGGCAGATGGTTTCATTTAAGCTACACGACTACTGATACTCAAAGGCCGAGTTTACCTATCACAATTAAGCCAGAACATGGTTTGTTGCTTCATGCATTGTGTAAACCCAGCTACAGTGCCTTGTGTAAACCCAGCCTTGTTCAATAGATCATGGTTAAGCAAACCACAGCTTAGCATGGTATTTGAACAAAATCCTAGATCTATTGGATATATGAGCCTCTCACAAATATGAGATGGGAAAGTCTGAATCTGATAAGCTAATAATTGAGAAAG
Organism: Liasis olivaceus; assembly: GCA_030867105.1. Taxonomy (NCBI): domain Eukaryota; kingdom Metazoa; phylum Chordata; class Lepidosauria; order Squamata; family Pythonidae; genus Liasis; species Liasis olivaceus. Next base: position 257,045,028 of record CM061348.1, on the reverse strand, counting down.
GGATATGCAAACTCAACTGTTACTTGTTTGTCATTAGAAAGGAGACTTCTCCACATTTCCAAAGCCAGCTTCAGAGTGAAATAAAAATTGAAACCAGGGGCCCTGTGTTAAAAAATAACACTTGAACCTGTCAACTCATGCGTCGATAATATCTGAAATGATATATCTGAAAGGTGGGTTAGTTAGATTGTTGGTCCAGCAACACTCGTAGAGCAATATTCCCTTTCTTATCAACAGTTTCTCTCTCTCTTTCACACACAGAGGATATGAATGTCCAAGCAACCCTAAACTTTCCCAGCTCAATGCACCCTGTCACTTTCTTTCACTGCGGAAGGCAGCTTGAATGGTAAGAATTGCTCTTACTTTCAGCCAATCTGAAATACCAAAAAGGTTGGAGTAGTTCTACTGTAGAGTCTAATTTTGGGAGCAGAGGAGGATGGGGTGGGAATTGGTTTCCCTCTGCATGGTAGTGGAAAGTTGATTTTTCCGCAGGAAAGATTAGAAGCCTGATGTAATTTCTGTCACTTCTTGGTATATCTCGAAGTGAGAGCTGGCAGCCATCAAACTGAGAAAAGATTTTCCAGGCAATCTGCTGCTAATCAAGATTTCCCCCCCCCCCCCCTTTCCAAACATACATCCAAGACTTAGCTGTCAACATGCTAATCAGAGTTGGTGCTCACCTGCTCAGGTAAGAAGTTAAACTTTTGTTCCGGTGTACACATCTTCTATACTTTGTGACTGGGTTTGCTAAAATGCCCAAGCAATTAATCAAATCTGTACTGCAAAAATCCAGAGAAGCACTAGATGGCAGCAGAGATGCAGAAAACTCTCACTCTGTGTTGCCTTTTAGGGGCCATTTGGAATTTTGTAGCCCAGGCATGGCAGTCAAATTAATTGTTTTTTTAGGTATGTGCAATATATTGAATGATCATCATCTTCATCATCATCATCATTGTCATCATCATGATCTATCCAATTACACTAGGTTCATTCAACAGACTAAACTACAAAAAAATCAATTAACAAAGATAACCCCCACCCCCAAGTCCTGCTGCGCTACCTCATTGTGGTGGGGTTGTGGTGATGTTCCTAGAAGGGATGAGCGAAGAACATTGGGAGCATATGCCAAGATTATGTATTCCCAGCAGGGTCACCCAAGGCATGAAGGTCATCCCAGATCTTTAAATGATTGGTTAAGCATGTTTCATGAATGCAGTTTGTATGTTACCACAATCATAGATATATCATCCTCTTTCTTTGTCTCTTAGAAACTAAAGTGGTACAGTCCATATATGGTATGTCATGTGGACCAATCTATGTCCTACAAATCAAGTAGGCTGAACAGAATTTCCCCTAGTTTCACCCCTTGATTATGGATTATGAATAGAGAAGGACAGTGGGGGGACACAAACAAGGAATCCTTCCAGATAGCTCCACGGTCTGTAGAAGACACCCATCTCAATAGTCTTTGTCAAGGCTTCTGGTCACCACAGAAAGACAAGGGGATCTTTGACCTCATTTGAGCAATCATAATTCAGTAGAGCGAAATCCACCAGCCCCACAAAGGGCAGCCATTCTTTCTTCTCAACAGGGATCTCTGTGCTTCGTTAGCAGCCCCCAAGCCTCCAGGAAGCCTTATCGACCGGTTGAGGCAGAGAGGCACCATGACTTTTCCCCATGGACCAAAGCAAAGGTTTTGCAGCTGCTACAGGGTGGGGCTGCATGAAAGTTACCACACCAGCAATCAGCAGAGGTAGACGATTACCCAGGGAGTTGCAGGAAGGGAAATAGGCTGAAAAGTTTAGGACACCCATTTTGTTCCAGAAAGGCTGAATATTTGGGGCCACATTTCTGCTGGTCTGTGACAGTAATAAAGATTTGATTTGATTGGATTTGTGTCACATTGGGAGAGCATTGCTCTCCCTTCTCATGCCTGCTGATCTAATGCATCATCTCAAGCCAAACCCTGACTCATAGGGCTGGCTACCGTGAAGAAAATGTGAGCTCATAATGAGCCACAGTTTGAAAAACGTTAATCAATTTTGCTTTCAAGAGTTTGTTGGCTTGGTATATCTGCTCCCAGTTTCTCAACTGTTGGCCAGCTTTTTGTCATGGTACATGATGTTGAATGTTATTCCACATGGTGGCCCACCTCACTCCCTCTTATGGGAAGTGCTTATATTAAGAAAGAGCAGTCACAAGAAAGTGGTTAGAGCTGGCTTGGAAGGAAACAAGTAAACTAGAGCTGGAATTTAAAGAACAACTTTTGACTTTAAATAACCCTCAAATTAGTCGACAGCATGTTGCATAAAACAAAATTCCAAGGAAAATTAGAGAATTCCTTTTAGGGCAAAATTTTGAAGGGAGGCAGATAAAAGCTTGGTGATGTAGGAGAGAGAGGTTGGTCTATCTCTTCTAAAAGTTGGTGAGTTATCACATTCAATTCTGCTTGGTTCCCCCCTCCCTCCCCCAGCTTTAAGTTAACCCCATCTCATTTCCATTAATGTTTTAAAAAATGCACAAACTTTTGCTTGAATATCTGCTTATCTCAGTGCATTTCTAATAAAACACCTCTTTGGGTGTATTTTGTAATATACACATTGGTGGGGGTCATCCAACACATTAAATCCTAACTTTAATTAAGAATATAATTGCTACGTTCATAGAATATAGATACCACAACCTCCTCCCACCCCCCGAAAAAGGCTTAATGTGATTCACACAACATGCTAAAACAAAGGCTGGGTTCCTACAATATGCTGAACCATAAAACAGTCAGCCCCATTTTAACCCAGTTCATCGTGCTGTGCAAACCAAGACATTTTTGTATGTATGTATGTATGTATGTATGTATGTATGTATGTATGTATATATATATATATATACATATATTTCCTAATATTCCTCAATACACGCACATACATTTTTTCCCTGTACTTTTGGGTTGCAAATTTCATCGCAAAATCCATAAAAATGCCGATTACGGTCCATCCCAGCATCCCAGCTTAAGGTATACATTGAGACAATGAACCCATGAAAATGTAAACTGGATTAATTTCTGCTTATGTTTCCTCCTCTCCTAGGTCCATATGGGTGTCCTGCCTACAGGTTGTCTGGAATCTTGGATCTCCTTGTCATGCAGGTTTGGGTCCACCCTTTGTTGATTACAGATGGAGGTTCATAGGAGAGAATGCTTTTCAATGCAAGGAGGACCACACCGCCAAGCCCAGGACATATGACACGTTCACATCAGGGAGAAGGTTAAGCCAGAAAGAAACCTGCATTCTCACAGGTCATGCTGCAGTTGCATGACTCAGCTCTGCAGCATGAAGTATACCAGCCAGGCAGACATTCACCCCTTCAGTGGCTGCCTACGTGCAACACACCTACCAAGCGTAGGTAAAGGCTTAGTGGCTGCGTTTAACACTACTGAGTTGGTTCGTAGTCAATGTGTTGAGCCAATCCAGAACAAATAATGAATTCAGTAACTGAAGTAAGCATGTCTTGCAAATATAGCCCATGTGGAGGAACAAAGCTCCTTCAGCAAGCTCTCATGCCCGCTTGGCCTTGTCATCTAACCTTGAGACACTATTTTTGGACCAAAGAAAGTGCGTCAGGCATACCATTGAGATTAATGACTCATTCAGCTGCATATCCACCAGTGTCATGAGCCAGACACTCTTGACAAGTACTTCTAGTTCACAAGGAGGCAAGGTTGAATTGTTGCCATTAGGAAGTTAGACACCTGGGGAGGCAGGCAGGAAGATGAGCAAGAAGACGATATATCTGCCTACGGTTGGCAATCTCCCTCAGTGAAATATACCTGATGTCCAAGTTCTCATATTCCATCTCCTGTCCTCGACTCTGTTACACAGTTGGGAAAGTTTTCATCAAATTGGCCCATTTAGGCCACTAATATCCTCCCTGACATACAATGGCATTTCAGGACTTTAGACCAGTCTCTTTTCAAGCTCTGTTTAACTTACTGATGGATCATTTTGAACAGTTTTATAGGCAGCATTGAGCTTTCTAATGGGAAATAACATTTAATTGTTTGCAGTAACAGTATTTGCACACAGGTGTATAGTTCAAGCGGACAGACCCGCCGAGCTGGTTTTGAACCTGGTTGAAAAAAATGCACTAGGAAATGAATGAGTGTGCAAGGACTCAGGGTTGCTACTTGCAAATCTAGCCCTTCCCACCCTCCACCCCCTCAACAGAGTCTGTTGTAGGATGGAAGGGGGGGTGGGAAAGACATCTCAGAACTTTGGGAGAAGCCTATTTATAAATGCCTATTTTGCAAAAAAGAGAGAGAGGGGAGGGAAGGAAAATATATATATATTGCAATATTTTATATACAGGAAGGAATGGAAGAGTCATGCAGGAAGAGGATGGAAAGTAGGGTGTGTTTGCTGTGACTGTTCATGAAACTGAAGCAGAGCAGAACTCAGTTCATTTGCCCACATCCGTGTTGCCTAACCAAATCTTCTTCTCCATCCCAAGTCCAACTTTTCCATGCAGAGATGAGGAGAAGCATAAAGATGCATGGCGCCTGCAAGGCACCCGGCTTACTTAAGAACATTCATACGACTCAGAATGACCCCTATTCACTATGACTTTCACCTTCAGGAACGAAGAACACTCTCGCTTTCTCATGCACCCAGCTGCATTGTGGGTTACAATCTCCATCATTCACGCTGCCCATTATTCTCAAACTCAGACGACACTGTCCTTGGTAAACTTTCAAAGGAAGTTGTCTAATCCTGAGAGCAACTGGATGGAAGAATAGTGGAAAAGGCTACACCACAATAAAACAAAGGGATAAGGGAACTGGGGGGAAAAAAGCCTTATTTCCTTGTGGGATTTAGCTTTCTCTTTTAAGGCAAAAGATACACAATATGTAATAAATAGCTCAAGGGCATTCAATGTCTACAGATAACAATTTAGCAAAAGCCCTGAGCCTTTTTTTTTTTTTTTTTTTGTTCTTGTTTTGGGGTCTGATTATTGAGCCTGTAAGAATGATTAAATCTAGAATATATATATATATATATATATATATATATATATAGGCAGTAAGAAGTGTTTGGGGAGGTTTCTCCAGGAAAGAGAGAAGGGGAAGGAGGAAGGAAGGAAGGAAGGAAGGAAGGAAGGAAGGAAGGAAGGAAGGAAGGAAGGAAGGAAGGAGCAAAAAGAAAAGAAATATATCTGAATAAAAATTGAAATATATGCAATAGTCACTACATTATCAAACCCAAATTACATTACTGCTTTTAAGGACATGAAATACATTATTCATTGCTTAATTAGCAGGGAAAACATACTGTTTTGTGTCTTTATGAAATTTAAAATTATAAATGCCTTAATTTTATTCAAACAGTAATTAGAAATAACTATTCTGTCCTTCCACCGTCTCCTCAAGACACTATTTATTCCAGTAGGCATTTAATTTATTGGGTTAAATCCTGTTTTCCTTTTTAAATCTGCCATGCAGCCTGTGTTTAATTTGCTGTGCTACTTTTAAAAAACTTTTTATTATGATGATTTTTATTTTAATTTGAGTTGTTACTTACCCAGGGCATTTTTTGGAAATGGCAAGGAGAATAGACATTTGCTAAAATGCACACAGACACACATATTGGGACCAGGGAAAGCTACAAGCTTCTGCCACAAACCTCTGTGCCCATTTGTCTGAAAATCAACTCTACCAAATATATTCCACCCTACTTTAAACTAGACACATTCATGATCAGATTTTTTTTTCTTTGGGGCCACTAAGGAAAATAAGAAGTAAAGTAACGCTGGAAGCACAAGATATTGCATAGGCTTCGATGATCAAGATGCAGGGAGCTGCAAATCCTTTAAACGTTCTGCAAATCACAATGTGGGGAATTGTCAGGTTTCTAGTGAGATTCCGAACCCTGCTCCGGAGAGAGCGCGGCCATCCATTAACCAGTTCTGAAGGATTTTGACTGGAGTATTCAATTATCCTGAAATAATTGAGCTTTGATATGATAAAAGTTATACCTAATGGCTCCAAATGAATTTTGCCACCACCAGCAACATGAATTATGTTGCAAACAAAGCAGAGAACAGGGACGGCCAATCTTTTATCAGCAGGGCCATACATAATGAACTTTGGGGGCATTAAAAGCCATGGATAATCTAAAAAGCAGCAGGGCTGAGACATACACTGGAAAAGCCAGCATGTTCCCTTCCCCTTCCCCTTCCCCTTCCCCTTCCCCTTCCCCTTCCCCTTCCCCTTCCCCTTCCCCTTCCCCTCCCCCTCCCTCCCTCCCTCCCTCCCTCCCTCCCTCCCTCCCTCCCTCCCTCCTTCCTTCCTTCCTTCCTTCCTTCCTTCCTTCCTTCCTTCCTTCCTTCCTTCCTTCCTTCCTTCCTTCCCCCCCCCCCCCCCGGAGGAAGAATTTGCTCATATAACTAGCTTAGACACACCCTGTAATTGCTGAAATGGTAATTAAATGTGGTTTGTGTGTTGTTAGTGCTCAGCCTTGCAACTACATTCTCACTCTCCAGCTAGTGAACATGTTGGTGAATCCAGCCAAACCAGTATTCTATGTTTTAGCACTGGACCTTCTCCTGATTCTCATTACTACGAGCAAAGGGAAAGGGAAATCTCTGAATATTTCAGAAGAGTTCCTATTGGACAACTCCTCCTATTGAAGAAGACACGGTTTGGCTTCATGTCTGATGTGCTTGGTTCCATCTAAGGGTTACCTTTAGGACTGTACAGACTATTTTAAATCAGAAGATCCCATCTGCTTTTGAGTAGTAGCTTAGCTCAAAAAGCTGGATAGGGCCATAGCAAACATGGAATTGATTTTGATTGATTATGTGCCATCAAGTCATTTTATTTGTACTTTAAAATTTGCTGAAGACAATATCCTTCTTTTGTCAAAAATTATAATTTGATGGAAACCTAGGAGGTGCTGTGTGGGTCATACCCATGGATTTTCAGAATCTCACAAGACCTGAAGTCTTAAGTCTGTACAAGCCCTGCTTCTATATCCTGAATTTTATTTTTTATCTTTGTTCTTATTTTTTTCCCCTCAAGTTTGGCAATATTTTTTTTTTGTGGCAACTCTTGAATGCTTGCCTAGGAAAAGCAACTGACTGCTTGCCATCTAAATGTAGACTACTAAATGAAGGTTTGGGAATCTAACCTCATAAATCATAAAAGCATACATACATTCTGTGTTTTAGTGGAGATTTAAATTCCTAAATGGGTTTTACAAGAGCTGCCTAAGACCTATTGACAATGCCCTTTTATGATAAAAAGTAAATAGCAGCAACAAAGTTGGAATATGAAATGTTGTCTCTGAGGTTCCCAATGGCCTCAGCACAACTGAAAAGCGAATGGCTGGAAGCAATCTCTGAGGGAAACTACCGATAACTTGAAATTAAATATGTAAGATTCCACTTTGCGCTTTGTACCCCCTCAACATTTAAAAAAAAAAAATAATAAGGAGGGAGGGAAATCGCACAAGGAAAATGGGCTGCTGTATTTGCATAATAAAGGCAATCAACAACAACAAATTGCCATTGTGTTCATAGCTGATAATTGCAAAGATGACAACCAGGAAAGTGTCTTTATTCTCAGCTCTCTTGGGCAACTGCCTTGTGCATTCCAGATAGCAAGGAAGAGAGGAAATGTGACTCCCACCTACTTTGACAGAAGCTAAACTGCAGTTGTTTCCTCAAGAGTTCTGGGGAGAAACAGCGAAGGAAAGGAATGATAAATAAACCCACAAGGCCACTGGGGGAGATGAACGCTCCTTTGGCATGAAAAGATGATCAGCAAAAAGGTGGAAGAGCCCATCTTTGAAGCTTTTTGAAGGTCCAGGGATTCCTCTGGAAGAGAAAGTGGGCAGCACATTTGGGGAAGCAACCCAGGAATTTCAATGAGAGGAGTGGCTAGTAACTTTGGCACACTTTCTCTGTTCAGACCCAGATGTCACAGAGATGGAAGCCAGTTTCTCTATCATCCTGGAACGTAAGCTGAAATAATGAATTTAAGTTACAGCAAGGCAGAGTCCAGTTGAATATTAAGGGAAAGAATGAAGCTAAGAACAGATGTGAAATGGAACCAATAACCCAGAAAGATGGTGGGTTCCTCTTTATTGGACATGGTCATGCAGAGACTAGACATAGACTTCCATCTGTCTGGAATGTTTAATTTGGATTCCTGAAGTGAGTACGGGGTTGCATCTGATGGCCTAAATCGCCCCTTCCAAACACCTCTGAAAGAGTGTCCCACAGAAGAAGGCCAGGACCTGTTCCTCATTCAAGTTCATCACCAGCTTCAAATTAATCCATACTACTCACTTGATCTGCTGAGCAGTCTTTGGCTTACCACTTCAGTTCTACACTGCTATATCTTCTTAACCAAAACCATTAGATCTTTACTCTTTCCTTCTTCTCTGGCCTCTCTCTTTCTCCTCTTCTCCCTTTCCCCTCTCTCAATAAACAAGCAAACAACTGGAAACTTCTTGGAGGCAGGGAGCTGACCATCTCACGGATGTTATTTTGAAAAAAAAATGTACATGACAATTGGACAGAATTGTTACAGAGCAATTGGGTTAGGAGATACAGTTCATTTTATATGACCTACATGAAGACCCTGATCCTCTGACACACAGGAATGGCTGAGAGTGGGGAAGGGTTCAAAAATAATAGCTAAAGGATGGATGTTGCTGATGTTCCCTAATTTGTCTCTCCGAGTTCCTCCTACCCTGTTCCCTCTTCTTCCTTTCTTTCCTCCTTCCCCTTCCCTTCACTCTTTTTGATTTGTATCCTGCTTTTCTTCCAGAAACTCAGATGTCCAGCAGTCTCTCTTCCACATCCCTCTGCCCCCCAAAAAACCTCTGTAAAGTAGGTTGGGCCAAGAAAAAGAGTCACCCAAAGGGAGACTCCATGACTGAGGGTGGATTTGAATCAGAGTCTCCCTACTCCTAGTCCAACTCCATCACCACTACACCATGCTGGTTCTCCTTAACGGTGGAGCTAGTTCTGGACGAGAGAATCCCCAGAGTTTACTTATAGTTATGAGTGCATTAGTTAGGCCTTTGCCAAAGCTATCTACTAAATTCAGTTTGCAAGAAACTGATTGTTGCCCAAGCAACACCCTGAGGGACTGAGAAGCAAACAGTGGGGGAGATCAAAGCCAGTTTTAATATTTTCATTAGGTCCCTATTTGCTTTGCCTTTCCCTTCTACGGCTGACATCAATATTGCAGCAATAACAATGAAACGAGAGCCACCGAGCTTCAGCCTTATTTTAAGATTTATTTTTTCCCCGAGCCAATCAAAAATAGCTGCCTTTGGCAATGTTCCCACCAAATCCCGGGGTTTTCTTTGTTTGGTTTTGATTTTGAGCCAGGGTGGGGTGGGGTGGGGTGGGGAGGGGAGCTGCTCTATAAACTCATGTAATCTTACCATACTAACTGCTGTAGAAAAGGGTTTGATAGGCATGGAGTGGATAAACTAAACCACTCAATAAACTAAATTCACGTTTCCTGAAATAAAATGAAGATTTAGGAAAGTAAAAAAAAAAAATGTAGAAAACCAGAAGCACCTGTGTTTTAGGAAATCACCGAAAGGGAAGGATAGGGCTATAAGGAGCCATTCTAATCGGCCTCACAAAATGACCACTTCTAAACACAAGGTGGGGTTGGGGATTCATCAATTCTCACCTGGCCCAAATCTCAGAATCTGGTATAATTCTGCATCCTTCATTAGAAACGAAAGGTAGAATTTAACGATACAAATATTTTTTAAATTATAGTCCCTGCATTACATGAGAATACAATATTGCTGACCATTGTTATGGCTCCATTCTAGGATGATTTCTGCAGCTGTTGGAAAGCAGAAGTGTTACCACGTTTTATAGCACAGAGATACCAAAATGCTTGGCTATTTCTATTTAAAAAGAAATGGGCTTCATGTGTTCAACCTGCAGTAATTCTGGTTTCACAGAAGAAGAGTAATATTGAAGGATGAAGAACTCCCACTTCCATTCTACTCTGCCTTGGTCAGCCCCCATTTGGAGTCCTGCATCCAATTCTGAGCACCACAATTCATGAAGGACAGTGACAAAGTGAAGTTCAGGGGAGGGCTAACAAGATGGTGAAGACCAAGCTCTGTGAGGGATAGTTAAAGGATCTGGGTGCATTTAGCTATAAAGGGGAGATGATAAAACTTTTCAAGTATCTGAAGGGTGGTCACACAGGAGAGGGAGTGGACTTATTTTCTGTTGCCCCAAAGGGCAGAACAAGAGCCCGTGGATTAAATTTACAAGAAAGCAGGTTCAGGCTAGACATCAGGGTGGACCTCTAGACTGTTTGAGCTGTCAGCCAGTGAACAAACAGCCACATGAAATTGTGAGTTCTCTGACACTAGAGATCTTCAAACAGAGACTGGCTTTAGTGGAACCTTCACTCTCAACCTCTAAAATCTCTTCCAATGCTAGGATCCTTTGACATCAAGGGGGAGTTAGGTTGTCCTGTGACTGACCCGCACTTTTTAAATTAACTCCTGGAAGAGAGGCTGCTTAGTCGAGCTAGCTCTTCTGCTTTACTCTTACAAATTGTTCTTGCTCCAACCCCGGTGGGATTCATTTCCCCATCCTCTTTCGGCACCCAACCCCCCTTAGACACTTAGCAAGGTAGCTAATCCTCATTAATATGTAATCTTCCCTTGCTGATGCCTGAACTAAGCAACTCCAGGGATTGGAGGGCAGGGGAGAGAGAGGTCAAAGGGCTATAAAACAGAACAACATAAAACAAAAACAAAACAAGCAAACAGACCTTCATGAGTCCGTTCCATGGAAGACCATCCTTGCTGTTCAGGCTCACCATGGTTGTCTGGTGATGGAGTTCTCTGGCAATGTAAGAATGGGGACCTTTTAAATAAGTGTTTATTCATTGTAAGTACCTGGGCATCCTTCTTGGTGTTCACCTTTTTTTGGTGAACACCAAGAAAGATGCCAGGGCACTTACAATTAATTTGTATCTGACCCACACTCGCACTAGCCATTGACGCAGGTGGAGATCCAAAACATTAGGCATAAAAGATCTGGACTTTACTTAGAATCAGGAAAAGTGAATCAATCAATAAAGAATCCTACATACATTTTGGCCTGCAAACATCCAAATACCCACCAGGTGGCAGGGAAGTGATACAGAAAACTAACGTTGCTGCCATCTAATGGATGATTGTTTTATTGTGTTTGGTTTGGTTTGTTTTATTGGCCAGATCTGGAAGGCCGTCTGAAATTATACACAATGTGGGGAATGTAGATAGAGAAAAAAACTTCCCTTGTAATACAAGGACCCCGATTCATCTAAGGCAGTGTTTTCCAAACTTGGCCACTTTAAGATGAGTGGACTTCAACTCCCAGAATTCCCCAGCCAGCATGGTTGGCTGGGGAATTCTGGGAGTTGAAGTCCACTCATCTTAAAGTGGCCAAGTTTGGACAACACTGATCTAAGGAAACTTAATGGGGGATATAAAAGGAAGTATGCAGCACTCGGTTAAATGGGGGACCACCTGAAATACACTAGTTTAAAAGACAAATTCAAGCAATTCCTGGAAGATAAAAACTATCAGCGCTACCAGTCATGTTGCCTGCACGTTATAATGTTGATGAAATTTATGCTGCTGTGCTGCTAAGTTGTCTGGCTTTTCTTTTTTAGTGCTTTTCTTTTTGCTTTTAACCTTTGTTTTGGCTACGGTCCTACTGGTTGGTCGTGCTGAATCCCACTTTGGGATCGCTCTGAATGAAAAATAGGACAAAGCAGGATAATTAAATTAATATTATCTGCAGTCTTGGAGAGAGGGTGCCTTTGATTGCCAGTTGCTAGGGAACATGCACTGGAGAATGAAACTGCCCTCATGCGCTATGAATCAGCTTCACAGGGTCAAACAAATGTTCCCTCTGATAACAAAATGCTAGAGTTCGCAGCCCTTGCATCTTTCGTGGACTCTGATGGAACGAAAAGGATCATTTGTTTCATCTTGCCATCTGCAGTTGCATTCTTCAGTGTGATCCTAGAGATCTAGATTGCAAACATCCCTGACAATGTCTGTAATCTGTGAGTTGGAAGCAGACAGATAAAGAAACACCATCTAATGTTAGAAAAGACACTGAGATCCAGAAGACAAGGTTTTCCCCACACCAGACTTCCCTACTTGGCAGGAAACTTCACTTGTTAACTGGTGCCATATTAGAGATCATCATGGTCTACTTGTCTTAGCAATTGACAACCTTGGTTGATTTGTGAAGCCAAGCAAGTTTGGTCCTGGTTAATCTTTGCGTAGGGGGCCACCAGAAGAAGGCACCAGGGACCCTACCAAGAAAATTGCATGAATGTACTCAGCAAGAAGACCTCCTATTTACTGCTTTAAATCATATTTAAATCACAGTACATAACTATCAGTGCTGGGTGGAGAAATAACTCATAAGTCCCCCCCCCCCCCCACACACACACAGTAGCTCTCATTCAATTTGATGAAAGATAATTCTTTAAATTTTTATTTCATTTCTTTCAAAGGAGGAGAAAAGTTTGTAGAAATTCTCTGGGTACAGTATGCCGTTCTAGTAATGAGATGACCAAGGATACGTGCATGAATATTCTCTCCTTCATTACATGATGATCCCTCTGTTGCATAATGATAATGCCAGGATTTTGAAAAAAAAAAAAAAGTTGGAGGTGTTCTTTTCCCTCTGGATATTGTAGGAGGAGATCCATTTTAATCTAAGATAGCAAAAAATCAGAAGGAGTCTAGTAGTATCTTTTCAGACTAATAAATGTAATTAAAAGGTATACATTTTGTGCAACTTCCCTGGAGAAATTCAGGGAAACTGACTGTCAATTTATGGAATTTTGGTAGGAATTTTGAAGCCTGTTTATACCCAGGTATAATCACAAGAGAGAGAATTCACTGGAAATTATACAATTTTTGCAGTTGCTAAAACTGGGTTTTAATAGGTGCTCAACACAGGACTGCTATACTATGCCAGCAACTTTTTCCCCACCTGCACCTTTTTCTTACAACTGTGTATAATTCTACACTTTATTAAAGCTTTATTTCCATCATTTATAGTTTTAGGTTTTTATTAAAATGGAAAACAATGCTTGTGTTCCACAACCACCCGTGCACCCTTACTGACACCAGTGTCCATGTGGGAGGGATAAAAATAAATCAAGATGGCTGCCATCTCGACTTCACTGATTCCTCCCTGTGGACACCTTGTCTGCTCAGTAGAGATGGGAAAGAAATTAGTTCAGTTTGGATATATGGATTGAAGTGAGCTATAGACCAAATTCTGTGACAAAGCTTGCAATCTGGACAATGCATATAAAAGCATGTATATATTAAGAGAAAGGGTGCATAAAAATGCAATATGAAAAAGAAAACCACTTGAAATAAAACAGACACATTAGAAAGAGTGTTTTTTTTTTTTTTTTTTTTTATCTGCTTAACAGTCATTACTGACCCTGCAGTGACCGCCCCCTAGCGGTTTTCAAGGCAATTGCATCTTTCTAGTTTCGGAATTAGACTTTGCCAGAGCCTAATTCCTAGAGCGTCAGCCCAGCTGGCAGCACAGGAGGCGGGATTTCCGTTGCTTCGCGCCCCTTTTTCGGACGAGCGCGGTTTTCGCGCTTTTACCGGCAACTTGTCCCGTCTCTCTCTGTTGAGCCGCTGCCAGCATTTTTCCTCCACCGGAGTGAGAGTGCTCATTTATCTACTCACGTATGTTTTCGATCTGCTGAGTTGGCAGAAGCTGCGGGTATAGAAACAAGAGCTCACCTTGTTAACGCGAGGCTGGACTCGAACCGCTGAAGCTTTCAGCCATTTCTGGCCGGCACTTTCAGCGTCATTAAGCCGCTGCGCCACCGCGTCCCGCTTAGAAAGAGTGTACCTAAAATATTTAGAAATATATTCAAGTTATAGTCAGGTTTCCAAAGAAAAGTAAAGGCTTCTAAGGCAGTGTTTTTCAACCTTGGCAACTTGAAGATGTGTGGACTTCAACTCCCAGAATTCCCCAGCCAGCATGCTTTCAGGTGGGTGGACCAACGCCCAGAATTCCCCAACCAGATATCTTAAAGTTGCCAAGGAGCCGATATTAGTAAAACAACAGTGTGCAGGAACAAACAGGCAGACTTGTCCATTCCCACATCAATCCCATTGAGTTCAATGCAGCTATTCTCCCAGCTAAGTGGGTTTATGATTGCAACCTTTATTTCTAAGAATGTTTGGACAAATATTTTTTTAACAAAATTCAAAAGTCTGACAATATATTAATGGTAGAATATGGGGGGTTGCCAATCTCTGTGGAATACTATGTGGTTACATACAGATGGGTTAAAATTCTTTAGAGTAGTTGGAAATATGCTTTTCATTTATCTAATTAATATGAAATAAGTTTAATTTTTTTTAAACCCTAGTTCTTAAATGTGGCGTGACTCAAATGGAGCCTTCTTTGTGCATCTAAGAAGTTTCTATTAGGAATGGGTGCCCCAATGTAGCTTGCAATGTGCCACAGTCCCCAGAGATATCTGCCTTGCTACCTGCCACATTTCTGGTTCCATCTGACTTTCAAAAATTCTTTAATTAAAAAAAATAAGAATAAAATAAGGATGAGGCTGGCAAAGAATTGCCTCCAATATCACCTTTCTCTCCAAGAATGATTCTGGGGGCCAAAAGGGTTCCAAAAATTTTGAAGAAAATACAAGTGATAAAAATAAAAGCTGTCAGCTTTTGGAGTGTGTGTACCTGCCCAGGAAAATAAAATAATAAAATAAAATAAAATAAAATAAACCTATCGGTGCAGGAAGCACAATCCTGCAGGAAATGGATTAGTAGGGATGGCTGATAATCATCTGATCCTGTTCCCATGGCTGATATTTGCTAATGGAGACCCCCTCCTTTCCCTGTGGCAAAAAATAAAATAAATATATACATAAATAAAAAGCCCAATTCTGCTCAGATTTATGGGTCATGCTTTTCCCCTATAGCTTTTCCCTACTGCTTTCTCCATGGGGGGAAAATATAGAGTTTCTTCTATGTTTTATTTGGCAAACCAAATCATATAAGTCATGAAATATAAATATTTTTTAATGTCAAGGTATAAATAGAAACAAAGTCATTTGGAGAAAGAATAGACGCGTTGTAGTTCTTTTCTTTTTTTTTAAATTTCTCAGTTTAAACCTGCTTTTCATATTAAAGACAACATCAAAGAGGGGGGCCATTAAGGAACAATTTGCCATAAATTAACAGCTACTTAAGCAAAGGTTCAGTAAAAGCCTTTGAAAAAAAGAAAGATGCTAAAATCAGGAGCATGCCAGTGCCGTAAGCTGAAGGATCACATCTTGCTCTGCATGCCAAACGAGAGTCAGACCTCCAAAGTGGGCAGAGCCGTGGTCTATTATGGGCTTCAGGTTTTAAGGGGTGAAATGGATGCCCATCCCTCCAGTGAGAATTCTGGGGGCTGCAAAGAGAACCTTAAAACCAAAAACACCTTTAAAATTACAGTCCAAGGTGGCACCCCTGAAACCAGTCCAAATACATCGCAGCCCGAATGTATCCAAAGACTGCAGCTAAACCTGGTGCCAGAAGATTAAAAGAGTGGGCACCAACCTTATCTGAACTGGGCCACCAGTCTTGGGAATGGCCTGTCTCAGGGCACTGCAGGAGGTGTTCCTGGAAGATGATGGAAAGTGCTGTTCTCATAATATGGGTGGAAGTGCTGATAGAGATCTAGCTCCTAAGCCATACAGGGCATTGCAGGGCATTACAAGTCCCTGGAATGTCTCAAGGTAGCAAACTGGCAGGGATGGTGGGGCCTTTAGAATTAGTCCAGCATTGAGTTCGTTCTTTGCTTGCAGGCATTTAATTACCCAGCTAGGTAACATCATCAGTTGTGCATTGATGATGCTACCTAGTTGGGTAATGAATCATCTGCAAGCAAACAACCAAGCTCAGAGAGCACCAAGGACTCCACAGTTCAACCCTGAGCTACATATATTCACTTCTACTAGTCCAGTATTAATTTGCAAAGCAATCGAGCCATGGCATTTTGTAGGAGCTGCAGCCTTCTGGCCAGCTTCAAGGGTCATCTCACCTACTTATAAGGCTTCTCAACTATTGGTGTACATGGGATGTGTGAAGGGAAACACAAATAAATATAGGGCAATATGGAACAGAGATGATCATGTCTTGATTCTGCAAACCCTATCGCATTCTCTTGCTTACTTGCAGATCTAGGTCTATAATCATAGGGTTGCTCAACTTTGTTCCTCAAGGTCATGCCATGCAACAGGCTAGTTGGTTCTCCAGAGCAGCTTAAAAGGAAGTTGTGATAGTGATATTCACACACAGCTTGACTCAGTGGTTTTCCTGTATTTAAAGTTGTAGCAACCTCAGAGCCACAGGAAGTGCTATCCCTTAGCCAGCCTTGTGTGACCTAAAAAGCTAAGCAGGATCTGAGCTGTTATAACTTAGATGGGGGACCACCAAGATATTCTAGGACTGCAAGCTAGACTGGGAAATCCACAGAAAAAGTAAGAGCAAGTTACTTCTGTGCCGCTACCAAGAAATTAAAGGACATATCCACATAGTCTCTTTTCCTTTAGTTCTCAGCAGATAATTGTGCGGGTGTCAAGATGATGCAACGTTCATTTCTCTTGTTAGAAGCTTGCTATGGTCCTGACTCTTCTTATTTCCAGCCTCTTTTAGAAGAACAGTGCTCGTCTTGAACCCATGAACAAAAAAAGAAAAGAAAAAGAAAATACCCTCCCTGTTGTAGAGGTGGATTGCCCCAAAAGTATCAGGTTGGGGGGAATTATCACTGCCTGCACATCTCTAAACTTAATATCAATCAGTAGGCAGGGAATAACTTCAGCTCAATTGTACAGGGAAGATGAGCAGCAAAAAAGCGAGAAAAAGAAAGGTCTTAAAGGTTCAAAGATCTGTTTCAAGGGGATGTTGTCTACCAGCTTGCACAAACTCTTTGAAAAGTTTGTCTCCTGATACCTTTAAAGCTGGCTTTTTTCCCTTTCTTCCTAAATGACATCCCTTCAGGACATCACTAGGTCTTCCATCATGCATGTTGAGTAAAGCTACAGTTGCTGGAAAAATCCAGCACTGCTTCTGAGCCAGGTTGGCACCATTTACCATCCCAGGAACGGACAGACCCAAAAACAGAGCACTCCAGGCCACCTTTCCAGAAAGGAAAGATTAAAAAGTGGGGAGAGGGTTATTTATTTATTTATTTGCCAAGTTTCTATAGCCGCCTCTCACAAACAAGTGACTTGGGCGGTGTTGTTCTTATTAAAAAAAGATTAAAACTATAAAAACAAAGCTAAAAGAGAAAAAAATATTGGGCAAATAAATGTTAATAACAATGGAGCCACCTCAATAATTCATCAGTCCCTTGGGGTCCCCAGGCCTGATGGCACAACCAGGTTTTGATGGACCTCCAGAAAGCCAGAAGTTATGAAGCCAACCTCACTTTGGGGAAGGGGAGGAGGATATTCCATAAAGTGGGCACCTCAGCAGAAAATGCCCACTGCCTAGGACCCATCAAACATAGCTCCCTAGCTGATGGGACCCACATAGTCTGTCTGCTGGATCTAGTGGGATGGGCAGATGTAATCAGGGAGAGGCAGTCCCTCAAAAAACCCAGCCCCATGCCATGAAGGGCTTTAGTGGTCAAGACCAGCATCTTGAACTGGACATGGAAACAAACTGGAAACCAATGCAGTTCACGGAGCAGAGGTGCAAAGTGTGTTCTAGAAACACACATAACTGCCCGTGCTGATGCATTTTTGCACCAGTTAAGCTTCCAGATACTCTTCAAGGGCAGCCCCATGTAGAGCACATTACAGTAGTCCAACCATGGGGTGACTAGGGCATGATGGACCATGAGTAGACCCCTTCAAACTAGGGAACGGGCACAACTGGTACACAATCTGAAATTGAGCAAAGGCCCTCCTAGCTGCCACTGCCTCCTGCTCTTCAAGCAGGGTCTGTTTGGGGTGGTGCTACCCCAACCAGCACCAAAGATGGCATAGTCCTAGAACCAGCAGGCCACAAAACCCAAAGCCACTCACTCAGTCTTGCCAGGGTTCAGTTGAAGCCTGTTGTTCACCATCCAGATCCTCACAGCCTCCAGGCACCAGGATAAAAACATCCACAGCATCGCTTAATTCACCAGAGGCAGAGATGTATAATTGAGTATCATCAGCGTACTGATGATACCTCAGCCCATGGCTATGAATGAGCTCACCCAGTGGCCTCATGTAGATGTTGAACAGGAGCAGAGAATGCACTGACCCCTGCAGTACCTCACACAGCAGGGTCTGAGAGCAGGATCTCTCCTCCCCAATCACCACTGACTGGAATCAACCCTGGAGAAAGGACGCGAACCAGCAGAATGCCCTGCCGTCCACCCCCAGTCTTCTAAGCCAATCCAGAAGGATACTGTGTTCGATGGTACTGAAAGCCGCTGAGAGGTCAAGTAGGGTATGAGACTAGGCTGAAGCTGCCATAGCTAAAGATGAAGCAGGAATGTAAGCAGAGAGGACAAAAAGCCAGGAAACTTCCCCAAAAGGTCCCTTCAGGGAGGAAGGAAGCAAATTGTTAAGGAAACAAAGGAAAAATGTCACCTGAACCAGACAAAGGAAGTTGGGCTTGAGTATATGGAAAAAACCCAATCCCAGCTAATCAACAAACTTTTGGGGTTAAAAAGAGGTCCTGAAGCCCTCTCACTCTTTGAGTCGTCTTTGGATCCAGACTTGGTGGCTTCCTCCCTCTAGCTAGTGCCTGGCAGCTTAGTTGAGAAGGACGTGGGTAAGTGTGGATGAGTGTGTGTGTGTGTGAGAGAGAGAAAGAGCAAATGTACATCATAACCAGTAAAGTTTTGCTGTCACTTGAAATTCACTGTGTATTCCAAAGGACCTGATGTGCTTCAGTGTTCGGTTGATAGTGATTTGCGTGAGTCCCTAATTGTTTCCTCCCTGTTGACCAGGGCTGTGTGTCTTGTCTGCTCCAGCTGCCCTTATCTGGAAAACCCAGATAGAAAGCAAGGGGGCTTCCATGATCTGCGTGCCTCCACAGGCTGTGAGTGTGTGAGTGAGTGAACGTAAGCTGAGCTGGGGAGTGCCTGGAACAAGGGCAAGAATGGATGCAACACCCTCAACCTGCCTATGCCAGAGATCACCCAAAAGCACAATGAATGCTGTTTCCATCCCATACCCCGGTCTGAATTCTGACTGGAAAGGATCCAGATAATCCGCTTCATCCAAGGTCCTCTGAAGTGGTTACACAACTACTTATTCAACCTCCTTCCCTGAAAAAAGGGAAGGTTGGATACTAGATGAAAATTGTCCAGTACGGTGGGGTCCAGCGATGGCTTCTTGAGGAGAGGGTGAAACCAGTCCTTCTTAAGAGGTAAAGGAACAGCCCCCTCGCTCAAGGAAGAATTCAGCACCACTAGAATCGACTTGCATGATGCCCCCCCCAGCTCGCTTTAAGAAGCCAAGAGGGGCATGGATCTAAAGAGCAGGTGGCTGAGCCCATAGTCCTAAGGACCTTGTCCACTTCCTCAGGCCCAACAGGTTCAAACCATTCCCAGATAACCAGGCAACACTTCTCCCCAGGCATCTCTCCCAGACCTGCAACAAGGCCAGCATCGAACTGTGAGTGAATCCAAGCAATTTTATCTGACAGATGCTGAGCAAATTCCTCTGCACGCCCCAGCAAAAGACTCCCTGGGCACACTTTACCCAAGAGGGCTCGTGTCACCCAAAACAGTGCTGCAGGGTGGCATTCTACAGATGCAATAAGAGCAGAGAACTACTGACACTTCACCACCTTACTGCCACAAGGTAGGCTTTAATAGTGGATCTAACCTGTGTCTGGATGAGTTCGTCCCCTGTTGAATGTCACCAACGCTCTAGACACCTCTTCTCTCATTTCATCTCCCTTAACTCCTCCGTGAACCATGGGGAGTGACGGGATTCACAAGAGGAGACAGGTTGCATGGGCATGATCCAATCCAAAGCCTCAGCCACCCCCTTATTCCAAGCAGTGACCAAGGATTCAGAGGGACCATGCAGCAGACCAGCGGGAACAACCCTCAGCTCCCTCTGAAACCCATCCGGGTCAATCAGTCACCGGGGATGGACTGTGTTTTTGCAGTTTCAGGGAAAATAAATTGCTTGAAAGGAGCACAATAGGACTTCCTAAAGTTGTGTGACACACATAAAAAGGGGTGGTGTTTCAATCATATGGTTGACTTGACTTTTTTCACCACCCCCCCCCCCGCAGACACCCACAAAATTATTCATAGAAGAAGGAAAGGGACTAGAACAGCTACTTCTTATCATACTGACTGCGTTCACATAACACAATTTAGTCAGTGATTGAATTAACCCATTTTCTAAGTTCACACAGTCAACTGAATTATAAGGTAACCAGGTTCAGGTAGTCCTTGTTTAGTGACTGTCTCATTTACTGACCATTCACAGTTATGACAATGATGAAAAAGCAAGTTAGCAAACTGAAAAAAAACAGTCCTCACATTTATGACCTTCTCAGGTCTGTAAAGCAAAGGAAAGCTGAAGGAAGATTGTAAGGACAGTTGCAGTTTCACTTAGCCACTGCTTCACTTAACAACCAAGTGGCCAGTCCCAATTGTAGTTGCTAAATGAGGACTACCTGTAGATTTCAGAACACAACATACAAACACCCCCTCCCCCAAACAAACGTTTAAGCAGAAGTTGGATGGCCATCTGTCAGGGAAGCTGCACTAATTGATTACCGCAGTGGTCAGGGGGTTGGACTAAATGATCTCTTAGGTCATTTCCTGTCTATCCTTTTTATGATTCTATACCAGCAAAAATTTCCTACCGGTAAGAGCTGCTCAACAAGGGATGAGACTGCCCCAGCAGATGGCGGACTTTCCTTGGTTGGAGGTGTTTGAACGGAGGTTGGATCTTTCATGGATGCTGTACTGGTGGATTACAGCACCAGCTGTGGTTGCACCAGATGATCTCCAAGGCTCCTTCCCACCCTTCTATTCTGTGGTTCTAAGATGGTTAACACTAACCAAGCTCCACTTGGATTTTTAGAAAATTATATTCTCTTCCTCTTTGGGGAGAAAAAAATCACAAACAAGATTTCTTTCATGCAATGTCAAGAGTATTTGTAGGAAAAGGTGGGTCACTGCCATCCACATGAAGCTTCAGTGTATCTGCAGTAGAGCCTCCTTCCTGAGAAGGTGGGTTGGTGTAAAAGGCTATAAGCAGCAGCGTAATCAAGGGGCCGAGCAACTGAGATGTTACTTTGTGAACACGAGTGATCAGAAAGGAGATCGATGTAGCCCAGAGACACCTGTTCAGATGGGTGTCTATAGAAATCAAACAAATAAATAATTTATCTATTAAATTTATATAGCTGCCCTATCTAAAGAAGTGATTCTGGGCAGTGTACAACAAAGCTATGAAACCATAAAACATATCAAAAACAACAACAACAAACCATTATTATTAAAAAGTTTAAATAGCATATGGCATACAAGAGATTCGATTAGCGAGAGAGCCATCTCAAGATCTCACCGGAATAAGAATCACAATTATTATGGTCACTGACCAGAGATTAGTTTAGCGTTTTAACAGACGTTAAAAAATACAAGGGAAATTGAATACCACGTAAGGAGGATGAAATGGATGCATAAATGAAATAAAAGATGTAAGTACAGTCCTTAGGATAGTGGCAAATATGAAAATGAAAATAAACAGAGATATCAATGATACAGTATTAATAAAAATTAATCTTGTTTAAACATTCCGAACTAGATTAAGGGCCTCATACAATATTAATATGTTGAAAAAGTTTATAAACCAATAACCTTCAAACAAATATTAGGAGAGAAAATCAAATGTTCACAGGATCAGGAAGAGCTGTTTGATTAATAAAAAGAAAATAAACTATCATGAGTCCGAGTTAAGAAGATTGACCTCAGCTTAACATACTATCTATCCATAGTTGTAATAGTGTTTACTCTTTAGGATACTGTTTATCCCCACTTGGAATAAAATTGCAACTGGGATGGAAATGTAGAATCCTTTTTCCTTTAAATTTGACACTGTTTCTGATTTCTTGAATGCCTTTTTTTTTTGGTCCTCTCATATAGGCATTTATGACAGTATCCCACAACAAGCTTCACAAGGGCATCTTTAATGGGTGGCTGGCCTGATCCAGCCTCATGGCTGTTCCTGGGACCTTATGGAAGACTTTCCTGATGACACTGCACAGTGTCCTGGTGAAGGAGTTGGCCTAAGACCAGGGTGGTTCAGGTTGAGGTGCACCTCTGTCCATGGCAATGGGTTGGGTGATTTTGGCCAGCCCCTCTCTCTCAGCCTAAGTGGGAGAAAGGCCTGCTATAAATCTAACACATCAAAAACTAAGGAAGATTGCAGAAGGTCTCCCATCCTTAGGGGAGGAAAGGGCTGGTGCAACAGCCATGCCATGGCCCTCGAGAAAAGTTAAAAATGCAATTCAAAAAAAGAACCAACAGCAACTTAAAATGTATCAGACGCTCTGTATATCTAAAATGGGAACCGAGAGAAGAAAGCATTGCAGAGGAGGGCTGAGATAAGGTGTCCTCCCTACAGCTCAGCCCAAGGAAAATGATCATATCACACAACCATTTGAAGTTGGAAGCCCATAGGGGTGCTATTGGTTTCCGATTCTGACTTTTTAAAAATCACGGTCTGGAAATTTGGTTTTTTATAAACTCTGTGGTTGACATAGCAAATGTGCTGTTTGGGGAATTATAGGAGAAGACCCCAAGCTGCCCTTCTAACGTGAAGGTAAACGTGGCTGCATAGCTCTGAAAGTCAGAATTAGCAGCAGCAAGGGAACACTGTGATTGCAATAGTAGCCGAGAAAACTATTAAGTTAGAGTAGGATTGAAAAAAAATGTTATGGATCAGGATGTTCTAGAAATCTCCTATGGATTCTCCCAACATCGGCCCTGTTTTATACTGATGTTCTGCACAACAGGATTACGTATGTGTAAACATGTCAATTTTCCACTTATGTATTGCACAAGTAGACCCACAAACACTTCTGTTTCAATGTACGTTGTTCATTAACTGCATATTAAAACATTCACTTATCAATGGTCATATTCCAGCTGATATCCAGCTGAGAATGAATGAGATTTCTAATATAATGTTGTTGGTCCTTTGTATTTTCAGCTTTGTGGCAACAAATTTGAATTTTTGCTTTCTAGTGATGGGCGATTCATGGGAGGCTATGGTTTTCCTCTGTGGGGACCTGGAAGGCAAAGGAGGGAAGCAATAATAAATAGTTTTAAAAATGCCCTATTTTTCTTTCTTTTCCATTTTCATCAGCGCACCACATCTCAGGTAGCAGGCACAAGATTCAAGAAAGTCTGTTGTTCCTATACAAATAAACCCAACAGCCATTACACACCCTTTCTCTCTTTTAAAAGCTTCTTTGATATTTCAAGAATAAAGTGAATGAAAAAATAAACAAATACAATCAACTCTGTTTCTAGAACAGTTCTTGGGTAAATAAATGGAACAGCTGCTTATCTTTTGAAAATGCCAAACACAACGGCGGCGTGAGCGTCTGTGCTCCCGTTCCGTTCAGGTCACTGGCTTGACTCATTTGTAAAAACTGCTAATAAATACAAGTCTGACAGTCAGCCTAATATTCCAGAATCAAAAGCCATTATTGACTTTGCCATATTGATCTACGACAACCTAGTCCTGGTAATAGATTACAATGTTTCTTTCTTAACACCATGGCTTGGCTTTTCCCTCCCCTGCATTAAATTAACGTTGCTCTGTCAAGAATTGTTAAAAGCAGCTGTTTGCAAGCCTGCCATCCCACGGCTTAGGTCCTTAGATACTACAGATCCTGGATAAATGAAGCACTTTTTCCTAAAAAGATGCTGGAATGTAGACTTCATTGCAATTCACAATACATTTAGAAGAATTTGGGTTGGGGAACATTGGCCTTCTGAATCCTTTCTGCTCTCTGTTGGGTGCTATGTCCCAGGGTCTACAAGTCAGAGGTCCTTCACCTCTTTTGGATGGAGGACCTCAGAGGATGGTGTTTGCTCCTATTAGGCAGCCCTTGAGTTCCCTGCAAAGGCTGCCTCTGGGAGAGTATTAAACTTGACTTGAATGCTATTTATCTTGTCTTCTCCTAAATCCTACTGCAGGATACAGTTCAGGAAAAGTAAGGCAGAAGTTCCAATGAGACATCAATGTTTAAGACTTTCAACCTCACTCATTTTAGTAGGGCTAGGGAGAAGAAGTTACGATATCTCTTTTCTTGGAATAGATAGATAGATAGATAGATAGATAGATAGATAGATAGATAGATAGATAGATGATAGAAAGGGCTTTCATGATTTAGTCCCA